>JAVIAB010000145.1:44039746-44639746 GCA_032433765.1 Megaustenia siamemsis | reverse complement strand
GAGTAGGTGGTTAATAGAGGGCTTGGAGTAGGTGGTTAATAGAGGGCTTGGAGTAGGTGGTGAATAGAGGGCATGGAGTAGGTGGTTAATAGAGGGCTTGGAGTAGGTGGTGAATAGAGGGCATGGAGTAGGTGGTGAATAGTGGGCATGGAGTAGGTGGTTAATAGAGGGCTTGGAGTAGGTGGTTAATAGAGGACAACGAGTAGGTGGTTAATAGAGGACAACGAGTAGGTGGTTAATAGAGGGCTTGTAGTAGGTGGTTAATAGAGGAAAGGAGTAGGTGGTGAATAGAGGACATGGAGTAGGTGGTGAATAGAGGACATGGAGTAGGTGGTGAATAGAGGACATGGAGTAGGTGGTGAATAGAGGACATGGAGTAGGTGGTGAATAGAGGACATGGAGTAGGTGGTGAATAGAGGACATGGAGTAGGTGGTGAATAGAGGACATGGCGTAGATTATATATCGAGGACATAGAGTTGGTGGTATAACTCTAGAGGTAAAATATGTGCTCTACAACACAATCTTCATCTCAACGTTGTGCTTACCAATGCCAGACTTGGACTCTAGCATCAAGAACAATAAGACAAATTACCACTACTGAGATGAAACGTGTTAGACGAATGACAAGAAATTGTCTGAGAAAAGAATAACAGAGAAAAAGTTAGGAATAATTCCCGCCATAGATTACATAAAGAAATAACAGTTAACATGTTTTGAAACGTGATAAGGTAGAAAGATCAAAACACAATACAGCGACCCTTTTTGCGAAAATACCAGACTCAAGGGTCGACCACGAAAATGATGGATTGATGTAATGTTAGAAACACAAGGAAACATAACAGCAGCATAGACTAACAGAAGAACAAATTACCCCAATTTATATCTCCCCTGGACGCTGAAAGACAAATGAGGATGGAGAGAAGAAGAAGGAATGAATGTATTATTATAATAATTACTACTATCTATCTATTGACCTTTCGAGCCGTTGCTGGCCCATAGGACGTAGACCAAGATACACCTTCTCATATCTGAATTTTTGTTCTAGCAGTTTTCTTTTAAAGATATTTGATCAAATCTCGCCATTTGTCTCTGTTCTGTGCAAGCAGCTCTATCTTCTTGAGGGAGCCGAATCCTGTTGCTCTTTCCTCTCTCATCAATGTTCTTCTCAGTGTCTCCCTGGGTCTTCCTCTTTTTCTCTTACCTGTTGTTTCCCATATGAGGGCTTGCTTTGCTATTAAGCTATTATCTCTTCTCATCACATGTCCAACATATGACCATCATCTTTTCTTTATTACTGAAGATATTAGTGGTTGATTGGCGATTTCTCTAATTTCCTCGTTTGTTTTGAATTCGTTCCACAATTCGACCAAGTATTTTCCTTAGACATTTATTTTCGAATGCGTTCAACTTTGTTTCTATATCTCTACTTCAGTAATTACTACTACTTCAGTTAATTACTATTTCTAATGAATTATTCTGCTAATTACTACTACGACTTCTTCAATTAATTACTATTTCTAATGAATTATTCTACTGCTAAGTGCTACTACTACTACAGTACTCCAGCACGAATTGATGTAATGAGTTTTCTCCCTAGATGTAGGTTTTACCAGACCGAGTTATCCCCCCTGCTGAATGTTTATATTAAGAGCCTACATTGCTGATAATAACAGCCACATCTCTGCCTAATTACTTGATGACGTTAGCTCAATTGCTGGTTTTATTATTTTTTTTTTTACTGAAGTCCCGTCACTCTTGTTTATCGTTGGTCATCATCATCATGTGCCATAGTCGTTAGCGTTGGCGATCATGTCCTTCCACAATCTTCTATCCACAGTTTCTCTTCTACCTTTTAGCTCCCAGTGGAGCATAGGTCTTCAACAAACACTTTCCAAGTCGTTCTGTTTTTTGCAATTCTTTTAAGATCATTCCATGTCTTCCCCATCATCTTCATCTCTGCTTCAATCTGTCTTCTCCAAGAATTCCTTGGTCTTCCTCTTTGTCTTTTCCCCTGGGGATTCCAAAAAAGGGCCTGTTGTGTAATACTCTCAGTTGGCTTCCGTAGTGTGTGTCCTATCCATCGCCATCGTCTTCGCTGTATTTCTTTATCCACTGGTATTTGACTGGTACATTTCCATAATTCCACGTTAGTGACTTTGTCCTGCCATTTCCATCCCTTTATTCTGCGCAAGCATCCATTAATGAAAGTCTGTACCTTCGTGATTGTCAATTTTGTTATTCTCCATGTTTCATAGTGCTGATCTATCCACAGTGCATCGCATCAATTCTGCTGTTGACTGTTTTCCATGCCATGACACCAAGCTATCCAGTATCTTCTCTCGTTGTCGTCCGCGATCTCTCTTTCCATGTATTTTTCAAGCTGTAACCAAGTATTCCAACTTTCCTCTTCTCACGATGTGCCTGAAACATGTTGATTGTTTCTTTCTGATGTTTTTTAGGAGCTCCATTTTTGTCTTGGCCTCTTTGAGAATTTGCTCGTTGGTCTTTTTAGCTGTCCAATGAACTTTCAACATTCTTCTGAGAAATCCCATCTCTGTGGTTTCTAATCGTCTTTTCATTTATTTGTCTACTGTCCATGATACGCTTCCATAGGTCAGAATTGGCTCTATATAGCACCGATGAACTTTCTCCCTTCTATTGACATAGATTTTGTTGCATAAGACGTTTTTCATTTTCTGATATTTTGGCCTGAGCTATTCTGCTTTTTATTTCTGTGGTGCATCTTCCATCTGATGTAATTATTGTGCCCAAGTATTTGAAACGTTGCACTTGTTTCAGATTTGTCTCGTTTATTTTTATGCTGCATGATGGTGATGATTGTCAATGGTACTTTAGTTAAATTGCCCCATCTTACCCCATGAAGATAAAATACACGTTTCTTCTATTCCACATTCAAAGTGAATAGAAGAGGTTGTATTCTTAAAATTTTAAGTTAAAATTCTTAAAACTCTTAAAACTCTTAAAACTCTTAAAATTCTTAAAACTCTTAAAATTCTTAAAACTCTTAAAACTCTTAAAACTCTTAAAACTCTTAAAACTCTTAAAACTTGTGTGGTTAAGAACTGAATATTTTATCCACTGAAACTCTCAGATTTGTCAATCTTTAATCTTTTTATTAGGAACTTTAACTATTA
The DNA here is from genome assembly GCA_032433765.1 of Megaustenia siamemsis. Lineage (NCBI taxonomy): Eukaryota > Metazoa > Mollusca > Gastropoda > Stylommatophora > Ariophantidae > Megaustenia > Megaustenia siamemsis. The sequence continues at coordinate 44,636,590 of JAVIAB010000145.1, read as the reverse complement.
AAATATAATTCTATCATTCGCTGAGTGCCGTCTCTACATCAGAGGTTGGCTACCATGGAGCGCCATTTATTCTGCCTCTTATCTTAATTATGCACGTTGTCATACGTTCATCTGTCCACCTTTTGATGTTATCAGCTCACTTAAGTTTGATCTGTTTCTGTCTTGTCTACCTTGTACCTTCCAAGATGACCTTTAGAAAGGTATTATGTTTGTTTCACAAGTCCACACAATTTCAGTGGTCATTTACGAATTGTGTTAAGTAGTTCTTCTTTTTTCAAGTTCAGCTGACTTCATTGTTTGTCTATAAATATCACTGATTCATAAGTATGTACTTTAGCCACACATTTTACGTTTGGTATCTGGTGTAACAAATTGGAACCACTTATATACAATATCAGTTTAAGAATGAGTAGAATGTACTTAACATCAAAACAAATAACACCAGGGCTAAAACTAAAAATAGCAAAATGTTATGTCTTCTCAACATTCCTATATGGTGCAGAAACATGGACATTAGACAAGAAAAAGGAACAGAGAATTGAAGCCTTTGAAATGTGGACATATAGAAGAATAGGTAGAATTGGATGGAAAGAAAAGAAAACAAACGATGAAGTCTTAAAACAACTAAAAATGAAAAGAGAACTACTAAACACAATTCAAACAAGACAAATGCGATTTTTGGACCATGTTAAAAGACACAACAGCCTACTAAAAGTAATCCGGGGGGGGGGAGGGGGGAATACAATGTAAAAGAGGCAGACCAAGACTAACATGGACGAGTAACATCAAAAGATGAACAAATCAGTCTATGACAACCTGCACCATCAAAGCAAGAGACAGAGCAGAATGGCGCTCCGTGGTAGCCAACCTTCGTTGCGGAGATGGCACTCGATGATGATAATGATGAGAATGTTCTAGACTGATAACACCTTCATCCAAGTAGGAGAAATGAAAAAAAAAACAATATAGGACCAAAACAAAAAAAAACTGTGTGGTTAAAGCTTCACGTAACATGTGGACAACACAAGCCAGAACAACGTTTCCGAGCAATAGGCCTTCAGCAGGAACAAACATACAACAGACGTACACATATTTGTATTTAAAATTTAAAATAAGAAAAAAAAAATAAAGTCGCACTAGAAGGTATCACTGCAGCCTGGCATTTGGATGCATTTTATGTTCATGTCTTTGCCTTGACCCTTCATCCACGTAAGCATGGCCGAAATCCGCATTTGGACGGCTCCCATTTTTGAGAATAATTTTTTTACCTGACAGTTGTACGAATTTATTGGTTATTATTAAAAAAAAAATTAGTTTCATTTTGAACATACTCTGATGTCGCTACACAAGTCTTTCCTTATTTGGTTATGGGAGGCCCCGGTATCACTGCAAACGAATTAAAATCCATAATTGCTCAACCGCTTAGCCAGCGGAATCATCCGAATTAATATCTCATCTCCCAAACAAAGAAAGGCCACTATAGTCCCCATCGTAGCAGTCTCAGCACACGCTAAAAGACATATGGCGAAACCGCGCAGAAAGTGAACACAGCCAACTGTTCCCTGTCATACGATATCATCATTCATCGTAAACAATTGGAATATCGAAACATGATCAAAACGGATGAGACACACTGCTCACGGTGTGCACAGAGCACTTAACTCAGTAGCTCCTGCAACAAGCCGGACTTGGAATATGAGGAAACTGCAACAAGGAACACTTTGCAGACATAGCCTTCAATGGTTCCTGCCGCCTATCCACCATAGACCGGAAGTTCACGTCCTCCTGAAAATGATGATCATAATATTTTAAAAAATGTATAGCGCTTGATGATGTTTGGCCATCGTTAGTTGCTCCATTTCCGAACATGTAAACTCACAGTTAGTCGTCAGATTATCCCCGTCGCACATCAAACAACAGACCGTAAGATTAGCGTATGGCCGGTCTAGGGATATACGATGAGCAATTACGATGACGTAGCACACACAACGTCCTTTAGATTCCTAATTACTCTAGTGAATGCAGCCAACGACGAACAAAATACAGTGCAAAATCCCTAAAGAGATAAAACTGCGGCTGAATATTGCATCCACCGAAAGAAACTCTCAGATTTGTCAACTTTTTATTCATTTTATTAGGAACATCTAAATGGCATATAAGATCACCGAGTGAAATTATGACATGCATGAAGGACCGAATGATGTGGAGATAGAGATAGAGAGAAGATAGAGAGAGCGAGAGAGAGAGAGAGAGAGAGAGAGAGAGAAAGAGAGATGATCGTCTACGCCAACCGGCATGGCACCTGATGATGATGGTAATAATAACATTGCAAAATTATTAGTGGAGAGTATCAATTTCCGAAACCGGGGAAGGTGCTATCAGGTAATCATGTTCTGACTAACAAGGATTCCGCGCTGAGGCATTGCTATCCTTTTGACTCGTTTGCTATCAACACCACCTCTCCTGTTAAGCCCCGTTACGCCAATAACTCTTTTATTAAAATGCGATGGGTGTATTCGATTACTGGTTAGTTCTACGCACGTAGCTTGGTTAAGTTATACTTTTTGTGTATAAACTGCAACGTCCTAACGATATTTGCGTACAAATAGAGGATTTGTTGACGCCCAGGATTTGTTCTGCCCGTTCTTGTGGCAGCGCTCTGTATTGATTGGATGTAATTAGGGCCAGGCTAAGCTCCTGGATTTTTGTAAATAGGAGGTTCGATTTCTATACCGTAGTTAGTAAATAAATAATGGAGAGGGAGGAGGTACTAGGCTAGAGAGAAACATGAATTGTGGAAGACATGTCAGGCTAGAGAGAAACTAGAATGGTGGAAGATATGTCAGGGTAGAGAGAAACATGAATTGTGGAAGACATGTCAGGCTAGAGAGAAACTAGAATGGTGGAAGATGTGTCAGGGTAGAGAGAAACTAGAATGGTGGAAGATATGTCAGGGTAGAGAGAAACGTGAATGGTGGAATATATATGTCAGGGTAGAGAGAAACTAGAATGGTGGAAGATATGTCAGGGTAGAGAGAAAGTAGAATGGTAGAAGATATGTCAGGCTAGAGAGAAACGTGAATGGTGGAAGATATGTCAGGGTAGAGAGAAACTAGAATGGTGGAAGATATGTCAGGCTAGAGAGAAACGTGAATGGTGGAAGATATGTCAGGGTAGAGAGAAACTAGAATGGTGGAAGATATGTCAGGCTAGAGAGAAACGTGAATGGTGGAAGATATGTCAGGGTAGAGAGAAACTAGAATGGTAGAAGATATGTCAGGCTAGAGAGAAACGTGAATGGTGGAAGATATGTCAGGGTAGAGAGAAACTAGAATGGTGGAAGATATGTCAGGCTAGAGAGAAACTAGAATGGTGGAAGATATGTCAGGGTAGAGAGAAACGTGAATGGTGGAAGATATGTCAGGGTAGAGAGAAACTAGAATGGTAGAAGATATGTCAGGGGAGAGAGAAACGTGAATGGTGGAAGATATGTCAGGCTAGAGAGAAACGTGAATGGTGGAAGATATGTCAGGGTAGAGAGAAACGTGAATGGTGGAAGATATGTCAGGGTAGAGAGAAACGTGAATGGTGGAAGATATGTCAGGGTAGAGAGAAACGTGAATGGTGGAAGATATGTCAGGCTAGAGAGAAACGTGAATGGTGGAAGATATGTCAGGGTAGAGAGAAACGTGAATGGTGGAAGATATGTCAGGGTAGAGAGAAACGTGAATGGTGGAAGACATGTCAGTGTAGAGAGAAACTAGAATGGTGGAAGATGTGTCAGGGTAGAGAGAAACTAGAATGGTGGAAGATATGTCAGGTTAGAGAGAAACGTGAATGGTGCAAGACATGTCAGGATAGAGAGAAACGTGAATGGCGGAAGACATGTCAGGATAGAGAGAAACGTGAATGGTGGAAGACATGTCAGGATATAGAAAAAAAAAATAAGATGGTAAATATCAGGCTAGAGAAACACAAATAAGGTGGGAAATACCATGTCAGAGAAACATAAATAAAATTATAAATATCAGGTCAGAGAAACATAAATAAGATTAGAAATACCAGGCCAGAGAAACAGATATAAAGTGGGAAATACCAGGTCAGAGAAACACAAATAACGTAGGAAATATCAGGTCAGAGAAATGCAAATCAGGTGGGAAATATCAGGTCAGAGAAACACAAATAAGGTGGTAAATATCAGGTCAGTGAAAAACACATAAGGTGGGAAATACCATGTCAGAGAAACATAAATAAGATTAGAAATACCAGGTCAGAGAAACATAAATAATGTGGGAAATACCAGACTAGAGAAACATAAATAAGGTGGGAAATACCAGGTTAGAGAAACACAAATAAGGTGGGAAATACCAGGTTAGAGAAACACAAATAATATGGGAAATACCAGGTTGGAGAAACACAAATAAGATGGGAAATACGAGGTTAGAGAAACACAAATAAGGTGGGAAATACCAGGTTAGAGAAACACAAATAAGATGGGAAATACGAGGTTAGAGAAACACAAATAAGGTGGGAAATACCAGGTTAGAGAAACACAAATAATATGGGAAATACCAGGTTAGAGAAACACAAATAAGGTGGGAAATACCAGGTTAGAGAAACACAAATAATATGGGAAATACCAGGTTAGAGAAACACAAATAAGGTGGGAAATACCAGGTTAGAGAAACACAAATAAGGTGGGAAATACCAGGTTAGAGAAACACAAATAAGGTGGGAAATACCAGGTTAGAGAAACACAAATAAGGTGGGAAATACCAGGTTAGAGAAACACAAATAAGGTGGGAAATACCAGGTTAGAGAAACACAAATAAGGTGGGAAATACCAGGTTAGAGAAACACAAATATGGTGGGAAATACCAGGTTAGAGAAACACAAATAAGGTGGGAAATACCAGGTTAGAGAAACCCCAAAATATGGGAAATACCAGGTTAGAGAAATACAAGTGTAGTGGGGAAATACCAGGTTAGAGAAACACAAATAATATGGGAAATACCAGGCTGGAGAAACACAAATAATATGGGAAATACCAGGCTGGAGAAACACAAATAATATGGGAAATACCAGGCTGGAGAAACACAAATAATATGGGAAATACCAGGCTGGAGAAACACAAATAATATGGGAAATACCAGGTCAGAGAAACACAAATAATATGGGAAATACCAGGTTAGAGAAATACAAGTGTGGTGGGGAAATACCAGGCTAGAGAAACACAAATAATATGGGAAATACCAGGCTGGAGAAACACAAATAATATGGGAAATACCAGGTCAGAAAAACACAAATAATATGGGAAATACCAAGTTAGAGAAACATTAATAATATGGGAAATACCAGGTTAGAGAAACATTAATAATATGGGAAATACCAGGTTAGAGAAACATTAAAAATATGGGAAATACAAGATCAGAGAAACACAAATAATATGGGAAATGCCAGGTTAGAGAAACATAAATAATATGGGAAATAACAGGTCAGATAAACACAAATAATATGGAAAATACCAGACTAGAGAAATACAAAAAAGGTGGAACGATATAAGGTTAGAGAAGTACAAATATGATAAGAAAGAGCAGGCAAAAATACAAATAATGAGAGAAATATCAGACTAGATAAACAATCTCAATGGGGTAAAACGCGCTAGAAAAACCAAACGTATTAAAATAAAGAACAAATATCAGGATATAGAAATATAAATGGAGAAATATCAGGCTAGAGAAATATGAATAGAGTAATTTAAGGCTAGAGAAATATGAATAGAGAAATTTAAGGCTAGAGAAATATAAGTACAGAAAAATAAGGCTAGTGAAATATAAAAGGGTAAAGGCATACAAATGCGAAACATGATGTAAAGCTGATGATAAAGTGAAAGGAAAATATGACGAGATCTTTCTTTTCTCTTTCTCACTGATACCAAAAAGTGTCTTGGTTATATCATTTGTCGTTCTTGAGCTGCTCGAACTGTCTGAATTAGTGGTTTCCTTTGTTGTTACATGTCTTTATCACTGCATCTATCCATCTTCTTCTGGGTCTTCATCTTGGTCTTTTTCCATGCATTCTCGAGAAGAACGCCCTTGAGGTGATTGTAAGGATTCATTCTGACCAGGTGGCCAAACCATTTAAGTTGTTGTTGTTCTATATATTCTTGGCAGTGTTTATTCCGACCATTTTTCTTATGGTTTCATCTGGTATTATATCTCTTCTTATGTTGTTTGTTACTTTTCTCAAGCATCGTTATCATCATCAGCTAGTGCCGTCTCCGCAACGAAGGTTGGCTACCATGGAGCGCCAATCTGCTTTGTCTCTTGCTTTTATGGTGCAGGTTGTCATAGGCTGATTTGTTCATCTTTTGATGTTACTCGTCCGTGTTAGTCTTGGTCTGCCTCTGCCTCTTTTACCTTATATTTTCCCCTCCATGATTACTTTTAGTAGGCTGTTGTGTCTTTTAACATGACCCAAAAATCGCATTTGTCTTGTTTGAATTGTGCTTAGTAGTTCTCTTTTCATTTTTAGTTGTTTTAAGACTTCGTCGTTTGTTTTATTTTCCTTCCATCCAATTCTACCTATTCTTCTATATATCCACATTTCAAAGGCTTAAATTCTGTTCTGTTTTCTTATCTAATGTCCATGTTTCTGCACCATATAGGAATGTTGAGAAGATGTAACATTTTGCTATTCTTAGTTTTAGCCCTGGTGTTATTTGTTTTGATGTTAGTATGTTCTTCATGACATTAAATTACTTTTTGCCATTCCTATTTTTTTGTTTATTTCAGTTGTACATTTTCTATCACTGGTTATAGTATGTCCAAGGTAGTTGTAGTTCTGAACTGTCTCCAGGTCTATTCCTTCAATTTTGATATCCACTTGTGGGTTTTGAGTATTTTCTTTGTTTATTATCATAGTTTTAGTCTTTTTGATATTCATATCTAGTCCATATTTTTTGCTTGTCGTGTTTATTTCATTAAGTAATTGTTGTAGATTTTTAGGATTTTCTGCTAGTAGTACAGTATCATCAGCGCATCTTAGGTTATTGATTATCTTTCCATTAATTTGTAGGCCTGGCATCTCTATGATGTTTTTAAAGATTTGCTCAGTGTATAGATTGAACAAGCTTGGTGATAGGATGCATCCCTGTCTTACTCCTCTTTTTATATAATTGGGTGTAGAGTTCTCTGTTATATTTTATTATTGCTGTTTGCTTCCAGTATAGATTACATATTAGTCGTATGTCCATGTCATCTATATGTATCTCTTTTAGGCATTCTATAAGTTGTTTGTGGTGTACTCTATCAAAAGCTTTGGTGTAGTCTATGAAGCAGGCATATATTGGTTTGTTTACTTCTGTGTAATTTTCGATTAATGTTTTCATGCAGAATATGGCTTCTTTTGTCCCGCTATTTTTCCTAAATCCAAATTGCTGCTCATCTAATTCAATATTGATTTTATTCTGAACCCTTCCTTGTATAACATTTAGCAAAATTTTTGTAACATGGCTCATTAGGCTTATTGTACTAAAAACACTGCATTCAACTGCACCATTCTTTTTAGGCAATGCAATGAAAGTTGATGTTTTAGTTCATTTGGTATGTATCCTGTGTGGTATATGTCGTTGCCTATGTCTGTAATCACTTCAATGCCAAAATCTTCTAGTGCCTATATCATCTCTATCTGTATGCTGTCAGGTCCTGCTGCATTTCCCTTTTTCATTGTTTTTTTAGATTTTAAGATTTTATAGCCTGATTTACATTTTATAACTGGTTTCTTGTCCCTTTGATCATGAAATAGTTCTGTTATATATTCCTACCATCTATCTATATCTTTATTGTATGTTAGCATTTTTCCTTTTTTGTCTGCAATGCATCCACCATCTGTGGTTTTTTTTAATTTTTATTAGTCATTCTCTTTGTTTCTGTGTTTATTCCTCTTAAGTATTGTTTGCTTTCCATAGTTTCTATTTCTATACATTTTTGGCTGAGCCAGTCTTCTTTTGCCTTTTTTGCACATTTTGCGTATTTCATTATCTATTTTATTGTATTGGGCAGTGTTCTTCGCTTGTCTCCTTTCTTCCATTTTTTCTAAGATGGTGTTAGTTATTCATTTTGCTTTTTGTTCTTTTCTCTTTTGGGTAAGATGTCGCAGGTTTCTTGTATGCTTTTCTTTATGCATTGCCATTTGGTTGTTACTTTTTCATCAGGATTTTCTCTTCTGTATTGTTCAATTCCTTCTTCTAGCAGCTTCTGGTATGTGTTCTTTACTTGTATTGCATAGGTATCTTTAATATCTTTTTGATCTAAAGCTGTTATATCTAGTGGATTTGTTGATGAATTAGACTTTTGCTTGTTTCTCTTTAGTTTGATTTTCATTTTAATCATTACAGGATTGTGATCTGAATTAATATCTGCTCCTGGGTAGGTTTTGGCTTTCTTTCCGCTGTTACGGAACCTTTCTTTTATCATTATGTAATCTATTTGATTCCTCTTCTTATCTCCAGGACTTTTCCATGTGTATAGTTTCCTTTTCTCTTGATCAAAGTAGGTGTAGTATTATCAGTCTGTTTTCTTCACAGAATTGTATTAATCTTTCTCCTCTGTCATTTCTTTTTCCTAAACCATGTTTTCCTATAATGGTCTTATATCTACCTTTTCCAACTTTAACGTTCATGTCACCCATTACAATCAAGATGTCTGAAGATTTCACTTGCTTCATAACTTTATTTAGGTCTTCATAGTATGCCTCTATTTGTTCATCTGTTTAGTCTTGTGTAGGTGCGTATGTTTGTATTATTGCTATGTCGAATGGTTTTGCTTTCATCTTGAGTAGTATAATCCTATCACTTTATGTCCAGTTGGTACTTATATATTAGTAGCACCGTATTTCACATGTATTGATCTTTCTTAAATGTGATTTAGAAAGGATCCATGTTTGACTTTCATAGCACAAAGTTGATATGAAAATGATATTTATCATTTATTGTTTGGAGGCGAAGGCGCGCCCCCCCCCAGCACCAGAGCTGGAAGTCGTCAGTGACTCACAACTGATGGCTTGCGCCAGGATCGGTGAACCAGAACCATCCAGACCCTGCTACACCTCTTCGTGGTGCCTCTAGAAACAGACTAACCTGTCTAGTCTGGCCAAGCGAGCAGGGATCGAAGTGGGAAGACGAACCCGGTACACAAAAAAGCGTCGGCTGAAATCGGATGTGTTGGGCCGAAAGGCGCAGATATCACAGTGTTACACTGCAAACTGCAACACAACGTAACTACGTCCACTTAACGTCCTTTTAAGGGCGGATGACGAGGAGGAAGTCTACAGTTCGTATCCGTTAGAATACCTCAAATCATCGGACGAACGCATCATCATCATCATCATCATTTATTGTTTAGCTGGCATGAAATGTTTGGATGTTAGCAATGGTGAAAGCTGGTATGTGACAGCATTTGCTTTTTGTATTCTCAATGAAGAGACAAAGGGATATAATAACAACTTTAAGTCGGTGTGAGACAACAAGAACTGATAGCGACGTTGCGGTTCTGTAGGCCTTCAACAGGGGACGCTAGAGCGCACAGCTCCCAGTGTGAGAATTATGAAAGGCGTGATATTCACGTCAAATTCAATCCCTTTGGGACTTTGGTAGAGATACAAAGTTGGCGAACGAAAAAAAAAATAAATAAAAAAGACACTTCACTGCTACGACACGAACTATGTCACCACTGAACATTATCATCATCATCAGGAGCCATATTTGGCGTAGGCGATCATCTCTCTCCATATCATTCCAGGATAACAAATCCTGGGCGTCAACAAATCCTCTATTTGTACGCAAATATCGTTAGGACGTTGCAGTTTATATACAAAAAGTATAACTTAACCAAGCTACGTGCGTAGAACTAACCAGTAATCGAATACACCCATCGCATTTTAATAAAAGAGTTATTGGCGTAACGGGGCTTAACAGGAAAGGTGGTGTTGATAGCAAACGAGTCAAAAGGATAGCGATGCCTCAGTGCGGAATCCTCGGTAGTCTAAACTTGATTACCTGATAGCACCTTCCCCGCTTTCGGAAAATGATACTCTCCACTAATAATTTTGCAATGTTATTATTACCATCATCATCAGGTGCCATGCCGGTTGGCGTAGACGATCATCTCTCTCTCTCTCTCTCCACATCTCTCGGTCCTTCATGCATGTCATAGTTTCACTCTCGGTCCTTCATGCATGTCATAGTTTCACTCGGTGATCTTATATGCCATTTAGATAAGCTGTTCAATATGTATACTCTCGGTTTTTTCCTCTGCTCTTCTTTCTATTCATTCTGCCCATTGTTATAATATTCTCAATGCCTTCTTTTCACATCACATGTTCAATAAATCTACACTGTCTTTTTCTTGTGATTATGAAGATATATCTTGTTTCTCCAGCTCGTTTTAAACATTCTTCATTTGTCATTTTGCTGTCAACGGAATTCGTAGCATTCCCCTGATAAACCACATCTCAGCTGCCTCTAGTGTTCTCTCTGTTGTCTTACTTATCGTCAATGATTCGCTTCAATATATCAGAACAGGATCAATGTAGCGCTTTGGACACATTCTCAAACATTAATTGACAATGGTTTTTAACAAAGGATGTTTTTGATTCCATGGAATTCTGTCCTTGCTTGTCCTATTCTGCTTCTAATTTCTGCAGTACATCTGCCATCTGATCTCATTATTGATCCTAGATATTTGAATCTGCTTACTTGTTTCAGGATTTGTCCATTATTACTAAACCAGATTTGCTATGGCTCCGTGTGGATTTTATATCTACCGCTTCATCTCGAGATCAATGCTGCAAATCTGGTCTGACGCGCATAGAAATTTTGTTTCGTTACTGAACAAACACGGTTCGTACATTTTTACCCAGATCGTGTCTATTATCTTAACATTTATTTGAATTTGTGACAGCGAAACTGACACATCTATAGTAGGAATTCTTTCGCTATATGTTATTGTTTCGTTATTTTTCTTCACTTCGTCTATGTTTGCCTAAGGTCGTTGTCTAGTATAGCAGTTCTGGCCTGACAGATCGTGATAACGCTCTTTGTTAGTTCTTCAAATTCATTGACAAGCCACATGTTACGTAAACTCACTAACACACTATTAGTTCTGTAAACACAACAATAGTTTTATAAACTGAACAACACACTATTAGTTCTGTAAACACAACAATAGTTTTATAAACTGAACAACACACTATTAGTTCTGTAAACACAACAATAGTTTTATAAACTGAACAACACACTATAAGTTCTGTAAACACAACAATAGTTTTATAAACTGAACAATACAACATTCATCATCATCATCATCAAGTACCGGGCCTGCTGGCGTAGGTGATCATGTCTCTCCACAACTTTCGATCACGACAGTTATTTATCATTTCTGTTGATGACCTTCTACCAAGCCATTCTCTTAAGCTGTCTGGTATCTTTTCTCTTTGCTTCCCTCTATCTCTTCCTCACTCAATTTTCCCAGTTGTTACAATATATTCCAGCTGTTCTCTTCTCATTTCATGGCCAAAAAATGATGATTGTTTCTTTCTAATATTGGAAATTAGCTCTCTTTTTGCTTTGACCTCTCTCAGAACGTTTTCATTACTCTTCTAAGCTGTCCATGGTATTCTCAACATTCTTCAGTAAAACCACATTTCTACAGACTCCAGTGATACTGATTTAATACAGCATTAGTTCTGTAAGCTCAACAACACATTAGTTCTATAAACTATATAGTACAATGCCGTTAGGTCTATACGCTTATAACACACGCCATTAGTTCAAGTTTTTTACCCCGTACACTTTCGTTCTTCTATTAACTCCTCCACACATCCCATTGTTCTATTAAACTGATCCACACATCCCATTGATCTAATAAACTGATCCACACATCCCATTGTTCTAATAAACTGATCCACACATCCTATTGTTCTAATAAATTGATCAACACATCCTATTGTTCTAATAAACTGATCCACACATCCCGTTGTTCTAGTAAATTGATCCACACATCCTATTGTTCTAATAAATTGATCCACACATCCTATTGTTCCAATAAATTGATCCACACATCCCATTGTTCTAATAAACTGACCCACACATCCCATTATTCCAATAAAACCATCCACACATCCCATTGTTCCAATAAAATCATCCACAAATCCCAGTATTCTAATAAAATCATCCACACATCCCATTGTTCTAATAAAATCATCCACGCATCCCATTGTTCTAATAAACTGATCCACACATCCCATTGTTCCAATAAATTGATCCACACATCCCATTGTTCTAATAAACTGACCCACACATCCCATTATTCCAATAAAACCATCCACACATCCCATTGTTCCAATAAAATCATCCACAAATCCCAGTATTCTAATAAAATCATCCACACATCCCATTGTTCCAATAAAATCATCCACATATCCCATTGTTCCAACAAACTCATACATACATTCCTTTTTTCCAATAAACTAAATCCATAAATACATCCTATTGACCACATAAACTCATCCACACATCCCATTGACCACATAAACTGATCCACACATCCCTTTGACCACATAAACTCATCCACACATCCCAATGACCACATAAACTCATCCATACATCCCATTGACCACATAACTCATCCACACATCCCATTGACCACATAAACCCATCCATAAATACATCCCATTGACCACATAAACTCATCCACACATCCCATTGACCACATAAACTCATGCACACATCCCATTGACCACATAAACTCATCCACACATCCCATTGGCCACATAAACTCATCCACACAAACCACTGACCACATAAATTCATCCACACATCCCAAAATCTCGTCCACATAGATTCTCCTACTTAATAGTTGAAGGCTAAATCTAAAAAAAATCATGTAACATTTTTGCATAAATTCATCTTTTCTGTACCCGCTTGTTTCGTAAATTCACCCTCTCTCTACCTATTGTTCAATAATGTTATCTTTTCTGTACCTGTTTGTTTCCTAAAGTCATTCGCCACATTTATTCAACAAACTCATCTTCTCACCCACTGTTTTATGAACTCTTCCTTTCTGTATCATTTTTTCCATAAACTATTTTAGGATCGCTCCTGTGGGATATGAAGTCAGGTATCGGTCACCCTTGGGTCGCTGATCGTGCCGTATTTTACATTATTAAACTGGTGGAAAGGACACAACGAAAGATTAGAACCGTCGATATCAAAGAGAGATAATTCGCAAATCTACGAAGATAACTATGTACTGACTGCGCAGTAAGTGTGTTTCCAGTTCAAAATGTCAGACCGTCAGTTTTGCCAATATTATATATCGATTATTTCTCTTGTTTTTGTTGTTGTTTATTTTTAGTTATGGTTATGGAAGACCCCGGTATCACTGCAAACAAATTAAAATCCATAATTTCTCATCCGCCCGTGCCAGTGGAATCATCGGAATTAATATCTCATCTCACAAAGAAAGAAAGGTAGCTGCAGTCCCCATCATAGCAGTCTTAGCACACGCCAAAAAACATAAGGCGAAACCGCCCAGAAAGTGAACACAGCCATCTGTTCCTTGTCATACGATATCATCATTCATCGTCATTCGGAATGTCGAAACACGATGAAAACGGATAAAACGCACAGCTCACGGTGTGCACAGAGCACTTATAGCTTGTTTCATAACTCGTGCCCAACTTTTAAAATCGATAGCTTTTTAACCGCTTGTTGTAAGTTGTTCAAAATTTGCATGTAAAGTTATAATGATTAGAACCCAACAGGAAATTAATTTCATTTAAAAAAAACATTTGGTTATTATTGTTGCTTATTTGACTTATATAAATTTATAACGACCCATTGATGTAGTCAAAACTTAATGTTTACAGTATTTTAAGTTAAAAATAGCGAGTAAAAATCCATACACGGTAAAATTGACGTGTTTGCACGCTTTTACCGTGGTTTTTTGACAAAATTAGACACTTGTAAAAAACACGAGAAATTGTGTGTTCCATTTCCGTTCATTCATAGGTGGAGACGTGGAACGATAACATTTATCATGAGTCTTAAAATGAAATTCTGCAGTTTACAAAACATCGCAATATAAATGTATGACTATTTTTGCAAAGAGGCTAAACGAGGAAGATTATTTCATTCTTTAGAAAACCCTGAGAATAGGACAAGACACATTTTGGATTTATCTAAACGGTCATTTAATCGCTGGATTCAAGCACGTGACCGTCAATGTTCAAAATATACAAAATCACAAGGAAAAGCAAAAATGTTGGATAATTTCGACAGTGAACTTATTAGAAGTGAAATTCGCAAAATGTTGGGTATGAATGAAACTGTTACAATAAGAAAATTAAAAGTATCGCTGAAAAAGAACAACAGTATTGAAATATCAAAGTCTACATTATGGAGGAATGTGAGAGCTGCAGGCTTTACATTCAGAAAGTATTCCAATGGACGAAACATCATCTGTGAGAAGCCACATATAGTAGTCATGAGAAGCAAGTACTTACGTAAAGTAAAACAGGTGCGCAAGCAAGGTTATGATATTGTGTACTTGGATGAAACATGGATCAATGCTCACCACACTAACCAAAGGGAATGGCAGTCATCAGATGGAAAGATTAAGAGATTAATACCTAGCAGCAAAGGACAGCGCTTGATAATTGCTCATGCAGGTAGTCGACAACATGGACTAATACAGAATGCAGAGCTCATTTTTCTTTCAAAATCCATAGACAATCGGGATTATCACTCTGAGATGAATGGTCACATATTTAGACATTGGATTGAAAATTCTGTTCTCCCATCACTAGATCGACCATCTTGCCTAATAATGGACAATGCAGCGTACCACAACATTGTTGCACTTGAAGATAAAGTCCCGACATCATCCAGTACAAAAGATGCTATTAAGATATGGCTCACAAAGGAGCACATACAATTTAATAACATGTACTTAAAACCTGAATTACTATCTCTAGTAAAGCAAAAACAGAGGACAAAGATTTTTCAAATAGATAAGATTATCCAAGAGCACGGTCATATAAGTTTGAGGCTGCCACCTTACCATGCTCATTTAAATCCAATAGAACTAATCTGGGCAAAATTAAAAGGACAAGTGGCAGATGAAAATACAACATTCAAAATATGCGATGTAAAGCCTCTTGCTAATCTCGCTTTATTAAATATAGACAAAGATTATTGGGCTAAATGTGAAGACCACGTCTTAAAACAGGAAGAGGAATATTGGAAAAATGATGGTTTGTGGAATGTTCAACCCCAAACAGTTATTAATCTTTTAGACTCGTCTGATTCAGAATGAAAGTATATAGCCCCCACAATGTTGGCCCCTATATTACCTTAAATTAGTTCAACAAACGGTCCTTATCAGGACCACACAACTATGAAAATTGGACATACAGGTATACCTTGATATTATCGTCCGTCCTCGAACTGAGAAGACAATAATTCTCCTGGTGTTTTGTCTTATTAGGTTATTTCCCCATTACGGCCACGCCTTTACCTAGTGAAAATTAATCATAGACCAGCAACTACGGTAATTTCTATTATTTAGGGTTCACAATTTACAATTTTGACAAACATCAAAGAAATTCGCCGCTTTAAGAAAACTGCAGCTGCAAGATATTTGTTAAATATACATTTAAAGGGTCTTTTGCATTCTAATAACATTTGGAAAATTTCAACAGTTTTTAACAAACGGTTACTGAGTAATAGCTTTTTGAAGTTGGGCACGTGATTTGAAACGAGCGATAACTCAGTAGCTCTGGCAGCAAGCCGGGTTTGGAATATGAGGAAACTGCACCAAGGAACACTTTTCAGGCACAGCCTTTAACGGTTCCTGTCGCCTATCCGCCATATTGACCGGTAGTTCACGTCCTCCTGAAAATGTTGATCGTCATCCTCTTGAATCTAGACAAAATCCCTCCTGACCAACATGAAACTCCTGGAGTCACACTGGGGCTGCAAGATCATGAACAAAACTCCGTCATTTCGCCCTTCTTTATTTTTTTTCCCCCATTCTTATTTTTAGTGTTTTTTCTTCTTTAAAATCGAATACATTTTCTGGGTATCTTTATCCAAGCGTTACCTGAATAATTAAACATTTTCTTTCTTTAATGGAAGTTGTAAAGACCATATGGTGCTTGCTTGTTTGCTTGCTTGCGTTCGCCCGATGACTGAAGGAATACACCTTCTCATCATCTACCCTTCCTATCGAAGAAGAAGATGTAGAGGAGTTTGGTTATTTACATGTCAAAGAAGAAGATGTAGATGAGTTTGGTTATTGACATGTCAAAGAAGAAGATGTAGAGGAGTTTGGTTATTGACATGTCAAAGAAGAAGATGTAGAGGAGTTTGGTTATTGACATGTCAAAGAAGAAGATTTACAGGAGTTTGGTTATTGACATGTCAAAGAAGAAGATTTACAGGAGTTTGGTTATTGACATATCAAAGAAGAAGATGTAGAGGAGTTTGGTTATTGACATGTCAAAGAAGAAGATGTAGAGAAGTTTGGTTATTGACATGTCAAAGAAGAAGATGTAGAGGAGTTTGGTTATTGACATGTCAAAGAAGAAGATGTAGAGGAGTTTGGTTATTGACATGTCAAAGAAGAAGATGTAGAGGAGTTTGGTTATTGACATGTCAAAGAAGAAGATGTAGAGAAGTTTGGTTATTGACATGTCAAAGAAGAAGATGTAGAGGAGTTTGGTTATTGACATGTCAAAGAAGAAGATGTAGAGAAGTTTGGTTATTGACATGTCAAAGAAGAAGATGTAGAGGAGTTTGGTTATTGACATGTCAAAGAAGAAGATGTAGAGGAGTTTGGTTATTGACATGTCAAAGAAGAAGATGTAGAGGAGTTTGGTTATTGACATGTCAAAGAAGAAGATGTAGAGGAGTTTGGTTATTGACATGTCAAAGAAGAAGATGTAGAGGAGTTTGGTTATTGACATGTCAAAGAAGAAGATGTAGAGGAGTTTGGTTATTGACATGTCAAAGAAGAAGATGTAGAGAAGTTTGGTTATTGACATGTCAAAGAAGAAGATGTAGAGGAGTTTGGTTATTGACATGTCAAAGAAGAAGATGTAGAGAAGTTTGGTTATTGACATGTCAAAGAAGAAGATGTAGAGAAGTTTGGTTATTGACATGTCGAAGAAGAAGATGTAGATGAGTTTGGTTATTGACATGTCAAAGAAGAAGATGTAGAGGAGTTTGGTTATTGACATGTCAAAGAAGAAGATGTAGAGGAGTTTGGTTATTGACATGTCAAAGAAGAAGATGTAGAGAAGTTTGGTTATTGACATGTCAAAGAAGAAGATGTAGAGAAGTTTGGTTATTGACATGTCGAAGAAGAAGATGTAGATGAGTTTGGTTATTGACATGTCAAAGAAGAAGATGTAGAGGAGTTTGGTTATTGACATGTCAAAGAAGAAGATGTAGAAGAGTTTGGTTATTGACATGTCGAAGAAGAAGATGTAGAAGAGTTTGGTTATTGACATGTCAAAGAAGAAGATGTAGAGAAGTTTGGTTATTGACATGTCGAAGAAGAAGATGTAGAAGAGTTTGGTTATTGACATGTCGAAGAAGAAGATGTAGAAGAGTTTGGTTATTGACATGTCGAAGAAGAAGATTTACAGAAGTTTGGTTATTGACATGTCAAAGAAGAAGATGTAGAAGAGTTTGGTTATTGACATGTCGAAGAAGAAGATGTAGAAGAGTTTGGTTATTGACATGTCGAAGAAGAAGATGTAGAAGAGTTTGGTTATTGACATGTCGAAGAAGAAGATTTACAGAAGTTTGGTTATTGACATGTCAAAGAAGAAGATTTACAGAAGTTTGGTTATTGACATGTCAAAGAAGAAGATGTAGAGAAGTTTGGTTATTGACATGTCAAAGAAGAAGATGTAGAGAAGTTTGGTTATTGACATGTCGAAGAAGAAGATGTAGAGGAGTTTGGTTATTGACATGTCGAAGAAGAAGATGTAGAAGAGTTTGGTTATTGACATGTCAAAGAAGAAGATGTAGAGAAGTTTGGTTATTGACATGTCGAAGAAGAAGATGTAGAGAAGTTTGGTTATTGACATGTCGAAGAAGAAGATGTAGAGGAGTTTGGTTATTGACATGTCGAAGAAGAAGAAGAAGATGTAGAGGAGTTTGGTTATTGACATGTCGAAGAAGAAGATGTAGAGGAGTTTGGTTATTGACATGTCGAAGAAGAAGATGTAGAGAAGTTTGGTTATTGACATGTCAAAGAAGAAGATTTACAGGAGTTTGGTTATTGACATGTCAAAGAAGAAGATGTAGAGGAGTTTGGTTATTGACATGTCAAAGAAGAAGATGTAGAGAAGTTTGGTTATTGACATGTCGAAGAAGAAGATGTAGAGAAGTTTGGTTATTGACATGTCAAAGAAGAAGATGTAGAGAAGTTTGGTTATTGACATGTCAAAGAAGAAGATGTAGAGGAGTTTGGTTATTGACATGTCAAAGAAGAAGATGTAGAGAAGTTTGGTTATTGACATGTCAAAGAAGAAGATGTAGAGGAGTTTGGTTATTGACATGTCGAAGAAGAAGATGTAGAGAAGTTTGGTTATTGACATGTCGAAGAAGAAGATGTAGAAGAGTTTGGTTATTGACATGTCAAAGAAGAAGATGTAGAGGAGTTTGGTTATTGACATGTCAAAGAAGAAGATGTAGAGGAGTTTGGTTATTGACATGTCGAAGAAGAAGATGTAGAGAAGTTTGGTTATTGACATGTCAAAGAAGAAGATTTACAGAAGTTTGGTTATTGACATGTCAAAGAAGAAGATGTAGAAGAGTTTGGTTTTTGACATGTCAAAGAAGAAGATGTAGAGGAGTTTGGTTATTGACATGTCGAAGAAGAAGATGTAGAGAAGTTTGGTTATTGACATGTCAAAGAAGAAGATTTACAGAAGTTTGGTTATTGACATGTCAAAGAAGAAGATTTACAGAAGTTTGGTTATTGACATGTCAAAGAAGAAGATTTACAGAAGTTTGGTTATTGACATGTCAAAGAAGAAGATTTACAGGAGTTTGGTTATTGACATGTCAAAGAAGAAGATTTACAGAAGTTTGGTTATTGACATGTCAAAGAAGAAGATTTACAGAAGTTTGGTTATTGACATGTCAAAGAAGAAGATTTACAGGAGTTTGGTTATTGACATGTCAAAGAAGAAGATTTACAGAAGTTTGGTTATTGACATGTCAAAAAAGAAGATTTACAGAAGTTTGGTTATTGACATGTCAAAGAAGAAGATTTACAGAAGTTTGGTTATTGACATGTCAAAGAAGAAGATTTACAGAAGTTTGGTTATTGACATGTCAAAGAAGAAGATTTACAGAAGTTTGGTTATTGACATGTCAAAGAAGAAGATTTACAGAAGTTTGGTTATTTACGAACTGATCACTTCTATAGGTCGATATTGTTCTCTTTGGTAGCAGCTGCAGTACTGGCAAGAATCGAACCAGTTTCAGTTTCCAAGGATTACTAAGGACGTTATGGTTCGGGAGGTTTGCGTTGGATTAGTCGGGACTGAAGCAGGTAAACGCTAGTAATCTGATATGCCTGAGGTGAAGAAAGAATTAACAAAATAAAACTATGAGGATATTATTCACACGTAATATGTGGCCTTTGGCGCCTTGACAGACGGTTCGTAGCAAGTAATCATGACAAAAAAAAAAAAAAGTAAAGTACCCCCGTCACGCCAAGTGGCGAGTAGGGAATATGGTGTTCGTGACCATAAATTTTACAGACCTTCGGTACATGATTTTTGGGATAATGTGGTCGGTATTACGCCCGTGCCGCTTTACTTTCCCTGAAAAAGAAAATCCGGTTCCCATTAAAGGCTGGGTGAACCGGAAGCCGTCGGTTGGGTCAAACCCTACCTCTTGTCCTTTGTAGTCCAGTTCACTAACCACTGAGCTAAAGTTATCATAAGTGCAGATAAAGATCATCCATTGCATAATGAACTCATCACAAGGAAGGGAGCCAGGCTAAAAAAGAGGCAGATCATGGGTGGGCCGAGCAGCGGATGTCATTAAACAGATCTGTGGGCTTACCAATATCAACGCTGGCGAAGAGTGGATACAGGTGTTTACGTTATTCAGGGGGACATTATCGTGAATTGTCACACTCGACAGGAAATGTAGGGAACAGAACTTTTTTTTTTTTTTGTTCGCCAGCTTTTACCCCTGACGAAGTCCCTAGAGACTAGGAACTGAATTTTGCATGTTAATCCATTTTTCACTAGCAGCCGTGTGCACAGGGGTCCTCGCCGCACAGGCAGATAACTCAGACTTCGGAGCTACTCATATTTTTTTCCGTCGATGAGTAATTGGCGTTTCAAGCCGGGCCTCGCTGCTGAGACCAGGGGTGGTTGCCGCAGAGAGAAATCATAAATAAAAATTCCAACCGGCGCAGCCGGGATTTGAACCCACAACCTCTCTGTCTCGAGGCCGGCGAGGAACAGAACTTAGTCGTGGTTAATGCGGAGGTCAACGGTGTCTTCTAGGATAATACCGATGAAGAAGACGCAGTCATTTATATAGATGGATACGTAATACGACACCAAAAGAGTGGATGGGCATTTACAGCACGCTCGGCAAGCAGAATAGTCAAGGAGGACAGTGGTGCATACGTTATGATCACGAGTAGCATGACAATGGAGGTGATGGCAGTGACCAAGGCATTCATCTGGTTAGAGTCACACCCACGCACGTATACTGAGTGATTCGATGAGCATAAGAGCGGACAGGTTGGCTAGCTGTGCTATTGTTGAGGACGGTCAACCAATGGATCGGGCGGATATCATCAATGCACTCCGGGAAGTGGAAAGGATGACGATCGGCTCCCTCAATGAGATAGAGCTGCTTGCACAGAACAGAGATAAATGGCGAGATTTGATAAAATATCTTTAACAGAATTGAAAACTGCTAGAACAAAAATTCAGTTAAGAGAAGGAG
This sequence comes from Megaustenia siamemsis, assembly GCA_032433765.1. Lineage (NCBI taxonomy): Eukaryota > Metazoa > Mollusca > Gastropoda > Stylommatophora > Ariophantidae > Megaustenia > Megaustenia siamemsis. Next base: position 44,615,535 of record JAVIAB010000145.1, on the reverse strand, counting down.
TATCTTGGTCTACGCCCTATGGGCTGGCCACGGCTCGAAAGGTGAATAGACAGATAGATGTGCCACGATCTGCAGCCATATTTTCCCGATTTCTATCGCTGATAGAGAATTCACCGATTGAAGCTCTGCAAACGTCCTTATATCTCAGCACGTGTCTGTTCTTTAGTCTCCTTCCGTCCCTAATTTCGCCATTCAATATTTGTTTGGGGATACGATTGTTTTCCATTCTTCTTACATGACCCAGCCACCTTAGTCTGGGACTCAAAAGTGTTGCCTTAATGGGTGGGAGATTTACTCGTTTTAAGCCGTCGTGAATAACACGAACAAGTATTGTAATAAGTTCTATAAATAGACATAGACGAAATAACGATTTCGAGATGTGGTAGTCTCTAGCCCAGTGGTTCTCAACGCTGTGTAGGTGGGCACCATAGTACCCGCCGCGTGTTTACTTTGTGCCCAGAAAGGTACAGCCTCATTCCAGCGAGTGACGTCATTTATTATCCGACATTCAGTTGAACGGGAGCCGCGATAGCTCAGTGATTAGTGAACTGGACTACACTACAAGAGGTAGGGTTCGATCCCAACCGACGGCTTTCAGGTTCATCCAGACTTAAATGGGTACCGGATTTTTCTTCGAAAGTAAAGCGGCACGGGCGTAATCCCGATCACACTACCCCAAAAATCATGTGCTGAAGGTCTGTAAAATTTATGGTACCCCTCTCACGCCAAGTGGCGTATAGGGAAATATGGTGTTAGTGACCCTATATTTTACAGACCTTCAGCACATGATTTTTGGGGTAATGTGGTCGGTATTACGCCCGTGCTGCTTTACTTTCCCAGAAAAAAATCCGGTACCCATTTAAGACTGGGTGAACTCGGAAGCCGTCGGTTAGGATCGAACCCTACCCCTTGTCCGTGGTAGTCCAGTTCACTAACCACTGAGCTATCGCGGCTCCGGTAAGATACAGTGCTTTAGATTTATTGTTATCTGAAAACAGGCACATTGTAACCGCGCGACGAGCAAAAAGCGGGTGTTACATATATGTGTAGTCGTTGTTATAGATATGGGTAGTCGTTGTTATAGATATGGGCGGTCGTTGTTATAGATACGGGTAGTCGTTGTTATAGATATGGGCGGTCGTTGTTATAGATATGGGCAGTCGTTGTTATAGATATGGGCGGTCGTTGTTATAGATATGGGTAGTCGTTGTTATAGATATGGGCGGTCGTTGTTATAGATATGGGTAGTCGTTGTTATAGATATGGGTAGTCGTTGTTATAGATATGGGTAGTCGTTGTTATAGATATGGGCGGTCGTTGTTATAGATATGGGCGGTCGTTGTTATAGATATGGGCGGTCGTTGTTATAGATATGGGTAGTCGTTGTTATAAATATGGGTCGCTGTTATTATAGATATAAGTAGTCGTTGTTATAGATATGGGTGGTCGTTGTTATAGATATGGGTGGTCGTTGTTATAGATATGGGTAGTCGTTGTTATAGATATGGGTGGCTGTTGTTATAGATATGTGTAGTCGTTGTTATAGATATGTGTAGTCGTTGTTATAGATATGGGTAGTAATTGTTATAGATATGGGTGGCTGTTGTTATAGATATGTGTAGTCGTTGTTATAGATATGGGTAGTCGTTGTATAAGATATGGGTAGTCGTTGTTATAGATATGGGTGGCTGTTGTTATAGATATGAGTAGTCGTTGTTATAGATATGTGTAGTCGTTGTTATAGATATGTGTAGTCGTTGTTATAGATATGTGTAGTCGTTGTTATAGATATGTGTAGTAATTGTTATAGATATGGGTGGCTGTTGTTATAGATATGTGTAGTCGTTGTTATAGATATGTGTAGTCGTTTTTATAGATATGGGTAGTCGTTGTATAAGATATGGGTAGTCGTTGTTATAGATATGTGTAGTAATTGTTATAGATATGGGTAGTCGTTGTTATAGATATGGGTGGCTGTTGTTATAGATATGTGTAGTCGTTGTTATAGATATGTGTAGTCGTTGTTATAGATATGGGTAGTAATTGTTATAGATATGGGTGGCTGTTGTTATAGATATGTGTAGTCGTTGTTATAGATATGGGTAGTCGTTGTATAAGATATGGGTAGTCGTTATAGATATGGGTGGCTGTTGTTATAGATATGGGTGGCTGTTGTTATAGATATGAGTAGTCGTTGTTATAGATATGTGTAGTCGTTGTTATAGATATGTGTAGTCGTTGTTATAGGTATGGGTAGTCGTTGTTATAGATATGTGTAGTCGTTGTTATAGATATGTGTAGTCGTTGTTATAGATATGTGTAGTCGGTGTTATAGATATGGGTAGTCGTTGTTATAAATATGGGTCGCTGCTATTATAGATATAAGTAGTCGTTGTTATAGATATGGGTGGTCGTTGTTATAGATATGGGTGGTCGTTGTTATAGATATGGGTAGTCGTTGTTATAGATATGGGTGGCTGTTGTTATAGATATGTGTAGTCATTGTTATAGATATGGGTGGCTGTTGTTATAGATATGTGTAGTCGTTGTTATAGATATGTGTAGTCGTTGTTATAGATATGGGTGGCTGTTGTTATAGATATGTGTAGTCGTTGTTATAGATATGGGTAGTCGTTGTATAAGATATGGGTAGTCGTTGTTATAGATATGGGTGGCTGTTTTTATAGATATGAGTAGTCGTTGTTATAGATATGTGTAGTCGTTGTTATAGATATGTGTAGTCGTTGTTATAGATATGTGTAGTCGTTGTTATAGATATGTGTAGTCGTTGTTATAGATATGTGTAGTCGTTGTTATAGATATGTGTAGTCGTTGTTATAGATATGGGTAGTCGTTGTTATAAATATGGGTCGCTGTTATTATAGATATAAGTAGTCGTTGTTATAGATATGGGTGGTCGTTGTTATAGATATGGGTGGTCGTTGTTATAGATATGAGTAGTCGTTGTTATAGATATGTGTAATCGTTGTTATAGATATGTGTAGTCGTTGTTATAGATATGGGTAGTCGTTGTTATAGATATGGGTAGCCGCTGTTATAGATATGAGTAGTCGTTGTGAGGTGCGCGTGACCGTGCGGCTAAAACCACTGTACAGTTAGCTGGGCAACTGAAATTAGGACGTTTCGGCTTAATAGGCCTTCAGCAGGAACAAATATATAATACACATACATATATGTATTTACAATGTTAACCTCAGACGGAAGATGTACAACATAGGTGAGATGAAGAATGGCTCAGGCAAAAGCAGCTTTCCAGAAAATGAGGAAGATACTATACAATCCATTTTTGACAATAGAAACAAGAAAAAGAGCTCTTAAATGTTATGTAGAGCCAGTCTTAACATATGGATGTGAATCATGGACAATAGGCCAAAAGACAAGAAAATCACTGGAGTCTGTAGAAATATTGTTTTAAAGAAGAATGTTGAGAATACTATGGACAGCTAAGAAGAGTAATGAAGAGGTTCTGAGAGAGGTCAAAGCAAAAAGAGAGCTAATTTCAAATATTATGAAGAAACAATCTTAATTTTTTGGCCATGTAATGAGAAGAGAACAACTGGAATATATTGTAACAACTGGGAAAATTGAGAGACGAAGAGATAGAGGGAAGCAAAGAGAAAAAATACCAGACAGCTTAAGAGAATGGCTTGGCAGAAGGTCAACAACAGAAATGATAAATAACTGTCGAGATCGAAAGTTGTGGAGAGACATGATCACCTACGCCAGCAGGCCTGTTACTTGATGATGATGATATGTATTTAAAACAAAAAATAAATAAATTACAACCCCCCCCCCCCCATCTCTCCCCCGCAACAATAATTCTGAGCTAGAATGAGAAACAAAAATAAAAATAAGAACAAAAGGTCTTCCTTACAAACTGTGCTGTGACTTCTGGTTATATCCGTGCTGTATGCGCACATTTTTACGTTGATACGTGCACACGTACCCCGTGCGTGTACCGTGGCGTTCATTTTCCTTCTGGGCACAGCGCAGTTTGCAGGGAAGACATATTATTTTTATTTTTATTTCTTTTTCTAGTTCGAAGTTATTATTTATTTATTTGTTTGTTTGATCACAACAGCTAGGACTGAAGATTAATAGAGATAAGACCAATATCATGAGAATTAATACAGTTGGCAATAACCAAATAAAACTTGGAGAAATACCTCTATTAGATGTACAATTTTACATATATCTGGGCAGTAATATAGATAAAGAGGGAGGAACAGAAAATGATACAAAAAAAAGGATATCAAAAGCAAGAGGAGCCTTCATTGCACTGGGAAACATATGGAAATCCAAAAAATTAGGTTAAATACAAAAATAAAAATTTTCGACTCAAATGTTAAGGCGGTCCTATTATATGGCTGTGAAACATGGAGAACAACAAAATTGACAACCACGAAGATACAGACTTTCATTAATGTATGCTTACACAGAATAAAAGGATGGAAATGGCAGGACAAAATCACTAACATAGAATTATGGAAATGTACCAGTCAAACACCAGTGGATAAAGAGATACAGCGAAGACGATGGTGCTGGATAGGACACACACTACGGAAGCCAACTGAGAGTATTGCACAACAGTCCCTTTTTTGGAATCCCCAGGGGAAAAGACAAAGAGGAAGACCAAGGAATTCTTGGAGAAGACAGATAGAAGCAGAGATGAAGATGATGGGGAAGACATGGAATGATCTTAAAAGAATGGCAAAAAACAGAACGACTTGGAAAGTGTTTGTTGAAGACCTATGCTCCATTGGGAGCTAAAAAGGTAGAAGAACCATACGGTTAGGTGTCCCTCACCATACAGGCAGATATTCTTCGACTTCAGAGGTTCTCTAATTTTTATTGTCGAGAATTTTAACATCCTGGGTAGATTTTTATTACTTTCAGTTTTGTTTACTTTCATTGTTTACTTACTTTCATTTTTTTTTCTTACCCTCATTTTTTTTTTTTTTTTACTTTTTTTTACTTTCGTTTTTTTTTACTTTTTTTTTTTTTTTTTTTTTTTTTAGTTTCATTTGTTTTTACTTTGATTATTTTTTTACTGTATACATATCGATTTCCAAATGCCCAGAGCTCCTTAACGTGCGTAGAGTGACCATGAGACCTCATGTCTTCTGACTGTTGTCAGAGAGGGCTGGATTTCAGATCGCAGTACCCAGAGACCAGAGTAGGGTAAAGCCACGAAGAAACCATCGCTGGTGTTGGGAATCGAATCCTGGATATTCGTGCCCAGAGGCCAACGTCATGCCTCTAGTAGTTAAACATTTTTGTAACCTGTTGATGGTATTCTTGTGGTAGTAGTTTTGTTATTGTATACTGGTAGTGGTATTCTTGTGGTAGTAGTTTTGTTGTAAACTCGTAATGGAAGCCACGATAGCTCAGTGGTTAGTGAACTGGACTACAAAGGACAAGGGGTAGGGTTCAATCCCAGCCTACGGCTTCCGGGTTCACCCAACCTTTAATGTGAAACTGATTTTTTTCTGGGAAAGAAAAGCAGCATGGGCATAATACCGATCACATTACCCCAAAAATCATGTGCCGAAGGTCTGTAAAATTAATGGTCACTAACACCATATTCCCTACACGCCACTTGGCGTGACGGGGGTACTTTACTTCTTTTTTTAAATACTCTACTGGTTCCAGTAACCATCGAAGTGTTTGTTTACTATTATCGACGTTAATCACTAAACGTTGATGGATATTCTTCGGAAGAGATCTGAGCACTTATGGGCTTGTCCGATGTGCAATGAGGATGACCTGTCTGCTAAACTAAACTAGACCTAGACTAAACTAGACTAGACTAGACCTAGACTAGACTAGTTTAGTGGAAACTAAACTAAACTAGACGAGACCTAGGATTAGACTAGGCTAGTTTAGTGAAAACTAAACTAAACTAGACTAGACGACTAGTTTAGTGGTAACTAAATTAGACTAGACTAGACTAGACTAGTTTAATGGAAACTAAACTCGACTAGACTAGTTTAGTGGAAAATAAACTAAACTAAACTAAAATGAAACTGAGCTGAGCTGAGCTGAGCTGAACTGAACTGAACTGAACTGAACTGAACTAAAACTATTTCGATACTTGTGTGGACGCTGTACTAAACGTATCTGACACTGTCCAGGAAACAGACAAGTAATAGCCATTACCATCCGTCTTTTTTGTACCCTGGCACACCATAACAGTCATTATCATAAGCCACTTTCATGTTGACTTTGAGCCTAGCGTTAATCGAATTGTTAGTCTTGAAGCTGGGCGTTAGCAATGATGGCGATGCAGAGCTTAAGGCGTGGTCTTTAGCTTGTCTATAATGGAACAGTAGTTGTTCTGTCTCTGTTAATTTGATGGATTATTGGTGGATTTGATGGATAATTCGTTGTATTTGTTCTGTTTTATCAGCTTATTCTTCATTTTGGTTTTTTCTTTCTCCCTCTCGTCTGCTGAATACACACAGCTAAGCTCTTCATCTTAGCTCTTTAGCAGTTTCTGAGTTACCTCATTGATAATTTGTGTCTTAACTCTTCATCGATTCACTCTTTGACAGTTTCTGTACAGCTCATTGATAGTTTGTGTCTTAGCTCTTCATCGATTCACTCTTTGACAGTTTCTGTGTAGCCCATTGATATTTTGTGTCTTAGCTCTTCAACTTAACTCTTTGACATTTTGTTTCTTTGCTTTTCAACAATTATCTTAGCTCTTTTCCATTTTGTGTCTTAGTTTTTCAACAGTTTTATGTCTTGGCTCTTTATCTAAACTCTTTGACAGTTTGTTTCTTAGCTCTTTATCTAGAGTTTTTGTCTTAGCTCTTTATCTAAACACTTTGACAGTTTGTGTCTTAGCTCTTTATCTAAACTCTTTAACATTCTGTGTCTTAGCTCCTTATCTAAACTCTATATATGTAAGAAGAATTATCAACCGACACAGAACTGGAGTCATCAGTCACTGGACACTGCGGGACTTTATGAGGGTGGGGATCTGAGCACCTATGAACATGTTCGGAGTGCAATGATAATGACCCGCAAATAAATCAATAAGATTTAATGTATAATAGAAGTTTTATTCTATTCTATTCTATTCTATTTATGAAATCAGTTTCGTTGCAGCCAGAGCATTGCCATATCTTCTCAACTGCTGATCCCCGTATTTTTCAAAGCGTATTTAGGCTGATTGTTCTTGTGAGATGTTGATTGTAGTTAGACTTCCGGTCAATATGGCGGATAGGCGGCAGAAACCATTAAGGCTCAGTCTGAACAATGTTCCTTGTTGCAGTTTCCTTATATTCCAGGTCCGGCTTGCTGCTGGAGCTACTGCGTTTAGTGCTCTGTGCACACCGTGAGCTGTGTTTTTAATCTGGATCATGTTTCAATGTTCCGATTGCTTATGACGAATGATGATATTACACGATGGACAGTTCAGCTGCATTCATTTTCGGTGCCGCTTGGCCTTATGTATTTTGGCGCGTGCTGTAGCTGCTCTGATGGGGACTGCAGCTGCCTTTCTTTGTCTCGATTCTTAAATGAGTTTTAATTCAGATAATTTCATTGGCACAGGCGGTTGAGCAATTATGGATTTTAATTAGTTTGCAGTGATACCGGGGCCTTCGACTAACCATAACCATAATCCTTGATTGTAGATACATCTGCTTTTTTTCACTGAGCATGCCAGATCGACCAGATCCCTTTTCCAACTTTAGACTCCTCAATCCTTCAATGTATATACATTATTCTCCCACCCATTCTCCTCCTCTTCTCTTAAGGAATGAAGAACAATCTTGGCAATGTTCACTGTTGAGAGTACGACAACTCTGAATGCCAGAGTTGCCAGTGAGCTTATCGCCTATTTCATTGCCATTTACATCAGTATGCCCTAGACAATCATCATCATCAAGTACCGGGCCTACTGGCGTAGGTGATCATGTCTCTCCACAACTTTCGATCTCGACAGTTATTTATCATTTCTGTTGTTGACCTTCTGCCAAGTCATTCTCTTAAGCTGCCTGGTATTTTTTCTCTTTGCTTCCCTCTATCTCTTCGTCCCTCAATTTTCCCAGTTGTTACAATATATTCCAGTTCTCTTCTCATTACATGGCCAAAAAAAAAGGCTTCTTGCGTCCAAGCCATGTAAACAATGTTGACTTTCCTTGTCTTCAACGGTTTATCTCATTCTGTTAGAGAATTTCACGCAGTCTGTTACCACAGTGAGATGGCGGATTTTTTAAAAATGTAAACACGGGTTTGATAATAAATGTGTGTACACAGTTCGTTAACCATCGCTGTAGATCAAGTCTTTATTCACTGGCTTCGTTAGCAACAATGGAAGCTAATGACCTTACTTGTGCAGCCGGTTGGTTTGGGACAAATTGTAAGTTACAATGTCACTGCTATAATGGCTTAGTTTGTGACAAAACTACAGGGACATGCCCAAACAATGACAGTTGTCAGGACAAAATTTTCGGACCCCAGTGTCAGTACTTGGATTTTATTTGCAAATATGCCCAAAAATCTGAACCTACTTTCCTGTTTGATCGCAACGACACCTCATGTAATCCGGACACAGATTCTACATCAGTTGAGGCAACTCTCAATCAATCTTTGCCGTGCTCCTGGTTTAGGATTTATGCGAATGACTTAAAATATCCGGACAGTTTCACGGTAAAACTGAATGGTTCTGCCTCATGTAACAATGTATCAAGGTTTGTAGTTAGTCCGCACGAGATTGATGCCTTCTGCCCTGGGGCTGGTCTGATCAACAAGTTACGGATTGAAAGGGCGATAGTTGCAAATATCTGCTCCAACTACATTGGCGGGGTAGGAAACTGGCTCTCAAACAGAACACAAGCCAGACCGATTTAATGCACAAAACATTTGATGCTTGTTATACAGGAGACGGATGTGGACCAGAGGCCGCAGTTAATAGCAAAACAAAGACCAATCTCTATGACAATGACTGCACACACACACACAATTGAGAAGTGGAACCAATTCTGTTTACTGGTATCTGAGCTTTGCAACGCCCCAGAAGACTCACATCATTCGAATCTATCATCGAGCTAGCACTATGATTCGGGTAAAGAATGACACTCTAAGGGCTTTCTCTGACAGTGGCGGAGTAGTGTTCCAGTATAATGATATATCCTACCCTAATTTATCTGTGAAAACTATTGTAGTCAAAACACAAACGTCAATGGCACACATTAAGATTGAGTTCTCACCGACCATTTCGCAGGCCGACAGTGCACTGACGGTATGTGAGGTGCAAACATTTACAGACACCTATTGTCTGGACGAGCAGTCTTGTCGTTTTGTGCAGTGTGTAGTGGGTGTAGTAAAGGCTGCAATGTCATCATCGGTACTTGTCACGGCTACTGTTCACATGGGATCTATGGACACGACTGTTCCGGGTCTTGTCTCAGTGTCTGTCCTTTATTTGAGGAAAAATCTGGAAAATGCCTACATTGTAAACATCTTGGCTATACCTGTAATGACACTTGTCCATATGGTAATTTTGGGCTACAGTGCGAACAGATGTGTTTTGATGGCTGTGACATCATATGTACTCTCAAATGTCCGGGCAACTGTTTCAACGACACCTGTCAACAGTCGATCGGGAATCTGTACATGCTTCAGAACGTTCTATGGGTCAGACTGCACTCTCAAAACTCCGGACAACTGTTTAACGAAACCTGTGATTCCCACGTTCAGAAGAGTCTGCCGACTACAACAAGCCCAAGCATATGGACACTTTAATGTGTTTCTGTGCTAGACATGGTTCACTTTTTGGTGTTTTTTGGTGAAGCCATGGCTCATATCTTTTTTGTGTTTCTGTCCTAGCCATGGCTCATATCTTAGCTTGTGTGTGCTGGCCATGGCTCATATCTTGGTGTGTGTCATGTTAGTCATATCTCATATCTCGATGTGTCCGTGCTAATCATGTCTCATATCTTTATGTGTGTCTGTGTTTAGTCATATCTCATATCTTAGTGTGTACCAGTGTTAGTCATATGTCATATCTTTGTGTGTGCATGTCTGGGTTAGTGATATCTCATATCTTTGTGTGCATGTTTATGTTAGTCATATCTCATATCTTTGTGTGTGCATGTCTGTGTTTGTCACATCTCATATCCTTGTGTGTGCATGGCTATGTTAGTCCCATCTCATATCTTTGTGTGTGCATATCTATGTTAGTCATATCTCTTATCTTTGTGTGCATGTCTATGTTAGGCATGTGTCATATCTTTGTGTGTGCATGTCAATGTCATTTATATCTCATATCTTTATGTGCATGTTTATGTTAGTCATGTGTCATATATCTTGATGTGTGTCAGTGTTAGTCATGCCTCGTATCGCTGTGTGCATGTCTGTATTAGTCACATCTCATATCTTTGTGTGTGCATGTCTGTGTTAGTCACATCTCACATCTTTGTGTGTGCATGTCTGTGTTAGTCACATCTCACATCTTTGTGTGTCCGTGTCTGTGTTAGTCACCTCTAGTGACTCGGGCAGATGGTGCTCGTAAACCTGGGAGGGCCTACCATCTAAGGGCAGAATCCCCCTACAGAAAAGATCATCTGCTGCCTTGCAGGAAGATTGGGGACAATCAAAGGCTAGGGAAAGCAAACCCGAATAAAATGCTGGCTGAAATCGGATGCACTGGGCCACTGGCGCATAACACAGTGCAACGTATTAACGGGTGTTCAGTCAGAGTGGATCTGACACACTCTAATTGTGATGTTCTGTCTGTGGGGGCGATCAACACACTTAGCCTGACAGCTGACTTCATGTGAGAGTCTGGGATCCTACTCTGATTGAGTCCTGAACGCAGAGAGAGAGAGAGACATGGCCAAAAAATGATGATTGTTTCTTCCTAATATTGGAAATTAGCTCTCTTCTTGCTTTGACCTCTTTCAGAACATTTTCATTACTCTTCTTAGCTATCCGTCTGTGAATGTAAAGCAGCACGGGCGTAATACTGACCACATTACCCCAAAAATCATGTGCTGAAGGTCTGTAAAATATAGGGTCACTAACACCATTTTTCCCTATACGCCACTTGGCGTGACGGGGGTACTTTACTTACTATCCTTGGTATTCTCAACATTCTTATGTAAAACCACATTTCTACAGATTCCAGTGATTTTCTTCCTAGACAATACAAACAGGTTAAATAGAAGAAGTGTGTATGTATTTTATATACCTGGAAAGATATAACTGAGCAGATCAATTAAAATATTGGTAACAAACAACTGTGATCTTTTCTATTATCCTCAGACTTGTAGAACGAGGTGTTTGGAGGACTCTTCATTGCCATGGTGAGGACAATATCATCGAGATGGCCACCCCGTTTACTGCGAATGCCGATGGTGCGCCGGTTTATGGTGTTGTTAGCTGTGTGTGCTGTGCTGTGGTCGTTCACATTTATCAATATATCATTGGTGTTCGGCCAAGCACAGCCTAGGGACAGCACTATTGTCAAGGTAATTATCTTTCCTGGCATTTAACTTTCGTAATATAACATAAACACAAATTAATGTTACAGGGCTATTTGGCATTACACTGTTTCATTCATCACTGTTTTACCCGACATACTGTGCTTGCACTATTTAACCCAACATAATTTGTCCTAGCACTATTTAACCCAACATAATTTGTTCTGGCACTATTTGACCCAATATAATTTGATCTAAAACTACATGACCCAACATAATTTGTCCTAGCACTATTTGACCCAACATAATTTGTCCTAGCACAACTTGACCCAACATAATTTGTTCTAGCACAACTTGACCCAGCATAATTTGTTCTAGCACAACTTGACCCAACATAATTTGATCTAAAACTACATGACCCAACATAATTTGTTCTAGCACTATTTGACCCAACATAATTTGTCCTTGCACTATTTAACCCAACATAAATTGTCCTAGCACTATTTGACCCAACATAATTTGTTCTAGCACTATTTGACCCAACATAATTTGATCTAAAACTACTTGACCCAACATAATTTGTCCTAGCACTATTTAACCCAACATAATTTGTCCTAGCACTATTTGACCCAACATAATTTGATCTAAAACTACTTGACCCAACATAATTTGTCCTAGCACTATTTGACCCAACATAATTTGTCCTAGCACTATTTGACCCAACATAATTTGTCAACAATGACAACATTAACAACCTAAAAAGAAGAGACCAAACCACCGTGTTCAAACTGAGCAGAACTAGTCATGAACCACCAAAGAGCTAAATCAATAGATTACAACGAAACCAAATTTCAGCCATTCTGTAAAAACGTGCACAAATGAGTAGAACTTCACATCTTTGACTTTTTATTTATTTAAAAAAAAATATTTCCAATAGTGGCACTGTGTGACAGGGAAAGGTAGAAATGTATAACAATAGAAATGAGTGAGTTGAGGCAGGAAAACATAGATAAGACATGTGGAGAGAAAGGGGGAATATTAGTTAGAGATCAGCTCAGATGGGGTAGCGAATTCTCGGGGTTTTTGGGAGAGTGGCTGAAGACAAAGAATATACGTGAGGGGCACGTTTAGAGGGCAGAGTTGCTCATATGGTCGGCCCGGTTGCAGGTTGCGCCGGAAGGCGGTAGCCACTTGGCTTACCAACCTTCGAATATGTTGCGTTAGTTTTTCAGTTTTCAGTTGTGCGAACAGGGAGCTCGTCGTGAAGTTAAGTTGCCTTGTTTAATAGTTACTCTATTTTACTGTGAGGCCATGGACAGAATGTGGTGGAAAAAGTGAACATGTTGCATTTCTTGAGGGATGAGCACTGGGCTCGCTAACATTTAGCAGCTTTTGTGAAGAGCTAGTGATTTGAGATGATTTCATTCTGTGTGAGCCGAGGAGCTCACCAGCATGGCAGTATATTGTTCGGAAATTGACAATTGATCTTTTTGTTCATGCGAGAGTGAGAATTCGACATATTTATTCTACTTGTGATAAACAGTGGAGTTTCACTGGGCAATTGAAGCGAACGAGAGGCTTGCTAATGATGCAGTTATATTGTGTGAATTTGAACATTTGTCTAATTCATTATGTGAGGGTGTGAGTTCGACATATTTAGTTTACTGTGATGAACAGTGGAGTTCACTGGGAAATTGAAGTGAGCGAGAGGCTTGCTAATGAAGCAGTTATATTGTGTGACATAGAACATGTCTACGTCATTATGTGAGAGTGAGAGGTCGACATCTTTAGTTTATTCTGAGCGCGCAAGGGTGCGTGCTTATGTGAAATTGGTATTTGTGGAATTAAACATTGTCAAGTCCTGAGTGGGCAAGGTGAGCGTTACTGTATCCACTCAAGTAGCAGAGTGGATATGTTGTCAGCTGAATAAAGTTTAGACCTATTTTGTGAATACATTGTCTTGTTCAGTAATTTTGAGTTAGTGTGGTGCTCATTCTCGGCGTGGCAATGAACGAACGGAGGGTTGCAGAACAGACTACAGGGTGGAGCTCTGTGTGAAAGTCATTAGTAAACAGCTCAAAGTATTACACAGACGAGGAGAAGTGCACAGATGGTGCTGAGACCTGTGCCATGACCGGGTGAGTACAAGTTCACTGAAACATGACCGAAGCGGCTTCAAGACAACATATTGTAACTAAAGTACAGTATTGATTTCTTCCTCAAGGCGGATGGTAGGGGAGGAAAAAAAAGGAAAATACGTACAGTGATGTGTTTAAGAACTGAATGGCTGTGCAATGAAAAAACATTCATGGACAGTGGACTGCATAATTCAAAGGATCGTCAAAGATTCGGATTAAGATAATTAGTATTAGTAATTAAGTGGACCAACTTTGTGCTATGAAAGTCAAACATGGACCCTTACTAAATCACATTTAAGAAAGATCAATACATGTGAGATGCGTTGCTTGAGAAAAGTAACAAACAACACAAGAAGAGATAGAATACCAAATGAAACCATAAGAAAAATAGTAGGAACAAAACCCTGCCAAGAATATATAGAACAACAACAACTTAAATGGTTTGGCCACCTGGTCAGAATGAATCCTTACCAATCACCATTAAGGGCGTTCTTCTCGAGAATGAATGGAAAAAGACCAAGAGGAAGACCCAGAAGAAGATGGATAGATGCAGTGGACAGAGACATGTAACAACAAAGGAAAATCACTAATTCAGACAATTCGAGCAGCACAAGAACGACAAATGATATAAACCACGACACCTTTTAGGTATCAGTGAGAAGAGAAAAGAAGAAGAAGAAGAATTAAGTAGAGGGACATACATTGTAAAAGTGTTGTTGATTTGCTGCATTGCTGTTTTATTCCACAGAAGATTGGCGCTTATTTAGTGGATAAAGGCATAACGGTAGGGAAACTTGGGTAAAGGATATTGCGATTGTGTGTGTCGGGTAATTTTTTGTAGAACTAGTGAAGTAGAAAATAAGAAATAAGTAAAAAGGGGGAGAGAAATACAGAGGGAAACAGATAATGATTTAGTGAAGTAGGTTTATAAGAAACAGGACACACATGGTGGCGATACCACACAATGATGGATGTGGGGAGGCGATACCACACAATGATGTATGCAGGGAGAAAAGAAAGAAAAAGTGTTAAATGTTAAATAACTAACATTTGTTTTTTTTTTGGCTTGATTGTAAGTAGTGTCAAGAAGAGTGGTGGCAGAATTGTCTGGTGAATCTAGATATTCATCATCATCATCAAGTACCGGGCCTGACAATAAGTGATAAAAAGAGCGCTACTGTGATAAAAAGAATACTAATGTGACAATAAGTGATAAAAAGAGCGCTAATGTGATAAAAAGAATACAAACGTGATAGTAAGTGATAAAAAAATACTAATGTGACAATAAGTGATAACAAAAATACTAATGTGATAATGATGATGAATGTGACAGTAAGTAATAACAAGAATCATCATCATCAAGTACTGGGCCTACTGGTGTCGGTGATCATGTCTCTCCACAACTTTCAATCTCGACAGTTATTTATCAATTCTGTTGTTGACTTTCTGCCAAGCCATTCTCTTAAGCTGTCTAGTAATTTCTCTTTTTGCTTCCCTCTATCTCTTCGTCTCTCAATTTTTCCAGTTGTTACAATATATTCCAGTTGTTCTCTTCTCATTACATGGCCAAAAAATTATGATTGTTTCTTCCTAATATTGGAAATTAGCTCTCTTTTTGCTTTGGCCTCTTTCAGAAAATTTTCATTACTCTTCTTAGCTGTCCATGGCATTCTCAATATTCTTCTGTAAAACCACATTTCTACAGACTGCAGTGATTTTCTTGTCTGTTGTCCAATTGTCCATGATTCACTTCCATATGTTAAGACTGGCTCTACATAACATTTAAGAACACTTTTTCTTGTTTCTATTGTCAAAAATGGATTGCATAGTATCTTCCTCATTTTCTGGAAAGCTGCTTTTGCCTTAGCCATTCTGCATCTCACCTCTTTTGTACATCTTCCGTCTGAGGTTAACAAAATTCCCAAATATTTAAATTCATTTACCTGTTTTAATATTGTTCCACTTGTCTTTATTTTGCACTGAGGTAATGTCTTTTTCTTTGTTGTTACCATTACCTCTGTCTTTTTGCTACTAAGGCTGAGTCCTTTATTTTTGCTTTCTTTCACTATAATGTCCAACATTTCTTGTAACTCATTTTCACTCATAGCGATTAAGACTATCATCAGCATACCTTCGATTATTTATATTATGACCTCCAGTTGTTATTCCAGGCATGTCCCTTATGGATCTTAAAATAATCTCACTATAAATATTAAACAAATCTGGTGACAGCACACAACCTTGTCTAACACCCTGTTTTATTTGTTGAAACATTCCCAATTGGTTTCCAGTTCTTATGCCGCTGCTTGTTGCCAGTACATGTTCTTTATTATTCTTAGATCTTTGCTGTCTGCGTTTATGCTTTCTAAAATTTTGATTATTTCTTGGTGCTTTACTTTGTCAAATGCCTTGGTGTAATCTATGAAACATAGGTATGGATCTGTTTTCACCTTTATAGCTCTTTCTACTAAAGATCTTATGATATAAATGGCATTGCTTGTTCCTTTATCGCTAACAAAACCACACTGTTCATCGCTAATTTCTGGACTGATTTTGTTTTGCACTCTTTGCATGATGATTTTTAGTAATATCTTAGTAACATGACTCATAAAGCTTATTGTGCGATGTTCACCGCATTCAATCGCACCTGATTTCTTTGGTAGGGCTATGAATATTGATTTGAGCAAGAAAACTAATGTGATAATGATGATGAATGTGATAGTAAGTGATAAAAAGAATACTAATGTGACAATAAGTGATAAAAAGAATACTAATGTGACAATAAGTGATAAAAAGAATACTAATGTGACAATAAGTGATAAAAAGAATACTAATGTGACAATAAGTGATAAAAAGAATACTAATGTGACAATAAGTGATAAAAAGAATACTAATGTGACAATCAGTGATCTATCTATTTTTCGTTCGCCCAAAGTATTGTCTATATCCGCAATGTCGTTTCCTGTATAAATTTTACAGTCTTTTGTAATTCTTGCAGTGGCCCATATAGTTTTGTCTGTAGTGTTGTATCTATGGGCCAATGGATTTTCCTCAGTCTACTATATTCAGTGCAGTCTTGAAGTATGTGTTCAGCAGTCTGGGGCGCCTGTCCACATGTACAAGTAGATGATGTGCCAATCTTGAATTTTGTATACATGTGACTATGGAGTCGATTGTGTCCTATTCTGAGGCGTATAATGATAACTCATTAACAATAAGTGATAACAAGAATACTAATGTAACAATTACAAGCACAACACAAACACAAAACTTAGGCTATTCAAATCAAATGTACTATCAACCCTTACGTATGCGTGTGAAAGCTGGAAAACAAGAGATATAGAAACAAAGTTGAACGCATTCGAAAATAAATGTCTAAGGAAAATACTTGGTATAGCGTGGAATGAATTCAAAAGAAATGAGGAAATTAGAGAAATCGCCAATCAACTACTAATATCTTGAGTAATAAAGAAAAGACGGTGGTCATATGTTGGACATGTGATGAGAAGAGATAATAACCGAATAGCAAAGCAAGCCCGCATGTGGGAAACAACAGGTAAGAGAAAAAGAGGAAGACCCAGAGAGACACTGAGAAGAACATTGCTGAGAGAGGCAAAAGCAGCAGGATTTAGCTCCCTCAATGAGATAGAGCTGCTTGCACAGAACAGAGACAAACGGCAAGATTTGATAAAATATCTTTAAAAGAATTGAAAACTGCTAGAACAAAAATTCAGATAAGAGAAGGAGTATCTTGGTCTACGCCCTATGGGCCGGCTACGGCTCGGAAGGTCAATAGATAGATAGAATGTAACAATAAGTGATAAAAAGAATATTAATGTGACAATAAGTGATAAAAAGAATACTAATGTGACAATAAGTGATAAAAAGAATACTAATGTGACAATAAGTGATAAAAAGAATACTAATGTGACAATAAGTGATACAAAGAATACTAATGTGACAATAAGTGATACAAAGAATACTAATGTGACAATAAGTGATAAAAAGAATACTAATGTGACAATAAGTGATAAAAAGAATACTAATGTGACAATAAGTGATAAAAAGAATACTAATGTGACAATAAGTGATAAAAAGAATACTAATGTGACAATAAGTGATAAAAAGAATACTAATGTGACAATAAGTGATACAAAGAATACTAATGTGACAATAAGTGATAAAAAGAATACTAATGTGACAATAAGTGATAAAAAGAATACTAATGTGACAATAAGTGATACAAAGAATACTAATGTGACAATAAGTGATACAAAGAATACAAATGTGACAATAAGTGATAACAAAAATACTAATGTGATAATAAGAGATAAAGTGCAAAATGAGAAATTAGGAAAAGACAAGTTTTAAGCCAAAAAAGCAAAAGGCAAAGATAGTCCTTTAGCAATTGATGTTGGATTATTTATTGTCCATGTGTGTCCGTGTTAGTGACTTCATGGTACCTTTCCTCAGCTTCATGAGGTTATGTGGTCAATTCCCTTCCTCGTTGCTTCCTCTTCCGACTGTCTCTGGTACACATTTAAAGAGGCTGGGTGACGGTCAAGAGTTTTTGGGGTCAGATAAACTGTTTGCCTCAACTAGGATTTGAACTCTGAGTCTTCAAGTCAGCAGGCAAATGCACTGATCACAACACCACCAGGCTCTCCTAAGAGTCAAAGATCTGGTTATTCAGGCCCAGAAATGCCTTCTGAGTTATAATGTTGGATAGTGTCAGATTAGGTGATATATTATATAGTAAAGCAAGTCACGTCATGTGACGTATAGTGAATATGGGGAATATGGTGCTAGTGCCCATATAAAAAACAAAGAAATTTGGTACATTATTTTTGGGGTAATGTGGTTGAAATTACACCCATGCCACTTTACATTCTATCTATTGTCCTTTCGCGCCAAAGACGGCACATAGGGCAGAACCACAATCTCAAAAACAGAAACCTTGCGTGCCAAAATGGCACATATTGCAGAGATCACTGCTTCTAAAATCTATGGTCTGTTTCCATAACAATGCTTCTTACAATGACAGCTTGTCAAGCCATCGATCAACCTCCTTAGTCGCCTCTTACGACATGCCTGGAAGGTCACAGTGTCACTATTCTTTACTTCCCTCATAATGAGGCCCCGGTAACACACGGGAACACTTTACATTACCAGAAACAAAAAACAAAAAACCAGTACCCTTTAAAGCTGGGTGAACCTAGAAGCCATAGATCTGCATTGAACCCGACCTCTTATCCTTTAGTAGCCCAGTTCACTAACCACTGAGCTACTGCTGCTGCCTGCACGGTGTCAGATTTATAGGTGGTGCATGCCATATGATTGCTGTAGAACTACCATTACAATTTTACATTAAAAAATTTATTATTTCTAGTTGCTGTAAACCTCTTATTTTACAGGCAGAGATAATTCAATTGAGTGAAGAGTACATCAAAGCCCTGGCTAAGGAGAATGGAGATATTGTGGATGGACCATACGCAGGAAGATTTACAGCTTTTGGTAAGTGGAGTGCTAAGGGGAGAGAAATCATGCAATTTTAGTGCTTCTTGATCCTTCGATGGCCGTTAGATGGAACATAAGGCTCGTAGAGTTTCCCGCCAGTTGTGTCTATTCTTGGCAAGCTGTTTGAATGTAGAGAGTGAGTCTATGCCTGCCATCCTTGCCTCTTTTGATAGAGTTCTATTCAGTGTTTCTCAAGGTAATCCTCTTTTCTTCAGACCTGATTTTTCCCATTTGAGGGCGTGCTTAGTAATTCTTAGCCTCTAAAAATGGGTACCAGAGATTTTTTTGGGAAGTAAAGGTGGCCTGGCGTGATACTGACCCCGTCACCCAAAAATGTACTGTGGTCATAGAAAAATATGGTCACTAACACCATATTCCACATATGTCTAGCAAGGCATGAAGGGAACCTTTACTTTTTTTTTTTCTCAGTAATTCTTTGGTCATTTCTTCCAAATACATGCCTGACATATGTCCATCTTCTTTTCTTAATAGTAGACGAGATAAATAAGTGGAGTGCTAAAGGGAGAGAAATCATGTAACTTTAGTGCTTCCCTTTTCATGATTTGGAATATCAACATTCTTATCTTCAGTTTATAACAACCAGACATCTCTCTCTCTCTCTGCGATCAAGACTCAATCAAAGTAGGATTTCAGACTCTCTCATGAAGTCAGCTGTCTAAGTGATTCGATTGCTCCATATAGTTTTTCTTCCAGGGAGGTGGGTGTGGACCACATTGCTCTTCTCAGGTCTGTGAACTCCTGGTATATGGTGGATAGGCGGCGGGAACAATTGAAGGCTATGCATGAAAAGTGTTCCTTGTTGCAGTTTCCTCATATTCCAAGTCCGGCTTGTTGCAGGAGCTACTGAGTTAAGTGCTCTGTGCACACCATGAGCTGTGTGTCTCATCCGTTTTGATCATGTTTCAATATTCCAATTGCTTTCGATGAATGCTAGTATTGTATGACAGGGAACAGTTGGCTGTGTTCACTTTCTGCACGGTTTCGCCTTATGTCTTTTGGCGTGTGCTGAGACTGCTATGATGGGGACTACAGTTACCTTTCTTTGTTTTGGAGATGAGATTCGGATGATTACGCTGGCATGGGCGGTTGAGCAATTATGGATTTTAATTCGTTTGCAGTGATACCGGGACCTTCCATAACCAAATAACCAAATTGGTATCAACACAACTTGATGGGATGGAATCAATAGAACTTGATAGAATTGGTATCAACACAACTTGATGGGATGGAATCAATAGAACTTGATAGAATTGGTATCAACACAACTTGATGAGATGGTATCAATAGAACTTGATAGAATTGGTATCAACACAACTTGATGGGATGGAATCAATAGAACTTGATAGAATTGGTATCAACACAACTTGATGAAATGGAATCAATAGAACTTGATAGAATTGGTATCAACACAACTTGATGAGATGGTATCAATAGAACTTGATAGAATTGGTATCAACACAACTTGATGAGATGGTATCAATAGAACTTGATAGAATTGGTATCAACACAACTTGATGAAATGGAATCAATAGAACTTGATAGAATTGGTATCAACACAACTTAATGAGATGGTATCAATAGAACTTGATAGAATTGGTATCAACACAACTTGATGAAATGGAATCAATAGAACTTGATAGAATTGGTATCAACACAACTAGATGAAATGGAATCAATAGAACTTGATAGAATTGGTATCAACACAACTTGATGAGATGGTATCAATAGAACTTGATAGAATTGGTATCAACACAACTTGATGAGATGGTATCAATAGAACTTGATAGAATTGGTATCAACACAACTTGATGAAATGGAATCAATAGAACTTGATAGAATTGGTATCAACACAACTTGATGAGATGGTATCAATAGAACTTGATAGAATTGGTATCAACACAACTTGATGAGATGGTATCAATAGAACTTGATAGAATTGGTATCAACACAACTTGATGAAATGGAATCAATAGAACTTGATAGAATTGGTATCAACACAACTTGATGAGATGGTATCAATAGAACTTGATAGAATTGGTATCAACACAACTTGATGAAATGGAATCAATAGAACTTGATAGAATTGGTATCAACACAACTTGATGAAATGGAATCAATAGAACTTGATAGAATTGGTATCAACACAACTTGATGAAATGGAATCAATAGAACTTGATAGAATTGGTATCAACACAACTTGATGAAATGGAATCAATAGAACTTGATAGAATTGGTATCAACACAACTTGATGAGATGGAATCAATAGAACTTGATAGAATTGGTATCAACACAACTTGATGAAATGGAATCAATAGAACTTGATAGAATTGGTATCAACAAAACTTGATAGCATTAGTAATAAGACAATTTGATAAGATTAGTATCAACACAATTTGATACAATTGATATCAAAACAACTTGGATATGACCAATGTCAATAAAACTTGGATATATTTGTTATACATTTCAGATCTGAAAAAGACAATAGCTGTACTTCTGGAGTCTATGTTAGCACGCATAAACCGACTGGAGATTTTTGTTAACAACATCACCAACGGATCTCTCTTCAGCGACAACTCATCACTTATCTCCTACTCTGGACTCTCAGCTTCTTTACATCAAGAAGTGTCTGCAAGACAGGGGTCAGATGGCAAGAAGTCTGTTGTGTTGTCTGCTGAAGGTACCATCAAGAATTAAAAGTCCTATATTTAATTAAACTGTTTTCATCATCACCATTGTTATCATTGTCCACTTCATCATCATTCTCCACTTCGTCATCATCACATCAATGTCATCATTGTCCACTTCATCATCTTTCTCCACTTCGTCATCATCACATCAATGTCATCATAGTCCACTTCATCATCTTTCTCCACTTCGTCATCATCACATCAATGTCATCATTGTCCACTTCATCATCTTTCTCCACTTTGTCATCATCACATCAATGTCATCATTGTCCACTTCATCATCTTTCTCCACTTCGTCATCATCACATCAATGTCATCATTGTCCACTTCATCATCTTTCTCCATTTCGTCATCATCACATCAATGTCATCATTGTCCACTTCATCATCTTTCTCCACTTCGTCATCATCACATCAATGTCATCATTGTCCACTTCATCATCTTCCTCCTCAACATCCTCACACCATCACCATCATCTTCCTCATCATATGTTCATAATCATCCTCCTCTTCAGCATCATCATCATCATCATCACATCATCTTCCTCCTCATACACATCTCATCATCATAAATTAATTTTCCACCTCTCCTTCATCATCATCTTCCTTCACATCTTCTTATCATCTTCCTCCTCCTCCTCATCTTTCTCATCATCTTTCTCCTCCTCATCAATACCTTCCTTATCCTCATTGTCTATCTATTGTCCTTTTGAGCCAAAGACGGCACATAGGGCAGAACCACAATCTCAAAAACAGAAACCTTGCATGCCAAATTGGCACATATTGCAGAGATCACTGCTTATAAAATCTATGGCGCTGTTTCCATAACAATACTTTTTACAATGACAGCTTGTCGAGCCATTGCTCAACCTCCTTAGTCACCTCTTATGACATGCCTGGAAGGTCACAGTGTCACTATTCTTTACTTCCCACATAATGAGGCCTCGGTAAAAGACGGGAGCATCCTCATCATCGCATCATCATTATTTTCCTCATTCTCCTCCCCCTCAACCTCATCATCTTCCTTTTATTCCTCATTATCATCCTCATACTCATCATCATCACATTATCATCATTACTTTCCTCCTTACTAGTGTCATCTTTCTCCTCCAGATAGTCTTTATTCGATATCAAAGAAACACAAGTCACCAACATAATGATAGTTAGCAATATCCAAAAACAAGCAAACAAATTCAAATACTTAGGCAGCACACTCACATATAACAACATGCAAACGCCCTGTAGTTACCAACAAGTGATACGAGAACACCAGATCAAGAAACTGACTAAGAAAAAGGTGGAATACCAGAAATACTCTAAGGTATCACAGCAAAAGAGGCTAATAGAAGATCAAGAAACTGACTAAGAAAAAGGTGGAATACCAGAAATACTCTAAGGTATCACAGCAAAAGAGGCTAATAGAAGAGCAAGAAACTGACTAAGAAAAAGGTGGAATACCAGAAATACTCTAAGGTATCACAGCAAAAGAGGCTAATAGAAGAGCAAGAAACTGACTAAGAAAAAGGTGGAATACCAGAAATACTCTAAGGTATCACAGCAAAAGAGGCTAATAGAAGAGCAAGAAACTGACTAAGAAAAAGGTGGAATACCAGAAATACTCTAAGGTATCACAGCAAAAGAGGCTAATAGAAGAGCAAGAAACTGACTAAGAAAAAGGTGGAATACCAGAAATACTCTAAGGTATCACAGCAAAAGAGGCTAATAGAAGAGCAAGAAACTGACTAAGAAAAAGGTGGAATACCAGAAATACTCTAAGGTATCACAGCAAAAGAGGCTAATAGAAGAGCAAGAAACTGACTAAGAAAAAGGTGGAATACCAGAAATACTCTAAGGTATCACAGCAAAAGAGGCTAATAGAAGATCAAGAAACTGACTAAGAAAAAGGTGGAATACCAGAAATACTCTAAGGTATCACAGCAAAAGAGGCTAATAGAAGAGCAAGAAACTGACTAAGAAAAAGGTGGAATACCAGAAATACTCTAAGGTATCACAGCAAAAGAGGCTAATAGAAGAGCAAGAAACAGTGAACCAGATCTCTCCTTGATCCCTAAGGCACATGAGGAAGGGAAGGTCTGTGTACTGGAGGCAATCCTGTAGAACATGTTTTGTAGTCATATTGTCCAGTGTACAGTGGCATAGGCTGGTAGTTCCTATTTTGAGTTTGGTGAACATGTGGTTTCTCATTCTGTTGTGGTCAGTGCGTAGGCGAAGTATGATGACTTGATCCCTCCTTGACAGTTGGAGGTATCCATCCCTCTCGTTATACTTTGCATGTTCTTGTTTACAATTTTCATGAAACTGGCCTTTGATGATGGATTTGTCTTCGCGTAGCTGACCAGATGGTTCTCCTTTGGTAATCTCACTCCCTCCTTAGCTAGTTTGTCTGTGCTTTTGTTTCCTTGTATATTACAGTGTGATGGTATCCACTGGATGACCACTCTCTTGATAGATTTAATTTGCTTAACAGTATTGCCTGAATAGCAACTACCTTTGGTATAATCTTTTTGACTGTATCTGCCAAGAGTTCTTTAACATGTACGAGTACACGCAGGACCTCCTGTTTTTTTACCATTTTCTGAGAGGGTTAGATCTCACTACCCTGAGACCAGGAGAGGGTGGTGGAGGTGATGGCAGTGACCAAGGCATTCATCTGGCTAGAGTCACAAGACTACAGCCACGCCTGTGTACTGAGTGATTCGATGAGCATGATACGAAAAGTGGAGGCGGGATCTGTATGTAGGCAATGGGTCATTGCAGAAGTAAAAATTATGTAAGGTCACCTTTGCCTACATCCCAGGACAATGTGGAGTACAGGGAATTGAAATAGTGGACAGGTTGGCTAGCTGCGCTATTGTTGAGGACGGTCAACCAATGGATTAGGCGGACATCATCAGTGCCCTCCGGGAAGTGGGAAGGGCACAGGAATTCGACAACCATGAGTCCACATCACTCCTTCGGATGAAAGAGATGGGAGTTAAGATGGGCACAGCCAGAAATGAGAAACTTAGTGGCGGTGTAAGAAGACTAATCAACCAACACAAAACTGGAGTCATCAGTCGCTGGACACTGTGGAACTTGCTGAGGAGGGAATATAAGCACCTATGGACGTGTTCAGAATGCAATGATGGTGACCCGCTAATAACTCAATAACTCAGGAGAGGGTGATGCTATGAAGAAACAACGGATTCAGTTTTTGAAAAAATTCCACTACCTGGGATGAGAATTAAACCCGAGACCTTTCTTTCCAGAGGCCAATGTCTTATCTTTTTGGACTGCTCGGTCCGCTAAACAAAAAAAAATTAAATTAATTAGACAATAATTTATTCAGGTACAGATAATAATAAACATTATGAAGTAGTTGTAATTATAATGTACGTCTCCGCTGCTAACAATCTTACTGAAAGGAGCAGGAGAACCACAGATTAATAACACATTTATCCCATCTACTATTAAGAAAAGAAGATGGACACATATAGAGCATGTATTTACAAGAGAAAAATCAGAGAATTACTAAGCAGCTCTCAGATAGGAAACATCAGATCAGAGGAAAAAGAGAACGACCTCGAGAAACACTGAAAAGAACTCTAACAAAAGAAGCAAGGTTAGTAGGCATAGACTCACTCTCTATAATCCAACAGCTCCTCTAGAATAGAGACAATTAGTGGGACACTGTACAAGCCTTTTGTGCTATCTAATGGCACTGAAAGCATCAGGATTGTCATATCTATTTTTTTTGTGTTCGCCAGCTTTTGCCTCTGACGAAGTTCAAGCCGGGCCTCGCTGCTGAGACCAGGGGTGGTTGCCTCAGAGAGAAATCATAAATAAAAATCCCTTCTGGTGCACCCGGGATTTGAACCCACAACTTCTCTGTCTCCAGGCTGGCGTCTTGCCTCGAAACCAACCAGCCCCCCCTTGTCATGTGTATAATGTCATGTACGCAGTGGCATTTGTGAAATACAATGTCAAAAACATCCTTTATTTTCTTTTCAGATTTGCTGCAAGGAAAATGGGAGAAATGTGAGCTGACAGATACAGATATCTTGCAATATCCTACATGCCCTCAGAAAATAGATGTGAGTTATCAATGTTGAATAATTTGGGTGTTATAGATCAGGGTGTTATCATCAATAGCCAGCAAAATTGGGCTTGAGGTCAATCATGAAAAGACTAAAGTCATGAAAAGTTTAATTCCAACAAGTGACAAAATATACATGGAAAACAAACCAGTAGAAGAGATCGATCACTTTATCTATCTTGGAAGTCACATTGATCGAGAAGGGGATACGAGCAAAGAAATTAGAATCAGACTGGCTAAAGCAGCAATGTCTTTCAGAAGCCTTGAAAAGTTGTGGAAATCAAAACTCATTAGCACAAACACAAAACTTAGGCTATTCAAATCAAATGTACTATCAACCCTTACGTATGCGTGTGAAAGCTGGAAAACAACAAGAGATATAGAAACAAAGTTGAACGCATTCGAAAATAAATGTCTAAGGAAAATACTTGGTATAGAATGGAACGAATTCAAAACAAACGAGGAAATTAGAGAAATCGCCAATCAACCACTAATATCTTCAGTAATAAAGAAAAGACGATGGTCATACGTTGGACATGTGATGAGAAGAGATAATAATCGAATAGCAAAGCAAGCCCTCATATGGGAAACAACAGGTAAAAGAAAAAGAGGAAGACCCAGGGAGACACTGAGAAGAACATTGATGAGAGAGGCAAGAGCAGCAGGAATCGGCTCCCTCAATGAGATAGAACTGTTTGCACAGAACAGAGACAGATGGCGAGATTTAATAAAATATCTTTAAAAGAAAACTGCTAGAACAAAAATTCATATAGGAGAAGGTGTATCTTGGTCTACGCCCTATGGGCCGGTTACGGCTCGAAAGGTCAATAGATAGATAGATATAGATCAGAGTGGGCCAAACTTTTGTTACCTGAGGGCTAATCACCGCGATCTTCAAAGGGTCATGGCCCACAGACATATACGCACACACACACACACACACTTACTTTTGTAAATTTTTTTTGGTACCACCAGTCATCATCATCAAGTACCGGGCCTACTGGCGTAGGTGATCATGTCTCTCCACAACTTTCGATCTTGACAGTTATTTATCATTTCTGTTGTTGTCCTTCTGCCAAGCCATTCTCTTAAGCTGTCTAGTAATTTCTCTTTTTGCTTCCCTCTATCTCTTCGTCCCTCAATTTTTCCAGTTGTTACAATATATTCCAGCTGTTCTCTTCTCATTACATGGCCAAAAAATGATGATTGTTTCTTCCTAATATTGGAAATTAGCTCTCTTTTTGCTTTGACCTCTTACTCTTCTTAGCTGTCCATGGTATTCTCAATATTCTTCTGTAAAACCACATTTCTACAGACTGCAGTGATTTTCTTGTCTGTTGTCCTATTGTCCATGATTCACATCCATATGTTAAGACTGGCTCTATGGCTCTACATAACATTAAGAACTCTTTTTCTTGTTTCTATTGTCAAAAATGGATTGCATAGTATCTTCCTCATTTTCTGGAAAGCTGCTTTTGCCTGAGCCATTCTGCATCTCACCTCTTTTGTACATCTTCCGTCTGAGGTTAACAAAATTCTCAAATATTTAAATTCATTTACCTGTTTTAATATTGTTCCACTTGTCTTTATTTTGCACTGAGGTGATGTCTTTTTCTTTGTTGTTACCATTACCTCTGTCTTTTTACTATTAAGGCTGAGTCCTTTATTTTTGCTTTCTTTCACTATAATGTCCAACATTTCTTGTAACTCATTTTCACTCTTAGCAATTAAGACTGTATCATCAGCATACCTTAGATTATTTACATTATGACCTCCAATTGTTATTCCAGGCATGTCCCTTATGGATCTTAAAATAATCTCACTAATCTCATAAATATATAACAAATCTGGTGACAGCACACAACCTTGTTTAACACCCTGTTTTATTTGTTGAAACATTCCCAATTGGTTTCCAGTTCTTATGGCCGCTGTTTGTTGCCAGTACATGTTCCCGTGTGTTTCCCTGATGAAGTATGCCCTAATTTTAGATGAACGCTAATTAATTTGTGATCTTTAGGACACGCATAAGTGTAAAAAATGCTGCTTTACTTTCCCTGAAAAAAATCCGGTACCCATTTAAGGCTGGGTGAACCCGGAAGCCATCGGTTGGGATCGAACTGTACCTCTTGTCCTTTGTAGTCCAGTTCACTAACCACTGAGCTAACGCGGCTCCCAATTTAGGTCATGCATACTTAGAGCAAATATCAGTGTTAAGGTGATAAGAACTAACAGAGTCATTATCTCTAAGTCGCAAATATTTTGTGTCAGTGGGAGTTGGCTACTATCTCTCTCTCTCTCCCCGCCAGTCAATCTATAACGCTGGGAAACATTAGATGATAATGATGTTGAACAATATTGCTGTAAAAACCTATTGCAAAAAGGCACCATAATTGTAAGCAAGCTGTGTCGGAAACATAGGACTTTACCCTCATATTGTTTCTCGTTTCTCTTGAATTAAGGGTCTTCTAATGTCAGATCTTCCTGTGTGTTACCGGGGCTTCATTATAAGGGAAGTAAAGAATAGTGACACTGTGACCTTCCAGGCATGTTGTAAGAGGTGACTAAGGAGGTTGATCGATGGCTTGACAAGCTGTCATTGTAAGAAGCATTGTTATGGAACAGAACCATAGATTTTAGAGCAGTAATCTCCGCAATATGTACCATTTTGGCACGCAAGGTTTCTGTTTTTGAGATTGTGGTTCTGCTCTATGTGCCGTCTTCGGCTCGAAAGGACGATAGAATAGATAGAAATGTCAGCTCGGTGGCTGAGTGGTTAGTGTGCTCGCTTCCTGACCAGAAGAGTCCAGGTTCGATCCCCAGCAGTGGCGAATTTTTTTTCATGCACACAAGGCTCTGGGGTTCACCCAGCCTCTAAAAATGGGCACCAGATTTTTCTGGGAAGTAAAGGTGGCCTGGTGTGATATCGACCACATCATCCAAAAATGTGATGTCATAGAAAAATATGGTCACTAACACCATATTCACCATACGCCTAGCAAGGCATGGAGGGAACCTTTATTTTTTTTTTTTTAAATGACGGACTGAGAACCATCAAATAAACTGCAATATTTGCTCATGGGAACAATACTCTTCTGAACTTAAATAATTTATTGGACTAAACTTGACTTTTACCTTCATTTCTAATGTAGCTGTATATGAATATTTTGTTAACAGTGGAATATTTTTTTCAGTGGATGCGTAATATGTGGAAGTCAGACCCTTGTTACCAAGGTTATGGAGTTGACGGTTCAGATTGCTCTATTATTATGTACCTTAGTGAGGTAAAATCAGCAGTGAAAGCTTGTATGTTATAGTTGTATATCATCATCATCATCATATCATCATCATCATGATCATCATTAGCATCATCATCTAGCTAATCCCTGTTGGAACTTAGCTCCCATGATAGCTACTCTCAGGTTTTATGCATCATCATTATCAACCACCTTCTTCTAAGTTTTCCTCTCCCTCTTTTACCTGGAGATATGCCACCCTCATCCCTCCATAATTATGTTCTCTAAGCCATTATGTTGTCTTATATGACCAAAATACCCATGCGATGCCAGGGTCCAAAAGGGGAGTAAATTATTGTAGCACTGTTCTCTACCAGGCATGTTCGTAACAGGCAACTAAGGAGGTTTGGGCATGGGACAGGCTATCTTGTACTGTAAAAAAATAAGCCGCAAAAACTTCACAAAGATGGACAAGTCAAAGAAAAGAAAAAAAAGTAAATCCGCCATCAAGGAAAGATAAGAGCTCTCTGTCTAAGAGATGTATGACATAATCCTGAGAAAGCCGCAAAGAGTCTGGGTCTCTGACTCACCTTTTGTCTACCAGGAAATCCTCCAAAACTGGCACCTGGAATGTATGTGCTTTAAATGAACAAGGAAACCTGCTCAAGTGCAGCAGAAATGGCAAACTACAAAATAGCTATTCAAGGAATTTGTGAAACAAGATCGTTAGGAACAGAAAGGATAAAACTAAACACAGGAGAGATGATTTTGTCATAAGGACTCAGGAACATGGAGCACAACATAGTGAAGAGAGCTATAATGTTATCAAGGAAAGCACATAAAACATTGATAGAATCAGAAGTTATAGAGGCCAAGACTTATATAAGAGAATTATACTACTATCAGTGCCAGGGAAAATACTAAGCAGAATCATTCTATCTATCTATTGACCTTTCGAGCCGTAACCGGCCCATAGGGCGTAGACCAAGATACACCTTCTCCTATATGAATTTTTGTTCTAGCAGTTTTCTTTTAAAGATATTTTATCAAATCTCGCCATCTGTCTCTGTTCTGTGCAAGCAGTTCTATCTCATTGATGGAGCCGATTCCTGCTGCTCTTGCCTCTCTCATCAATGTTCTTCTCAGTGCCTCCCTGGGTCTTCCTCTTTTTCTTTTACCTGTTGTTTCCCATATGAGGGCTTGCTTTGCTATTCGATTATTATCTCTTCTCATCACATGTCCAACGTATGACCATCGTCTTTTCTTTATTACTGAAGATATTAGTGGTTGATTGGCGATTTCTCTAATTTCCTCGTTTGTTTTGAATTCGTTCCATTCTATACCAAGTATTTTCCTTAGACATTTATTTTCGAATGCGTTCAACTTTGTTTCTATATCTCTTGTTGTTTTCCAGCTTTCACACGCATACGTAAGGGTTGATAGTACATTTGATTTGAATAGCCTAAGTTTTGTGTTTGTGCTAATGAGTTTTGATTTCCACAACTTTTCAAGGCTTCTGAAAGACATTGCTGCTTTAGCCAGTCTGATTCTAATTTCTTTGCTCGTATCCCCTTCTCGATCAATGTGACTTCCAAGATAGATAAAGTGATCGATCTCTTCTACTGGTTTGTTTTCCATGTATATTTTGTCACTTGTTGGAATTAAACTTTTCATGACTTTAGTCTTTTCATGATTGACCTCAAGCCCAATTTTGCTGGCTATTGATGATAGTTCATTTGTGTTTTCCTGCATCGTTTTTATCTGACTGCTGATGAGAACTATGTCATCAGCAAAGTCGAGGTCCTCCAAATGGTCTCCTTGTATCCATTCGATGCCTTTATTACCAGTGCAGCATTTCTTCATTATGAAGTCCATAACAATTCCAAATAACAAGGGCGATAAAATACATCCTTGTTTAACCCCAGTTTCTATTGGGAAACATTCGCTCAGTCCTTCCTCTGTTCGAACTGCACATGTGTAACCATCATACATGTCTTTGATAATATTTATGATTTTTGATGGTAAGCCATATTGCTTCAGAATTTTCCACAAAGAATCTCTATGAATACTATCAAATGCTTTTTTGAAGTCGATGAAGTTAAGTACAAAAGGTTTTTGCTTTTCAATGTGTTCCTCCAATATAAGTCGTAGAGTGAAAATGTGGTCAATACAGCTTCTCCCTTTTCTAAACCCAGCCTGTTCTTCACGCATTACTGTATCTATTGAATCCTGTATTCTATTTAGGATGATTTTGCAGAATAACTTTGAGGCAACTGACAAAAGTGTCACGCCTCTCCAGTTGTTACAATCTCTAAGATTGCCCTTTTTTGGGATCTTAACAATGATTCCTTTTTTTCCATTTATGAGGCGTCTTCTCTGTTTTCCAAATGATGTTGAACATTTTTTGGAGATGTATTAAATTATGGCTATCAATTGCCTTGAGGATCTCAGCTGTTAACTTATCCTCTCCAGCAGCCTTGTTATTGGTCATTAGCTTTAAGGTGGTTTCTATTTCACTCAAGGTGAAGTCATCTAAATTTACATATAATTCTGCTGCTGGTGTTTCAGCTTCAAAATCTATTAAACTGTGAGGTAGTGGACGGTTAAGAATTTCTTTGAAGTGTTCTGCCCAACGGGCTTTTATGTCTGCGCTTGTTGTTAGCATTAATCCAGATTTGTCTAGAATTGGTGTTCCAATGGATGTATAGGTGTTTGTCAGCATCTTTTGTACAGTATAAAGAGTTCTGCTGTCTCCTGTAATTGCAGCTGTCTCTGCTTTCTCTGCCAAGTTGTCTATATAAGCTCTTGTATCTCTTCTTGCCGAACTTTTCACTTTGTTGTCTAATTCTTTGTATGTTGCTTTTGCCAGAACCTTTCCAAGATCTGTCTTTACATTAGTCATGGCTCTCTTCGCTTCTCTTCTTTCTTTGATGTATTTCCATGTGGTGTCTGAGATCCAAGCTCGTTTTTCCATTTTCTTCAGTCCAGCACTTGCTTCTGCTGCTGTCATTAGTATTTTGCTCTGTGAGTCCCACATTTCATTGATATCTAAGTCTATTTCACCAAGTGCTGGATAACAATTACTTAGCTCTATGTTAAACTTTTCCTTTATGGCTTCATCTTTCAGTTTATGACTATCAATTTTATGTGTAATTGACCTCTTCTGTTGGTTTCTAAATTTTAATCTTATTTTCCCAATGCACAGGTTGTGGTCACTATTAACATCAGCACCTCTGTATGCTCTTACATCTAATAATGATGATCTGAATTGTTGTTTAATACATAGGTGGTCAATTTGATTTGATGTTCTATCATCAGGAGATATCCATGTTGTTTTGTGGATATTTTTGTGTGGAAATAATGTCCCACCTATAACTAAATTTTCTATTAAACATAATTCTATTAATCTTTCTCCATTCTGACTTGTTGTATTACAGCCTTCTCTCCCCATCACATGTTCCACTCCTGCGTTATCTTGTCCTACTTTGGCGTTGAAGTCTCCCATTACAATTAAAAGATCGTGTTTTGGTATTTTGTTTATAAGTTGTTGCAGTTGGTTATAAAAATCATCCTTAACTTCATCATCAGCTTCGTTAGTAGGCGCATAACATTGAATAATTGAAAGTCTTCCATGTTTTGTTTTGTATCGTGTTCGTATCAGACGGCTATTTACCGGTTCCCATTCTAATAAACTTCTTGCAGCTTTGTCTGTCATCATTATGCCTACTCCTTCACGGTGTTTTCCATCTTCCCTTCCAGAAAAAACTACTATTTTATTATCAATAGATCTCCTACCTGTTCCAGGCCAGCGCATTTCGCTTAATCCTAAAATATCTAGATCGTATCTGTCCATCTCGCTCGCGACCTGTGCATGTTTCGTCGGAGCGGCCATTGTTCGCACATTCCAGAATCCTATTTTTGTTGTTGTTTTAGGGCCGAAAAAACTATCACTACTATCTACTGCTAATTTACACATTCTGTATCAGGTCTACGTTTCATTAACAACATCGTTTTTACGATAGCGGCTTGTTAAACCTCTGATCAACGGTTCTATACCAAGCCGGAGAAAAATAATTCCTCCATTTTGGAAACAACCGGAAACGATCGGAACCGGAATCATTCTGGAGATACTAAAAGAGACCATACAGAAACATTTGAGAGATGAACAAGGAGATTTTAGGAAAAACAGATTGTCTGCTGATCAAATAACTATATTGTGTATAATAGTTGAACAATGTTTAGAACTACAGTCCCCACATTATATCAGATTAATAGATTATGAAAAGGCATTTGTTAGTTTAGACAGAAGAATACTTTGAAAGTTACGGAGTCATTACGGAATCCCCATAAAAGATGAAGATGATGAGAAGACATGGAATGATCTTAAAAGTATGGCAAGAAACAGAATGACTTGGAAAGTGTTTGTTGAAGACCTATGCTCCACTGGGAGCTGAAAGTGTTTGTTGAAGACCTATGCTCCACTGGGAGCTGAAAGTGTTTGTTGAAGACCTATGCTCCACAGGGAGCTGAAAGTATTTGTTGAAGACCTATGCTCCACAGGGAGCTGAGAGTGTTTGTTGAAGACCTATGCTCCACAGGGAGCTGAAAGTGTTTGTTGAAGACCTATTCTCCACAGGGAGCTGAAAGTGTTTGTTGAAGACCTATGCTCCACAGGGAGCTGAAAGTGTTTGTTGAAGACCTATGCTCCACAGGGAGCTGAAAGTGTTTGTTGAAGACCTATTCTCCACAGGGAGCTGAAAGTGTTTGTTGAAGACCTATGCTCCACAGGGAGCTGAGAGTGTTTGTTGAAGACCTATGCTCCACAGGGAGCTGAGAGTGTTTGTTGAAGACCTATGCTCCACAGGGAGCTGAAAGTGTTTGTTGAAGACCTATGCTCCACAGGGAGCTGAAAGTGTTTGTTGAAGACCTATTCTCCACAGGGAGTTGAAAGTGTTTGTTGAAGACCTATTCTCCACAGGGAGTTGAAAGTGTTTGTTGAAGACCTATGCTCCACAGGGAGCTGAAAGTGTTTGTTGAAGACCTATGCTCCACAGGGAGCTGAGAGGAAGAAGAAGAAGATGGTTTACTTATTATAAATTAATTAAATTAATTATAAATTAGTAGGCACATATGATGAACTATGGTGCACATACAATAAACTGTAGGCACATATGATGAACTATGGTGCACTTACAATAAACTGTAGTCACATATGATGAACTATGGTGCACTTACAATAAACTTTAGGCACATATGATGAACTATGGTGCACTTACAATAAACTGTAGGCACATATGATGAACTATGGTGCACTTACAATAAACTGTAGTCACATATGATGAACTGTGGTGCACTTACAATAAACTGTAGGCACATATGATGAACTATGGTGCACTTACAATAAACTGTAGGCACATATGATGAACTATGGTGCACTTACAATAAACTGTAAGCACATATGGTTTACCATCAAAAATCATAAATATTATCAAAGACATGTATGATGGTTACACATGTGCAGTTCGAACAGAGGAAGGACTGAGCGAATGTTTCCCAATAGAAACTGGGGTTAAACAAGGATGTATTTTATCGCCCTTGTTATTTGGAATTGTTATGGACTTCATAATGAAGAAATGCTGCACTGGTAATAAAGGCATCGAATGGATACAAGGAGACCATTTGGAGGACCTCGACTTTGCTGATGACATAGTCCTCATCAGCAGTCAGATAAAAACGATGCAGGAAAACACAAATGAACTATCATCAATAGCCAGCAAAATTGGGCTTGAGATCAATCATGAAAAGACTAAAGTCATGACTAGTTTAATTCCAACAGGTGACAAAATATACATGGAAAACAAACCAGTAGAAGAGATCGATCACTTTATCTATCTTGGAAGTCACATTGATCGAGAAGGGGATACGAGCAAAGAAATTAAAATCAGAATAGCTAAAGCAGCAATGTCTTTCAGAAGCCTTGAAAAGTTGTGGAAATCAAAACTTATCAGCACAAACACAAAACTTAGGCTATTCAAATCAAATGTACTATCAACCCTTACGTATGCGTGTGAAAGCTGGAAAACAACAAGAGATATAGAAACAAAGTTGAACGCATTCGAAAATAAATGTCTAAGGAAAATACTTGGTATAGCATGGAACGAATTCAAAACAAATGAGGAAATTAGAGAAATCGCCAATCAACCACTAATATCTTCAGTAATAAAGAAAAGACGATGGTCATACGTTGGACATGTGATGAGAAGAGATAATAACCGAATAGCAAAGCAAGCCCTCATATGGGAAACAACAGGTAAAAGAAAAAGAGGAAGACCCAGGGAGACACTGAGAAGAACATTGATGAGAGAGGCAAGAGCAGCAGGAGTCGGCTCCCTCAATGAGATAGAACTGCTTGCACAGAACAGAGACAGATGGCGAGATTTGATAAAATATCTATAAAATATCTTTAAAAGAAAACTGCTAGAACAAAAAAAATCCATATAGGAGAAGGTGTATCTTGGTCTACGCCCTATGGGCCGGTTACGGCTCGAAAGGTCAATAGATAGACATATGATGAACTATGGTGCACTTACAATAAACTGTAGGCACATATGATGAACTATGGTGCACTTACAATAAACTGTAGGCACATATGATGAACTATGGTGCACTTACAATAAACTGTAAGCACATATGGTAAAGAGCAAAGTACACTTGAGGTGGGGAACATATCTTCTTCTTCACTTTCATTCATTTAGTGGACGTAAATGTATTATGTCATTGAATATAGCAAGTCATGATATCTACACCTTTTCATCCAACACATTTGTCTTTGACATAATATCACATATGATAAACTATGGACACACATGAAAGCCAGTTTCAAGCAATGAGATTCTTAGAACAGGCATACCTCACTGTGTAGACTTCTGAACATTGAAAAATTGAATGAAGAAGAAGATGGGAAAAAAAAGAGAAAGAAAAAGTAATATGATGAGATAATAATGAAATTATTCTAACATGTAAGGAACTTCTTATAAATTATTTCATTTTTTTTTCCCTCCTCTCCAGGTTGAAGAGTTCTGCCCACGGCGTGCCTGGTTAGGTTCTGAAAATAAAACCATGGTGGACACACGAGTTTCTTACGTGAGCTTCCATTTATTTGTCTTGACTCTGACTCTGTCTTGACTCTGACTCTGTCTTGACTCTGACTCTGTCTTGACTCTGACTCTGTCTTGACTCTGACTCTGTCTTGACTCTGACTCTGTCTTGACTCTGACTCTGACTCTGTGAGTTGGAAGATAAGAACAAAATTTGAAATTATATCCATAATCGGTCTCATTTCATAGAACAAACTGCCTCCAGCAAATTTTCTTTTTGCATTCGCCAGATTTTACCTCTGACAAGAGTCCCTAGAGACTAAGAACTAAATTTTGTGCGTTAATCCATTTTCCCTGGCAGCTGAATGCACAGGGGTCCCTTGCCTCACAGGCAGATAACTCTGTCTGCAGAGGTACTTATTTTTTTTTCCGTCGATGAGTAATTGACGTTTAAAGCCGGGCCTTGGTGCTGAGACCAGGGGTGGTTGCCACGGAGAGAAATCGTAAATAAAAATCACAACTGGTGCAACTAGGATTTGAACCCACAACCTCTCTATCTCGAGGCCGGCTTCTTGCCTCAAGACCTACCAGCCCCCACCACCCCCCCTCCAAAAATTGAGAATTAAGGCTCAGATAGTAAATTTTGTTCTGTATTGATTTTTATAAATCCTCTTTTAAAATGACAGTTGTGTCAGCTCTTTGCTTGCTTCTAGATTACAGAAGGGACTAAAAAAAATTACTCTGAATCTGCAGCCATGTACAGACTTCACAAATATGTCATTATGTCAAGGAGCAGTATGCCAGGTGAGAGAACTATGCAGGAATCCAAAGAAGACTTATCAACCAACACAACACCGGTGTTGTTAGTCGCTACATGTTGAGGGATATTTTTTGGAAGAGATCTGAGCACTTGTGTACTTTTTCAATGTGCAATGAGGATGACTTGCATACTAAACCGAACTGAACTGAACTGAACTAACCTAGATTACAAAAAAACAAGGGAAGATTAAAGTCAGTGAGACATGTCAAAGAATGGTTGATGAAGAACTGAAGGAAAACAGCTTCCTGTGGGGGTGGGCTTCTGGGTTGGCTCCAAACAGACAGCAGTGGCGACCTCTAGTGAAGACCTTTATATGTCTGAGGGTGCAAAATTAGTGCATGAATGAGTTCTTGTATCAGACTCTTAGTTTATTCCGTACAGAAGCTTTTTATCGATGCAACGGAAGAGATTTCAGAGACAAAATTTTTCATGGTTTTAAGAATCAATCTGCATATTTATATTTATCTAACATATAACATTTTATATATGAATTTTTAGATAATTGAACAAGGTATTAGATTTCACCAATACTAAAATGATACAAGACATATAAAAGGAATATGGTTTGAAGATGGTTCACAATAATCAAATTGAGAGTGGCGCACTATGTGGCAAAAAATAGGCAGCCGAAATCGGCATGACGCACAGTGTGGTGAAATGTATGGAAAGAGTTAATGAGTGACTATATCATAGGCGGATGTTGATTTTTTTTTTTTTTTTTTTTTTTTTGGGGGTTGTAGTTAAGTCCCAAGTGACAATATCTTTGGTGGATCTAAACTTCGCATAGACCCATAGTGGGTAAAGCCTAGGAAAAAACCATGGGTTTAAAGATAAAAAAGTAACAGGGGTTTGAACTCTGAACCTTCTTGTCCAGAGGCTAACACCCTTCCTCAAGACCACCCAGACACATGATGTTGAAAAAATGGTATGTGTACAGCTATATGTAAGTGGTGAACAACACAAAATCTAACGAAGTTGCGGCTCATTAAGCCTTTAGCAGGCTCAGTAAACAACATGTACACAAATATATAAGTAAATAGCATTAACGTTACATCATCATCAAGTATCATGCCGGCTGGCGTAGGTGATCATGTCTCTCCACAACTTTCGATCACAGCAGTTATTTATCATTTCTGTTGTTGCAGGTCACTTCTGCTAAGCCATTCTCTTAAGCTGTCTGTTATCTTTTCTCTTTGCTTCCCTCTATTTCTTCGTCCCTCAATTTTCCCAGTTGTTACAATATATTCCAGCTGTTCTCTTCTCATTACATGGCCAAAAAAATAATGATTGTTTCTTCCTAATATTGGATATTAGCTGTCCTTTTGCCTTGGCCTCTTTCAGAATGTTTTCATTGTTCTTCTTAGCTGTCCATGGTGTTCTCATCATTCTTCTGTAAAACCACATTTCTACAGCCTCCAGTGATTTTCTTTGCAACAACACTACATGACTAACTAATAATGAGATATCAAAACAAAATAATATTATGAAATAAGAATGAGAGGACTCAACTTCCAGCTGCTGTGACCACGTCCGTAATCAAATTGGTCTAGCTCTGAGGTGACCTGCAAGGGGAGGGCATGAGGGCAAGTAATGTGCTTCTGCTGGAGGGGTTCTACAATTATAGTGAGATGGGGTGTATATATATATATATATATATACATATACAAGGCTACATACACAGTAAGTAAAGTAAAGTACCCCCGTCACGCCAAGTGGCGTATAGGGAAATATGGTGTTAGTGACCCTATATTTTACAGACCTTCAGCACATGATTTTTGGGGTAATGTGGTCGGTATTATGCTTTACTTTCCCAGAAAAAAATCCGGTACCCATTTAAGGCTGGGTGAACCCAGAAGCCATTGGTTGGGATCGAACCCTACCCCTTGTCCTTTGTAGTCCAGTTCACTAACCACTGAGCTATCGCAGCTCCCCTACATACACAGACACATCCAAAAGTGTCAACACATAGGTCAATATGCATATACATAGCAACAAGAATTGGCCAGAAAGTATATTAAGGGAACCCACTTGTTCTATTGTTTCTCCTGAATGTTACATGGTAACATTTTTTTTATCCATTATCCCCAGGCAAATGTTACACTTCAATTAGATCCTCTTCTGAATATTCTGGTAGACCCGAATGAACGTCAGGGCTATGCGTGGATTCGGATGCGAATTAGCCGGATGTGGCACAGATGGAAAGAGGCAGCATCCAATCTTTTGAGAAAACATCACCTTGACAACAGACCTAAGCAGAAGGTATAACTGGAGCAGAGATTTCTTGAAATCTTTTGAATTTGTTAAATTTGTTGAATTTGTTAAATTTGTTAAATTTGTTGAATTTGCCCAATCTGTTGAATTTGTCCAAATTCTTGAATTTATCTAAAACCGTTGAATTTGTCCAAACTGTTAAATTTGTCCAATCTTAAATTTGACCAAAATGCTGAACCTGCCTAGTCTATTAAACCTGTTCTATTCCTTGCTCATTGCCCGTGAAGAAATCAATGGCTACGATTACCTATGAAGTATTCTTGGGCACAACAAATTCCGATTTACTTTGACCCAATTACCAATAAATTAATCATTCCCCATATGAGGCATGAATTTTTTTCCGTGTTCACAGAGTGCGTCATGTGCTGGCTGTCAATCTATGCATGGGAGTGTTTAGGTAACACCCGTTATATTCTTATTTGATGCAATATTGCGGAAGGTCTTGAGGAGTGAGGAGTGTTTTCAACTTTTGAAAGGGTAAAAGAAAAAGAGGCTGACCTAGAGAAACACTAAAAAGAACACTGAGGTGAGAGGCAACAACAGCAGGCAACAGCTCCCACACTGAGATTGAACAGTTAGCCCTGAACAGGGTTGTGTGGCATGATACAGTATGTGTTAAATTAAAATTAATGTGTGAAGTTATTTCCATGTTACTCATTAATGTAAACTACTTTGTCAGCTGCAGTTTTATCTCTTTAGGGAATTTGCACCGTGTTTTGTTCATCGTAGGCTGCTTTCACTAGAGTAATCAGGCATTTAAATGGAGCGAAATTGTTGTGTGTACAACATTGTTGTGTGCAAGTCATCGTAATGGCTCATCGTACATCCCTAGACCGGCCATACGCTAATCTTATGGTCTGTTTGATGTGCGACGGGGATAATCTGATGACTAACTGTGTGTCTACATTTTCGAAATTGGAGTCAGCAACGATGGCCTAACATCATCAAGTGCTCTACATTTGTTAAAAATATGACGATCATCATTTTCAAGAGGACGTGAACTTCCAGTATATGGTGGATAGGCGGCGGGAACCATTGAAAGCTATGCATGAAAAGTGTTCCTTGTTGCAGTTTCCTCATATTCCAAGTTCGGCTTGTTGCAGGAGCTACTGAGTTAGGTGCTCTGTGCACACCGTGAGCTGTGTGTCTCATCCATTTTGATCATGTTTCAATATTCCAATTGTTTACGATAAATCATGATATCGTATTACAGGGAACAGTTGGCTGTGTTCACTTTCTGCGCGGTTTCACCCTGTGTCTTTTGGCGTGTGCTGAGACTGCTATGATAGGGACTACAGTTGCCTTTCTTTGTTTGGGAGATGAGATATTAATTCGGATGATTGCGCTGGCATGGGCGGTTGAGCAGTTATGGATTTTAATTCGTTTGCAGTGATACCGGGGCCTTCCATAACCAAATAACAGTATGTGTCCAATGCAAGGTCTAACACTTGAAAATGAAGATCATCACACATAGACAGTCTACAATTTTTGCCCTATGTTCTATCTTCAACTCAAAAGAACATTTGATAGATAGAAAGATAGAAATGTTGGATACATTTTTAATAGCCCTCATATTTTCCTGACTACCAAGGTTTTTTTTTTCGTTCACCAGCTTTGACCTGTGATGAAGTCCCTAGAGACTAGGAACTGATTTTTGCGTGTTAATCCATTTTTCCCTGGCAGCCGTGTGCACAAGGGTCCCTCACCACACAGGCAGATAACTCCGACTTCAGAGGTACTCATATTTTTTCCATCGATGAGTAATTGATGTTTCAAGCTGGGCCTTGCTGCTGAGACCAGATGTGGTTGCCGCAGAGAAAAATCATAGATAAAAATCCCAACCGGTGCAGCCAGGATTTGAACCCACAACCTCTCTGTCTCAAGCCTCTTACCTTGAGACCAACCAGTCCCTTGACTACCAAGGTTTGACAGCACTTTTTAAGGTCAAGGTAAAGTACGAGACTTGAATTGATGTCTTAGCACGTGAATCTTCAAAGGAAGACAATCCTCCATCTTGGATCGAAACTGGAAACCTTTACTTTACCAGACTTAGTCTTTACTTTGGTGCAGAATGGTGCAGTTGAATGCAGTGACTTTAGAACAATAAGCCTAATGAGCCATGTTACAAAAATCTTGCTAAAAGTTATACAAGGAAGGATTCAGAATAAAATCAATACTGAACTAGATGAGCAGCAATTTGGATTTAGGAAAAATAGCGGGACAAAAGAAGCAATATTCTGCATGAGAACATTAATCGAAAAGTACACAGAAGTAAACAAACCAATATATGCCTGCTTCATAGACTACACCAAAGCTTTTGATAGAGTACACCACAAACAACTTATAGAATGCCTAAAAGAGATACATCTAGATGACATGGGCATACAACGAATATGTAATCTATACTGGGAGCAAACAGCAATAATAAAATATAACAAAGAGAACTCTACACTTATTGATATAAAAAGAGGAGTAAGACGGGGATGCATCCTGTCACCAAGCTTGTTCAATCTATACACTGAGCAAATCTTTAAAAACATCATAGAGATGCCAGGTCTACAAATTAATGGAAAGATAATTAATAACCTAAAATATGCTGATGATACTGTACTACTAGCAGAAAATCCTAAAGATCTACAACAATTACTTAATGAAATAAACATGATAAGCAAAAAATATGGACTAGATATGAATATCAAAAAGACTAAAACTATGATCATAAACAAAGGAAATACTCAAAACCCACAAATGGATATAAAAATTGAAGGAATAGACCTGGAGACAGTTCAGAACTACAACTACCTTGGACATACTATAACCAGTGATGGAAAATGTACAACTGAAATAAACAAAAGAATAGGAATGGCAAAAAGTAATTTTAATGTCATGAAGAACATACTAACATCAAAACAAATAACACCAGGCTAAAACAATGAATAGCAAAATGTTACATCTTCTCAATATTCCTATATGGTGCAGAAACATGGACATTAGACAAGAAAACAGAACAGAGAATTAAAGCTTTTGAAATGTGGATTTATAGAAGAATTGGATGGAAGGAAAATAAAACAAACGACGAAGTCTTAAAACAACTAAAAATGAAAAGAGAACTACTAAACGCAATTCAAACAAGACAAATGCGATTTTGGGGCCATGATAAAAGACACAACAGCCCACTAAAAGTAATCCTGGAGGGGAAAATATAGGGTAAAAGAGGCAGAGGCAGACCAAGACTAACATTGACGAGTAACATCAAAAGATGGACAAATCAGCCTATGACAACCTGCACCATCAAAGCAAGAGACAGAACAGAATGGCGCTCCATGGTAGCCAACCTTCATTGTGGAGACTGCACTCGATGATGACCCTTTACTTTAACCTATTTAGTGTATATTGGATTTTCTTCTCTTTTTTTCCCCAGATTCTTATACATCTGGGATTGCTTAGCAAACAGTCAGGATGGAAATTTGCTGAAATGCAGTTCAAAGGTACGATTTTGCCAAAAAATTAATGAAAACTACTTTACCATTTAGCATTTTCAAGTACTGTGCCTGCTGAAATGGGTGATCATGTCTCTCCACAATTTTCCTTCTCTACAGTTGTTTATATTTTCAGCTGTTGACTCCCTGTCATGTCATTCTCTTAAAATGTCTTGCATCTTTTCTCTCCTTTTCTCTTCTATCTCTTCTTCCCTCAATTTGTCCAGTAGTTACGATATGTTTCAGCTGTTATTTTCAAATTACATGTCAAAAGTTATGATTGCCTCCACCTGATTTTTGTAATAAGCTTTCTTTTAGCTTTGACTTGTTTAGAATGTTCTTAGTTGGCTGGGTGGTCTAGAGATAAGGTGTTGGCCTTTGAACAAGAAGGTCTCAGGCTCATATTCTGCCACAAGCATTACATTTTGTTCTTTTCAAATTCATGTTTTTCTTGTGTCTTTACTTTCCCCCAATCTTTGGTTGCTGAGAGCTCTCCCTGGATGATGAGATCCAATGTCTAGCCCTCTCTGGGTAGTGAGATCCAATGTCTAGCCCTCTCTGGGTAGTGAGATCCAATGTCTAGCCCTCTCTAGGTAGTGAGATCCAATGTCTAGCCCTCTCTAGGTAGTGAGATCCAATGTCTAGCCCTCTCTAGGTAGTGAGATCCAATGTCTAGCCCTCTCTGGGTAGTGAGATCCAATGTCTATCCCTCTCTGGGTAGTGAGATCCAATGTCTAGCCCTCTCTGGGTAGTGAGATCCAATGTCTAGCCCTCTCTGGGTAGTGTGATCCAATGT
Organism: Megaustenia siamemsis; assembly: GCA_032433765.1. Lineage (NCBI taxonomy): Eukaryota > Metazoa > Mollusca > Gastropoda > Stylommatophora > Ariophantidae > Megaustenia > Megaustenia siamemsis. The sequence goes on along the minus strand of JAVIAB010000145.1, from coordinate 44,571,921 downwards.
CTAGCCATCTCTGGGTAGTGAGATCCAATGTCTAACCCTCTCTATGTAGTGTGATCCAATGTTTAGCCCTCTCTGGGTAGTGAGATCCAATGTCTAGCCCTCTCTGGGTAGTGAGATCCGATGTCTAGCCCTCTCTGGGTAGTGAGATCCGATGTCTAGCCCTCTCTGGGTAGTGAGATCTGATGTCTAGCCCTCTCTGGATAGTGAGATCCAATGTCTAGCCCTCTCTGAGTAGTGAGATCCAATGTCTAGCCCTCTCTGGGTATTGAGATCCAATGTCTAGCCCTCTCTGGGTAGTGAGATCCAATGTCTAGCCCTCTTGGGTAGTGAGATCCAATGTCTAGCCCTCTCTGGGTAGTGAGATCCAATCTCTAGCCCTCATGGGTAGTGAGATCCGATGTCTAGCCCTCTCTGAGTAGTGAGATCCGATGTCTAGCCCTCTCTGGGTAGTGAAATCCAATGTCTAGCCTTCTCAGTTTGTAGTGAAAAACAGGAGGTCCTGAGGACTTTCTGTGAACATAATAAACAATCATTGGCAGATGAAAGTTTAAAAGAATGGGCCAATATGTCAATGCAAAATTGTTGAGTTATTTGTCGGTTATCATCTTTGCACTCAGAATATATCTACAGATGCCCAGATCCCTTCCTCAGCATGTTCCGCAGTATCCAGCGACTGATAACTCTAGCTCTGTATATTAATCACTCCTGTTCGTTATTTGAAATGACCTAAGTCATGATACCCTAAATTGACCAAACGATCCCTTCTCCTGACAACAATTCTGACGTTTCTAACTTACATTCACGAATGCTATCTATGCAGCTTACATTATCTTTTCCTGCTTTTCCGCTATAAAAATAGTAATTGTTTATGTAACGCCACTGACATTACTGTGTCTGTTGTTTCAGTTCATCTTGCAAATTTGCTAAAATAACAATTGTTGTCCTTATAGCCCAGTGTTTATGACTGCTGCTTCTATAAACAGCGCTGTGTGCTGCTTTTACCAGCGCTGTGAGTACGCAAATATTGTTCCACTTCCAGGACAAATTTCACAAAATTGAAACCGTGAAAAAATTATTACTTTCACTTTTATTCACAGAAATGATACAATTATATTATTATATAAACAAATATAGATGTTCACTGTTAATATGAGAGATTAAGCTCCATGAATTAAGCAGATCGTGAAATATTATTAAATCACTTATCATTTAAACAGACAGCTGCCTTCATAAGAGAGTCCGGAGTCCTAATCTGAATGAGCGATGATTTTAGAAGAAGAAATCACTTATGGTCACATGTACGATGAGCACAAAACTTAGACCTACTCCAAATATGAATATAGCAAGAATGAAACAAGCAAAAAAATTGATTCTCACTTTTACTCACAGAAGTTATAAAATTGTATTTCTGTATAAATAAATATAGGTTATTGGCTATTGTTATTGGCTATGGAAGGCCTTGGTCTCACAGCAAACGAATAAAAATTCATAATTGCTCAACCGCCCGTGCCAGTGGAATCATCCGAATTACTAACTCATCTCCCAAACAAAGAAAGGCAACTGTAGTCCCCATCGTAGCAGTCTCAGCACACGCCAAAAGACATAAGGCGAAACTGCGCAGAAAGTGAACACAGCCAACTGTTCCCCGTCATACGATATCATCATTCATCGTAAACAAGCGGGATATCGAAGCAGGATCAAAACGGATGAGACACACAGCTCACGGTGTGCACAGAGCACTTAACTCAGTAGCTCCTGCAACAAGCCGGACTTGGAATATGAGGAAACTGCAAGAAGGAACACTTTTCAGACATAGCCTTCAATGGTTCCTGCCGCCTATCCACCATATACCATGGGAGTTTACGTCCTCCCGAAAATGATGATCGTCGTAGCACTTTATGATGTTAGGCCATCATTGATGACTCCAATTCCAAACATATAGACACACAGTGGTGGTAAGTTATCATTTCCAATCCAACAGAAGCCACATGACCTGTAGTTAGTAAAAACACAATTGATGATGTTCTCCGCTCCCTTCTTGTAGCTGCCGCCACACGATTCTGATGTCTCATTAACTTGGACATCATTCAAGAACAATGTCAGATTAACATTCCATAGATATGGCTTTGCTGATGAAGTGCTTGGTGCAACAGTTGTATCAATCATAGTGGAGGCTCCTGGTATCTGGTCATTAATATCACAGACGGCACATGATGTTGTTATATTCAGAATTTCTTTCAGGGGTGTAAATACGTGGCACACACATGGAGAGTGGTTTGTGGTCACAGTAATCCCATTAAAGGCAATTCTAGGGTAGCATGGCATAGCTGATTCAGAACAGAACATAAATATAGGTATTCAATGTTAATAAGAGAGATAAAATATCTTGAATTAGGTGGATCGTAATATAATATATAAAGTCGTAGTGTCATTTTTCTTTGAGTGGTGGGCTAGACAAACATTCCGGTCAGACTTCCATAATAGATTTTTTTAATCAGACTTCCATAATAGATTTAAAAAAAAAATAGATTACCTCAAAATGTGGTTTAGCTTTAATACAAAATATGAAGGGGACTTCCGGTCAATATGGCAGATAGACAACAGGAACCGTTGAGACTCTATTTGAAAAGTGTTCCTTGTTATAGTATCCACTTATTACAAGTCCGGCTTGCTGCTCGAGCTACTGAGTTTAGTGATCTGTGCACACCATGAGCTGTGTATTTCATCCGGATCATGTTTTGATTTTCAGATTGCTTATGACTGTTATGATGGGGACTGCAGCTGTCTTTCTCTGTTTGGATCCTTCAATGAAATGAGATGTTAATTTGGATTCCACTGGCACGGGCGATTGAGTAATTATGAATTTATTTAATTTGCAGTGATACCGGAGCCTTCGACTAACAACAACTACTGGTATGAAATGTAGCTATTTTTTTTTTTAATTTCTAATTTTATTTGCACTTCATTCAGGTGGTCCACTAGGGGAGCTGGTTCAGTGGAGTGACCTAATTTCTACTTTGTACATTCTTGGTCATGAATTGACAGTCACAAGTGAGGTGGAGCAGTTAGTGGAGTGAGTATACATATTTGTGTGGATTAGTATAAATCATTGATATAGTAAAGGTATTCACATAACTTTTCATATTTTAGAAGTGTTTTGGGGTAGAGTTCTAGTTTAGTTAGATAAATTATTTGAACACAATGAGTGATCTCCCCTTAGTTTGCTTGACAACAACACTGAAGTGGTTCACAATTATTAAAAATTAGTTTAGAGTTTGGGTTTATGGTTAGGCTTAAGACTTTGCCCTCATGTTTCACATTTCTCTACATTTAGGGGTCCGAATAAAATGCAGTGTTACTCAGGGGGATGTTACTTTTTTCAGACTTTAATTTATCTGATTAAACTAGGATTTTACCTTCGATTGGTGCCTATATCTCACAGTACTAAACCAGACCGTGTTCTGAAGTGAGAAAGCCATCCATAATTTTCCTCACAATTACTACTTTCCCAGCTTTGCCAAATGAGTACCCAGATTATGATAACATATAATAAATATAAATAAAATTGTGGTATGAAACTATTACTTCCCAGGCTGCAGGGTTTATGTTCAGAGTCTTCATATCACTTTTACATACATCTATAAATTGGAGTTTTGGGTGCCCCCTAATTTTTTGCCATCTGCTAGTTGTCCATAAGTATATCTTTTGGTATGTGACCATCTTTAATGTGGTGTAAGTGGTCAAGCCAGCGTAACCTATGTTGTTCGAGTGGCGTTAACACTACCATTATCAGCAATAATTTTAAAACAAATACTTTTATAATTCTTTTCTTGTTAATCCCTGCCATAGAATACTGAACCATGTTCCTGCAGCAAAAACTCCATGCCAGAGTAGGAAGGAGCTGCCAGTTCATCTTATCTACACAGACATCATGGGGCTGATACAGTTCAAGAAAAGGCTCAAAGCTGGATATGCCAAGTTTAGGTAAAGATAGTTTCATAGCATTTGATGTATGTCTGGTGGGTGAACTGTAAAGTGTTTGTTTTAAATAATTAATGGTACCACACTGACTTCAGGCATAAGATTTGGTTAATGTCTTTCCCTTGTTGCAGTAAGATGTAGATTGTAGATTTGATTGTCTTTCCTTTGTTGCAGTAAAATGTAGATTGTAGATTTGATTATGTCTTTCCCTTGTTGCAGTAAAATGTAGATTGTAGATTTGATTGATGTCTTTTCTTTGTTGTAGTAAGATGTAGATTGTAGATTTGATTGATGTCTTTTCTTTGTTGTAGTAAGATGTAGATTGTAGATTTGATTGATGTCTTTCCCTTGTTGCAGTAAGATGTAGATCATAGATTTTATTTATATTATTGAATTATCTGCGGGTCATCATCATTGCACTCCGAACATGTCCATAGGGTGCTCAGATCCCCTCCTCAGTTATTAAGTTATCTGCGGGTCATCATCATTGCACTCTGAACATGTCCATAGGGTGCTCAGATCCCCTCCTCAGTTATTAAGCTATCTGCGGGTCATCATCATTGCACTCTGAACATGTCCATAGGGTGCTCAGATCCCCTCCTCAGTTATTAAGTTACCTGCGGGTCATCATCATTGCACTCCGAACATGTCCGTAGGTGCTCAGATCCCCTCAGTTATTAAGTTATTAGCGGGTCATCATCATTGCACTCCGAACATGTTCATAGGTGCTCAGATCCCCTCCTCAGTTATTAAGTTATTAGCGGGTCAACATCATTGCACTCCGAACATATCCATAGGTGTTCAGATCCCCTCCACAGTAAGTCCCGCAGTGTCCAGCGACTGACGACTCCAGTTCTGTGTTGGTTGATAAGTCTTCTTACACGCCCACTAAGTTTCTTTTTTCTGGCTGTGCCCATCTTAACTCCCATCTCTTTCATCCTAAGGAGCGATGTGGACTCATCGTTTTTGAAATCCTGTGCCCTTCCCATATCTCGGAGGACATTGATAACGTCCACCCATCAAATCATAGATTTTATTTATGTCTTTTCCATGTTGCAATAAGTTGTGGACTGTAGATTTTATCTATGTCTTTCCTTTGTTGGGCTGACTTTGAATAGAAAGATAAGATTGTCCATTAACATTAGGTTTTGGTTTGGATGTGTTAGTGACTTCATTATACTAAGCCCTGGTTTTAGGAGGTGGACAGCTGCTTTTCCTTCCCCAAGAATATTTCTCGTACCCGTTTAAAGAGGCTGGGTGGGCTTATAGAGATTTTTTAGAGGCTGGGTGGGCTTATAGAGATTTTTTAGAGGCTGGGTGGGCTTATAGAGATTTTTTAGAGATTGGGTGGGCTTATAGAGATTTTTTAGAGGCTGGGTGGGCTTATAGAGATTTTTTAGGTCAGTAAAAAATGTTTGTCTCAAATGGCATTTGAACCCTCAACCTTCAGTCTATGTCATAAACATATGGTTTGTTTATGGACTTTCCTTTGTTATTGTAACTTGGAGTATGTCATAAACATAAGGTTTGTTTATGGACTTTCCTTTGTTATTGTAACTTGGGATAGAGACCATAAACATAAGGACCTTTGCCAATGCTACACAGCCTTTTCAAGGTGGTTGGATCTTCCTGTGTGATTGAGCAGTATATGGGCCCTGTCTGAGTAAAATGATGATATTCGTATCTTGATCCTACCAGTGCTGCTAGACTTTGCATAGACTTTGTAGTGTTTTTCGCTATTCATCTCTAATCTTGGTAAGATGTTCAATCTTATCTAATAAGTCTATGCCTGCCAACTTTGCTTCTCTTATAAATGTTCTTTTTAATGTCTCTCTAGGTATTCCTCTTTTAATGTATCCTGATGTTCCCCATAAAAGAGCCTGTTTTTAAATTTTCTTGTTGTCACTTCTCAGCACACGTTGATAGTCGTATATCCCCCAAAAAAGACATATTAAAATGGACATACATTGAGTTAATTTACAGACAAAATAAATTAAGTGTTACTATTTTATCACTCCTAGGTGCGGATGGGAAATGTCATTAAAATTTAATGTACCTCAGATGTATAGTGAAATTGTATTCTCTCCCCTACTACTGATTTGATTATTCTTTATTGATTATCTCCCCTACAGTTGTTTATTTCGTGTTGTGGACTCTTTTGGCACAGAACCAGCATTTAATCATCGAGTTTTTGCCAAACAGAATAAGATTCTAACTTCCTGGGGTGGGCAGGACCTCAATCCCCAACAATTCTTCACAATGTTCCGTAAGTCTGTGCCTCTGTTTTGTGTTTTATTTATTTGAATTTGTCACCAAATGTTTTAATTCTTTAAAGTGGCTGGAAGCCGCGATAGCTCAGTGGTTAGTGAAATGGACTACAAAGGACAAGAGGTAGGGTTTGATCCCAACCGACGGCTTCCAGTTCACCTAGCCTTTAATTAGTACCAGATTATTTTCTGGGAAAGTAAAGCGGCACAGGCGTAATACCGACCACATTACCCCAAAAATCATGTTGCCGAAGGTCTGTAAAATTTATGGTCACTAACACCATATTCCCTTTACGCCACTTGGCGTGACGGGGGTACTTTACTTTTTTTTTTTTTTTAATGGTGGCTGCAGCATTTTAATTGATCTATTTTTTTAATTCAGAGATCTGTAGCAAAGTCTCAAGGGTGAGCCATGTATTTACAGATTAGCAAAGTCTCAAGGGTGAGCCATGTATTTACAGATTAGCAAAGTCTCAAGGGTGAGCCATGTATTTACAGATTGGTAACGTATGGGTTTTGAAGGAAATCAACCTTATGATAAAACTAAAAATGTATGGTATTCACTGTATAATTATGGGAGCTGTGATAGCTCAGTGCTAACACCATATTTCCTATCTGCACTTGGCGTGATGGGGCACTTTACTTATCTTTTTTTCCTGTATAGTTATATACAAGCAAAGCACTGTGGGACAGACAGGCTTAAAAAATAAATCAGTTCCTCAAGTTGCTATAAGTAAAATAGCAGAATAAGGGTCTAGTCCAAAATACTTATCATTATCATCATCACCATCACCACCATCACCACCATCATCATCATCACCACTACCACCATCATCACCATCATCATCACCATCATCAATACCACCAGCATTAATCATCATCACCACCATCATCACCACTATCACCATCATCAATACCACCAGCATCAATCATCACCACCATCATCACCATCATCACCACTACCACCATCATCATCACCATCATCAATACCACCAGCATCAATCATCATTACCACCATCATCATCATCATCACCACCAGCATCAATCATCACCACCATCATCACCACTACCACCATCATCACCATCATCATCATCATCACCACCAGCATCAATCATCATCATCATCACACCATCATCATCATCACCACTGTCACCATCATCACCACGATCATCACAACCACCACCACCATCATCACCACTACCATCATCATCACCACCATCATCACCACCACCAACATATTATTAAAAATAAAAATTTATGGTAATCATCATCATCATTACCAACATCATCATCACTACCATCATCACTACCATCATCACCATCATCATCATCACCACCACCATCATCATCACCACCATCATCATCATCATCATCACCACCATCATCATCATGATCACTACCATCATCATCATCATCACCACCATCATCATCATCACCACCACCATCATCATCATCATCACTACCATCATCATCATCATCACCACCATCATCATCATCACCACCACCATCATCACCACAATTATCATCATCACTACCATCATCACCACCACCATCATCATCACCACCATCATCATCATCACCACCATCATCATCATGATCACTACCATCATCATCATCACCACCACCACCATTATCATCACCACCATCACCAACATCATCACCACCACCATCATCATTACCACCACCATTATCATCATCACCACCACCATCATCATCACCTATATCATCACCATTATTATCATCACCATCACCATTATTATCATCACCACCATCATTATCACTATCATCACCATCATCATCGTCACCACCATTATCATCATCACCACCATCATCACTATCACCATCATCCTCACCACTATCATGAGTATCCAGGAAGGTTGTGAATGTTATGCTGCTAGTTTATGTCAAAGCCATAATATCCGCATCTTTCGACCCATCACATCCATCTTCTGCTCTGATTAGATTTTTAAAATTCTTCGTCTTCCACCTTTTTAGCTCCCAGTGGAGCATAGGTCTTCAACAAACATTTTCCAAGTCATTCTGTTTTTTGCCATTCTTTCATTCGTCAAAAGAATTTTTAAAATTACTTAACAGTTTTGCCTGGGCAGAAGCCATTTTTAGTTTACTCTTTTTTTAACTTTTAACTGCCAAGAGTTCTTCAGTGTGTGCAGAGTGCACACGGGATAGCTTGTTTGTCACTATTGTCCATCAACTTTTGTCCAAGAAGGCGTTGGATCTCACTAATCCTAGACCAGGGAAGAGTAAGGTCATAAATAAACTGTGGATTCAGAAAAAAAATTCCCACTACTTGCGATGTGATTCAAATCCCATGTGCACTCTGCACACAATAAAGAATTCTTGGCGGTCAAAAGTTAAAAAAGAGTAAACTAAAAATGGCTTCTAAACTGGCATCTGAACCCTCAACCTTCAGGTGAACAGTTAAGTGCACTAACCATGACACCAAAATGCTTAAACATCAATAGCATGTAAGTTGGTTAAATATCATTCCTGAGTTAGGCTGTCTTGGGATATATATGTCATAAGCATAAAGTTTGTTTATGGACTTTCGTTAACCTGAGACCTACTTGTACAGAATCTGACATTTTACTTTTAGACCACCCAGAACAGCACACATGCACAAACCCTCCACCCCCCGAAAACTAATCCCTAATAATGAATTTAAATTATTTAACATAGAGTTCCTAGATAAGGTACTTGTTACTAATACATTTAAAATAAAACTCTACTCAAAATATAACTTCAGGATAAAGTACTTGATACTGAAACTGTTTCCATAAATTGTTCAAAATAGAAAATTGTAGAATGAGGTACTTTTCAAAAATTGTTCAGAAAATTGTAGAATGAGGAACTTTCACAAATTGTTCAGAAAATTGTAGGATAAGGTACTTTCACAAGTTGTTCAAAATAGAAAATTATAGGATAAGGTACTTTCACAAATTGTTAAGAAAATTGTAAAATGAGGTACTTTCATAAATTGTTCAAAATAGAAAATTGTAGAATGAGGTACTTTCAAAAATTGTTCAAAATAGAAAATTGTAGGATAAGGTACTTTCACAAATTGTTCAGAATAGAAAATTGTAGGATAAGGTACTTTCACAAATTGTTCAGAATAGGAAATTGTAGAATGAGGTGCTTTCACAAATTGTTCAAAATAGAAAATTGTAGAAGGAAGTACTTTCACAAATTGTTCAGAATAGAAAATTGTAGAATGAGGTACTTTCACAAATTGTTCAGAATAGGAAATTGTAGAATGAGGTGCTTTCACAAATTGTTCAAAATAGAAAATTGTAGAAGAAGGTACTTTCACAAATTGTTCAGAATAGAAAATTGTAGAAGGAGGTACTTTCACAAATTGTTCAAAATAGAAAATTGTAGAAGGAGGTACTTTCACAAATTGTTCAAAATAGAAAATTGTAGAATGAGGTACTTTCACAAATTGTTCAGAATAGAAAATTGTAGGATAAGGCACTTCCACAAATTGTTCAGAATAGAAAATTGTAGGATAAGGTACTTTCACAAATTGTTCAGAAAATTGTAGGATAAGGTACTTTCACAAATTGTTCAGAATAGAAAATTGTAGGATAAGGAACTGCACAAATTGTTCAGAAAATTCTAGGATAAGGCACTTCCACAAATTGTTTAGAAAATTGTAGGATACGGCCCTTTCACAATTTGTTCAAAATAGAAAATTGTAGGATAAGGTACTTCCACAAATTGTTCAAAATAGAAAATTGTAGAATGAGGTACTTCCACAAATTGTTCATAAAATTGTAGGATAAGGCACTTTTACAAATTGTTCATAAAATTGTAGGATAAGGCACTTTTACAAATTGTTCATAAAATTGTAGGATAAGGCACTTTTACAAATTGTTCATAAAATTGTAGGATAAGGCACTTTCACAAATTGTTCAGAAAATTGTAGGATAAGGCACTTCCACAAATTGTTCAGAAAATTGTAGGATAAGGCACTTCCACAAATTGTTCAGAAAATTATAGGATAAGGCACTTTCACAAATTGTTCAGAAAATTGTAGGATGAGGCACTTGATAGTGAAATAATTTCCACAAATGATTACAAACAGAATTGTAGAATAATATACTTAATATTGAAACTGTTTTCACGATTTGTTTTAAATAAAATAGCAGGATAGGGTAATTGAAACCAAAGTTTTCAAGATTTTGTAAAGAAAAGCATTGACAGTATTTATCGAGATTTTTTGTGGAAAATTCTGAAGCAATATGGCTTACCATAAAAAAATCATAAATATTATTAAAGACATGTATGATGGTTACACATGTGCAGTTCAAACAGAGGAAGGACTGAGCGAATGTTTCCCAATAGAAACTGCGGTTACACATGGATGTATTTTATCGCTCTTGTTATTTGGAATTGTTATGGACTTCATAATGAAAAAATGCTACACCATTAATAAAGGCATCGAATGGATACAAGGAGACCATTTGGAGGACCTCGACTTTGCTGATGACATAGTTCTCATCAGCAGTCAGATAAAAATGATGCAGGAAAACACAAATGAACTATCATCAATAGCCAGCAAAATTGGGCTTGAGATTAATCATGAAAAGACTAAAGTCATGAAAAGCTTAATTCCAACAGACGACAAAATATACATGGAAAACAAACCAGTAGAAGAGATCAATCACTTTATCTATCTTGGAAGTCACATTGATCGAGAAGGGGATACAAGCAAAGAAATTAGAATCAGAATAGCTAAAGCAGCAATGTCTTTCAGAAGCCTTGAAAAGTTGTGGAAATCAAAACTCATCAGCACAAACACAAAACTTAGACTATTTAAATCAAATGTACTATCAACCCTTACGTATGCGTGTGAAAGCTGGAAAACAACAAGGGATATAGAAACAAAACGCATTCAAAAATAAATGTCTAAGGAAAATACTTGGTATAGCATGGAATGAATTCAAAACAAACAAGGAAATTAGAGAAATCACCAATCAACCACTAATATCATCAGTAATAAAGAAAAGACGATGGTCATATGTTGGACATGTGATGAGAAGAGATAATAACTGAATAGCAAAGCAATCCCTCATGTGGGAAATAACAGGTAAGAAGAAAAGAGGAAGACCCAGAGAGACACTGAGAAGAACATTGATGAGAGAGTCAAGAGCAGCAGGAATCGGCTCCCTCAATGAGATAGAGCTGCTTGCACAGAACAGAGACAAATGGCAAGATTTGATAAAATATCTTTAAAAGAATTTAAAACTGCTAGAACAAAAATTCAGATAAGAGAAGGAGTATCTTGGTCTACGCCCCTATGGGCTGGCTATGGCTCGAAAGGTCAATAGATAGATAGAAAGAAAAGTCATTTGCATAAGTGCTGTTAGAGGGTAATTCAAATGAGATGAACCAAACATGTTTTGATCACAACCCGACAGCTACCCATCGAGACTTAGCACACAGAATCAACAGAAGAATGAGAAAGGTAGATCTAGAAAAAGGTGGGTAATGAAACAATAAGATGAGCCAAACATGCCGTGGGCCTGTTTCACAAGCATATCCAAAGGCAGAACATATACAAGCCATGTTCAAATGAAACCTCTCTAAGCTATGTCAAATGGACGTATCAATATTACTGGTTTAACTTTAAGTGTAAATATCATCATCATCGTGTGCCATACCGGTTGGTGTAGGCGATCATGTCCTTCCACAATCTTCTATCTACAGTGCATCGTATCAGCTCTATTGTTGACTGTTTTCCGTGCCATGACACCAAGCTATCCAGTATTTTCTCTCTTTATCGTCTGCGATCTCTCTTTCCTTTTATTTTGCCAGTTGTAACCAAGTATTCCAACTTTCCTCTTCTCATGATGTGCCCAAAAAATGTTGATTGTTTCTTTCTGATGTTTTTTAGGAGATGCCTTTTTGTGTTGGCCTCTTTGAGAATTTCCTCATTGGTCTTTTTAGCTGTCCAGGGAACTTTCAAAATTCTTCTGAGAAATCCCATCTCTGTGACCTCTAATCGTCTTTTCATTTGTTTGTCTACTGTCCATGATTCGCTTCTGTAGGTCAGAACTGGTTCTATATAGCACCAATGAAGTATCTTTCTCATTTCTATTGAATAGATTTGTTGCATAAGATATTTTTCATTTTCTGAAATGCTATTTTGACCTGAGCTATTCTGCTTTTTATTTCCATGGTGCATCTTCCATCTGATGTTATTATTGTGCCCAAGTATTTGAAACGTTGCACTTGTTTCAAATTTGTCCTGTTTATAAATATAACTGTCTTAACTTTCAACTCGCTATCAGCATAATTAATTTAGTACAGAACTATATCATCTTCATTTGTTTTTATAGTTATATCTTTGATTTCTCTTTATCTTCAACAGCACACTCACCAGATAATTCATTTATGGGTTTTGTGGTTGACAGAGTCTTGAATGACACAGAAACCAATGTAGAACCTAAAAGCAATCTAGCTTTAGTCTATGGGAAGAATGATTACATGTGGGAGGTAAGTAGTCCTACTCTTCAACAGTTCTCTATCATTTATCATTTCGTTATCAGAGGCAAGACACCACATAGCAACAGAGCTGGATGCTGCCAATGATTCATAGTTGATGACTTGTGCTAGGAACCAGTGAACCAGAGCCATCCAGATCCTACTACACCTCTTCGTAGTGCCTCTAGTAACAGACTAATCAGTCTAGTCTAGCCAAGCATAAAGGATCAAAGAGGGAGAGTAACTCAGTTCTCAAAAAAGCCATGCCGAAGTCAGATCTATTGAGCTGAAAGATGTAAATAAACTATAACACAATACAACTATGTTCACTTAATGTCCTTTTATGTACAAGTGGCAAAGAAAACTATCTATTCCTTTAGTTGTCATTAAGTAAATGCCATAAATAAAGAAAGAGATTTTGTTAAATGTGGGGATGGGGGGAAGCTGTAACTATCTTGGGCATACTATAACCAGTGATGGGAAATATAAAACTGAAATAAACAAAATAATACGAATGACAAAAAGTAATTTTAATGTCGCGAAAAAATATAATGTCAAAACAAATAACACCAAGGCTAAAACTAACAATACCAAAATGTTATATCTTCTCAACATTCCTGTATGGTGCAGAAACATGGACATTAGACAAGGAAACAGAACAGAAAATTGAAGTCTTTAAATATAGATATATAGAAGAATAGGTAGAATTGGATGGAAAGAAAAGAAAACAAACGACAGAGTCTTAAAACAACTAAGACTGAATAGAGAACTACTGTGTACAATTCAAACAAGACAAATGAGATTTTTGGGCCATTAAAAGACACAACAGCCTACTAAAAGTAATCTTGGAAGGGGAAATACAAGGTAAAAGAGGCAGACAAAGACTAGAGTGGACGCGTAACATCAAAAGATGGACAGGTCAGCCTATGACGACCTGCACCATCAAAGAAGGAACAGAACAGAATGGCGCTCCATGGTAGCCAACCTTCGATGCAGAGATGGCACTCGATGATGATGATGAGAATGTATGTGGGGAGTTCTAAAGAAAAGATGTCACTGGATAGACCATGCACTCTGGATGTCTCAGATCAAGACAGATATATACAGAAAGCAGATCTTTGCTTATATGGAAAGAGGAAGACCAGAAGAGATTTGGTTGTGGAATGGTTGATAATGAGCTGAAGAACACAATGGGCTTCAGATGGGGTGGGGTTTTTGAAGGCTTGGCTTAGGATCAACAACATTGGAGATCTTTAATGTTGGCCTTATGTGTTCATGGTTGTAAAGAAGACTAAATAAGTATGTATCTGTATTGGTAGCTTCTATTCTATTCTGTTCCGCTCCGTTCCATCCTGTTCTTGGAATCAGCTTCATTGCAGTCATGACATCACCATATCTGATCCACCACCCATTCCATTCCATTCTGTTCTTGGAATCAGCTTCATTGCAGTCATGACATCACCATATCTGATCCACCACCCATTCCATTCCATTCTGTTCTTGGAATCAGCTTCATTGCAGTCATGACATCACCATATCTGATCCACCACCCATTCCATTCCATTCTGTTCTTGGAATCAGCTTCATTGCAGTCATGACATCACCATATCTGATCCACCACCCATTCCATTCCATTCTGTTCTTGGAATCAGCTTCATTGTAGTTGGGACATCACCATATCCGATCCACCACCCATCCCAGCATAAGCATTTGAAAACAAATGCTTCAGGAAAATGCTTCGTAAACCATGGAATTAATTTAAAACCAGTGCAGAAATAAGAGAAATTACAAAGCATCCAAAAATATCATTAATAATCAAGAGAAGAAGGTGGTCATATATTGTTCTTGTGATGAGAAGAGACATCAAGAAAAGCTCAAAACAGGCCCTCAAATAGGAACAAGATGGTAAAAGAAAAAGAGGCCAACTTAGAGAAACACTAAAAGAACACTGATGCAAGTGACAACAAAATCAGGCATCGGCTCCTCCGAGATTAAACAACTTGCTCAGAACAGTCACTTGGCAAGATACAATGCGAGTCCTATGCAAGGTTTGATACTTGATAACAAAAATCATTGGACACAAGAATCTAGAATTTCTGCCTTATTTTCCATCTTTGGCTTGAAAGGACAATCAATAGATAGATGGATAGATTGATTATCTATCTATTGACCTTTCAAGCCGTAGCCAGCCCATAGGGCATAGACCCAGATACTCTTTCTCTTATCTAAATTTTTATTCTAGTAGTTTTCAATCCTTCTAAGGATATTTTATCAAATCTCGTCATTTGTCTCTGTTTTGTGCAAGCAACTCTATCTCATCGAGGGAGCAGATTCCTGCTGCTCTTGCCTCTCTTATCAATGTTTTTCTCAGTGTCTCTCTTGTCTGCCTTTTT
Organism: Megaustenia siamemsis; assembly: GCA_032433765.1. Lineage (NCBI taxonomy): Eukaryota > Metazoa > Mollusca > Gastropoda > Stylommatophora > Ariophantidae > Megaustenia > Megaustenia siamemsis. The sequence goes on along the minus strand of JAVIAB010000145.1, from coordinate 44,556,775 downwards.
TCCTCTTACCTGTTGTTTCCCACATGAGGGCTTGCTTTGTTATTCGGTTATTATCTCTCCTCATTACATGTCCAACATATGACCATCATCTTTTCTTTATTACTGAAGATATTAGTGGTTGATTGACGATTTCTCTAATTTCTTCGTTTGTTTTGAATTCGTTCCTCACTATACCAGGTATTTAGTTTATATTACAGGTTTCCAAATAAATTCTATTATTGAAATATTTATAAGAGACAGGTATTTTTGACTTAAATATTCTAAAATGCTGTGGATGAGTGCACTAATAACATGTGATATCACACAGGGAAAGAAGGCATACCTTGATGTGATCCATTCTAAGCTGGAGATCCATGGGACAGTGTATGAGGAACCCGGACAGAAGCTTAAGCATGTGCCAGATTATGTTATCAATCATGGAATTCTGACTGGGGTGGATCTCCACAAATTGCTGCAGAAAGTCAAGGTCAGTGATATCTTTTGGACTTAATCTTTGAACTGGTCAGTCTGCAGTAAGTATCATCTGCTTCCATTTAATCTATTATAGGGCTTGGTGGTCTGGAGGTAAGATGCCCGCTTCTGAACAAGAAGGTCCCAGGTTTGGTTCCCATCACCAGTGGTGGAAAGTTTAAAAAAAATTGAATTCATGGTTTCTTCGTGGCTCTCCATTTCTCTCTTGGCTCTTCGTGGCTCTTCGTTTCTCCTGGTCTCTAGATAGTAAGATCTGATGTCTAGTTCTGTCGAATAACAGCAAAAACCTGGAGGTTGCTTGTGCATTCTGCATATGTTAAAGAACTCTTGGCTGTTGAAAACTGAAAGAGTAGGCCAAAAATGGCTGATAAAGTAAAAAAAAAAAAAAAAGTAGAGAGCCCCGTCACGCCAAGTGGTGTATAGGAAATATGTTTTTTTATTTTAATCATTTTTTCAGACCATCGGCACATGATTTTTGGGGTAATGTGGTCAGTATCACGCCAGTGCCACTTTACTTTTCCAGAAAAAAACATGTACCCATTTAAGGCCGGGTGAACCCAGAAGACGTCAATCAGAAAATATAGCTGATGCCTGGGTCTGATTAACAGGAACAAAAAGATCTACCCAAAACGTTAAAAACTCTTGATGATAAAAATGAGAGCATCTCTGAAGTCAGAGAATATCTGCCTGTATGGCAGGGGACACCTCAACACATGGCTTCCAGTGTGAGAAATAGAAAAAAGTGATATTCATACAAAATTCAGTCCCTCTAGACTACTCTAGATATATAAAGCTGGCTAGCGCATACAACACCACCATAAATCACTGATATTGAATTTAAGATCAAACAATATAGGGAGACTGGGTGGTCTCGATGCAAGATGCCGGCCTCAAGTCAGAGAGGTTGTGGGTTCAAATCCCGACTGCACGGTTGGGATTTTTATTTATGATTTCTCTCTGCGGCAGCCACCCCTGGTCTCAGCAGCAAGGCCCGGCTTGAAACGTCAATTGCTCATCGACGGAAAAAAATATGAGTACCTCCGAAGACAGAGTTATCTGCCTGTGCGGTGAGGGACACCCTGTGCACACACACGGCTGCCAGGGAAAAATGGATTAACACACAAAATTCAGTTCCTAGTTTCTAGGAACTTCGTCAGAAGTAAAAGCTGGCGAACAAAAACAAAAAGATCAAACTCGTACTGGTCAGTCTGCAGTCATCTTCTTCCATTTAAACTTTCAGAGATTGGAGTTATTTACCTTTAGATTATGATATTACATTTTTTACAAAACTGTCTTAAAATGTACTACTCAATGGAAACCCTGTGTAGTAGTACAAATCTTTGGAGCAGTAAAATCACTTGGAAGAACTGGAGTTTAAAATATAATTGAAATAAATAAGAAACACAGCCCAGGCAAAGGTTAAACATTATGTAACACAACATATAGATTTTTTGTTTTTGCAATAAACACAGATGTTTTCTTCAAGGTTCAGAAACAATTCAGTACTCTCTTTAGCAACATTATCATCATCCTTATCACATGCCAAACCAGTTAGCATCATCATCATCAAGTACCGGGCCTACTGGCGTCGGTGATCATGTCTCTCCACAACTTTCGATCTCGGCAGCTATTTATCATTTCTGTTGTTGACCTTCTGCCAAGCCATTCTCTTAAGCTGTCTGTTATTTTTTCTCTTTGCTTCCCTCTATCTCTTCATCCCTCAATTTTTCCAGTTGTTACAATATATTCCAGTGGTTCTCTTCTCATTACATGGCCAAAAAATGATGCTTGTTTCTTCCTAATATTGGAAATTAGCTCTCTTTCTGCTTTGACCTCTCTCAGAACATTTTCATTACTCTTCTTAGCTGTCCATGGTACTCTCAACATTCTTCTGTAAAAACAACACTTCTACAGACTCCAGTGATTTTCTTGTCTGTTGTCCTATTGTCCATGATTCGCATCCATATGTTAAGACCGGCTCTAAATAACATTTAAGAACTCTTTTTCTTGTTTCTATTGTCAAAAATGGATTGCATAGTATCTTCCTCATTTTTTGGAAAGCTGCTTTTGCCTGAGCCATTCTGCATCTCACCTCTTTTGTACATCTTCCGTCTGAGGTTAACAAAGTCCCCAAATATTTAAATTCATTTACCTGTTTTAATATTGTTCCACTTGTCTTTATTTTGCACTGAGGTAATGTCTTTTTCTTTGTTGTTACCATTACCTCTGTCTTTTTGCTATTAAGGCTGAGTCCTTTTATTTTTGTTTTCTTTCACTATAATGTCCAACATTTCTTGTAACTCATTTTCACTCTTAGCGATTAAGACTGTATCATCAGCATACCTTAGATTATTTATATTATGACCTCCAATTGTTATTCCAGACAGCATAGTTAGCATAGGTGAGGAGAAATAAGAAAAATAGATATAGAAAAAGAGTACCAAAAAATGGTATGGTTAATGCTTCATATAACAAGTGGACAACACAAACCAGAACAACATTTCGGCTTGATAGGCCTTCAGCAGGAACAAACATACAACACACATACAAATATGTATTTAAAATAAAAATAATGAAAAATATGATAATTTCAAACAAGAAAAAGAAATAAAAGGAAAATAAAAAGTCTAGTAGTTGATCCGGTATGAAAATGATACCACCCCCCTGAGCTCACCATCCCTGAAGCAAATTAAAACCCCCAGCCCCCTCGAGTTTGGGGTGTCCCTCAAATCTACCTTTTTTAGAACGTTTTGATATCGGACGGTGTCCAGAAACCCTACCGGGACCCCTTAAGTTTGGGTTACCCAAACTCGAGGGGGGCTGGGGGGTTTTAATTTGCTTCAGGGATGGTGAGCTCAGGGGGTAGTATCATTTTCATACCGGATCAACTACTCAGGAAAAAACAGTTAGAGAGTGTAGCTCTATAGATAGATATATAGATAGATATATAGATAGATATATAGATATATGATATGGCGCCAGGCAAAAATCATTGTGCGTGGCTAGTGTGGGGATCTACTACAACCTGTGGGAGGACGTGCAGGGGTTCGTACTGCTGGATTCATAATGATAGATTGCGAAAAGGTGGTGGAACAACACCATGTATTGGCTGCGGCGTGGGCGTCTCAAACAAGCTTAGTCTCTGTGTAAGATGTGGGTACCATAACTTAATCACTAGAGACAGTAACGCACGCGCGAGAGCCTTTCAGAAGGAGTTTAAACGTCTCACGAGGATCGAAATTTCATATTAGAGACTTATGGACTGCTATATATAGAGTTGCAACATGCCTACTGTTAAGCAGTTGCGAAGAGGGGCTGTAACACGGACGTGCACTCTTTGTGGTGTTGGGGTCATAACCAACTATCGACTTTGCCGATGTTATAGAGGCCTATTGATTCCCATGGAGCCTCTTGATGCCTCTCTTCAAGATTTGGCAATATTTAGAATCATGCGCACTTGATTGTTGGGAAGGGGGTTACCATTGGATGAGCTCCCACGACTTTTGCAATATTCTGCATTTTGAGACGTGAACATAAACTCCGCTTCGATGATGTGTTGGGAGAATATTTTGCGATTTGCACAAATACAAATGAGTGGAGGAAGCTTTATTCTGTAGATTCATGTATTAAACCGAGCGCGCTAGCTAAATATTGTAGGAGGATGTCTAGATATGTTAGGGGGCTGGACACCGATTCAGAGGATGAAGATTGGATTGAGACTTCATATTATAGAGGTCCACAGCTAGCACCTCATCCTTGGGATCTTGTGTATTACTGATGGAATTGCATGATAACGAGCACACACACTCTACATCTGTATGTTAGACAGACATGTAGACCGTAGTGTTCCAATATGCCTACAGGATATAACATGGGTAGAGTACCACTTTTGAGAGGAGCTAAAAGTGCGGCACGCATACGACTTCTTCTTCAAAATGGATATGATGTATTAGAAAAAAAGCAAGCTGATGGCTCTTCTATAGTTTTCAGACGTCGCGCACCCTCGAACCGTTTACCAGAGTATAGAATTCATAAAGATTAGCCAGTAGCAGTCCTGCGGACGGCAGGCGCGATAATTAGCCTCGCGCAGCGAAAGCAAATGATCAACACATGACAGTCATACGCTCCATCACATGATCCATGTAAAAATAGAAAATTATGTAACGTGACAGGGGTTTAAAAGGAAAACCGTGAGCGAAAAATCGTTTGTGACAACCGTGACACTCTCGTCCCGGTTGTTCTGTTTTGTCGCATTTTTTCGAGCTGAAAATTGTTATCACAGTTGACAAAAAAATGAGCAGCCGAGGATATGCATGTGACTGTTAAGTGGCTCACTTAACGGGGGAATACAGTTAATCTGTGGAAAAGCCGCCCGAAACATAGCACTTTTGACTTCCTTGATAATATTTTTGGAGGAGGCGCACGCTTATTTTTTTTCCTGAATCGTTATTTTGTCTATCCCGTGCTCTATGTGATAGCCGCATGCCTCTGCGTCTTTAAGAATTAGATTCATGAGCTCTGCTTCTCCCCTCCCCTGCGGTAGCCCAAACTCGATTGAATCACGACTATAGGGTTGGATATGTAATTCGAGAGACCCCGTTTTTGTGCGGCGCACGAGCTCATTCATAGCTAGAACTATAAGGTTGGCGGTATACTCAAACCTGAAATCATTGTCGTATTTTTTAAGCTGCTCTCTGATACTCAGCGGCATGCCGTAACATAGATAACCACGACGCAAGTATGTTCGCCAGCTGAGCCACCTGCCGGTGAGCCTCCATATCCCTGGTACTGCCATTAGCTCGCTAAGATAGAATAGCCACCCGGACGTATGTTTTGTGTCCGGCAATTCAGTTGCTATGTTACATGATGGATCCATATTGGTGTATGTGGTTCCGATACGCCGATGCGTTACATACAGTATTCATATCTGTGCAAATGTTAGCTCATAATTTTCTAACCATCGGAAATGTTAGCTCACACGTTATCTCGTGTCAAGTGCAGCTGTTATTTTTTGTGGTAGTAAAAAGAGAACCGTGTGTGTAAGAGAAATATAATGTAATAACTGTAGGGAGGAGGCGCTGTAGGAATCACACGCTCGTCAGAGGCGTCGCCACAGGAAATATCTCTCCAGCTGAAGAAACATTTTATGAAGACTTGAAATTGGCCATGTGCTTGGCAATTTCGGTTCGGATTTCTTGCTTTATTTTCTCCTCCGGCAACTCCTCTTCGTCTAGTTTTTTTCCGCCATGGGCGCGCACTTCTTTTTTCATCTGCAGGTACTTAACAAATTCTGTAAGAACCATTTTAAATTCCACATCGGAAATATTGCCGTCTTCTAGGGCTGTAGATACAATTCCGGCGATGGTGTTTAGTTTGCTTTCAGCCAGAACACGAATCTCATCGTGCTTTTTAGCTTTTCGATTCAGCTGACGAGAGACCTGCTTACTGACCGCCCCGAAGGTGCCACAGACTAGGGCCCCAATCTCGAGCCCTACAGCTACAGGGACCATAATAACGGTCGAAAGCAGCGCTATACCCCCAGCGCCTAGCCCAGCTGTGGTTGTAAACAGTACTGTATCAAGATGGTCTAGACCATTAGCACCGCGCCGATATTTCTTGTATAGGGACGTCCGTTTATCTCTCTCGTCCTCCAAACATTTTCGCAGGCGGACAACCTCTTGAATGCGGTAGGACTGGTCGACAGGCCGATCAACTGACGCGTCTAGTGTGGGATACATAGACAGGCAGAACAGGTATATAAAGCTTTATGCAGAACTTTTTATCTGTTTAATTAGGTGTTCAATAACGCGATCACTTACCGGGGACAGGCTAAAAAGTAGCCGTTTAAAGTAAAACGACAATCCACTGAATATAAATTCAAGGGATATTTTTTCAAACACCGCGTTTGCTTCCAAATCGCTAACATTCGTTGAGAGGTCTGCCTTCCCCTCCCCAATTTTTATAACCAAACCCGTCATTTTGGGGCGTTTCCACTTGATTGACACCCCAGGCAAAATCTCGATCGGGGCGCTGGGGAGCATACTGCCCGTCTCAATTTCTAGATATATCACGGACCCCTTTGGGGGTTTTCTTAAGATTTCTAGGTCTCTTGGAACCGTTGTTTGAGCCTGTAACTTCGCAACGTTAACTCCCTTCGGACCCAGGTAGTAAGAATTAACGTGCCCATTGAGGGTCATCGGCTCTGCGCCGGACGGGCGATAGCCGACAAACATGCTGCCAGCGTTCATTAGCCATACCACTTTTGTAATACCACCCTCGGCCGGACTTTGCAAATCTATATAGCGCATGGCTAGGTCCAGCCTGAGCTCCCAATTGGGTTCAAAACCACTTGTATGACTTTCTATGGCGGCCCGCCGATAAAGGCCTCCTTTGGCTAACTCCATCCCATAAATCACCCCCGCGCCCCCCGGATCATCGAATCCTCGAACATCTCCGAGGTTGGCGAAGCAATTCCTCGTGGCCCAGACCTTAGGTCTGTGCTCATTGCTTGAACCTTGCAAGAACTTGTCTACTGGCATAGTAGTTATACTGGCATATTCGATATTATAAACTAATATATTTGTTGAATTGACCCGAACTACCACAGTTTCTCAATGAGGAGAGTTGCCTTTATATTAAGGAACTTTGTATTAGTACTGATGGGTGGTCGCACAGATGATATCGATATCGATAATTCTAAAGACGAGGGTTGTGATATCACACACACTCCCGAGGTGTTGAAATGGCTGTAGGGTGTTATCGTATGTTGTAACACTAACGCAGGGGGAGGGCCTATATGCAGCGAGATGTCAATCGACTCGCGGATACTCCCATTGCGCAGTCCTACCAACTGAATCTTATAGACCCCAGGCGCTCTTATGGAAAGGATTGCTTTTCTGTCGCCTTCGTTACGCGGATCCTGTGTAAGCTGAGGGTTCCCAATCGGGGTGATCGATAAGGTCCTAGATAACGTCCATTGCAAGGAAATCTCATATATATCGTAGCGTTGCCCCAAGGCTCTCACGAGCTCATCTTTTATGGTGTTCTCAACATATGCCTTAGTGGCCGCGTCTTGGGGTGCTTCGGGGTCGGCGAGCTCGGATATTTTGTGATGACCCCACTTAATGTCGTGGGTTGGTGCTTTTGATCCATCCAGCTGTAGGACTTTAGCGTTTAATATATCCATTGTGGATATAACGAGGGCGTCAACGTATTTTTTGGTTGCCGCGCTTTGATCTGTTTGTGGATCAGCAAGACCCGCAATTTCGTTGCCACCCATATGGAGAGCACCGCTCATACTTCCTCCGGATAGAGGCAGGACATCACGTGCGTCAAAATACTCTTTAGTAGCCGCATCGCTAGAATCTAAAGGGCTCCCTACGGCTTTCAGCTGGAAGCCCCCCAATGATAGGTCACCAAGCATAGTATCGCCAGCCCTATGTACGAGGCCGACTGGGCTGCCCCACGAGGCCGCCGCCGCTCCACAGCCGGTGCTATGTCCCATATAAAACTTATCCACAGGCATCACACTCTCTGTTTAGCTATGTGTAAGATCACATTTTTAAAAGCATTTCCAGCTGCGAGTTCACACAACACTCGAAGACATAGGTGGCCGCAGATAACCTCTTCGGGTCTCTGCAGTTGGAACGTCTGTGTCTGTATAGGAAGACCCTCGCTGCGCGAAGCTTTTACCCGTCCGGAGGACAGATATTCCACGAGTTCCTTGGGGGGATCCAACCCAAAACTATCGAAATAACAAATCGTACGGCCATCTTTGTAATACGCCACCCAGTGGGTGCCCCCACCACTGCTGGAGTCGAGATTAACTATGCCGCATTCTTTCTGAGAAATCTTGTTAGGCAGGGTGTTTCGTGAAAACACGCCACGAAAGTGGGGGATGGTACGGCCGGCCTTTTCAATATCAAAATTGCTCAGGGGTTCTACTTTTTTTGGGGCGCCAAGTAGAGCCCCGAATCCTTGCATTTGGGGCACATGCCGCGCCCCGTGCTCGCCGATGGGGCCAGAAACAACCCCGCACCAGCAAGCTGTTTCTCAACCTCACGATTGTGGCGCTCGGCCTCAGCCTGGGCTCGAGCACTCGCTTTTTTATCGTCGACTGCTTTCGCGATAGCCGCACTACCTCCTGCTAGCGACCCCGCTGCAGCGAGCCCGCCTAATATTAAGGGCAAAAACGGGAGAAACCCACCCGTTTTTTGAGCCGCTAGCTGAGTTTTGGAAATAACGAGCTCGGCCCCAGCACTGGCGGCGCGTTTCTTCTCAAGGTGAGCTATTTGGCGCTTAGTGAGCCCCAGGGTATCGTCGCCATGAAGCTGCTCAACCGTCAGCCGAATAGTAACGCCTACCCCATCATGGGCGGCTTTTGCCAATGATTCTTTCTGCCCCTGCGTAAGTGTTAACCCAAAAGGAGTATACTTCATTTTCCTATACTATATATTGATGGAGATTTTTGTTTAATACAATTTGCTAAATTTCGTGCCGTCAGACTCTAGCGTCAGCAGCCGGTCGCTTATGAGCACTGCGTAGGCCATGGTTCCAGCTGGCACGTTAGAAGCAAAAGTCGCCCTGACCTGTACGGTTTGGACGGCCGTTTTCAACCGCTCCGACTGTCTGCGGACATCGATGACGTGGATTGGGTATAATTCTACAAATTCGAGCGGAGTCACCTGGTTTGAGGACACGCTTCCCTCAATACCATAGTATTCTGCCTTAAAGTCACATAACCTCTTGTAAGCCCTGGAAATCTTTCGCTGTACAAAGTCCATTTTTTCCTCGGAGTCAGGATACTGATCGGTATTTAACCTCACATGAATGTCAGTTAAATTTACATGGTCAAAGCAAGCCGGATTGCTGGTCTGGCTATCGCGGTTGGTTTGGAAAGCCACCAAAAGCCATCGTGGTTTTTCAGTGCCCGACGTAATGGAGAGAGTCCAGGTAAACGAACTGGCTTCCGGCACGGCAAAGCTTTCGCATTGAAGAGCTCGAAAAGATATCGGCACTTTAACTTTCTTGGCTATCTGCTCTACTAATTCTGTCTTGGCAGCCAAAGAAGGCATGACGTGCGGTATTACCCAGGCAAGCTTAGTTAGCGTGACTTTCCCTCTAGGCGCCGCAGCATCGCGAAATATGCCTTTGGTATCTGATTCACGAGATAATATCAACGAATGTTTACAACCATAAACCACCTTGCGGTAGTCCTCGCAAAAACCGAACAGGTGGCTTAACGGGACGCAGAACGAAAACGTCCCGCTTGGATTCGGCTTGACCACTACTAGCTGCCGTCGGGCCTCCCACCCAGTATTAGCTGATTCAGCCGCCGCTGAGGTATCTTTTTGCCAGCACATGTTAAGACCCTCGGCCTTTGAAAAATCATCTCCATATGTCAACAGGCCCTTAATTGTTGTGGCTTGGCCAGGGTTGAGAACATTCTCAATATCTTGATCATTGAGCCGGTACCTTAGCCGCGAGAACATGTACATAACGGCGTTATTTACGAGCGAAGCAAGCGTTGTAGGTGTGTAGTCGACTTCTGTGCCGGATGCTAGCCTCCCTTCAACATTGAGAAAACTTTTAGACGGGTGTGTGTAAACGTCTTGGAAGTTTACTTCGATTGCTATATCCTGATTGTTGTTTATTGTGGCGGGGTTTTGTGGGTGATACTCCTTGTAGACGTACGACTCGATGCTCTCGTCAACAAGCGTCTGCTCTACAAGAGTCAACATTTCATCGGTAATTTCTTGTGTATCCGCCATAGAAAATTTACTTCAGATATAGAAACAATTCTATTTTCTAATAAAGAATTTTCCTAAAACCCGAGCCTGCTATCCGACTGTTGATATTTTGACGTGCCGCTTCAGTCGTGGGGGCCGCAAGCCCATGCAGAATCTCTAAGGTTTTTTCAGAGATAACTCTCTCCGGCCCTGTAGCGGCTCGCGTGGACGAGCGTGCTTTGCTGCGGACTATGTCAGCGATTTGCTTAATTGAGGCTGCGGTTGTAGCGCCGGCCTTAGCAACTTTACCGGCCACGTCCGCTACATTTGCTATAGCGCCTTTGTTTGCCACAACGAATTTACCGACACCCCCAATAGCCCGCACCACGGGTTGTATCCAGTCCGACAGGCCTTTTCCGATTACATAGCGCTGTCTTTTCATCCGCCGGTTTCCCTCTGCCACGTTCCGCGAAATTATCAACATGGTAGCTTAGAAGATTTTCTATAATGACAGTCAAAATGTTTAATGTAAGAATTTTACTTCAAATCTGCCGAAGATGTAATCTAGCTGTAATTCGTTCCCCTCGGAGATTCAATTGAGAGCCATTCTGATCCGTTAGCCACAAGCGTATTCTTTGAATACTGCCACGCTGGCTTACCGGCAAATAAACCAAATTGTGTGGAGTCTCAATGATCTTAAATCCAGGTTGTACGCCTGGGTAGAAGCTGTACAGAACGGGGTGGTTGGTGCCATTCAGGTAAGAACCACCGACTAGATCGCAGTTTACAAGTATGCTACTAAGTGTTGAAATGTCTACTGGTTTGTCCCCTGTGTGGAATCCAGTAGTGGATAGCACCCTCGGCTCGAATCCGAGAGTCGACGCAATGGTAGATTTGCTCATGTCAACTCTGTAGCTAGGGTTCGTAATCTCGATGTTGGCACGTAATGTCGCCCTGTTTGCTCCTACAACTATGTTATGTGCCTGCGTCTCAGAATTCCAATCACCGCTGCCCTTCAGCTGGCATTGAATCTCATCGTTGATTTGAGCGAGTTCGTAGCTTCCTTCTGGTAATGAAATTGTCTTCCAGGTAACCCCTGCGTCTGGGCTGTAGACGAAAGTATTATTACTTTCTGTAATGTTGGGGACAGCGTTATATGTCTCCAAATTGACTAGAGCTAATTCGTACTTATTGTTGGGTTCGAGGTAAAAGGGCGGAGAGAAGGTGGTTGTCCAGTCGGTGCTGTTTGACGAAAATACGAAAGAGTTACCCTCTTTAGGGCGAAGATGGCTTTCAATCTTCTGTAACTGAAACTCCATTTGGGGTATGCACTTATAGGAGGCTTCTGTTCAATTCGAGAATCAAAGCCTTAGGAGCCGCGCCACTGCGAAGGAGCTCGTCTAAAATAGCCGAAATTTCATTATCAAGGCCCGTATTACCTGCACGCTTCGAGGCAGCTAATAGCTGTAGCCTTTCAACTAGCGCTTCTGGATCCTTATAATATTGCAAAGCCCCACCTTCGCTGCGCGAGGCTTTTACCCGTCCGGAGGACCTTATCAGCTGGTGTTTTTTGCTCTTTCGCCCATGGAGAGGCAAGCCCGCAAGTTCAGCCAGCCGCTGGAAAGTTTTGACAGCCTCGGGGGTATATTGCATCGTTTTTAAAAAGCGTTTTGTGAGGAGAGTGTAAAGCGAATCATCTGCCGGGGCTTCGAACACAAGATTGTCACCATTGTCGAACGCCCGCAGTTTCCCCGCCTGCAAAGCTTGCGGGTCGATTGTGAGGGATCCAAACCGGTTTCCCTTTAGTTTCAACCCACTACCTGTAGCGTCCTCCGGACGGGTAAAAGCCTCGCGCAGCGAAGTAGCCCCACTAGATCGGACGAGCCTGTAACCCTGTGTTAGTAGGCGAAGACGTTCACTATATTGTTTTAGAGCGTCCTTTTCCATCGTTAATTGCTGCTTTCTTTCTTCTGTGGTGGCTTTACGCTTTTTTTCCGCTCCCAGTACATATCGGTTGATGCGATTGACCTCATTGAGGGTGTTGGTGATTACTTGTGTGTCGCTGAGGTTGAGTTCGCTGGGGGGCTTAAATCCGTGGCGCCTTATTATTTCAATATCCAACCCTTGGTCGGGACTAATATATAGCGTGGGGGCATCTTCTACCGGCAGAGGCATGTCTTGACGTGCCGTCGGTGCCGCTCCGTGGAGTGCGTAGGCTTGTCTTGACGTGCCGTCGGTGTCCTCCGGACGGGTAAAAGCCTCGCGCAGCGAAGGTGCTGGCAAGCGCTCTATTGCGGCTGTGACTTTTCCTATCTCCGCTGCTTGGTGTGAGGTGATTGGTTTGAAAAGTTTGGCTGCCTCTTCCTGCAGAGACGACTCCCCTAGTGATTCTGTTTGAAGGCGTTGCCGCGCCTGGTCTCTGAGCGCTAGGTAGTTCCGGACGAGGGCTGTACGTTCGCGCATGTCGGTTACTTTGCGCCACATCCTTACTTCAAATAGATTTCATCCCTACTTTAAATAGATGACTTCGGTATGTAGAATCGATCAAATCCACATCGATACCGACCATCATAGGCCCGGCTGGTCAGATCAATACAACAGAACCCGTACGGCTCGCGCGTGCACGCACTAAAGAAGTTTCGAAATTCTTCGAAAGGCATGTCACCACACACATAGGTGTCATGTATGGCGCGCAAGTTTTTCGTGTCTTGATTAAATATGATAAGCATGTTACAATTATCTCGAATCGTTTGTTTGGGAATCCTGAAATAATTCTGCGTTAGATAGAATGAGTCCGCACCACCGTGACGGCCTTGGCTGAAGTATTTCTCGATGGGGGTTTGTTTTTCCAACATAACGTCATCAAATACCATAATGCTACGTTCGTTTTTGTTCAGACTCTCTACTGGAACGATATCATCTGATATGCTGTGAAACGAGGCTACCTCTTTCCCAGTGACCGATTTAATGGCATCCGCCCAGTCCTGCAGCCACTGGTATTTCTCTTGTCTAAGGGATTTTGAGTATATATGCAGTCTATTGTATTTAAGGAAATCCTTTCTTAGGAGGAGATTGAGCATCAGGTTTGTTTTACCACATCCGGACGGGCCGCAAATTACACAACGGATGCTACTAGGAAGCAGCCAATGGTGTTTGTGCTCGTGTGGATTCGATTCATCAAGATCTAAATTTAAGATTTCCATACTTCTATATTTAGGGAGAGATGTATTGCCTCCGCTGTAAACAACACACTCCCACTTCAAATGAGGAGACTATAACTCTAAAGAACAACCGACCAGCCAAGAGAGGTGTTTGCACGGTGTGCGGTGCTAGAAAGAGCCAAATTCTCCCTGCGTCCTCCGGACGGGTAAAAGCCTCGCACAGCGAAGGTGCTGGTCTTCTTAACAGTGCCATGAATGCCCTACCTCTGCCCGAGATGCACATGCGTCTCCCCAAAGGGGTCCCATCTGAAGATGTCCCGGGTGGAACTTTTCAAAACACTGAAAAATACTCATATTGCGGGCCGTTTACCAAGATTGCCAAACGCCTCTCTCAGGGCTATAGGGGTGTGAATAGTCTTGATCGTGCCTGTCTAAACCACGACGTTGCCTACGCAGCCCATAAAGATACCCCCGGACGGAATCATGCGGATGATGTACTGGCCGCGGCTTCGTCGAAGATTGCTTTGTCAGACGTCCCTGAATGGGAGAAGAAGGACGCACGCGCGGTGACTGCTATTATGGCGACCAAATCCCGTTTTGGGATGGGACATCGTTCGCGTATTGGAGGCGTACGCAACCATAGCTATCTGTATGGAGGGTAAGCTATCACGTATATACTACAGTCCCCATGGGTACTGGCGTGGAGTTGGGGCTGTTAAAAAGCTTGCGGCTGCGGCTAAAGTATCTGAGTCCATAACGCGGGAATGGTTGAACCGTCAGGCAATATGGCAAATCTATCTGCCAGCCCCTCGACGTATACCACGTCCAATGTTTGATATATCAGAGGTAAACACAGTGCACCAAGCAGATTTATTATATTTACCACATGACCGAGTGAAACGGCGCACGTACAAGTACGCCCTGACCGTCGTCGATGTAGGCTCTCGGTACAAGGAAGCTGAGCCTCTCACCTCAAAAGAGTCAAAAGAGGTGGGAAAAGCCTTTGAGAGGATTTATCAACGGAGCCCTCTAGTGTATCCTTGGCTTCTTCAGGTAGACCCGGGGAGAGAATTCATGGGCTCGGTATCATCACTTATGGCGAAACATGGGACTGAAATACGGCGTGGACATGTTGATCTCCATAGAGACCAAGGTATAGTGGAACGTTTCAACCGTACTCTGGCTGAGCGGTTGTTTGGACACCAGTACGCTCAAGAAATGCTGCTTGCTGCTCGTGGGTCGTCTCAGCGCTCTGCAGAATGGGTTGTCCGCTTGCCCTCGGTGATTAGAGCTTTGAACTCTGAGCCGACTCGGCTGACCGGCAAAAGGCCCGTGGATGCAATTAAACTCCAACGGGTTACGGCTCAGCCCTCGTCCGTTGTCAAAGGTAGGCCCGTTGGGCTCGAGGAAAAGCTGATCCCGTCTGATGCTCAGGTCCGCTATCTATACCAGCCTGGTGAATTGGAGGGAGGCCGGAGACGAGCTACTGACCCCGTGTGGTCTATGACCCTGCATTCTGTGCGGAATGTCTTGCGGCAGGCCGGCCAGCCTGCAGTGTACTACCTAGAAGATGGCCCGACGCGGGGCTTCGTTCGTGAGGAGTTGATGGCTGTCACTGAGGGGACAGAGCTTCCTCCAGGTAAGATTCTTGCAATCAATTGAACCCAAGGAGACTCATGTAATCTAGCGGCGTCATCAAAAACAATGTTCCTAATAGATGCCCAAGAAATGCATCGTCGACACCCAGGCACATTTTGGGCCCCACCCGATGAAGAGCTTCAGCGATTGAAATCAGGGGACATCGTAAAAGTTTGTAATGGGGAGGAGCGATTTTGGGTAGTGATTCAAACTGTAGAGTACCCACAGGACTGGAATGCTTCTGATATTAGATTAACTGGTGTGCTTGATAATAACTTAGTAAGTTCTAGTGCTCGTCTCGGGGACGTTATAGAATTTCGAGGCATGCATGTATATGATATATACCCTTCGCTGCGCGAGGCTTTTACCCGTCCGGAGGACGAATACTCTCAATCATTTGAACCCATGGCGCGTCATGATAATCCATCTATGCCTTTAGTCCTAGTAGAAGCTCAGCATCAACAGTGCCCCGGTTCACCACCTCCGACTAACGAGGCCCTTATGGGCTTGTCGCAGGGGGACGTCGTTAAAATTGGTACCTCAAACATGCGCTTTTGGGTGGTCATTCAGAGTATAGTTCTCGCCTCTAGTCCCCAAGATTATACTTTTACGGGTATACGTGAAAGGGATCTCGAGAGAGACGGCGTGGGGGATGTTATAGTGTTCCAAGGTAAGCATATATACGCTACTGACTAGGCAGCGGTGTACTCAATGGGTTCCGTGTGGATCCCATCAGGCAAGACCCGTCGCTTGTCGTAGTATGCACTGAGCCCGAGCTTTTCTTGGTGGTAGGTGGTCATCTGCCCGTTATGCATACGAAAGCCGCGGTTCACAGCACGGTCTTTGAAACCGTAGAGAGCCAACTTGTACCGTTCCCATGTCAGGTTATTAAGCCTCGCTGACATCCCCTTACACGAGTGTTTGCTCTTTTGCTTACCATCGACGAAATAACATTTCGAACACAGAGCAATAGCTCGATGCCCTGAGAATTCGAGCTTGAACAGGCCCGGAGTTCGTCCGCTCCAGGTATCCCAAGAAAGCCAGTCTTTTTTGCACTTAGCAAACTCTTCTTTGAGCTCTGGCCGAACTGCAGCCTCTAGTGTGGTGCTGCTCAGAGCGAAGTATAGTGAATCGGTGTCCATTTGAATGAGCTCAAAGTCTTCGCTGGCCACAAACTTGTTGAGGAAGTCGTAATAGAATTCAAGTATGCGAAGTTTTGCCAACTGATACACCGCGATTCCGACTTGGAATGGTCTGTATATACATACCCGAGGCTTGCGGCTTTTTATTTCGTAGGCATCACCTATTTCGGTGAGATCATCGAACCAGGCTGAACGTAGTGCACGGTCCACGGTTTCCTCGTCTTTTGTGTAGCAGACTTTGGTGTGTCGCTCCAAGGCTTCGATTAGTTTTCCGTAGCTTGAGTTTCCTATCAGTTTGTGTATTTCGGCTAGGAGTGCCTTCTCTTTGTCAACATCACCCAGTCGGCGTGCCTCAGTGACTTCCTTGACGAACCAAGCCAAGCATTTTTCTGGCTTATAGTGAATTATTGTATAAACGGCTTGGAGCTCTAGTCCATGCTGCAAGTACCACTTTAGCAGCGGTGTGTATACCAGAATGTCATCGGCCTCAAGGAAACCCAGCAGTTTCTTTGTGAAAGAACATTTTCGATCTGTCTGCTTCAAATAATCCTTCATTTCTTGAGGCACGGCAGCTTCTGGAACTTCACGGTTTATAAATATCGGTGGCATTTCCTCGAATTTCTTCCATAGTGTTCGCGGTACGGCAAGCTTGCACCTGACGAAACCAAACAATCGACCGCTTAAGACTAGATCACGTACCCTGGGCGCATCAACCTCAGGCTCTTTAAGCTCGATTACCTTCTCTTTACCAGCTGGCATGTCCTGAAGCATTGTAGAAAGAAATAGGGCGTTTGCGTCATATCCAACTGCCCGCTTACAGCGTTTTGCTTTAGGATTTTGATGCGAGCGGATTCGTGTGACCCCCGCTTCGTGATAACGGGTGAAGACTATCGAGGGACCTCCAGTTACTGCAGCTTTCAAATACGTGTATGCCTTTTTACCTGGAGCATACAAGGCCCCTGGGTGTCCGGTTAGCGCAATCGATAGGCGGTTGGCTTACCACGGCAACAGCCGGGGTTCGTAATCCTGGCGAGGACACCTGGGTTTTACTAATTCCCTAAAAATTAGTAGGAGCCGCGATAGCTCAGTGGTTAGTGAACTGGACTACTACGGACAAGGGGTAGGGTTCGATCCCAACCGACGGCTCCGGGTTCACCCAGCCTTAAATGGGTACCGGATTTTTTCTGGGAAAGTAAAAGCAGCACGGGCGTAATACCGACCACATTACCCCAAAAATCATGTGCTGAAGGTCTGTAAAATATAGGGTCACTAACACCATATTTCCCTTTACGCCACTTGGCGTGACGGGGGGTACTTTACTTTTTTATACAAGGCCCCTTCTGGTGTACCCCTTAATAGATAGATACTGTAGGGACACCCCTGGCAGTGAAACAGCGTCTTTAAATGTATCGATGCCTTTTTCGCCGTAGTAGGTTCTCATCTTCTCAGCCGCTTCAATGCCAGGACCTACGTCGAGGTCGTTGTAGTAACGTAGCCAATCTGCGAAAGTTGTCATTCCTTTCTCTCTGAAGATACATTGACAGTCACCCCATTCTGTCTTAGACAGGGGGTACGCATTTTTCAACCGAGAGAACCATGCAGGGTAGTCTGGAAGGCCTGGATAGGTCAGTTTGTTCGGACTGTCAAACCATTCGTATGGGAACCACGACTTTGTCTGCTGACACCCGTAGGCTTTAATCCATTTGTCGTAGGAGGCACCAGGGCCTAAATAGTTGATGATATCCAAGAATTTGAACTCGGGTGTTGCTAGGAACATTATTTTTGTGCCTTTACTGGCTACAAAGACTTTTTTACAGGTGTCGGCGAGCTCTTCTACAAAGTATTGCTTGATGAGGTTCAGATCGTATTTGCCCGAGTTGAAACCTAATACCGGGACCTGCGAGCACCAATCTCGTATCTTATTTTGTTGCTTCTGAGACAGTAAAGTGATGTCGTCTGGTAGAAACTGGGTCTCGACCTCAGCCCTTAAGATTGCAGCTCGTCGCTGGAGTTCTAGCCTGAATTTGTTTGTCAAAGCTTTTGGGTCGGCGTCACAAATATGTGTTGGTTGACGGTCTAGAGTATCCCCTATCGACACTGAGATCGGTGTGTGTTCGGTTTCGTATGTGAGGTCGAGGGTGGGTTTATTTCTCTTCGTTTTGTCGAGTAAAGCTTCGAAGTCATAAAAGATAAAATGTTGATATGTAACAGTTCTTTCTGCAGGCATTGGGATATTTAAACGCGGAGGCTTTCGACATTCCCACACGACCACCAAGTTGTACCCAGCGTTTACGATTTTTCGTTCTTGCTGACGGGTCTTCTTGAGTATATCTCGAACATAGACGGCCTCCTCCTTTATTCCCTGTCGTGTCTTTTTGATTATTTTTCTAGTTTCGTCCTGCTTACAGTGGTCAGGGCATCCGTGGAAATAACAACCGTGGAATTGAAACACTGTCCTCGTGATTGGCTCATACCCGTCTACAGGAGCACCTGCGATCTCCCGCTCCCCACCGTGACCACAGTGAGCATGGTGAATGTGTAACCCTCGGGCTTGTGCTTCGTGCTCGATCCACTGTATCGAGGCGAGACTGGCACTTGACTTAGGATCGAAGGCTTTTTCATAGGCAGATTGGGGGCGTATCACTTTCTCACCCTTACAAATGACTTCGGTTTCCCCCTTTTGACAACGAGTGACGTGTCGCTGCAGGCTAGTTGACTGCGTGCACCGCTGATTACAGTGTCCGCAAGCATAGGTGTTGGCTAGTTTCTTGATGTCAGTGATCAGCGAAGTATGTTCGTTGTAGATAGAAAGCGTTATTGGTTCGATGCCTATTTCAGAATAGTGTGCTGGTTGTCTTATAAGCTTCCAGATGCCATCCTCACTCGGCTCGTAAACTCGTATGCCCAGACGAAAATGCTCCTCGGCCAATTTAAAGTCTGCGAACGGTAGCTTTGGTGTTTTAGTAAGGTCAACATTTGCCCCAAAGAAAGATCTAGCTAGTTCGTGCGCTTTCGCAGTACAACGGTCTGATCTGGATCCTCGATGAACAGCTAGGCACCGGAAGAAACAGAAATTATCGTTGTAGCCGTCCAGCGCAACGAGCCCTTTCTTGTTTCGCAGCCAGTCTGGTAATCGTCCGTTTCCTACAAGCAGTTCATTGGTCAGAATAGCCTTGATCTCGACCTGTACCCAACGTAGGAAAATCCATTTTGTATTGGGCTTCTTTTCATTCCCCAAACGCTTTTCTTCCTGTTCCTCTAACCACTGACGAGCTGCGGCCTGTGTGGTCAATAGGTTACTGCCACGTCGACTGCCAAGTTCATTTGGGTGGAAAAGTATGATTTTACCAGTCTCGATGTGACGGATCTGAATTGTGTAGCTATATCTGAGATAGAAAGCTGTCTGCAGTTCAGCTACCCTCTCCATCGCACGATCGACAGGGGTGGTATTATTTTCAACGAACCTCGATAGACCTCGGAAGAATTTCCAGGTGATGACCCGTCTTCCTCGCGATTCCCCGTCTTGCGGAATGAGCTCCTGAAGTATTCTCTCACCCTCCCTTGCGATCTTGCGAGCCGGGGCTCTCCTCTGCGATGAAGGGGCCCTAAGACCTGCCGGGCTTTCCATTGCGAGCTCATTCTTGCGATCCACTTTCTCAGAGCTGGCAGTCGAAGTTTTGGATTTTTCTTGACAGCTTGCTCATATTTACGAGCTCGCAATGTAGCAGTTATCTCAGCATCAAACATCTTTAGTTCATGACGCAGCTTTTCCAGCCTCTGGGGATCATCATAGTTAAGACTAAACATGGCATGGTATCGTCTAGTTAAGTTTCCACTTTTTACTCCACGAGCTATGCGCTCACGTTGGACTTGTTGTCGGGCCTCTGTGATTAATTGTGTCAATTCAGGTTTCCTCATTTTTGAGTAGCCTTCTAACCCGTAACTCTTTGCTTCTATTCGCAACTGCTTAACAGTAGGCATGTTGCAACTCTATATATAGCAGTCCATAAGTCTCTAATATGAAATTTCGATCCTCGCGAGACGTTTAAACTCCTTCTGAAAGGCTCTCGCGCGTGCGTTACTGTCTCTAGTGATTAAGTTATGGTACCCACATCTTACACAGAGACTAAGCTTGTTTGAGACGCCCACGCCGCAGCCAATACATGGTGTTGTTCCACCACCTTTTCGCAATCTATCATTATGAATCCAGCAGTACGAACCCCTGCACGTCCTCCCACAGGTTGTAGTAGATCCCCACACTAGCCACGCACAATGATTTTTGCCTGGCGCCATATCATATATCTATATATCTATCTATATATCTATCTATAGAGCTACACTCTCTAACTGTTTTTTCCTGAGTAGTTGATCCGGTATGAAAATGATACTACCCCCCTGAGCTCACCATCCCTGAAGCAAATTAAAACCCCCCAGCCCCCCTCGAGTTTGGGTAACCCAAACTTAAGGGGTCCCGGTAGGGTTTCTGGACACCGTCCGATATCAAAACGTTCTAAAAAAGGTAGATTTGAGGGACACCCCAAACTCGAGGGGGCTGGGGGTTTTAATTTGCTTCAGGGATGGTGAGCTCAGGGGGGTGGTATCATTTTCATACCGGATCAACTACTAGTCTTCCCTGTTTACTCTGATGTGGCCAGAAGGGAAAAGAACGTTAGTGTGCATGGGGTACATGTGCATGCACAAAAGTGAGAATGTGCACACACAGCATGCAGTAACAGAAGTTTCAGTTAATTAGCATAGGCGATCATGTCCTGTCACAATTTTCTATCCACTGTGCATCATATCAATTCTGTTGTTGGCTATTTTCCATGTCATGGCACCAAGCTGTCTAGCAATTTCTCTCTTTGTCTTCCACAATCTCTCTTTTTTTTGTTTTTCCAGTTGTAACCAAGTATTCCAACTTTCCTCTTCCCATGATGTGCCCAATAAGTGTTGATTGTTTCTTTCTGATGTTTTTTTAGGAGCTCCCTTTTTTTTACATTGACATCTTAAAAAATATCCTAGTTGGTCTTTTTAGCTGTCCAAGAAATTCTCAACATTCTTCTGAGTAATCCTATCTCTGTGACCTCTTATTGTATCTTCATTTTTGTGTCTACTGTCCATGATTCACTTCCATAGGTCAGAATTGACTCTATATAATGAACTCTCTTTTACAACTTTATTAGAATACACAAAACATAATAAATAAAATAAAATCTCTTCCATTTATTTTTACATAAAATATCACGTGATTGTTATACGATCATTTATGACAACATTCTTCTTCTACCTTTTGGCTCCCTGTGGAGCATAGGTCTTCAACAAACACTTTCCAAGCCATTCTGTTTCTTGCCATTCTTTTAAGATCATTCCATGTCTTCCCCATCATCTTCATCTCTGCTTCTATCTGTCTTCTCCAAGAATTCCTTGGTCTTCCTCTTTGTCTTTTCCCCTGGGGATTCCAAAAAAGTGCCTGTTGTGTAATACTCTCAGTTGGCTTCCGCAGTGTATGTCCTATCCAGCACCATCGTCTTCACTGTATCTCTTTATCCTCTGGTATTTGACTGGTACATTTCCATAATTCTATGTTAGTGATTTTGTCCTGCTATTTCTATCCTTTTATTCTGCGTAAGCATCCATTAATGAAAGTCTGTATCTTCATGATTGTCAATTTTGTTGTTCTCCACATTTCACAGCCATATAATAGGACTGACTTAACATTGGAGTTAAAAATTTTTACTTTTGTATTTAACCTAATTTCTTTGGACTTCAAAATGCTTCCCAGTGCAATGAAAGCTCCTCTTGCTTTTGATATCCTTATTTTGGTATCATTTTCTGTTCCTCCCTCTTTATCTATATTACTACCCAGATATATGTACGATTGTACGTCTAGTAGAGGTATTTCTCCTAGTTTTATTTGGTTATTGCCAACTGCATTAATTCTCATAATGTTAGTCTTATCTCTATTAATCTTCAGTCCTAGCTGTTGTGATCTCTCATCAAGTATGCTCATTTTATCCTGCATCTGTTGATGGCTGTGTGATAGGAGAGCTATGTCATCAGCAAAGTCTAAATCATCAAGTTGTTTGCTCAGTAACCACTGGATTCCAATTCTGTTGTTTTGAGTTATTTTCATAATCCAATCTATGGCCAGTAGAAATAGAAATGGAGACAGAAGGCATCCCTGCCTTACTCCCGTTCTTATTTCAAATGCTTCTGTAATCTGTCCTTCCTGCACCACACTACATTTCATTCCTTCATCATTGTTTTTATCAGGTTAATAAACTTTATGGGGATTCCGTAATGACTCAGCAAATTTCCAAAGCATTCCTCTGTCTAAACTATCAAATGCCTTTTCGTAATCTATGAATCCAATATATAGTGGGGATTTTAGTTCTAAACAATTGTTGAACTATTATAGTTTAGTTTAGTTTTTTTTTAATGACAACATTAATCTATTTAAAAAAAAAAAGAACATGCTCGGTCTTTATGACACATCATGGATCACTAGTGTGATCGATTTAGAAAGTGAATATCAAGAAAGAGCTCATTTTACACGAGAAATTTTTTATTTATAAGAATTTGAATTCTCAGATTGTAATTTTTACAATAATCTCATAATGTGGGGTTAAAAAAAGGTATTTTGTATCAATCTTATTTTATGTTTGAATTCAACTTTGTTCCCTGATATTTGAATTCAATTAAAAAAAGAAACATAGTTAATTTTTGACAATGGAGATCAGAAAAAAAGGTCTTCAATGTTGTGTTAAAATCTGTTTTGCTATATGGAAGTGAATCATGGACAATCGATAATAGACAAGAAATTTATTGAAGGCCACATATATATAGTTTTACAAACTAATGTTTAGAGTAACATGAGTAATTTTAACAGTGATGAGGACATTCTAAAAAGGGCCAAAATTAAAACAGAAAACTTATAACCAACAACAGGATGAGAGAATCATATTTTTTTCTGTTTAGTGAGAAGGGAGCAGCTGGAATATATTTTGACAACAGGACAAATTTAAGGGATGAAGAACACATTGTAGGAAATAGGGAGAAAAGATGACAGATGATGCCTTGGTAAGAAGTCAACAATAGAAATTCTGAACAGCTGTAGAGATTGAAAGTTGTGGAGATACCTGATCACCCATACCAGCTCACAATAGAGGTGTAATGTTGACTACAGGACCGGAAGGACCCTGGTTTAAAACCCACGTCATCCAGTGGTGATCTTTCAAAACTAAAAAAAAATGAATCTGTGGTTTCTGTGTGACATTACCCTCCCCTCCCCTCATGGGTAGCGAGGTCCAATGTCTAGCTATCTTAGATAATGGCAATAAACATGAGGTCTCGTGTAAACTCATGCAAGTTACACAACTCTTGCCAGTTAAAGCCGAAAAGAGTAAAAAAAAGTAAAGTAAAGAGCCCCCGTCACA
The DNA here is from genome assembly GCA_032433765.1 of Megaustenia siamemsis. Lineage (NCBI taxonomy): Eukaryota > Metazoa > Mollusca > Gastropoda > Stylommatophora > Ariophantidae > Megaustenia > Megaustenia siamemsis. Next base: position 44,533,199 of record JAVIAB010000145.1, on the reverse strand, counting down.
CCAAGTGGCGTATAGGGAATATGATATTAGTGACCATAAATTTTACAGACCCTCAGCACATGATTTTTGGGGTAATGTGGTCGGTATTACACCCGTGCCGCTTTACTTTCCCAGAAAAAAACCCGTATCCATTTAAGGCTGGGTGAACCTGGAAGCCGTCGGTTGGGATCGAACCCTACCTCTTGTCCTCCGAAAAGGGTAGACCATAAAAATGGCTGCTGTCTTGGCAAAATTGTTAACAAAAGTCTGCCCATACTGCAGATTCCAAGCCATTCTACATAGTTCATGCATGTGGGTTAGGGTTCTTCTTGGACTTTTGTTTAGAAATTCTCGAGGGGGATATCGGAGCATCAGTGGTTCATCCGTTGTGCTGCCATGACTATTTTAGCACCAACAGCAACAGTAATGATGGTGTATATTTTGAACTGTGGAACACTTCGTGACTTTTATGAAATTCAATTTTTTTCTTACAGATTTTTGTGGGGTTGGGTTTTCCATATGAAGGACCTGCTCCCCTGGAGGCCATTGCCAATGGGGCTGTGTTTCTGAACCCCAAGTTTGATCCCCCACACAGTAGCAAAAACACCAAGTTCTTTAAGGGGAAGCCAACACAAAGAGATGTAAGATTGTAGAGATGTGGTTGTGAAAGATGTAAGATTGTAGATATGTGGATGTGAGAGATGTAAGATAGTAGAGATGTAGCTGTGATTGAGGTAAGTTTGTAGAGGTGTAGCTGTGATTGAGGTAAGATTGTAGAGGTGTAGCTGTGAGGGAGGTAAGATTGTAGAGATGTAGCTGTGATTGAGGTAAGATTGTAGAGATGTAGCTGTGATTGAGATAAGATTGTAGAGGTGTAGCTGTGAGAGATGTAAGATTGTAGAGATGTAGCTGTAAGATTGTAGAGATGTAGCTGTGATTGAGGTAAGATTGTAGAGGTGTAGCTGTGATTAAGGTAAGATTGTAGTTTTTTTTATAGTTCTCTAGAAGGTGAAATTGTAGATATCTGATTTGTAAAGAATTAAGATTGCAGATATGTAGCTATGAGAGATGTTTTACTGTAGATATTTAGTTCACAGAGAAGGAAAATTGTAGTATTTTTTATTCTGAGAGAGATACGATTGTTGATGTGTAGGTCGGAAGATTTTAATATTGTATAGATCTAGTTCAGAGAGAGGGTGAAATTATAGATATTTGAATCTGAGAAAGGTAAGATTATAGATTAGGATGGTATCTCTGAAAGAAGAGTGCGAAGAAAGTATCCTGAAAAAAAAAATATGTGGAGTAGGTATCCCAAAAATAAAAGTCTGGAAATAAAATGATCCCAGAAAAAATAGTCATCATCATCATGTCCTATACCGGTTGGCGTGGGTGATCATGTCCCTCCACAATCTTCTATCTACAGTGCATTGTATCAGTTCTGTTGTTGATTGTTTTCCATGCCATGACACCAAGCTATCCAGTATTTTCTCTCTTTGTCGTCCACGATCTCTCTTTCCTTTTATTTTGCCAGTTGTAACCAAGTATTCCAACTTTCCTCTTCTCATGATGTGCCCGAAAAATGTTGATTGTTTCTTTCTGATGTTTTTTAGGAGCTGCCTTTTTGTGTTGGCCTCTTTGAGAACTTCCTCATTGGTCTTTTTAGCTGTCCAGGGAACTTTCAACATTCTTCTGAGAAATCCCATCTCTGTGGCATCTAATCGTCTTTTCATTTGTTTGTCTACTGTCCATGATTTGCTTCCGTAGGTCAGAATTGGTTCTATATAGCACCAATGAACTCTCTTTCTCATTTCTGTTGATATAGATTTGTTGCATAAGATATTTTTCATTTTCTGAAATGCTATTTTGGCCTGAGCTATTCTGCTTTTTATTTCCGTGGTGCATCTTCCATCCGATGTTATTATTGTGCCCAAGTATTTGACGCATTGCACTTGTTTCAGATTTGTCCTGGTTATTTTTATGTTACATGATGGTGATGATTGTTTCTTCGATATAACCATTACTTCAGTAGAAAAAATAGTGATGTGTAAATATGTGTGAATTCCTTGAGAGTAGTATGTATGTGTGTAAATATGTGTGAATTCCTTGAGAGGTATATATGTGTGAATTCCTTGAGAGGTATATATGTGTGAATTCCTTGAGAGTAGTATGTATGTGTGTAAATATGTGTGAATTCCTTGAGAGTAGTATGTATGTGTGTAAATATGACAGTGTCCAGGAAATCTAACTCTTAACATTTGCTGCTCTTTAACTCAGATTGCTTCCCAGCATCCATATGCAGAGACTTTCATTGGTCAACCGTATGTCTTTACAATCAACATGAACAACACACAGGCTGTAGCAGCTGTACTGGATGAAATTCTCTCAACAAATCAGGTCAGTAGTTCAGTAGCTATGGTTATGGTTAGTCGAAGGACCTGGTATCACTGCAAATGAATTAAAATCCATAATTGCTCAACTGCCCATACCAGTGGAAGCATCTGAATCTCATTGAAGGATCCAAACAAAGAAAGGCAGTTGCAGTCCCCATCTTAGCAGCTACAGCACACGCCAAGATATAAGGTGTAACCACACCGAAAGTGAATGCAGCTGAACTGTCCTTCGTCACACGATATCATCATTCATCGTAAGCAATTGGAATATCGAAACACAATCCAGATGAAAAGCACAGCTCACGCTGTGCACAGAGAACTAAACTCAGTAGCTCCAGCAGCAAGCCAGTCAAAGTAATGATAAGAGGCCAACCTTGAGAAACGCTGAAAAGAACATTGCAGCGAGAGGTGACAACAGCAGGCATCAACTCCCTTACTAAAATCGAGCAACTTGCCCAGAAGAGAGACGTGTGGTAAGATGCCGTGTAGTCTTGTGCAAAATTGTTAAGCAAAATCTACCCAAGCTGAAGACAGATGTGTTGGACCTAATGGTGTAGATGTCGCGGCTTTGCCATAAACTAGTAACACAATGCATCCATGGCTACCTCTTATGGGTGAACACAAGAATAAGGAGAAGGGAAGTTGTGAATATTAATGTAAAGGTAAGGTAAAGTACAAGACTTGAACCGGCATCTTAGCACGCGAGTTTACACCCATATGTGCTCGGCCGCCTATCCAGAAATGCTCGGAAATTTCTGTACAGTGTCACCTCAAGCACCGAAACTCAGATGCGAGGCAACATTCCTCACCTTCCCAGGGTAATACCGTGGTACCCATTTCTGCCAACGGTTGGGTCGACCGTGGGGATATTTTTTTTTTTCAAACCACGAGTACAATTCACACTGCTCCCAGCGGGAATTGAGCACGGGTTGTCCGAACGTCAGTAGTCCAGACGGCTGCTTTTCCCAACTCAGCTACCGAGGCCCCCAAATGAATATTCATCTGTTTACATTTAGTAGTTGTGAGTATTCATCTGTTTATATTAGGTAGTTGTGAATATTCATCTGTTTATGTTTATAAATTGTGAATATTCATCTGTTTATGTTAGGTAGTTGTGAATATTCATCTGTTTATGTTAGGTAGTTGTGAATATTGATCTGTTTATGTTTATAAGCTGTGAATATTTATCTGTTTATGTTTATAAGTTGTGAATATTCAACTGCTTCTGTTTATAGGTTGTGAATCTTCAACTGTTTACGTTTAGTAGTTGTGAATATTCAACTGCTTCTGTTTATAAGTTGTGAATCTTCAACTGTTTACGTTTAGTAGTTGTGAATATTCAATTCTGAAATGGTTCTTTTTTTTGACTAGTTCTCTTCCTACCTGCCTCATGAGTACACAGAAGAAGGAATGCTTCATCGGATGAATGCGTATATTCAAAACCAGGACTTCTGTTCATTTCAACGAGGTCAGGTGAGATGGCCACCGAGACAGTCTGTAGATGTCATCCTCTCAGAGCCTGGAAAGTCCTGCAAGGATGCATGCTGGTCTATGAGTAAGTGTTCAGGCAATTCTTGTGATAGATATGATTGCAGTGTAGAAGCTGTCATTTCTGAGATTGTGTTTTGGGGGTTATCAGGTTAATCTTTTCCACTCTTTCTATAATATTGCCTAACAAGACTTGGTTATATCTAAGTAGTAATATATATATACTGGAAAAATGGGGCTGCGGATCGTAGCACATGGAGAGCAAACATAAAAAATGACACAGCAACTTTCGAGACAGTGCTGATGTCAAATTCAGTAGACAAAAGGCGCAAGAAAAAGGAGACAAGGACGGGTACCATGGGTACATCTTGCTCGTTCTGTGGATGGATCTGTCTGTCCAGGATTTGCAAATTCAGCCATGAGAAAAGATGTTCAGTAAAGCAGCACCCAATATAAGACACTAATACTTTACCAAACTACTGACTTATCATGATTGCTTGTTACCAACCGTCTGTCAAGACGCCAAAGGCCGTATAATATATATAAACAAAGAAGGAGAAACAGAGAATGATATCAAATAAGGATATAAAAAGTAAGGGGACTCTTCGTTGCTCTAGGAAACATGGAAATCCAAAGAAATTAGGTTAAATGCAAAAATAAACATTTTTAACGCCAATGTTAAGTCAGTACTATTATAGGGCTGTGAAACATGGAGAATAACATAAATGACAATCACGAAGATACAGCCCTTCATTAATGGATGCTTACGCAGAATAAAAGGATGGAACGGCAGAACAAAATCATTAACATAGAATTATAGGAAAGTGTCATTCAAATGCCAGTGGACAAAGAGATACAATAAAGATGAAGATGCTGGATAGGACTCACAATGTGGAAGCCAAATGATAACATGACAAGCCTTTTCTTGGAATTCCCAGGATAAGAGACAGAGAGGAAGATTAAAATATACTCGGAGGAGATGGGTGGAAGTGTAAGTGAAAAGGATGAGGAAAAAAACATGGAGCAATCTTAAAAGAATGGCAAGAAACGGAACAGCATGGAAAGTGGTTTTTTTTTAAGATCTATGCTCCACGAGGAGTTGAAAGAAATAAAAGAGAAGAGACTGGGTTACATGTAAGATAGATAAGTCAGATTACACAAAAAAAATGTCTTTATTTCCTCATTCTACCATGCTCATAAAATATTTCCTGAATTAATCACATTCTTCCAGTTATAAATATGGATATGTGTAGATGGGAAAACTTTCAAAATCATTGCAGCTTTAGTGTAATTTTTTAAGCAGTCTTCTTTCCAGCATCTCTTAGGGCATTCAAAATGTCAGCATAATCCAATACTCTTCTGCATCCAATATCGGCCAAACTAGCATGCTCAGTTCTTCTCACACCCACATGCTCTGGCACAAAAATGATGCAGACTTTCATCAGACTTGACCTCCCCAGATACTTTAACCAATGCCATCAGCACCATCCAGTTGCAATCTCCATAACTTCCATAGCAAAAGCGTCAATTCTTTCACAGTTGTTCTACCTCCAACCTGAGCCTGTGAAAGTCCAAGAGCTCCATACGTGTCTAATAAAAGGATTCATCTGAGTTAATTATTGCATTACTTTTCAATGCATTCTCACAAATAAAGGCTTACATTTCTGCTTCGACAACCCCGAGGTTGGTCAGTGTAATGATTATACAGGAAAAAGACATGCAGCACTCTATCCCTCCATCCATCCCTGCCCCATCTATCCATCTATTGTCCTTTCGAGCTGAAGACGGCACATAGGGCAGTACCGCAATCTCAAAAACAGAAACCTTGCGTGCCAAAATGGTACATATTGCAGAGATCACTGCTTCTAAAGTCAGCCGCAGTTTTATCTCTTTACGGAATTTGCACAGTGTTTTGTTCATCTTAGGCTGCTTTTACTAGAGTAATCAGAAATCGAAAGGGAGTGAAATTGTGTGTATGACTTTTTTTTGTGTGCTATGTCATCATAATGGTTTTTCGTATATCCCTAGACTCTAGACCGGCCATACGCTAATCTTATGGTTGGTTGTTTGATGTGCGACAAGGATAATCTGATGACTAGCCATGTATCTATATGTTCGGAATTGGAGTCAACAATGATGGCCTAACATCATCAAGTGCTCTACATTTTAAAAAAATATGACGATCATCATTTTCAAGAGGACGTGAACTCCCGGTATATGGTGGATAGGCGGCGGGAACAATTGAAGGCTATGCATGAAAAGTGTTCCTTGTTGCAGTTTCCTCATATTCCAAGTCCGGCTTGTTGCAGGAGCTACTGAGTTAAGTGCTCTGTGCACACCATGAGCTGTGTGTCTCATCCATTTTGATCATGTTTTGATATTCCAATTGTTTTTGAAGAATGATGATATCGTATGACAGGGAACAGTTGGCTGTGTTCACTTTCTGCGTGGTTTCACCTTATGTCTTTTGGCATGTGCTGAGACTGCTATGATGGGGACTTCAGTTAAAATTTCTTTGTTTGGGAGATGAGATTCGGATGATTACGCTGGCATGGGCGGTTGAGCAATTATGGATTTTAATTTGTTTGCAGTGATACCGGGGCCTTCCATAACCAAATAACCAAATAACCAACTTTTTACAATGACAGCTTGTCAAGCCATCAATCAACCTCCTTAGTCACCTCTTACAACCTGCCTGGAAGGTCAGTGTCACTGTCACAGCACTCTGCTAACACTTATATCCGCCCCTCACCAGGTTCTATCTCCTCGATTGAACTCACCTGCAGAACAATATCCAAAGTGTGACCCATCCACAATTTTCCTATTTTTAATCTATTGCCTTTTTGTACAACTAAACTCACTGCATAGTGAATGTGTGGCTGCATTGATCCAGAGTTTGGCACATGCTTTTAGTTGGTAATCTGGCCTCAGTTGTGCCTGTGGTGGAGATGATAGCCCAGCACACAGTTCATATGTTGTAGGTCCTCAATGGTTGTATCTGGCCTCAGGTGTGCCTGTGTTGGAGATAATAGCCAAGCAAAAGTTTCATATGTTGTAGGTCCTCATTGATTGTATCTGGCCTCAGGTGTGCCTGTGTTGGAGATAATAGCCAAGCACAAGGTTTGTATGTTGTAGGTCCTCAGTGATTGTATCTGGCCTTATGTGTGCCTGTGTTGGAGATAATAGCCTAGCAAAAGTTTCATATGTTGTAGGTCCCCAGTGATTGTATCTGGCCTCAGGTGTGCCTGTGGTGGAAATGATAGCCAAGCCCAAGGTTCATATGTTGTAGGTCCCCAGTGATTGTATCTGGCCTCAGGTGTGCCTATGGTGGAAATGATAGCCAAGCCCAAGGTTCATATGTTGTAGGTACCCAGTGATTGTATCTGGCCTCAGGTGTGCCTATGGTGGAAATGATAGCCAAGCCCAAGGTTCATATGTTGTAGGTCCCCAGTGATTGTATCTGGCCTCAGGTGTGCCTGTGTTGGAGATAATAGCCAAGCACAAGGTTTGTATGTTGTAGGTCTTCAGTGATTGTATCTGGCCTCAGGTGTGCCTATGGTGGAAATGATAGCGAGCCCAAGGTTCATATGTTGTAGGTCCCCAGTGATTGTATCTGGCCTCAGGTGTGCCTGTGGTGGAAATGATAGCCAAGCAGAAGGTTCATATGTTGTAGGTCCCCAGTGATTGTATCTGGCCTCAGGTGTGCCTGTGTTGGAGATAATAGCCAAGCACAAGGTTTGTATGTTGTAGGTCTTCAGTGATTGTATCTGGCCTTAGGTGTGCCTGTGTTGGAGATAATAGCCCAGCACAAGGTTTGTATGTTGTAGGTCCTCAGTGATTGTATCTGGCCTCAGGTGTGCCTGTGTTGGAGATAATAGCCCAGCACAAGGTTTGTATGTTGTAGGTCCTCAGTGATTTTAGTTGTAGTTAGTCAAAGACTATCATTGCAAACAAATTAAAATCCATAATTGCTCAACTGCCTGTGCCAGTGGAATTACCCAAATTAACATCTCATCTCATTGAAGGATCCAAACAAAGAAAGGTACTGCAGTCCCCTTCATATCAGCTACAGCATACGCTAAAATACATAGCGGCATCGAAAGTGAACACAGTTGAACTGTCCTTCATCATATGATACAATCATTCATCGTAAGCAATCAGAATATCAAAACACAATATAAAGGAAAAATATAGCTCATAGTGTACATAGAGCTCTAAACTCAGTAACTCTGGCACCAGGCTGGACTCGAAATATAAGGAAACTGCAACAAGAACCACTTTTCAGACAGAGTCCTCAACAGTTCTTGCTGCCTTTCCACCATATTGACTGGAAGTTCTGATTGTAAGCAGGGCCGGCTCAATATAGCGGTAACTCTGGCAGTTGACCGGTTCATGCCATGTTATGGTTATGGAAGGCCCCAGTATCACTGCAAATGAATTAAAATCCATAATTGCTCAACCGCCCGTGCCAGTGGAATCATCCGAATTACTATTTCATCTCCCAAACAAGAAAATCACACCATGTTATTGTTATGGAAGGCCCCCGGTATCACTGCAAACGAATTAAAATCCATAATTGCTCAACCGTCCGTGCCAGTGGAATCATCCGAATTACTAACTCATCTCCAAAACAAAGAAAAGTAGCTGCAGTCCCCATCATAGCAGTCTCAGCACATGCCAAAAGACATAAGGCGAAACTGCACAGAAAGTGAACACAGCCAACTGTTCCCTGTCATACGACATCAGCATTCATCGTAAACCATTGGAATATCGAAACATGATCAACACGGATGATACACACAGCTCACGGTGTGCACAGAGCACTTAACTCAGTAGCTCCTGCAACAAGCCGGACTTGGAATATGCGGAAACTGCAACAAGGAACACTTTTCAGACACAGCAATTAAAAGTTCCTGCCGCCTAACCGTCATATTGACCGGTATTCCAATGATGACGTATATTGCAATCAACACAGAACATACTATCGCGCACACTGTAGAGGATTTCAGATCGCATGCATGTACTCCGCTTCACCGGGGAAGTTCCCAACAGTGGAACTTTTTATCTATACACTGATCTACATCGGAAAGATAGAATTAACCATCTTTCCAGCACAAAAAACGTAACAGTGAACGTTAACGCAAACATGACCGCGCCATCTTGAAACCGGAAGTCCTCCGGTTCCGGCGGGAACACGCCATGTGTTTAGGGGCACCATCAAGGATCTTCAAAATTTTTTAGTCTTTTCCTTGTGGAAAATTGTTATTCTTTTATAGGTCATTTCAGTTAAGGAATGTGTCCCGAACAGGCATGAAGATATAGTGAGAAGAACAGTGACAAAAAAGTAAAATTTATCAAACATCAATTCAATATAATGCAGTTATAATGTAACAAAGAGAATTCTACATATATTGATAATAATTCCCATTTCTTTTTAATTAATCATATTCTCTCAATATATCATGAATTACAACCACTAATATCTTCAGTAATAAAGAAAAGACGATAGTCATATGTTGGACATGTGATGAGAAGAGATAATAACCGAAGAGCAAAGCAAGCCCTCATGTGGGAAACAACAGGTAAGAGGAAAAGAGGAAGACCCAGAGAGACACTGAGAAGAACATTGGTGAGAGAGGCAAGAGCAGCAGGAATCGGCTCCCTCAATGAGATAGAGCTGCTTGCACAGAACAGAGACAAATGGCGAGATTTGATAAAATATCTTTAAAAGAATCGAAAACTGCTAGAACAAAAATTTAGATAAGAGAAGGAATATCTTGGTCTACGCCCTATGGGCCATCTATGGCTCAAAAGGTCAATAGATAGATATCATGAATTTATAATTTTCTGTTTTAAAGATTAATAATTCCTATTTCTTTTTAATTAATTAAATTCTCTCAATATATCATGAATTTATAATTTTCTGTTTTAAAAATTAATAATTCCTATTTCTTTTTAATTAATTAAATTCTCTCAATATATCATGAATTTATAATTTTCTGTTTTAAAAATTAATAATTCCTATTTCTTTTTAATTAATTAAATTCTCTCAATATATCATGAATTTATAATTTTCTCTCAGTTTTAAAGATTAATAATTCCTATTTCTTTTTAATTAATTAAATTCTCTCAATATATCATGAATTTATAATTTTCTCTCAGTTTTAAAGATTAATAATTCCTATTTCTTTTTAATTAATTAAATTCTCTCAATATATCATGAATTTATAATTTTCTCTCAGTTTTAAAGATTAATAATTTCTTTTTAATTAATTAAATTCTCTCAATATATCATGAATTTATAATTTTCTCTCAGTTTTAAAGATTAATAATTTCTTTTTAATTAATTAAATTCTCTCAATATATCATGAATTTATAATTTTCTGTTTTAAAAATTAATAATTCCTATTTCTTTTTAATTAATTAAATTCTCTCAATATATCATGAATGTATCATTTTCTCTCAGTTTTAAAGATGAATAATTGCTATTCCTTTTATCGTCCAACATTTTCTAGATCGTATTTGTGCTCCAAACTATTTCTTTGAACTCAACAACAAGGAGATACTTGGCAACTACACAAACTGTCATTCCGTAGTGCTTTCAGCAAACATATACTACCCTGCCTTTGATACAAAAAGTCAGATCTGTACATTGCAGGATGAGCCTCTTCTCTTTAGCTGCGTAGGGAATATGGATACGCTGCGTCGGCTATGTCCTTGTCGGAACTATATTCCTGGTCAAACTGCATTGTGTATAGAGTGTGAAAGCTGACCATGTTTGTAATTTTGATAACATTTGATCTCCAGCATTTAAAAATATATTTCTACATGATGATTGTGAGTTTGTTTCCCAATAGTCATGCTTAGTTGATCCAGGTGTAAAAATGAGCACCTTACATAGCGGTTATTAGAAAGTAAAAACTCATGACAATAAGCAGCCTTTAAGGTGTTAAGTTTATTTCAACACTCTGTTTTTGTCCTAAATAAAATGCCAGAATTGCGTTTACTATGGGGGGGGAGAGAGAACTGCCCCATTTCTACTTTTGTGAGATTCAAACTGATAACCAATAATATGCTTCGAAACATATTTTACCATTTAAGACGGAGTTTTACCCCTTTGAAAGTGAAGATAACTCACTATCATCAAGTTTACACTTCAACGCTGTTTTATTTTTATTTTTCATTAAAGTTTATCAGGTTTTAAAATTTCTCAAATGAACTATTGACCTTTGAACCAATATTCTTGATGATTCAAACATTATTATAATGAGGCAAAATACAGATTCTCCTGAAATGCAAAGTCTTCAGCTTACTGTAGAACTGTCAGACTATTAGTATCAGGTTACCGTCCCTCTCAACCACTACTCATTTAGTCAGACCAGATTAATTAGTTGGCTGTGAAACATGGAGAACAACAAAATTAACAATCATGAAGATACAGACCTTCATTAATGGATGCTTATGCAGAATAAAAGGATGGAAATGGCAGGACAAATTCACTAACATAGAATTATGGAAATGTACCAGTCAAATACCTGTGGATAAAGAGATACAGTGAAGATGATGGCGCTGGATAGGACACACACTGCGGAAGCCAACTGAGAGTATTACTCAACAGGCCCTTTTTTGGAATCCCCAGGGGAAAAGACAAAGAGGAAGACCAAGGAATTCTTGGAGAAGACAGAAGCAGAGATAAAGATGCTGGAGAGGACATGGAATGATCTTAAAAGAATGGCAAGAAACAGAACGGCTTGGAAAGTGTTTGTTAAAGATCTATGCTCCACAGGGAGCCGAAAGGTAGAAGAAGATGAGTTAGTCTGTCACTAGAGGCTCCAGGGAGAGATGGAACAGGGTTTGGATGGTTCTGATTTAATCATCACGGCACAAACCATCAGCGATGATTCGTTGACAATGTCAGCTCTGGTGCTGTCAGGCGCCTTGGCCTCCCTTCTTTTAATTTAATTTGTACTTTAACAAGTTCTCATTAAGACAAGTGTCTATATAGAGGTTTAAACTTTGATGATGGTAAGTGACTCACAATTTCATTTTATATAAAGGTAAAGTATGAGCCATGAATTGGCATCTTAGCACGTGAGTTTTCACCCATATGTGCTCAGCCGCCTATTTAGAAGTGTTCTGATACTCCTGGGCTGTTACTTCAAGCATAGAAACTCACGATGCGAGGCGGCATTCCTCACCTTCCCAGAGTAATACTCTGGTACCCATTTTTGCCAGCAGCTGGGTCGGCCGCGGGGGTATTTTTTTTTTCTAACCACAAGTACAATTCACACTGCTTTCAGTGAGAATCTAACAAGGGTTGATTGAACGTTGATAGCCAGTCGGGTGGTTTTCCCAACCTAGATTACAGAGGTGCATCCCCCACCCCCCTCATTTTATATAATTCATAAATTTTTGAGTTGAAGAGTTAAGGAGCTTTTATATGAAGGAAACTGCTGTTTGTTTATCGTTGTTGCCAAGGCCTATCAAAGAGAATAACATTCACAAGACACAGAATGAAAATACGGAAAAAAAGTAAAGGAATATGGTTACTGCTTTACGTAGGTGAGAAACAAAACAAAAGTAAAATAATGTTGCAGCTCAGTAGGCCTTCAGCTGGCACAATAGACACACACGCAAATATAACAACATAGCGATACCATGCTAGACTATTTGCTTGCTTACTTGTGTTCGCCCAATGACTAAAGGAGTATACCTCTTTGTCATCCACCCTTAAAAGGACGTTAAGTGGGCGTGTCTACGTTGTGTTGTGGTTTGGAGTATAACTGTGATATTTGCGCCTTTCGGCCCAAAACATCTGACTTCAGCACAACATTTTTGAGTACCGGGTTGTCTTCCCTCTTTGATCCCTACTTGCTTGGCCAGACTAGACAGATTAGTCTGTTACTAGAGGCACCACAGAGAGGTGGAGCAGGGTCTGGATGATTCTGGTTCACCGATTCTGGCGCAAGCCATAAGCTGTGGGTCGCTGACAACTTCCAGCTCTGCTGCTGTGAGGCACGCCTTCGCCTCCTGCTAGACTATTTGAGAGAAAACATTAAGTCACTTCCCTGAAGTATTTATTCAAAGCATGAATACCCAACCAACTGGACTAAACTCACAATAATGGGCTACAAGAGCTGCACAAGTAAAAATCTTGAAAGGGTTCTAAAAATACGTAGTTTGTGAGTACTGGTTCCCTGACTGTACCACTACTGGAAATGCTAATATGTGTGCGTATAGTTCTAACTATACCTGCATGAAAGTTATATATAATATATGCAAGAATGCATATTCATACATTCCCATTTAATCATGCCCATATGCATATAGTTATGAAGAGATAATAACCGAATAGCAAAGCAAGCCCTCATGTGGGAAACAACAGGTAAGAGGAAGACCCAGAGAGATACTGAGAAGAACATTGATGAGAGAGGCAAGAGCAGCAGGAGTCGGCTCCCTCAATGAGATGGAGCTGCTTACACAGAACAGAGACAAATGGCGAGATTTGATAAAATATCTTTAAAAGAATTGAAAACTGCTAGAACAAAAATTCAGATAAGAGACGGAGTATCTTGGTCTATACCCTATGGGCCGACTATGGCTCGAAAGGTCAATAGATAGATAGATATGCATACATAAATATATATACATATATATTCAACATCTGTAAATATATGTGTGCACACCAAAATTTTACACCCGTGTATGTATATATATCCATATCTGTACACATATGTCCATATACACTTTCACACAGCACATATATACAAACATATAGGTGCATTTTGAAACATTACATTCTCCCTATGTATATGAGCTCACTATATTCATGCCTTGTGAGAACAATGAATCCAACTGAAATATGAGGTGATTCTCAAAGAAGAAACGTTTTGCGATTACTGGGGTGGCATGAATGAATAGTGACATTGTGACCTTCCAAGCTTGACCTAAGAGACGACTAAGGAGGTTGATCGATGGCTTGACAGCTGACATTATAAAAAGTATTGTTATGGAAACGGAGCCATAGATTTTAGAAGCAGTGATCTCTGCAATATGTGCCATTTTAGCATGCAAGGTTTCTGTTTCTGAGATTGTGGTTCTGCCCTATGTGCCGTCTTTGGCTTGAAAGGACTTTTCTAGAGTATGGAGTGAAAGCCTGGGCTGTGGTTTCCATATCACACCTTAGCAAAATTCACAGAACACAGAACCAAGCTGCCCGTATCATCACTGGTGCTATGAAATCTACACCTATCAAGACTCTAGAAACAGTAACAGGTTTACAACGCTTAGATGACAGACGGGTCACTAAAGTATTGCAACAAGCGAAGAAATATAGAAGGCTCCTTAGCCACCCCATGCACCAAAGAATAACTGGTTCTGGAATTGTACGACTAAAGAGGAGCAACTTCGCTGCAATTGCCAATGAACTAACTACTGGAGACCCAGTACTTTCCCAAACAATACCGAAACCCTAGGGCCCATCTGATATGTCTCCACATGGAAAACATAAAATACCAGAACTTAAGGAAAATATAACAGGAATCATGAAAAAAGGCACCCAATCAGACACAGAAAGAAAACACGTAGCAGAAAAACACATTCATGATACCTACCCACATGACTCTTGGTCCCACATATACACAGATGGCTCTGCTACAAATGCCACCAGAAATGGAGGGGGAGGTGTGTTCTTGATGCTGAATAATCAGGATGAGATCACCAAGTCAATAGCTACTGGAAAATTCTCAAACAACTTTAAAGCAGGAACTGAGGCCATCAGAGATGCTGCAACACTGGCTACTCAGCACAAAAATAACATGCACAATAAATTGGTGATTCTGACTGATGCACTGTCAGTACTATCAGCTCTAAAAAGCCACAAGAACAATGAACTAGATGACTTGAGAACAACCCTGGACCAACTATGCAATAACTTCCAGAGAGTAGTCATTCAGTGGATACCATCACACTGTAATATACACAGGAACGAACGCGCAGACAAGTTAGCTAGAGAGGGAGGGAGATTACCACAAGAGAACCATCCGCTCAGCTATGATGAAGCCAAATCCATCCTCAAAGGTCAGTTCCATGAAAAATGGAAACACGAACACCCAAAGCATAACGAGAGTGACGGATACCACCAACTATCAAGGAGGGATCAAGTCATCATACTTCGCTTACGCACTGGCCACAATAGAATGAGAAATCACATGTTCACCAAATTCAAAATAGGTACAACCAGCCTATGCCACTGTACACTGGACAATATGACTACAAAACATGTTCTACAGGATTGCCCCCAGTACACAGTCTTGAGAAGAGCAATGTGGTCCACACCCACATCCCTGGAAGAGAAACTATATGGGGCAATCGATTCACTTAAACAGACAGCTGACTTCATGGGAGAGTCTGGAATCCTACTCTGATCGAGTCTTGATCGCAGAGAGAGAGAGAGAAAGGACGATAGATAGATAGATGAATGCCAGTGACTCACATGTCAGGTTTATCCTTGTCCAGTCTAGGTGGTTATTGACCAAGCTTCGGACAAGTCAGGGATGTGACTTATTTTGTTTTCTCTCAGATAGTCCAGCTTATTATCGCTTTGTAGTTATATTTGCATGTGTATCTGTATAAATTATTGCTGTTTCTATTGTTCCATTTCAAGACCTACTTAGCTGCAACATCATTTTATTTCTGTTTTGTTCCTCACTTATGTAAATCTGTAAAGCTCCCTTTTTTTCTCCTTTTTTTCTATTTACATTTTCACTTTGATTATCAACTTTACAGCAGCTTTGCATTTGTATGCCTTTACCCCTTTACAAGAAACAAATCAAATATGAACTGAACAACTTATTTTTAAAAATGTTGTGCTTTGTTGCAATAATAAAAGCTATTTAAACACTGACAGTGAATGCATTTATCTGGAGTTATAGTGATAGTGAATTGTTACAGATGTTTTGTTATTACAAAGTGAAGTTCAATTCATGCTGAATGAAGTCTCTTTGTAATAAATATAAGATGTGAATGTTTTTTATTAATCAGTAACCGTAATAATTTCCTTTCAAATGTGATTGTTGCTAGTCATTCGCTGGTTATCATATGAGCTTTAAATCATTGTTTTTGTATTAGATCCTAACAGATTTAAAAATTACTTCAGTGTCAATAAATATTTTGCATATGTTGAAATATGCCCTATTTATTAACCCTTTCTTTTCATGATAATATTCTTGGTTTGAGAATTTTTGCATCATTACAATTTAAGAAATGTAATTTGTACATTTATAATGACGTTTTTAATTTAAACTCTGAAATGTTGCTAGCTCCATGTGTTGTGATTCTTATACTCCTCTCCCGTCCCTGTCTCTGGGGTCCCACTCCTCTCCCATCCCTCACTAACAGTTTAAAGAAGTCCCAGTTTTCCTTATAATGTCAGCCTGTCTCTTTGTTAATTCCGTCCCAGGGTAAAAGTTAATTTTCCCATAAAAAGGAACCTGAAGGTCACGAACATCTGACCACTTTTAGACAAAGTCAAAAGTTGCAATTTTAACAATGGCCTTTTCCCTCCAACAATGGTTAGTTTAAACTACACATTTTTCCTGTAATCAGATATCTTCCTTGTATTGAGTTTTTGAGATATTGAGTTATTTGCAGGTCATCATCATTGCACTTCAAACATGTCCATGGGTGCTCAGATCCCCTCCTCAGCAAGTCCCGCAGTGTCCAGCGACTGACGACTCCAGTTCTGTGTTGGTTAATAAGTCTTTTTACATGCACACTAAGTTTCTCATTTCTGGCTGTGCCCATCTTAACTCCCATCTCTTTCATCCAAAGGAGTAATGTGGACTCATAGTTGTTAAAGTCATGTGCCCTTCCCACATCTCGGAGGGCATTCATGACATCCACCCAGTCCATTGGTTGACCGTCTTCAACGACAGCACAGTTACTCAACCTGTCCATTATTTCATTTCTCCGTACTCCTACATGTCCAGGGATGTAGACAAAGGTGACCCTACATATTTTGACTTCTGCGATGACTCTACCCATCATGCCTGCATACAGAGCCAGCCTCCACTTTTCTTATGCTCATCAAATCGCTTAGTATGCAGGCATGGGTGTAGTCTTGTGACTCTAACCAGATGAATGCCCTGCTACTGTCATCACCTCCATTGTCATGCTACTCATGGTCATAACGTATGCACCACTGTCTTCCTTGACTATTCTGCCTGCCAAGCATGCTGTAAAAGCCCCATGCACTCCTTTGGTGTTGTATTACAGATCTGTCTGTATAGATGACTGCATCTTTCTCATCGGTGTTATCCAAGATGAGGCCGTTGAGCTTGGCATTGATCCTTGTATATCCTAGTGAACTCTAGTGCATCTGACATTTTATTGTTGATCAGTTCTTTCTGTGAACTAAGGATTATCATCATGTGTCTTTCCCATTTGAACATTAATATGTGCTTTCTTCTGTATTAATAAGTGATGCTATTCTTATCTAATACTTAGTATAGCGTGGAACGAATTCAAAACAAACGAGGAAATTAGAGAAATCACCAATCAACCACTAATATCTTCAGTAATAAAGAAAAGGCGATGGTCATATGTTGGACATTGTAATGAGAAGAGATAATAACCAAATAGCAAAGCAAGCCCTCATGTGGGAAAAATCAGGTAAGAGGAAAAGAGGAAGACCCAGAGAGACACTGAGAAGAACATTGATGAGAGAGGCAAGAGCAGCAGGAATCGGCTCCCTCAATGAGATAGAGCTGCTTGCACAGAACAGAGACAAATGGCGAGATTTGATAAAATACTTCCAGAGAGTAGTCATTCAGTGGATACCATCACACTGTAATATACATGGGAACGAATGTGCAGACAAATTAGCTAAAGAGGGAGGGAGATTACCACAAGAGAACCATCCGCTCAGTTATGATGAAGCCAAATCCATCCTCAAGGGTCAGTTCCATGAAAAATGGAAATAACACCCAAAGCACAACGAGAGTGGCGGATACCACCAACTATCAAGGAGGGATCAAGTCATCATACTTCGCCTACGCACTGGCCACAATAGAATGAGAAATCACATGTTCACCAAATTCAAAATAGGTACAACCAGCCTATGCCACTGTACACTGGACAATATGGATACAAAACATGTTCTTCAGGATTGCTCCCAGTACACAGACCTGAGAAGAGCAATGTGGTCCACACCCACCTCCCTAGAAGAGAAACTATATGGGACAATAACTTAAACAGACAGCTGACTTCATGAGAGAGTCTGGAATTCTACTCTGATTGAGTCTTGATCGCAGAGAGAGAGAGAGAGAGAGAAAAGAATTAAAAACTGCTAGAACAAAAATTCAGATAAGAGAAGGAGTATCTTGATCTACGCCCTATGCGCCGGCTACAGCTCGAAAGGTCAATAGATAGATAGATTCTTATATATATTCCTAGTCTTGATTTTTTATCCTTACTTTCCTGTTAGACGTCACATAGGCCCTGTAGTGTTTTTCGCCACCCACCTCTATTCTGGGTGAGATGTTTGATCTTTTCTAATGAGTCTATGCCTACCAACTTTGCTTCTCTTATAAGTGTTCTCTTTTAGTGTCTCTTTATGTTTTCCTCTTTTTCTGTATCCTGATGTTACCCATTGAAGAGCCTGTGTTGGAATTCTCTTGCTGTCTCTTCTCAGCACATGTCCAACATATGTCCATCTTCTTTCCTTAATTGTAGATGAGATCTTTGATTGTATGGCCATTTCTCTTACTTTAATATTAGCCTTGACTTCATTCCATTGCACACAGAGTATTTTTTTAGGCATTTGTCTTCCTAGTCTATCTATTGTCCTTTCGAGCCGAAGACGGCACATAGGGCAGAACCACAATCTCAAAAACAGAAACCTTGCGTGCCAAAATGGCACATATTGCAGAGATCACTGCTTCTAAAATCTATGGCTCTGTTTCCATAACAATACTTTTTACAATGACAGCTTGTCAAGCCATCTATCAACCTCCTTAGTCGCCTCTTACGACATGCCTGGAAGGTCACAGAGTTACTATTCTTTACTTCTTTCATAATGAGGCCCCGGTAACACATGGGAACTTCCTAGAATACTGGTCGCTAAGTATGAAACAACATGTCTATACTGCCATAATTAAAAGATTAGAAGGGAGAAGAGCAAAAGGCAGATCAGGATAAGATTTGCCAACAACTTAAAAAAAGAACATGACAACAACATCAATTGGCAATGGTTTAAGCTGCTAGATGAGCAGGAACAAAACTTTTGTATCTCCCTCAACACCCAGATGGGTACAAGAAGAAGAAGAGGACAATATCTTTCTTCTGCTTGGCCGAAATTTTTGTTCATTTTTCTCAGGAAAGTTGTGAGAAATATTTTGTTATATTTTCCTTTGTTATTTTCCTGTATTCTATCTATCTATTGACCTTTTGAGCCATAGCCGGCCCATAGGGCATAGACCAAGATACTCCTTCTCTTATCTAAATTTTTGTTCTAGCAGTTTTCAATTCTTTTAAAGATATTTCATCAAATCTCGCCATTTGTCTCTGTTCTGTGCAAGCAGCTCTATCTCATTGAGGGAGCCGATTCCTGCTGCTCTTGCCTCTCTCATCAATGTTCTTCTCAGTGTCTCTCTGGGTCTTCCTCTTTTCCTCTTACCTGATTTTTCCCACATGAGGGCTTGCTTTGCTATTTGGTTATTATCTCTTCTCATTACAATGTCCAACATATGACCATCGCCTTTTCTTTATTACTGAAGATATTAGTGGTTGATTGGTGATTTCTCTAATTTCCTCGTTTGTTTTGAATTCGTTCCACACTATACCAAGTATTTTCCTTAGTCATTTATTTTCGAATGCGTTCAACTTTGTTTCTATATCTCTCATTGTTTTCCAGCTTTCACACGCATTTGTAAGGGTTGATAGTACATTTGATTTGAATAGTCTGTTTTGTGTTTGTGCTGATGAGTTTTGATTTCCACAACTTTTCAAGACTTCTGAAAGACATTTCCTGTATTCAGACCCATATAAATTCTGAATGTTTTCAGTTCTCTTATACTTTAAACCCAGTTAGAGGGAGAAAGGAAGAAATATTCAAAATGATTGAGCTGGAATATAATTATCCTTTTCCTATGTGATTTATTCTTACATTTGTATGCATTAACTAATTTTCAAGTTGGATGTTTTCATATTAGATGATGATATGGCAGGAAAAAAGTGTAATCAAAATGACCTGCAATTTCAGATTTATCATTTTTACCATGTTCATTTTATCATTTTTATACAAAATTGTTACTGTAATATTGTAATAGTAGACGAGAAGAAAGACAATTTTTATACAAAATTATTACTACATTATTGTAATAGTAGACGAGAAGAAAGACAATTTTTATACAAAATTATTACTACATTATTGTAATAGTAGACGAGAAGAAAGACAATTTTTATACAAAATTGTTACTGTAATATTGTAATAGTAGACGAGAAGAAAGACAATTTTTATACAAAATTATTACTACATTATTGTAATAGTAGACGAGAAGAAAGACAATTTTTATACAAAATTATTACTACATTATTGTAATAGTAGACGAGAAGAAAGACAATTTTTATACAAAATTGTTACTGTAATATTGTAATAGTAGACGAGAAGAAAGACAATTTTTATACAAAATTATTACTACATTATTGTAATAGTGGACGAGAAGAAAGACAATTTTTATACAAAATTATTACTACATTATTGTAATAGTGGACGAGAAGAAAGACAAATTATTTACTTTTAATATCATCTATTAAGATGTGATGTGATTTTCACATTTTTAAAATCATATAATTATTGAATTAAGTTATTGAAATACCACTTGTTTTCATATTTTTGACATATTATAGTTTTGTTTCATTCTATCTATCTATTGACCTTTCGAGCCATAGCCAGCCCATAGGGCATAGACCCAGATACTCTTTCTCTTATCAAAATTTTTATTCTAGCAGTTTTCAAAACTAAAGATATTTTACCAAATCTTGCACTTTGTCTCTGTTCTGTGCTCTATCTCATTGAGGGAGCCGATTCCTGCTGCTCTTGCCTCTCTCATCAATCTTCTTCTCAGTGTCTCTCTGGGTCGGCCTTTGTTTCATTACTGATCACTAAATTATAATTTTTCTTCTTCTTCTTCTATGATCATGGCTCATTCAGTCTAGGATTCCAGATTCTTTTACGAAGGCTGCTGTCTATTTCAGTGATTCAGTTGCCCTATAGAGTTTCTCTTCCAGGGCAATGGGCTTGGACCACATTAACTTCATCAGGTCTGTGTCCTGGGGGGGGGCAATCCTGTAGGGCATGTAAATTATAATTGTTACCTGCCAGACAGTGAAACACACATATTCTTGACAACTATGTGGCGATTCATAGGAGGAAGAGGTATGTTTTACAGCACTCAGAAAAAATGACAAATAAACAACAACAGAAAAAAAACAAATTCTGTACTTGTTCTCTTGACGACTACCCTGAATCTCCTTATCAGGTGCAAGCATCTACAAGACCTTGTTGAATAAGAGTTGTCTCCTTTAGTCCTCCATTGTTTGGCAGCTGTTGAGATAATATCTCAGCTCTTTGTCTAAGTATTTTGCTTGTCTTAATCATATCACAGCTTTTTGTCTTATTATTTTAGTTGTCTTGCTCATTAGCTCATTTTAGGAATAAAAATCAACCTGTGTATGATTCTTCAATGCTACCTAGAAAATGATTAGAAGGAATTATTTTGCATTTAAATAACATTTGTGATCAAAAGTTGAATCTTTCGCACCAAAAAGTACCATGTATCATAAATTTTGAAACATTTATTCACATGAACATTAATCTACTGCATACCTTCTTTTTGTACAAAATTCCCATAATTTGTACAGAATTTATTTTAACCCTAGATTATAATTACTATCTGTGGGTTACATTTTCATGATAAGGTCGTAAAAGTTACTACCACTTAATTATTACATTTGGTTTTTAAAAAACAGAATTTTAGAACTTTTGCTACACAGCTGTGTGATTACCCAAGCAGACACATGGGAATCAGATGCTGTAATCATTTCCTGTATTGGTTAAATTTATGGCCTGAAATTCAAACGCATCATGCCGTGACTTCCAGAGGTGTTACATTGTCTATTCACATGGCAACTGTAAGTCCGTCAATCCAGTTACATGTTTGGCTCCCTCAAAGCGTCACTCGCTAGCTGTCCCATGTCACAAAGGTTTCTTTGTATGACTTACTGATGGCCAAGGAGATTTACCCCGTCATGAAAAAAAAAGAATTTCTTGAAAATTGGTGAAATTTATTTTTAAAAAATAGCCTCCTTTCTATGATATTGTCATGATTTTTACGACACACTTGAAAAAAAAATGTCTAAATCAAAGGAAACAAATGCAACTCAGGAGTCACTAGAATTAATAATTAGGAAGGTATAGAGAGGGAGGAATGTTTGTCCGCAGCGAACTGTCTTATTTCAAGAATTTGTATTTTGAGGTGCTAATTTTTACGACTGAATCATAATACAGTACAAGGCAGAAAGAAAAAAACACAACACAACGAGCTTTCAACAAACGTTGTGAGAACACCAGACCCAAGGGTCGACCGCGAAAAAGATGGTTCTATGGAATATTAGAAGCACTAGGAAACATAACAGCAGCAGAGGCGAACAGAAGAGCAAAAGACCGCAAATTATATCTCCCCTCGACGCTGAAAGGCAGATGAGGAAGGAAAGAAGAGGAAGAAGAATCATAATACAGGGTTAAAAAGGACTTATGTGCCATACAGGCCAATTTGTAAGGGTAATAACCATTTGTGTGATTTTTCATACTTTTGCTGTCTTGTTTTTTCAATCCCATGGTAGTCCTCATAATTAATTTTTTTAAATAAAACCAACTTAAGGGTGACATGTTTCTTTACAATTGAATACACTTATGTAGAAATGCACAATTAATCAAAATAACAATATTGTTTTTAGCAATCCAATTATTTTATTGACACTATCTATAATAACTGATGCACATTACAAGATGCAGTAAGCTGCCATTGTGAGATTACAGTTCTCAGGCACAAGGATGAGTCATTTAAACTGCTACATGAAAACTCCATTAAAAATTTGGGGTTATGTCTTTCAAAATTCATATTTCATACATTTATGAAGAAAATTTTGCAGTGAATCAAAATATTCTTATCAATTTACAACTAATTTCAGCAAACAATTGCAATAAAATGTATAATATATCTACTTATAGCGCAAAATTGAAGCAATAAAAGATGCGTATAAATTTGAATGGGAATTCTTATGATTTAGGAGAATCCCCGGTCTCAGTTTGGATGTGCAAATAGTACCATGATGGTGGGATAACTCTCATCAAAGGCTCATCTGTCTCATGGCTCCAGGTGGCTACTTTCTCTTTTGTCTATTGACTTCCTGGTAAACAAACTAACTAGGAAACTAGAAACAAAACACCTGGAAATGGCATTTATGGTTTCCCAAACGTTACATAGTTGAACTGTAGTGAGAGATTTTAATTTACAATAGTATTATTTCTTATGCATTAGTCTTTATAATCAATTATTACTTTGAGTGTTTTTTCTTTTAAAATAGAAAATATTACAATAATTTTGCCTTCTAATACATTTTTAAATGAATTCCTGAGTCTTTACCATTTGTCATATACGGTAGAACGGCAACTTTCAGAAAATGGTGAAAGGCAAAATTTCTTTATTGTCAGGAAGTTACCAGCAACGTTGGAGAGACTCAAATTTTAACACATTTTCCTAAAGATCTTACATGATTAGTGTCACTATTTATTTATCAGGTGAAAGGTCAGAAAACACCTTTCGATCGACAGAAAAAGAATTTTAGAGTGTATACTTGTCAAGATATCCAAGTTAATAAGTGTAATAGCTCAGACTTTTAAAATATAGGCTTATTAATAATTAATTTACTAGTTAATATAAAAAAATATCGATTTAAAAATTCTGTGTCCATTAAATTATAACTGTGGGAAGAGGTTTACTGATCATCTTGCATTCAAATAAATTTTAAGAAGTCAAATTGCTTGCTTCTGTCTGTAGCTCTGCATTTTTCAATATTTGATAATGTTTTTAAAAAAAGTGAGTTTTGAATTAGTACCAAAAAAAGATTATAAAATTCTTATTATTACTATTATTGTTATGTTATTATTGTAAATTAACATTTAAAATTGATGTACACTTTTTTTTCACTTGTACACCTTTTTTTGGGTCTGGTTTATAGGTTCATCATTAAAAATTATGGAAGATGTACTACTAAATATCAGAAAGTACAAAAATCAATTAAAATATGCTAAAATATCACAGTTACAACTAAACAAAAATCACATTTTTGTGTTCTGTCACTATTTATAGAACCATTCCCATAGAATTAATATAAATAGGGATCCAAAGTATATAACTATTTTTGTAACAAAAATACCCTATTTTAGATCATTTATTTCTGAAAATCATATCCTCATAGACCATACACTACCAGGCAAAGTTGTATTTTAATGCCAGAACCAGTGATTAGATTAAGCTTATCTGGCCATTTGCCCTGATTTAATATATATGATTTGTTGCAAATTATGTGAACATCTTTCTCAGTCAAAATATCAAAATGTGGTATTATGCTTCATAATTCTTATTATTAATTTCTTTAAATGATCATCTAATTAATAGTTGTTTGCTCCAAGTTTGAAATGTACATAATTATGTCAATGACTCTATTGGCTGTGTTAATAAGTACCTGTTACCAGATTGTTGTCTAATTTATCACTTCATTTTAACATGTTTTTTTCATGTTTTTAATTTTTAAATATTAAGTCAATGTACTCATTTTCAAATGACATTTTCCTTTTTAAGTGTTTTTTATTCCAACAGCCTCGTGGCTTTTTTGTATTTTTTTTTTTTTTCAGCGCAATGCATTGTATTGCTGAGAAGTCTGTAGATTTCCTGATTGCACGAGGTTGCATATGATAAACATTTGATGTGGCAAAAATGGATAGAATTTTTTTTTTTTTTTTCAGGCAGTGACATAGATTTTGCTGTACTTTTATAGCTGCCAAGGATTCTTATACATCCACAGTTTAGAATGGAGTTTATGTTTCATTATGGACACTTAACTTCACCTACCATGAGTTGAATTAAGGCTTGGGAAAACCTCAGCATGCAGAATTCAAACCGGATATTCTGTTGGACAAAAAAAACTTCATTGCTGCATACAGAATTCAAACTGGGTATTTTTATGAAAAAAAAAAACCCCATTGCTGCATACAGAATTCAAACTGGGTATTTTTATGAAAAAAAAACCTTATTGCTGTGTGCACTATTAACCGGATATTATTGAAACAAAAATCCTCTTTTTTGCATGCATATTTAAATCTGGATATCATGTAAGAGGTCAGCTCTATAGTCCAAATATAAAAACTCTCGCTGTAATTTTGGTGTAATAATTGGATGAATTTCCCGTCATTCAAGGTTATTGTAAAAAGTGTCCCATAGCATATAATATTATAAGGAAAAGAAGTGTTAAACCTCATTATGTTAGGTCACAGAATTTGGAAGTGAAGGGACCAGTGCTCATTCTGGCTGTTATTTACCTTCCCCAACTCAGAGCTATGTACACATTCTTTTCTCTGCTGGGTCATGGGGGGGCGGGGGGAGGGGGATTGAACCCAGAATTACTTATTCCACTGAACACCAGGAATTGTTGAGGAGGGGATCTGAGCACCTATGGGCCTGTTTGGAGTGCAATGATGATGACCCACAAATAACTCAATAACCCTTGACTTGACGACTTAATCCCCTAGTTAGCCGTGAGCTATGAGCTCTTTACAGCTTAATGCCTCTCGCATGGAGGCGCAGGTCCTTCTCAGTTGTACAGCTGCAGAGTACAGTGTGCTATTGATGGATGGAAGTAGTGGGAGTAACATGCTCCGTCGGTTTTGTAAATGGGAACAGTGTAGTAGCAGGTGATCTACTGTCTCAGATTGTTTACTGCAGTGTCTGCAGATTGGATCATGTTGTGTTTTTATTCTGCTCAGGTGTTGATTGGTAGGAGCATGGCCAGTTCTCAGCTGGAATATCAGGCTATGATCCCTTCCCTTCAGCTCCCCCACAGGGTCGAGGGGGTCTGGTTTTGTTTGACACCCCAATAATTATCATTAACTCAATAACTCAGAATTATTTATCGCCTTTTAATGCATTTCCCTATCAAAGGGTTTAACATGCTGTGACTTTGCTGTTTGTCAGAATATGTTTAAAATTTGAAATAACAGTGAGGAAGTAATTGAAGCTTTATCTGAAAACACTTTTTTTTTTACACTTTGCTTAGGAAGTCAGAAAAGAGGTTTAAATCAAGAGTGTTGCATGAATATCGTGGAAATAATTGTTGAAACATTGATAAATTAAATGCCACAAAATGTTCACAGTATGGAGTGTGTTAAAAGAGAGAAAAAAAACAAGATAATCCTGTGGTGTATTTTTTCCCAGTCATTTTTTGGCCAATGTGTTCATCATAACGACATACCTTCCATATTATACGAGTTAATCATATTTTGTATGCTTTTAAAATGTTTTTTTTTAAATTTCAATACGTACTTTCATTTTGAATGGGGAAAAGGATTATTTTTTGTGAAACTACATTTTTTTTCATCGTAAAATTTGTTCCGGTAGTGGCAAGAAACCAAAACTGATTTCTCTCTACATTGTCAGGGAGCTACTGAGAACTGCCGAAGGAACTCACATTTAAATGCATTTAACCAGAGATATTTGACTAGTGTTTATATATATATATAGAACAATAATATCATAATCAATATTATTTCCTGGCCATGAGGTGATCTTCAGTCCAGTTGGAACTTCATGGAAATTATTATTTAATTATTATTTAATTATTATTGATAATATTATTTTATATTATTATAAATTGACACTAAAAATTGAAATTTTTTTTTTTCAATTTGTATGTTTTTTTTTTCGGTCTGATGTACAGGTTCACTAAGAAAATATGGAAGGTATGTTACGCTAGAGCCGTCTTTTTTTTTCCCCAAGAAAAAAAAATCTGGTAATCATTTAAAGCTGGGTGAACCTGGAAGTGATTGATTCGGTATAGAAGATGATTTTGTATGGGAGTTTAAGTTTTGGAGTAATCACATTGAGTAGTAATAATTGTTCACGTTATTTATTCCTATTTTGTAATACCTTACAATTCATAAAAAACATCTACAATTTTAGAAAATGTTATGTAAAATAGTAAAAAAAAATGTATGTACAATTTCCAAATGTAATGAGTTTAGATTTCTATTGCTTTACTTGCTCTGTCTTTCCAAATTTGCTGAATTCTTTTTAGTTTTCTCTTATGCACAACTAAAGTAATTTAATTGTTTAATAATGTTATTTGTACGTGCATACATTTCTTTTTCATTTATTTAATGATCATATAAATTGAACTATGCAGCCCTGCACTGCATATTATTAATTTATGCTTTGTAATTTGTTATTTTAATGCATTCCTATAATGAGCTTTACTTTGTGTATTTAAAAAAAAGTAAGAGAGAATCTCCGTGGTGCCTCCAGTTGGTGTATTGGTGATATGGTGTTAGTGCCATTTTTTTAAATATATTTTTTTGGGGGGTTAATGTGGCCAGTGTTTTGAGCAGTGGGATAGGGGTGTTATCTATCAGTAGGGGAAGTAGATACCCTCAGCCATTTTGGAGTTCAACAGGACAACCTTGTTGTCATTGTTGTCTTGATAGTCTTGTCTTCTTTATAATGAGGAACGATCTGTTTCTTTTATGGTGTGATAAGGGTGGTCTGGTATGATGAGGGTGGTCTAGTATGGTGAGTGTGGTCTGGTCTGATATGATATGATAAGGGTAGTCTGATGTGATAAGGGTGGTCTAGTATGATAAATGTAGTCTAGTATGATAAGGATTGTCTGGCCTTGTAGGGATCACCTGGTGTGATAAGTGGTTTGGTGTGATAAAGGCAGTTTGGTGTGATAAAGGTGGTCTGGTGGGATAAAGGTAGTCTGGTGTGATAAGGATGGTCTGGCCTTGTTAGGGTGGTCTGATGTTAATAAGGTGGTCTGGTGTGTTAAAGGTGGTCTGGTGGGATAAAGGTGGTCTGGTGTGATAAGGATGGTCTGGCCTTGTTAGGGTGGTCTGATGTTATTAAGGTGGTCTGGTGTGTTAAAGGTGGTCTGGTGGGATAAAGGTGGTCTGGTGTGATAAGGATGGTCTGGCCTTGTTAGGGTGGTCTGATGTTATTAAGGTGGTCTGATGTGATAAAGTTAGTCTGGTGTGTTAAAGGTGGTCTGGTGGGATAAAGGTGGTCTGGTGTGATAAAGGTGGTCTCGTGGGATAAAAGTAGTCTGGTGTGTTAAGGATGGTCTGGCCTTGTTAGGGTGGTCTGATGTTATAAAGGTGGTCTGGTGTGATAAAGTTAGTCTGGTGTGTTAAAGGTGGTCTGGTGGGATAAAGGTGGTCTGGTGTGATAAAGGTGGTCTCGTGGGATAAAGGTGGTCTGGTGTGATAAGGATGGTCTGGCCTTGTTAGGGTGGTCTGATGTTATAAAGGTGGTCTGGTGTGATGAAGTTAGTCTGGTGTGTTAAAGGTGGTCTGGTGGGATAAAGGTGGTCTGGTGTGATAAAGGTGGTCTCGTGGGATAAAGGTGGTCTGGTGTGATAAGGATGGTCTGGCCTTGTTAGGGTAGTCTGGTGTGATAAAGGTGGTCTGATCTGATAAAGGTAGTCTGGTGTGATAAAGGTGGTCTGGTGTGATAAAGGTGGTCTAGTGTGATAAAGGTGGTCTAGTGTGATAAAGGTGGTCTAGTGTGATAAGGGTGGTCTGACCTTGTTAGTGTAGTTTGGTGTGATAATGGTGGTCTAGTGTGATAAAGGTGGTCTAGTGTGATAAAGGTGGTCTAGTATGATAAAGGTAGTCTGGTGTGGTAAGGGTGGTCTGACCTTCTTAGTGTAGTTTGGTGTGATAAAGGTGGTCTAGTGTGATAAAGGTGGTTTAGTGTGATAAAGGTGGTCTAGTATGATAAAGGTAGTCTGGTGTGGTAAGGGTGGTCTGACCTTCTTAGTGTAGTTTGGTGTGATAAAGGTGGTCTAGTGTGATAAAGGTGGTCTAGTGTGATAAAGGTGGTCTTGTGTGATAAAGGTAGTCTGGTGTGATAAGGGTGGTCTGACCTTGTTAGGGTAGTCTAGTGTGATAAAAATGGTCTGGTGTGATATAGCTAGTCTGGTGTGATAAAGGTAATCTGGTGTGATAATGGTGGCCTGGTGTGATAAAGGTGGCCTGGTGTGATAAAACTAGTCTGGTGTGATAAGGGTGGTCTGTCCTGTTAAAAGTGGCTTGGTGTGATAAGGACAACACAATAGGGATAAGCATGATACTGGTAGCCTGGTATGTTGACCTCATCACCCATAAATGACCTGATGACCCTAAAAATGTATGAGCCCCATATTGCACATATGCCACAAAGTCTTCAATATATCCCTTTCATTTTGAAACAAAGTGGTTAGAGTACTGAGCTCTTGTCCTGATGAATCTGGGTTCAGTTTCTAAATGTCATTATTTTGTAGACTACCCCAGCTTCTAGGTTCATCCAGCCACTTAAAATTGTTACCATAGGTTTTCTTTGTAAATGTTATGTGGCCTGGTATGATACTTAGCATATCATTCATGAATATACTGGTTTCTGTGAAATATTTGGCACTAACACCGTACGACCCTTATGTGACAAGGCTTTTCAGGTACATTCTTTGTTCTTTGCACAATATAACATATGGTTTGAGAAGGAAGGGGAGATGGAAAAAGAAGTGGAAAGACAACATAAAAGAATTTACAGACATGACTTGATAAGCAGACAAAGGTGTGCCAGACAGTGAAAATTTAAAGGAGACTTCAGTCAATGTGATAAAACACTGATTCAAGACTTCAGTCAATGTGATAAAACACTGATTCAAGACTTCAGTCAATGTGATAAAATACTGATTCAAGACTTCAGTCAATGTGATAAAACACTGATTCAAGTACTTCAGTCAATGTGATAAAACACTGATTCAAGACTTCAATCAGTATGATAAAACACTGATTCAAGACTTCAGCCAATATGATAAAACACTGATTCAAAACTTTAGTCAATATGATAAAAGACTGATTCAAGACTTCAGCCAATATGATAAAACATTAATTCAAGACTGTAGTCAATATGATAAAAGACTGATTCAAGACTTTAGTCAATATGATAAAATACTGATTCAAGACTTCAATCAATATGATAAAACACTAATTCAAGACTTTAGTCAATATGATAAAACACTGATTCAAGACTTTAGTCAATGTGATAAAACACTGATTCAAGACTTCAGTCAGTATGATAAAACACTGATTCAAGACTTCAATCAATATGATAAAAGACTGATTCAAGACTTTACTCAATATGATTTAAGATCGATTCAAGACTTTAGTCAGTATAATTTAAAACTAGTTTAATACTTCAATCATTATGATAAGACAGATTCAAGACTTTAGTCAGTATAATTTAAAACTAGTTTAATACTTCAGTCATTATGATAAGACAGATTCAAGACTTTAGTCAGTATAATTTAAAACTAGTTTAATACTTCAATCATTATGATAAGACAGATTCAAGACTTTAGTCAGTATAATTTAAAACTAGTTTAATACTTCAATCATTATTATTTGAGACTGATTCAAGATCTCAAAGAACATGATTTAAAGTACTTATTCAGTTATTTGGGCTAAATGTGACCAACTGTAGTCTGGGTAATCAACGATTTACTTTGTTATAAAATATTCAGATTTATTTTGTATAAGTAGAGAAAAGTTCATATAAGGCTTAACCCTAGATGATGATTCCTACATATGACTGATGTTATTAGATTTCATAGTAAAAATTACTGCCACATAATTGTAACATTCTATCTATTTATCAATCCATTGTCCTTTCGAGCCGAAGATGGCATATAGGGCAGAACCACAATCTCAAAAACAGAAACCTTGCGTGCCAAAATAGCACAATTTGCAGAGATCGCTGCTTCTGAAATCTATGGCTCTGTTTCCATAACAATAATTTTACAATGACAGCTTGTCAAGCCATCGATTAATTGTAACATTAGAAGCACTGAAAATAGTATTTATGTTTTTGAACTTTTGGCACAGAACTGTGTGTTTACTAAAGGAGAGACACAGGGATTTAGATTTCCCTGTGTTGATAAGGTTGATTTTTTTATCTGAAATTTGGACCGGATGTGTTAAATGTCTTTTGATATGGCCACTGTAAGTCCGTCAGTATGTTCAGCTACCACATGGACCAGATGTGTTACAATGTCTATTGGTACAGCCACTGTAAGTCCGTCAGTATGTTCAGCTACCACATAGATTTATTTGCTGCATTTCCTGAGTGACAAAGGGTTGCTTGATGTCAGCTGGCAACCGGAGAAATGTCCTAGTTAAGACACGTTAGAGAGAAAAGGAAAACGAAAAAAAAAAAGGGAAAAACAACCAAATTCTTGAAATTTGGTAAAATTTTGTCACATTATAAGGAGAGATCGTGTCTCATTCAATGAAAATAAAATCAAACATCAAAGGAAACAATCTAACACTCAGGGGGTCATTGGATTCAGTAATTAGGAAGGTACACGGAGGGGGTAATGTTTGAACACAGCAGACACATTTTGAAGAATTTGTATTTTGATGCAGTAATTTTTACGACTGTATCATAATCTAAGGTTAATTGACATTTAACATAAACAGTTTGAACATAAACAGTTTGTTTCTTACCAACTAAATTATAGTAAATAGTTTGTTTCTATCAAATAAATTATAGTAAACAGTTTGTTTCTTACCAACTAAATTATAGTAAACAGTTTGTTTCTTATCAAATAAATTATCCTGATCACAGAGAGAAATAAATTATAGTAAATAGTTTGTTTCTTATCAACTAGATTATAGATTGCTCTCACTTGCAGCAACTGCATTTGATCCAGATTATTGTGTCTCTCAAACCAATTGAAAACTGTTTCAGGAGCTGGCAAAGCTTTTGTTTGATATAATGCAGAGCATTTTTTTTTTCATTTCTTTATTAACTTTTTGTTGCTATTTCATCATTATCATCAGGCCTTGTGACTGTTGCAGAACATTGCATTCCCCACGGCCTGTATGAAAGAATCTCTGTCTTTAACTAGATCTCCCACTTCTTCTTTTGTCATGTTCAAGGTCTCCTTGATATCTTAAAACCACCTTCTTCATGGTCTGCCCCTGATGCATAGCCCAGGAACCATGCCTTCCATTATTGTTCTTTCCAGCCCTCTGTGTTGTTTTACATGGCCATAGTATTTTCATTTCCTCTGTTGAATGGTGTTTATAAGCCAGTTCTTTTTAATGTTTAAATCTTTGAATATGTTTTCACTGTTCCCAATCAGACACAGAAAGAAAACACGTAGCAGAAAAACACATTCACGATACCTACCCACAGGACTCTTGATCCCACATATACACAGATGGCTCTGCTACAAATGCCACCAGAAATGGAGGGGGAGGTGTGTTCTTGACGCTGAATAATCAGGACGAGATCACCAAGTCAATAGCTACTGGAAAATTCTCAAACAACTTTAAAGCAGAAACTGAGGCCCTCAGAGATGCTGTAACACTGGCTACTCAACACAAAAATAGCACAATAAATTGGTGATTCTGACTGATGCACTGTCAGTACAATCAGCTCTAAAAAGCCCCAAGAACAATGAACTAGGTGACTTGAGAACAACCCTGGACCAACTATGCAATAACTTCCAGAGAGTAGTTATTCAGTGGATACCATCACACTGTAATATACACGGGAACGAACGCGCAGACAAATTAGCTAAAGAGGGAGGGAGATTACCACAAGAGAACCATCCACTCAGTTATGATGAAGCCAAATCCATCCTCAGGTCAGTTCCATGAAAAATGGAAACGAAAACACCCAAAGCATAACAAGAGTGACGGATACCAACAACTATCAAGAAGGGATCAAGTCATCATACTTCGCCTACACACTGGCCACAATAGAATGAGAAATCACATGTTCACCAAATTCAAAATAGGTACAACCAGCCTATGTCACTGTACACTGGACAATATGACTACAAAACGTGTTCTACAGGATTGCCCCCAGTACACAGACCTGAGAAGAGTAATGTGGTCCACGCCCACCTCCCTGGAAGAAAAACTATATGGGGCAATCGATTCGCTTAAACAGACAGCTGACTTCATGAGAGAGTCTGGAATTCTACTCTGATTGAGTCTTGATCGCAGAGAGAGAGATTGTTCTTATTCATTTTTCAAAGTATCTAAAGGATTTTTCTGTGGCATTGTGTTTAGAATGAATCGATTTTCTTTCTTGCTATTTGCAAGATTTTCCATGATTCACAACCATATGTTGCTATCAGGAAGATGCATGTCCTCAGAAACTTTAACTTTACTACCTTGCTGGTATTGTGCCACATGTTCTTCATGGTGTTTAGTTTTTGTGTTGCTATTTGCTCATCTTCTTTTGGTCTCTTTCTGGCAGTCTCCATTGTTATTTACTACAGATCCCAGATATTCATAGTTTGTTACAATTTCAAGTTCTTCACATTTAATAATGATTTTGGGTTGGCTTTTTGTTTTGTCAATGAACATTATCTTATGTTTAGATAGAGGTTTTGCTATTCACCATTTATTTTAACACACTCACTTGTCTCTTTTAATCCTTCTGCGCTGTCTGAGAGGAGGACTATGTCATCAGTGTATCTGAGTTCTGGGATTATTTTGCCATTTATTGTGAAAGGGTCAAATTTCACAAATCTGTCCTTGTTTCTGATATTTTGATGATGTTCTCAGCGAAGATGTTTAATTTTTATTCCAGCAGTTTTCAATCCTTATAAAGATCTTTTATCAAATCTTGCCATTTGTCTCTGTTCTGTGCAAGCAAGTCTATCTCACTGAGGGAGCCGATTCCTGCTGCTCTTGCCTCTCTGATCAATGTTCCTCTCAGTGTCTCTCTAGGTATATCTCTTTTCCTCTTACCTGTTTCCCACATGAGGGCTTGCTTTGTTATTCAGTTATTATCTCTCCTCATCACATGTCCAACATATGACCATAGTCTTTTCTTGATTACTGAAGATATTAGTGGTTGATTGGCGATTTCTCTAATTTCCTCATTTGTTTTGAATTCATTCCACGCTATACCAAGTATTTTCCTTAGACATTTATTTTTGAATACGTTCAACTTTGTTTCAGTATCTCTTGTTGTTTTCCAGCTTTCACACGCATGCATAGTACATTTGATTTGAATAGTCTAAGTTTTGTGTTTGTGCTGATGAGTTTTGATTTCCACAACTTTTCCAGGCTTCTGAAAGACATTGCTGCTTTAGCTATTCTGATTCTAATTTATTTGCTTGTATCCCCTTCATGATCAATGTGACTTCCATGATAGGTAATATGATACATGTATGTAATTAAGGCCTATTGGGTCAATAATTTATTAGTTTGTGTCGCTCATTATTCAGAGAAATAATTATATACCGATGTGATTGAAGTTTATGATATGAAATGAAACTGAGGAGTCTAAAGGTGGAAAAAGAGTCTGGTCTATCCAGAGTGCTTAGTGGGAAAAGTGAAAATAAAAAAAAAAATTAAAAAGTGGTATGGTAACCGCTATTATCTTCAGTAATAAAGAAAAGTCGATGGTCATATGTTGGACATGTAATGAGAAGAGATAATAACCAAGTAACAAAGCAAGCCCTCATGTGGGAAACAACAGGTAGGAGGAAAAGAGGCTGACCCAGAGAACCACTGAGAACATGATCAGAGAGGCAAAAGCAGCAGGAATCGGCACCCTCAATGAGATTAAGATGCTTGCACAGAACAGAGACAAATGGTGAGATTTGATAAATTTATTTTGCAAGGATTGATACTGCTAGAAAGAAAATTTAGAAAAGAGAAAAAGTATCTGGGTCTATGCCTTTTGGGCTGGCCACGGCTTGAAAGGTCAATAGATAGATAAATAGATTAATAATTTGAAGAGAATAATAGACTTTGCAATTGTCACTTATTGCCTTGTTAAATAATATCTTATAAAGGTAATAATGAATGATAATGTTATGCGTGTGTGTGCACGTGTGCACATTATTTATCATAAAATGGCTTATAATGTACTTTTAAGTTATTTTTTAAGAGCCCCGTCACACCATGCGGCGTATTGGGAATATGATGTTAGTGCCTATATTATTTTTTAATATATTATTTCATTACAAAATTGTCTATATGTGTAATTTGGTTTTAAAATAAATCTGAAATAACAGACATTGTTAAATCTAATTAATGTGAGTTACCTAGTTAGATCTAAATAAATCATGACATTCTGCAGTAATGTGAAATACCTGGTTTAATCTATAAATCAAGATGTTTTGTAGCCAAGTGTTTACATATCATTAATTTATAAATATCAAATTTGGGTCAATGATTTAAATGAAAACAAAAACTTAATTTAATTAAAAATTCTAAATTAGTATTATTCTTTCCTTACGTATTGACATACCATGCACCATGCCGATTTCGGTCATGTACGTTTAGCCACACAGTGCATCACTCTTAATTTGATTAGTGTAAACCGTCATCAAACCAATTTCTTTATACATGTCTTGTATTATCTTGGTATTGGTGAAAATCTAATTCCTTGTTTAATTATCTAAAAATTCAGATATAATATGTTAAGTGTTAGACAAATATAAACATGTAGATTAATATTTAAAAATATGAAAAATTTTGTTTCTGAAATTACTACCGCTAAATTTATAAAGAAGACCTTCCATACTGAAAGAGTTAAAATAATATGCATGCATGTTTGTACTTCAACCAAAATGACAAAAAAATATTGAATCTTTATGATCTATCTTTATATCTATTGACCTTTTGAGCTGTAGCTGGCCCATAGGTCGTAGACCCAGATACTCCTTCTCTTATCTAAATTTTTATTCTAGCAGTTTTCAATCCTTGTAAAGATCTTTTATCAAATCTCACCATTTGTCTCTGTTCTATGCAAGCAGCTCTATCTCATTGAGGGAGCCAATATACTGCTGCTCTTGCCTCTCTCATCAATGTTCTTCTCAGTGTCTCTTTGGGTCTTCCTCTTTTCCTCTTACCTGTTGTTTCCCACATGAGGGCTTGCTTTGCTATTCAGTAATTATCTCTTATCATCATATGTCCAACATAGACCATTGTCTTTTCTTGATTACTGAAGATATTAGTGGTTAAGTGAATCTTTACAATAGTGGAATAATTTTTCCATTCACAGCTGAAATAAAAAAAGAAACTGACAAATTCATAAAAAAAAGGAGAATACACGGCGAAGAAAAGAAAAAATAACATTTCGAGAAATGCTGCAAAATTCATAGTCAACTATGAATGTACTGATGGAGAGTACTACAGAGGTACTGAATTAGCGTACAAAAGAAAAGAAGAAGAAAAGAGCCTTGTCATGCCACCTGGCATAGGGAACTTGGTGGTAGTAGCAATATTTTTTATAAACCCTCTACATATTATTTTTGGGGTAATGTGGTTGGTCAGTATTAAGCCTGTACGGCTTTTCTTTCCCACAAAAAAAAAATATGGTACCCATTTAAGGCTGGGTGAACCTGGAAGCCATCATTCAGGATCAAATTCGAACTCTTGTCTTTAGTAGTTAAATTCACATACCAATGATTTGTCACGACTCGAATTGAATTAAAGTACTCAATTAATATGCTGAGTTGATGTATTCAGCTGATGTACTGAACAGATGTACTAAGTTGAAATGTGCTGATTTGATGTACTAGACTGATAAGTTGGACTGATGAATGAAACTGTTGTATTAAACTGGTATATACTAAACTGATGTACCGAGTTGATTACAGAGTTGGCGTATTGAACTGGTATATACTAAACTGTTCAGGCAAAAGCAGCTTAACAAAAAATGAGGAAGATACTATGCAATATATTTTTGACAATAGAAACAAGAAAAAGAGTTCTTAAATGTTACGTAGAGTCAGTCTTGACATATGAATGTGAATCATGGACAATAGAACAAAAGACAAGAAAATCACTGGAGTCTGTATAAATGTGGTTTTACAGAAGAATGTTGAGAATACCATGGGCAGCTAAGAAAAATGAAAACATGCTGAAAGAGGCCTGGGCAAAAAGAGAGCTAATTTCCAATATTAGGAAGAAACAATCATTTTTTAGCCATGTAATAAGAAGGGAACAGCTAGAATATATTATAACAACTGGGAAAATTAAGGGATGAAGAGATAGAGGAAAGCAAAGAGAAAAGTTACCAGACAGCTTAAGAGAATAGCTTGGTAGAAGGTCAGCAACAGAAATGATAAATAACTGTTGAGATCGAAAGTTGTGGAGGGACATGACCACCTGCACCAGCAGGCCCGGTACTTGATGATGATACTAAACTGATGTACCGAGTTGATACACAGCATTGATGTATTGAGTGATGTACTAAATTGAAGTGCAGAGTTGATGTATTGAGTAAATATATTAAACTGATTTTCCAGAGTTGATACACTGAACTGATGTGCTGAGCTGATGTCCTGAACGTATATACCGAGCTGATTTATTGAAATAGTGCATTGAATTAAGGCAAATAGTTGATTCTCTGAATGGATGTTGTTAAACTGATGTACTTAATTAATGTACTGGATAGCTTCATCAAATTTATACTCTGTGTTAATTTAATGCATAGATGCATTAATTTAATAAGTTGGTGTACTGAATTAATGTACTGGGTTAATGTACTGGGTTAATGTACTGAGTTGAAAGCATTAAATTGATGTACTTAATTAATGTGCTGAGATGATGTACTAAGTCAATGTGTAAATATTTATAATTACTTTACAAAATTGATGTACTGATTTGATGTACTGGTTTGTTTATCAGTGTAAGTATGTATATTTACATATATATATATATATATATATATATATATATATATATATATATATATATATATATATTTCCTAAATCAAATTGATGTAATAAGTCAGTGTAGCTAATTCCTTTATATAAAATTGTGTATGCAGTTTCTATACTGAATCGGTGTTCATAATTGATGTATCAGCTGTTACTGACATCAGTTAAATGTGACCTGTTTGCTGTTCCTGGTTGATATATTCATATGTTTCCTATAACAATAAACTTACTATTTGATCATGAAGTTGTAATTCTTCTTTTTAGGAGGAGCAAATGTGTTTGGTAGATAATACAGCATTTATCCTTTGTTTACATTCCTGGACATGAGGGTGTACGGGGAAATGAAGGAGCGGACAGGTCGGGTAGCTGTGCTGTTGTTGAAGACGGTCAACCAATGGATTGGGTGGGTATTATCAATGCCCTTCAAGATGTGGGAAGGGCACAGGACTTCGATAACCATGAGTCCACGTCACTCCTTCGGATGAAAGAGATGGGAGTTAAGATGGGCACAGCCAGAAACAAGAAACTTAGTGGCCGTGTAAGAAGACTTATTAACCAACACAGAACTGGAGTCGTCAGTCGCTGGACACTGCCAGAAACGAGAAACTTAGTGGCCGTGTAAGAAGACATATCAACCAACATAGAACTGGAGTCGTCAGTCGCTGGACACTGCCAGAAACGAGAAACTTAGTGGCCGTGTAAGAAGACATATCAACCAACATAGAACTGGAGTCGCCAGTCGCTGGACACTGCCAGAAACGAGAAACTTAGTGGCCGTGTAAGAAGACATATCAACCAACATAGAACTGGAGTCGCCAGTCGCTGGACACTGCCAGAAACGAGAAACTTAGTGGGCGAGTAAGAAGACTTATCAACCAACATAGAACTGGAGTCGCCAGTCGCTGGACACTGCCAGAAATGAGAAACTTAGTGGGCGAGTAAGAAGACTTATCAACCAACATAGAACTGGAGTCGCCAGTCGCTGGACACTGCCAGAAATGAGAAACTTAGTGGCCGTGTAAGAAGACTTATCAACCAACATAGAACTGGAGTCGTCAGTCGCTGGACATTGAGGGAATTGTTGAGGAGGGGATCTGAACACCTATGGATATGTTTGGATTTCAATGATCATGACCTGCTAATAACTCAATAACTCAATAACTCAATAACTGCATTTATGGCTGGGTTGATAGCCATTTTTTTGTTGCTATACAAAGTTGTTTCTCACCGATGCTTTAGTTGATTTGCACATTTGTGTCTTTCCTTGAAGATAAATTAATCATGCTTTTTTCTGTTATACATTCAAAGTGAAGAAGAAACGAGCCAGTGGTGGGGAGTGTTAAACACTCCAAAGTATGGTGACAGCTTTACAAGGAAGGAACACAACACAATACTGACGTTTCGGCCTGTAGCCTTCTTCAGAAATCAGGAACAACGACAACAAACAATGAAGCACAATTATCTATAACTACATGTTAGATGATCAGGTGAATGGAGAGGTGGACAGAAAAGAAGAAAGGAGGCTACATGAGGGGAGGTAGGATGAGTGTCAAGATGTGTAAAATAGAAAGATATAGATGTCATTAGTAAAAAGTGAATAATGTATCGTAAAATGTATATGAAAATCACTTAGCTCAAACAACTTGTCTGTCCACTGTGAAGAAATTCAAGGGAATGACTATATGAATGACACCGCCCAGAGAGCATCATGTGACGGAAGAACACGAGGAAGAGGTTGTGAGAAAACAACGAAAAGAAGCCGTATTTTAAAATAGTAATTAAAATTTTTCTGGTTAAAAATGGAATATTGCGCTCCAGAAACTCTCAGATTTGCCTATTTAAAAAAAAAATTGTATTTTGAGTATTAGCAAGTAAAGTATAATTCATACATCAATATGTATTTTATGTTTTGTGGTTGGTATCATCAATTAAAACCACTTCCATAAAGTATAAATTTTAAGGATGAAGAGAATGTACTAACCTCTGACGTCTTCATCCATAAATACTTCAAAATTTCCAAGATTGTAATTAAAATGCCACTTTGAGATGTAAACTAACAGCTGTGATATGTTTGCTTGCTTGTGTTCACCCGATGACTAAAGCATTCTAGAGTATTCTGGTAGACTAGAATATTCCTCTTGAACATCCGCCCTTAAAAGGCTGTTAAGAGGGCGTGTCTGCGTTGTGTTGTGGTTTGCAGTATAACTGTGATATTTACACCTATGTGCCCAACACATCCGACTTCAGCACGACATTTTTGAGTACCGGGTTAGCTGTGATATAAACTCCGTCAAGAGTTAAATGCAATCTTTGAATTTTTGTGTGTGTGGTAATTCTGATTAAATATTTTTATTCATGGGAGCAACAAAGAAAAAGATATTACTGCAATGCACAATAAAGACAAGTGGAACAATGTTAACCTCAGATGATAGATGTACAACAGAGGTGAGATGTACAATGGTTCAGGCAAAAGCAGCTTTCCAAAAAATGAGGAAGATACTGTGCAATCCATTGTTGACAATATAAACAAGAAAAAGAGTTCTTAAATGTTATGTAGAGCCAGTCTTAATATATGGATGTGAATCATGGACAATAGGACAGCAGACAAGAAAATCACTGGAGTCTGTAGAAATGTGGTTTTACAGAAGAATGTTGAGAATACCAAGGACAGTTAAGAAGAGTAATGAAAACGTTCTGAAAGAGGCCAAAGCAAAAAGAGAGCTAATTTCCAATATTAGGAAGAAACAATAATCATTTTTTGGCCATGTAATGAGAAGGGAACAGCTTGAATATATTGCAACAACTGGAAAAATTGATGGACAATGAGATAGAGGGAAGCAAAGAGAAAAGATACCAGACAGCTTAAGAGAATGGCTTGGCAGAAAGTCAACAACAGAAATTATAAATAACTGTCGAGATCGAAAGTTGTGGAGCGACATTATCACCTACGCCAGTAGGTTCGGTACTTGATGATGAAGATGATGATGAGGCAGAAAAATGACCATAGATGAAGCCATAACATCAGAAATCATGACACGCATCGCACTAGCGTTAAATGCTTTCAACAAACTGACAAATATCGGGGATCCAAAGGTCTCAGTAAGTGAGCAAAACTTAAAATATTCAACTCCTGTGTGATACCAGTACTAACATATGGATGTGAAAGTTCCAAATCCACCAAGGCTTTAGATAAGAAATTAAATGTCTTAGAGAACAAATGTCTTTGTAGGATCTCAAACATAAGCTGGAATTAATACATCTATCTCTCTCTCTCTCTCTCTCTCTCTCTCTCTCTCTCTCTCTCTCTCTCTCTCTGCGATCAGGACTCAACCAGAGTAGGATTTCAGACTCTCTCATGAAGTTATTTGTTTGTTCAAGTGATTCGATTGTCCCATATAGTTTCTCTTCCAGGGAGGTGGGTATGGACAACATTGCTCTTCTCAGGTCTGTGTACTGGTGGCAATCCTGAAGAACATGTTTTGTAGTCATATTGTCCAGTGTACAGTGGCATAGGCTGGTTGTACCTATTTTGAATTTGGTGAACATGTGATTTCTCATTCTATTGTGGCCAGTGCGTAGGCGAATTATGATGACTTGATCCCTCCTTGATAGTTGATGGTATCCGTCACTCTTGTTATGCTTTGGGTGTTCTCGTTTCCATTTTTCGTGCTACTGACCTTTGAGGATGGATTTGGCCTCATCATAACTGATCGGATGGTTCTCTTGTGGTAATCTCCCTCCATCTTTAGCTAATTTGTCTGCGCGTTCATTCCCGTGTATATTACAGTGTGATGGTATCCCCTGAATGACTACTATCTGGAAGTTATTGCATAGTTGGTCCAGGGTTGTTCTCAAGTCACCTAGTTCATTGTTCTTGGGGCTTTTTAGAGCTGATAGTACTGACAGTGCATCAGTCAGAATCACCAATTTATTGTGCATGTTATTTTTGTGACAATTATACATTTCAAATAAACAGATAAGAGATGAATCAAAACAAGAAAAATGTCGACCATTATAAGAAGAAAGTGTTGGGAATACATCGGTCATGTGCTGAGAATGAATAAAGAAGGGCTTCCTCTTATTCATGTGGAAACATATGGTACAAGAAAACATGGCAGACGAAGGGAATCGCTATGTAGAATGATTACTAGGAAAGGCTCAACCATGGGACTAAGAAACAACGAAGACCTGCAAAAACTAGCAGCAAATCGCCAGTCGTGGATAACTTTGACTTTCGCCCTGTGTGCCGTCTTCAACCCGAGAAGATAATGAATGAATAGATACCTAAAGTGGAGTTTGGCTGTTTGTCGATCACAAGGCTTTAAAGTGCACACACGATATAACTAGTGGAATTACTGTTTCGTTCACACACAATTAGTATATAGAAATAAGACAAGACGGGCAAAACATCGTTTTCATTAGGTCAAGATTGTATTTACATACTCAGATAGCAATCCAAGACAGTTCGGATTGTTTGCATAATAAGACAAGAATTCATTTTCATGTTGGAGTATAGACAAAATGAGACAAGAATTCACTTTCACGCTAGAGTATATACAAAATGAGACAAGAATTCACTTTCATGTAGGAATATAGACAGTACGGGACAAGAATTCACTTTCATGGTGGAGAATTGACGGAATGAGACAAGGATTCACTTTCATGGTTTAGTATAGGCTGAATGAGACAAGAATTCACTTTCATTTTGGAGTATTAACGG
Organism: Megaustenia siamemsis; assembly: GCA_032433765.1. Lineage (NCBI taxonomy): Eukaryota > Metazoa > Mollusca > Gastropoda > Stylommatophora > Ariophantidae > Megaustenia > Megaustenia siamemsis. The sequence goes on along the minus strand of JAVIAB010000145.1, from coordinate 44,490,547 downwards.
AATGAGACAAGAATTCACTTTCATGATGGAGTATTGACAGAATGAGAAAATAATTCACTTTCATGGTGGAGCAAAGACAGGATGAGAGAAGAATTCACTTTCATGTTGGAGCATAGACAGGATGAGAGAAGAATTCACTTTCATGTTTGAGTGTAGACATAACTAGAGAATAATTCACGTTCATGTTGGAGTATTGACGGAATTAGACAAGAATTCACTTTCATGTTGGAGTATTGACGGAATTAGACAAGAATTCACTTTCATGTTGGAGTATTGACGGAATTAGACAAGAATTCACTTTCATGTTGGAGTATTGACGGAATTAGACAAGAATTCACTTTCATGTTGGAGTATTGACGGAATTAGACAAGAATTCACTTTCATGTTGGAGTATTGACAGAATGAGACAAGAATTCACTTTCATTGTGGAGTATTGACAGAATGAGACAAGAATTCACTTTCATTGTGGAGTATTGACAGAATGAGACAAGAATTCACTTTCATTGTGGAGTATTGACAGAATGAGACAAGAATTCACTTTCATTGTGGAGTATTGACAGAATGAGACAAGAATTCACTTTCATTGTGGAGTATTGACAGAATGAGACAAGAATTCACTTTCATTGTGGAGTATTGACAGAATGAGACAAGAATTCACTTTCGTGAATTGCCAAGATTCGTATTGATAAGATGAAACAACAAAAAAATATTTGCTGCCATGACACAGGGAGAAAGCATGCAGCAGATAAAAAACACATCGACGACGACTCACAGGATTTCTGGTCTCACAAGTACACAGACGGCTCTGCTACAAACGCCACCAAAAATGGATAAGGAGGTGTGTTCTTGAGGCTGAACAGCCAGGAAGAGATCACCAAGTGAATAGCTACTGAGAAATTATCAAACAGATATAAAACAGAATCCAAAACACATAGATACTGCAAAAAGTGCACAAGAAACTGGCGATACTGACCGACGCACTGTCAGTCCTAACAGCTCTAAAAAAAAACAAAAAAAAAACATCTGGTCAGCTACGATGAAGACAAGTCCATCATCATAGGCCAGTACAATGAAAAATGGAAACAAAAACACCCAAAGTAAAACGAGAGAGACTGTTACCTCTAACTATCAAGGAGGGATCAAGTCATCATACTTCGCCTACGTACTGGCCACAATAGAATGAGAAATCACATGTTCACTAAACTCAAAATAGGAACTACCAGCCAATGCTACTGTACACTGGATAACATGACAACAAAACATGTTCTACAGGATTGCCCCCAGTACACAGACCTGGGAAGGACAATGTGGCCACGCCCACCTCCCTGGAAGAGAAACAGACAGCTGCCTTCATAAAGGAGTCCGGAGTCATAGTCTGAATGACGTCATGATCGCAGAAGGAGGTCCCTAATTGTAGAGATGAAAACAACAACAACAACGCGAGGGTAAAGTCACAAACATAAACCCTGGCACCCTTTTTTGAATTTGAGAACCACTGTAGTCACGTTGTGATGTCAACTAAGGGGAGATCACTAGCGTATGTTAAATAGTTTATGTTACTAGGAAACAATCGATGGATAAAGGTCTATTATAGTCCGATAAATTATTTCAGTAAAAGAGTGATCTTCCCTTAGTTGACGTCACAACAAAACTACAGTGGTTCTCAAATACTGTTGAAAGTCACAAATTAGATCACTTCACAATTTAAATGCTATTATTTTTTTTATAAAAAGCGAGGACATTTAGTTGATGTAACTTTGTATTAAATATGCCCTATTTTTAGACGAGTGCTAATTAATTTGTGATCATGAGGACAGACACACTTAGAGACAATATCGGTGGTATGGTGATAAGATATAAGAGAGTCGCTATCACTAAGTCGGAAATCTGTTGTGCCAATTGAAGATAGCTACCTTTCCCCCCCCCTCCTCATGTAAATCTTTAATGCAGAGGTGGCACTAGATGATAATAATGATGAATGATATTGTTGTAAAAAATATGCCTGAAATGAGCACCAAGATTGTGAGCAATCTGTGTTGGAATCATAGGACTTTACCCACACGTTGTTTCTCTATTCTATAGAATTAGGGTGTTCTAATGTGTGAACAAATTGTGTTGGAAACATAGGACTTTACCCACACGTTGTTTCTCTATTCTCTAGAATTAGGGTGTTCTAATGTGTGAACAAACTGTGTTGGAATCATAGGACTTTACCCACACGTTGTTTATCTATTCTCTAGAATTAGGGTATTCTAATGTGTGAACAAACTGTGTTGGAATCATAGGACTTTACCCACACGTTGTTTCTCTATTCTCTAGAATTAGGTTGTTCTAATGTGTGAACAAGTTGTGTTGGAAACATAGGACTTTACCCACACGTTGTTTCTCTATTCTCTAGAATTAGGTTGTTCTAATGTGTGAACAAGTTGTGTTGGAAACATAGGACTTTACCCACACGTTGTTTCTCTATTCTCTAGAATTAGGGTGTTCTAATGTGTGAACAAACTGTGTTGGAATCATAGGACTTTACCCACACGTTGTTTCTCTATTCTCTAGAATTAGGTTGTTCTAATGTGTGAACAAGTTGTGTTGGAAACATAGGACTTTACCCACACGTTGTTTCTCTATTCTCTAGAATTAGGTTGTTCTAATGTGTGAACAAGTTGTGTTGGAAACATAGGACTTTACCCACACGTTGTTTCTCTATTCTCTAGAATTAGGTTGTTCTAATGTGTGAACAAGTTGTGTTGGAAACATAGGACTTTACCCACACGTTGTTTCTCTATTCTCTAGAATTAGGTTGTTCTAATGTGTGAACAAGTTGTGTTGGAAACATAGGACTTTACCCACACGTTGTTTCTCTATTCTCTAGAATTAGGGTGTTCTAATGTGTGAACAAGTTGTGTTGGAAACATAGGACTTTACCCACACGTTGTTTCTCTATTCTCTAGAATTAGGTTGTTCTAATGTGTGAACAAGTTGTGTTGGAAACATAGGACTTTACCCACACGTTGTTTCTCTATTCTCTAGAATTAGGGTGTTCTAATGTGTGAACAAGTTGTGTTGGAAACATAGGACTTTACCCACACGTTGTTTCTCTATTCTCTAGAATTAGGTTGTTCTAATGTGTGAACAAGTTGTGTTGGAAACATAGGACTTTACCCACACGTTGTTTCTCTATTCTCTAGAATTAGGGTGTTCTAATGTGTGAACAAACTGTGTTGGAAACATAGGACTTTACCCACACGTTGTTTCTCTATTCTCTAGAATTAGGTTGTTCTAATGTGTGAACAAGTTGTGTTGGAAACATAGGACTTTACCCACACGTTGTTTCTCTATTCTCTAGAATTAGGTTGTTCTAATGTGTGAACAAGTTGTGTTGGAAACATAGGACTTTACCCACACGTTGTTTCTCTATTCTCTAGAATTAGGGTGTTCTAATGTGTGAACAAGTTGTGTTGGAAACATAGGACTTTACCCACACGTTGTTTCTCTATTCTCTAGAATTAGGTTGTTCTAATGTGTGAACAAGTTGTGTTGGAAACATAGGACTTTACCCACACGTTGTTTCTCTATTCTCTAGAATTAGGGTGTTCTAATGTGTGAACAAACTGTGTTGGAAACATAGGACTTTACCCACACGTTGTTTCTCTATTCTCTAGAATTAGGTTGTTCTAATGTGTGAACAAGTTGTGTTGGAAACATAGGACTTTACCCACACGTTGTTTCTCTATTCTCTAGAATTAGGTTGTTCTAATGACAGATTGAGAACCATCGAATAAAGGGCAATGTGTTACTCAAGGGAACACTTCTCTTCTGAATAGAAGTAATTTATGGGACTAAACTTGACCTTTACCTCGAATCGTTTAGCATGAAGACATGTAATGAAATACAACACTTGCACAAAGCTAACTGGCTGAACTGCTTCATAAAGTAGAATAGAATTATGTTAAATGGACGAAACACCGAAAAGCAATTGTTCCGGACTTGTAGTGTGAACCAATCGTTTTTCTTGTCGCGGGAACGGTCTAACAACAAAGCCAGTCAGACTAGTTGTTCAGCTTTCACGGCCCAGGTCGAGGGAAAAACAGAGAAAATGGAGAATGATGCTTTCGCGGTGGTTACAAGTAGTATGACGATGGTTATGGTTATGGAAAGCCCCAGTATTACTATCTATCTATTGTCCTTTCGAGCCACAGACGGCACATAGGGCAGAACCACAATCTCAAAAACAGGAACTTGCGTGCCAAAATGGCACATATTGCAGAGATCACTGCTCTAAAATATATGGCGCTGTTTCCATAACAATACTTTTTACAATGACAGCTTGTCAAGCCATCGATCAATCTCCTTAGTCGCCTCTTACGACATTGGAAGGTCACAGTGTCACTATTCTTTGCCTCCCTCATAATGAGGCCCCGGTAACACACGGGATATCTCCCGGTATCACTGCAAACGAATAAAAAAATTTAATTTCTTTTTAATTTTAATTAATTTTGTTATTATTTTTTTGCATCCACGAATGGTACTCGTGGTTGGAAAAAAAAAATACCCCCACGGTCGACCCAGCCGTTGGCAGAAATGGGTACCAGGATATTACCTTGGGAAGGTGAGGAATGTCGCTTCGCATCTGAGTTTCGATGCTTGAGGCGACACTATACAGAAATCTCCGAACATTTCTGGATAGGCGGCCGAGCACATATGTGTGTAAACTCGCGTGCTAAGATAGGCGGCCGAGCACATATGGGTGTAAACTCGCGTGCTAAGATAGGCGGCCGAGCACATATGGGTGTAAACTCGCGTGCTAAGATAGGCGGCCGAGCACATATGTGTGTAAACTCGCGTGCTAAGATAGGCGACAGAGCACATATGGGTGTAAACTCGCGTGCTAAGATAGGCGGCCGAGCACATATGGGTGTAAACTCGCGTGCTAAGATAGGCGGCCGAGCACATATGGGTGCAAACTCGCGTGCTAAGATAGGCGGCCGAGCACATATGGGTGCAAACTCGCGTGCTAAGATAGGCGGCCGAGCACATATGGGTGCAAACTCGCGTGCTAAGACGCCGGTTCAAGTCTCGTACTTTACATTTACCTTTACGAATTAAAATCCATAGTTGCTCAACCGCCCGTGCCAGTGGAATCATCCGAATTAATATCTCATCTCCCAAACAAAGAAAGGTAGCTGTTGTCCCCATCATAGCAGTCTCAGCACATGCCAAAAGACATACGGCGAAACCGCACAGAAAGTGAACACAGCTATCTGTTCTCCATCATACGATATCAACATTCATCGTAAATAATCGGAATATCGAAACACAATAAAAATAGATGAAACGCACAGCTCACGGAGAGATGGAGATCTTGGCAGCAACTAAATCGGTGGCCTAGCTCGAAACACAATAAAAATAGATGAAACGCACAGCTCACGGTGAGATGGAGATCTTGGCAGCAACTAAATCGGTGGCCTAGCTCGAAGCACAATCTTATATTCAAGTGTGTTTTCTGAGTGACTCGATGAACATCTTCAAGAAGATCGAAGGGGGCTGTGTTCGAAGACAATAGTTGATGTTACTCAAGAAGGACTGAATGGAACATGTTTCATTTTGAATGGTTCATCGTATATCCCTAGACCGGCCGTCCGCTAATCTTACGGTCTGTTGTTTGATGTGCGACGGGGATAATCTGACGACTAACTGTGTGTTTATATGTTCGGAATTGGAGTCAACAACGATGGCCTAACATCATCAAGCACTATACATTAAAAAAAAAATACGACGATCAACATTTTCAAGAGGACGTGAACTTCCGGTATATGGTGGATAGGCGGCGGGAACAATTGAAGGCTATGCATGAAAAGTGTTCCTTGTTGCAGTTTCCTCATTTTCCAAGTCCGGCTTGTTGCAGGAGCTACTGAGTTAAGTGCTCTGTGCACACCGTGAGCTGTGTGTCTCATCCGTTTTGATCATGTTTCGATATTCCAGTTGTTTACGATGAATGATGATATCGTATGACAGGGAACAGTCGGCTGTGTTCACTTTCTGCGCGGTTTCGCCTTATGTCTTTTGGCGTGTGCTGAAACTGCTACGACGGGGACTACAGCTACCTTTCTTTGTTTAGGAGATTTGATATTAATTCGGATGATTACGCTGGCACGGGCGTTTGAGCGATTATGGATTTTAATTCGTTTGCAGTGATACCGGCGCCTTCCATAACCAGATAACCAAAATGTTTCATTTTCGTGGCTGGACACTCGACGATAAAGGAAGTTAACGAACTGACAGCCTGGTTGCAACAGCTACCGTTGTTAACGGACGTGCAATGGACCGACTTAACATTCTGAATGCCCTCAGGGAGGTAGGGCGAACTAATGATTCAGTCATTGATCATGAATCTACAACCGTGTCCAGACTGTGTGTAAATCAAGTTAAGACTGGAGACGCTAGAAAGGAGCGCTATACGGGAAGGCACAGAAGAATTTGTTTATTTTTTCGTTCACCAGCTTTTACCTTTGACGAAGCCCCTAGAGACTAGGAACTGAATTTTGCGTGTTAATAAATTTTTCCCTGGCAGCCATGTGCACAGGGGTACCTCGCCGCACAGGCAGATAACTCCGGCTTCAGAGGTATTTTTTTTTCCGCTGATGAGTAACTGACGTTTCAAGCCGGGCCTCGCTGCTGAGACCAGGGGTGGTTGTCACAGAGAGAAATCATAAATAAAAATCCCAACTGGTGCAGCCAGGATTTGAACCGACAACCTCTCTGTCCTGAGGCCGGCGTCTTGCCTCGAGACCAACCAGTCCCCACTCACAGAAGAATAACAAATCAACACACAACTGGAGTAATCAGTCTCCGCACACTGAGGGACATACTGGGGGGGGGGAATCTAAGATCGGAATGGGGGTGGGGGGTGGGGGGAGTGAGCCTAGGTAGTCTAGTTATGAAAACTACCCGACGAGGCTACGTTCGGACGTCCTGTGTTCGATTCTCGCTGGAAGCAGTGTGGATTGTACTCGCGGTTGGAAAGAAAAAATACCCCGCGGTCGACCCAGCAGCTGGTGGCAGAAATGGATACCAGGGTTCATGCTCTGCGAAGCTGATGAATAGCGCCTCGCTTGTGATTTACGATGCTTCAGGCGACATTAGACAGGAGTCTCCGAACATATATTCAAGTTCTTCTCTTCTCATTACATGGCCAAAAAATGATGATTGTTTCTTCCTAACATTGGAAATTAGCTCTCTTTTATATATATATATATATAAATATATATATATATATAAAACGTTTATTCATAACTGTGGCCGAGTCGATAACTTCTTGGACTTCAAACCAGGAGGACGCGGGTTCAAATCCCAGTAGGGTGAACATAAAAAAAATAATAATATCGGGGATTAAATATACTAACTTTCACCATTGTTAAGACATCCAAACATTTCTATGCCAGCTAAACAACAAATGATAAATAGCATCTTCATACCAACTTTGTGCTATGAAAGTCAAACATGGACCCTTTCTAAATCCCATTTAAGAAAGATCAATACATGTGAGATGCGTTGCTTGAGAAAAGTAACAAACAACACAAGAAGAGATAGAATGCCAAATGAAACCATAAGAAAAATGGTAGGAACAAAACCCTGCCAAGAATATATAGAACAACAACAACTTAAATGGTTTGGCCACCTGGTCAGAATGAATCCTCACCAATCACCATCAAGGGCGTTCTTCTCGAGAATGCATGGGAAAAGACCAAGAGGAAGACCCAGAAGAAGATGGATAGATGCAGTGACAGAGACATGTAACAACAAAGGAAAATCACTAATTCAGACAATTCGAGCAGCACAAGAACGACAAATGATATAAACCACGACACCTTTTAGGTATCAGTGATAAAGAGAAAAGAAGAAGAAGAAGAAATATACTAACATCAAAACAAATAACACCAGAGCTAAAACTAAGAATAGTTAAATGTTACATCTTCTAAATATTCCTGTATGGTGCAGAAACATGGACATTAGACAAGAAAACAGAACAGAAAATTGAAGCCTTTGAAATGTGGATATATAGAAGAATAGGTAGAATTGGATGGAAAGAAAAGAAAACAAACGAAGCTTTAAAACACTAAAAATGAAAAGAGAACTACTAAACACAATTAGAACAAGACAAATGAAATTTTTGGGGCATGTTAAAAGACACAACAGTCTAATAAAAGTAATATTGGACGGGAAAATACAAGGTAAAAGAGGCAGAGGCAGACCAAGACTAACATGGACGAAAAACATAAAAAGATGGACAAGTCAACCAATGACAACCTGCACCATCAAAGCAAGAAACAGAGTGGAATGGCGCTCCATGGTAGCCAACCTTCGTTGCGGAGACGGCACTCAACACCTAGTGGCGACAGCACTGGACAAGCGGCCTTTATTCTCCTGTCCTGAAAGCCCCTACCCCCAGGTTGACCCCAATAATGAGAAAATGCCGTAAAGATTTGTTTCGTTTAAATTGATAACAGTGGGGAAAGTTTTTCAGTTGCTTCTTTCTCATGTATGTTTGTTCCTGCTGAAGGCCTATTGAGCCGAAACATCGTTCTAATTTGTGTCGTCCACTTATTACGTAAAGCTTTAATCATGTCGTTTTTTTAAATATATTTTTGTTGTAAATTTTGTTAATTTCCTTAGCCATATAGTTTCCCGTGTTTTGCCCTTCTGTTCGCTCCTACAGCTACATGTATTATGTTTCCCAGTGTTTTTTATATTCTATTAAACCATTTCTTTCGTGGTCGGTTGTTGGGTCTGGTGTTCTCGCAACGTTTATTGAAGGCTCGTTGTCGTTTAGATGTCTTATCACGTGACCAGACCCATTTTAGCTGTTCTTTCTTTATAGATTCTATTGCAGGTATTATTTCCAGCTTAAAAAAAATAATTTCTGATATTATCTCTCCGGTTAACAAGTGAGCAAGTCCAGCGTACACACATTTACTTTATTCCTCATCTGCTCCATTCCCTTTTTTCATCATCATCATCATCATCATCATCATCGTGTGCCCTCTCCGCAACGAAGGTTGGCTGCCATGGATCGCCATTCTACTCTGTTTCTTGCTTTGAAGGTGCAGGCTGACATAGATTGACTTGTCCATCTTTTGATGTTACTCGTCCATGTTAGTCTTGGTCTGCCTCTGCCTCTTTTACCTTGTATTTTTCCTTCCAGTATTACTTTTAGTAGGCTGTTGTGTCTTTTAACGTGCCCCAAAAATGTAATTTGTCTTGTCTTTATTGTGTTCAGCAGTTCTCTTTTTATTTTCAGTTGTTTTAAAACTTCATCGTTTGTTATCTTTTCTTTCCATCCAATTCTACCTATTCTTCTATAAATCCACATTTCAAAGGCTTCAATTTTCTGTTCTGTTTTCTTGTCTAATGTCCATGTTTCTGCACCATACAGGAATATTGAGAAGATGTAACATTTTGCCATTCTTAGTTTCAGCCTTGCTGATATTTGTTTTGTTGTTAGTATATTTTTCATGGCATTAAAATTACTTTTTGCCATACCTATTCTTTTGTTTATTTCAGTTTTGCATTTTCCATCATTGGTTATAGTATGTCCAAGGTAGTTGTAGCTCTGGACTGTCTCCAGATGTGTTCCCTCAACTGTGATATTTAATTGTTGGTCTTGAGAATTTTCTTTGTTTATGATCATAGTATTCCCTTTTTTACGGACATAAAAGTAGACAGACAAGCAAGTATACAGATGAACATACAGATAGGCAGACCTTTGGCGCCTTGACTGACGGTTGGTTGAAAGGAATCATGACTTGACAGTAGCTTGGTAAAATTTAGCTTTATGCTGGATGCTGTTTTACTGAACAGCTTCTCTCGTGGCTGAGTCTGTCAATATTGGATAGACAGATCCGACCACAGAATGAACCAGTTATATTTGTAGTGCCTGGCCTCATCTCCTATCTCCTGCGCCTCTTGTTTTCTGAATTTGACACCAACGCTTTTTTTCGAATGTTACTGTGCTGTTTTTTTTATATATTGTTATCTTTATTCTCCGTGTGCTACGATCTGATACTATATTTTCCCAGTTTTTTTTCACTGATAGAGAATTTATTAAAGGAAGCTCTGCAAATATCTTTATATCTCAGCACTGGTCTGCTTATTCAACTGGTTTGAGTCACAAGACTACACCCACGCCTGTATACTGAGTGATTCGATGAGCATGATTAAAAAAAAAAGTGGAGGCGGGCCCTATACGCATGCAATGGTTAGAATCATTGCAGAAGTAAAAAATACGTAAGGTCACATTTGTCTATGTCCCTGGACATACGGGAGTACGGGGAAATGAAAGAGCAGACAGATTGGCTAGCTGCGCTGTCGTTGAGGACGGTCAACCAATGGATCGGGCGGACATCATCAATGCCCTCCGAGATGTGGGAAGAGCACGGGACTTCGACAAACACAAATCCACGTCACTTCTTCAGATGATGGCGATGGGAGTTAACATGGGCACAGCCAGAAATGAGAAACTTAGTGGCCGTGTAAGAAGACTTATCAACCAACACAGAACTGGAGTCGTCAGTCGCTGGACACAGCGGGACTTGCTGAGGAGGGGATCTGAGCACCTATGGACATGTTCGGAGTGCGATGATGATGACCCGCAAATAACTCAATAACTGGTCAGCTATTTGGTCTCTCTCTGTCCCTACGTCCACCAAATAATAATTGTTTTAGAATACGATTATTGTCCATTCTTCTTACATGGTAGATAGACACACACATTAACAAACTGGCTGGCGTGGGTGAATGATTTGATGTATCAAGTAAGACAGAGATAGATGGCGAGACAGCAACAAGAAGATTCGAGTTTCATGGAATGTACGTGTCTTGTTTGAACTGGCTGAACAAGTAGAGCGGGCCAACTTTCACGCTTTGAACACGCAAAGTAGCCATGTCTCTAAAATCTTGCCACTTTGCCAACGTGAGAACGAATATTTCCCGCGCCATTTGCTGCAGTTCGTGACCAAATGTAACATCCGCCGTAACAAATTCGTGCAACTTTCGCCATCTACGACGAACTTGAGGCACAGGAGCTCAGCAAACTTGTATGTTTATGCTCGTAAACGTTAGGAATTAATCAAATAATATATGTATATCACGGCTGTTTGTTTTCATCTCAAGTGGCATTTTAATTCGGTAATTTCCTAGTTTGATCAGATATAGTATTTCAGTTTGGAAGAGTGATGTCCCCTAAAATATGTCTGCCAAAATACAGTGGTTCTACGCATTCTTGGCGTTGGGGTCATTACGCCGATTGGTAATCAACCGCACACTTCCCTTCGATCAGAAGATCATAATTAGGCCGAGTGGCGTCGTTTTTGTCACGCGTTATAATATATTTATAAATATTTAACACTAAAGCTAAACCTAACCCCTGGACCCAACGCCCAATCAACAGATACTCCGAAATGATTACATGCCAGCGTAATGACCCCAACGCCAAGAATGCGTAGAACCACTGTATTTTGGCAGACATATTTTAGGGGACATCACTCTTCCAAACTGAAAGACTATATCTGATCAAACTAGGAAATTACCTTTAATTCTTATCTTTGACGTTTTGGCAGCATTTATGCATGAAGATTTTCTGAGCCTAGTACATTCCATTTATTCTTAAGATATGATATTTTTGTAGAATAAACCAGACACAAATGTGACGTAACATTGTTTCGCTTAAGTAATCATTCGTGTATAAATGGAATCTCTTTAGTCGAAAATTTTAGCAAAAAAGATAAAAGATTGTATCAAAAAAGATAAAAGACTGTAACAAACAAGATTAAAGATTGTAACAAAAAAAGATCAAAGATCGTTTTTAAAAAATCAAAGATGGTAAAAAAAAATCAAAGATTGTTTAAAAAAATCAAAGATTGTAAAAAAAAAAAAAAATCAAAGATTGTAAAAAAAAAAAGATTTTTAAAATATTGTAACAAAAAAGATCAAAGAATGAAATTTAAAAAAATAAAGATTGTAAGAAAAAAAAAATCAAAGATAGTAACAAAAAAAGATTACAGATTGACAAATCTTAGATTTGGGGTTGGATGCAATATTCAACTTTTACCCACAGAAAATCGTAAATTTTCAGGTTTAGTTTATAATCACTTTGAATTTATAATAGAAGTCTGTGTATTTTATATTCCCTTAAAGTATACAGATGACCAAATAAACTAAACTGGCGACAAACAAATGTGATAAGTATATTTTGTTATAGACTTTGCAAGAAAAATAATTTAAAATATAATAATATGATAAATAAAATAAAAAAAAGTAAAGTACCCCCCCCCCCCCCCGTTACGCCAAGTGGCGAATAGGGAATATGGTGTTAGTGACCATACATTTTACAGACCTTCGGCACATGATTTTTGGGGTAATGTGGTCGGTATTACGCCCGTGCCGCTTCACTTTCCCTGAAAAAAAATCCGGTGCCCATTAAAGGCTGGGTGAACTCGGAAGCCGTCGATTGGGATCGAACCGTACCTCTTGTCCTTCGTAGTCCAGTTCACTAACCACTGAGCTATCACGGCTCCCAATATGATAAATAATATGATACTAATCTAATTCCGGGACAGATAAGCCAACATTCTCTTGTTTCTAAAATTACCAATCTGGCAGAAAAAGAGATGCAGCGAATACGATGACGCTGGATAGGATACACAATGCGGAAGCCAATTGAGAGCATTACACAACATGTCCTTGTCTGGAATCCACAAGGAAAAAGACAAAGTGGAAGACCAAAATATTCTTGGAGAAGATAGATGGAAACAGAGACGAAGATGATGGAGAAGACATGGAATGATCTTAAAAGAATGGCAAGATACAGAACGGCTTGGAAAGTGTTTGTTGAAGACCTATGCTCCATAGGGAGCTGAAAGTGTTTGTTGAAGACCTATGCTTTACAGGGAGGTGAAAGTGTTTGTTGAAGACCTATGCTTTACAGGGAGGTGAAAGTGTTTGTTGAAGACCTATGCTTCACAGATAGCTGAAAGTGTTTGTTGAAGACCTATGCTTCACAGGGAGCTGAAAGTGTTTGTTGAAGACCAATGCTCCACAGGGAGCTGAAAGCGTTTGTTGAAGAGTTATGCTCCACAGGGAGCTGAAAGTGTTTGTTAAAGACCTATGCCCCACAGGGAGCTGAAAGTGTTTGTTGAAGACCTATGCTTCACAGGGAGCTGAAAGTGTTTGTTGAAGACCTATGCTTTACAGGGAGATGAAAGTGTTTGCTGAAGACCTATGCTCCACAGATAGCTGAAAGTGTTTGTTGAAGACCAATGCTCCACAGGGAGCTGAAAGCGTTTGTTGAAGAGCTATGCTCCACAGGGAGCTTAAAGTGTTTGTTAAAGCCCTATGCTCCACAGGGAGCTGAAAATGTTTGTTGAAGATCTATGCTCCATAGGGAGCTGAAAGTGCTTGTTGAAGACCCATGCTCCATAGGGAGCTGGAAGTGTTTTTTTTAAGACCTATGCTCCACAGGGATCTGAAAGGCAGAAGACGTAAACCCTTCTAGCATCGATTTGAAATTAGTCTGTGGGTGCTCTTTACTTCAACACTTTTGCTGGTAAAATTTGCAATGATCTGTAATCTTAGTTTTACTTTTATACCATTTACGTGACTATTCTTATTTAGTACTTTACAGCAGCAAGTGCTGGGAACTGTCATCATGCAGAAACTAATTTACAAGTGCACATTTTAATTTAAAAAATGACAAATGAAGATAGGTTCAAAGCAAAGAAATGGATACAAATGCGAAGCTGAAATAAAGCTAATTGTAAGGAGAAATGACAAAAACAAAATGAAAAAAAAAATATATAAAAACAGTAAAGGTTAAAGCTTTATGTAATACATGGATAAAAGAAATTAGATCAGGGTTTCGGCCCAATATGGCATCAGCCATCCCAGACAGCCATCAAAGCAAGAAACAGAGTAGAACGGCGATCCATTGTAGTCAACCTTCGTTGCGGAGAAGGCACTCGATGATGAAGATGATGACATCAGCATGAACAAACATACAACACAAACACAGATTCGTATTTAAAATGAAAATAATAAAAATATTAATTTCGAACTAGAATAAGAAATAACAATAATGATAAATGACTTACCAGTTTTAACGTTCATTTCCATTCTGTCCACATCACAGTTTACAGGGAAGTTATTTTATTCCTCGCTGGACACTGCGAGACTTGCTGAGGAGGGGATCTGAGCACCTTTGGACATGTTCGGAGTGCAATGATGATGACCCGCTAATAACTCAATAACTCAATATTTTATTCCTATTTTTCTTTTCTTTATCATTCTGGTTCGAAATTATTATTGTTATTATTTATTTATTTATTAAAATGTTAAATACATATCTGTGTTTGGTTGTATGTTTGTCCCTGCTGAAGGCCTATTGAGCCGAAACGTTGTTCTAATTTGTTGCATCCACTTATATCTTAAAGCTTTAACCAAACCATTTTTTTTTCTTTTTTTTTTTCATAATATTTTTTTTTTAATTTCTCCTTACATATTAAGATAGGCCTAAATATGTAATTACTTGAGATGATGTAAATTAAAGTAGAACCTCCAGTGACCATCAATTTTACAGACCTTCGGCACATGATTGTTGGCGTAATGTGGTCGGTATTTACGTCCGTCCCGCTTTACTTTCCCAGAAAAAAAATCAGGTACCCATTTAAGGATGGGTGAACCTGGAGCCGTCGATCAGGATCTAACCCGATCTCTTGTCCCTTAGTAGTCCAGTTCACTAACCACTGAGCTGTCGCGGCTCCGATATTTCTGTACCCAATCATATTTTGGATAAATATTCATTAAGTCAATGCTGTTTAGCAAAGAAAGATTCGCAATTTATACAAACTTTAACAACTCACCATGGAGACGCGATAGCTCAGTGGTTAGTGACTGAACTACTTAGGACGAGAAGTTGGGTTCAATCCTCATCGACGGCTTCAAGGTTCACCCAGCCTTTAATTTTTGAGTACCGAATTTTTTTCTGGGAGAAGTAAAGCGGCATGGGCTTAATAGCGACCACATTACCTTCAACATAATATGCCAAAGGTCTGTAACAATTATGGTCACTAATACCATATTCCTTATACGCCACTTGGAGTGACGGGGGTACTTTACTTTTATGTTTATATAATAACTATGTTACTATTCTCACTAGTTATTTCGTTTTTCTGTGACAGGATTAAACAAGCGAAAGTGATGGATCAGGATTCGATCGTCTTTGTTCTTGTCATCATCTCTCTCGGTGTTAGCAATGGACAAGGTTAGTTTGTGACAGCTCCAATATTTCTTTTCTTTTTTTTTGGTCGGTATTTGATGGTCTAGTGATAGGACGTCGGCCTCTGGATAAGAAGATATCGGGTTCAAAACCTGCCAGTGGCAGGTGGGCATTTGCCTCTTCCAGCCTGTGGTTTCTTCATGGTTTTACCCTCCTCTTGGGTAGTGAGATTCGATGTCTAACCTTCTCGGATAGCGGCAAAGAACACAAAGGATCTCGTGTGGACGCAGCGAACTTTAAATAACCGTGGCAGTTTTGAAGACGTAAAGTTGTTAAATTTTAAATGTATGTAGTTAGTTGTACTTAGTTGTACTTAGTTGTAGTTAGTTGTAATTAGTCGAAGGCCCCGGCATCACTGCAAACGAATTAAAATCCATAATTGCTCATGGTTTTACCACCCGTGACAGTGGAATCATCCGAATTAACGTCTCATTCCGTGGTAGGATGCAAACAAAGAAAGGCACTTGCTGTCCACGTCATAGCAGCCACAGCATGTGCCAAAAGACATAAGGTGTAACCGCATTGAAAGTGAACACAGCCAAACTGTCCTTCATAATAAACGATGTCATCAGTTATCGTAAGCAATCGGAATATTGACGCACGATCCGGATGAAATACACAGCTCATGGTGTGCACAGAGCATTACACAACTTCGGCAGAAAACCGGACTTGGAATCTGAGGAAACTGCAAGAAGAAACACTTTTCAAACAGAGCCTTAATGTCGCATATCCGCCATATTGACCGGAAGTCCGTTCACTTTCGTGTTAAATTTTACGAAAAAGCTAAATCCTATTCTGAATTATCCCATTTATTTTGTATTGTTCAAATTAATCTGAATTGACCAATATGTTCTGAATCTGGGGTACAATTTGCCTGCAAACTGATACAATACAATCTGTCAGCATCAGTGTATTTCAGATTATTTCAGTGTATTTCTGTTTACTTCAGTGTATTTCTGTTTACTTCAGTGTATTTCTGTTTACTTCAGTGTATTTCTATTTACTTCAGTGTATTTCTGTTTACTTCAGTGTATTTCTGTTTACTTCAGTGTATTTCTGTTTACTTCAGTGTATTTCTATTTACTTCAGTGTATTTCTGTTTACTTCAGGGTATTTCTATTTACTTCATTTTATTTCTGTTTACTTCAGGGTATTTCTATTTACTTCAGTGTATTTATGTTTACTTCAGTGTATTTCTGTTTACTTCAGTGTATTTCTGTTTACTTCAGGGTATTTATGTTTACTTCAGGGTATTTCTGTTAACTTCATTGTATTTCTGTTTACTTTAGTGTACTTCTCTTTATTTGGGTGTATTTCTGTTTGCTTCATTTAATATATTTATGTTTGATTCAGTCTATTTCTGTTTAATTTGGTATATTTCTGTTTGCTTCACTGAATTTCTGTCTACTTCAGTATATTTGTATCTTTCCTTCAGTGTATTTCAGTCACCTTTATTCAGTGTATTTTAGTCACCTTTATTCGGTGTATTTTAATCATCTTTATTCAGTGTATTTTAATCACATTTATTCAGCGTATTTTAGTCACTTTTATTCAGTGTATTTTAGTCACCTTTATTTAGTGTATTTCAGTCACCTTTATTCAGTGCATTTTAATCAGCTTTATTCAGTGCATTTTAATCAGCTTTATTCAGTGTATTTCAGTCACCTTTATTTAGTGTATTTTAATCACCTTTATTCAGTGTATTTTAGTCACCTTTATTTAGTGTATTTCAGTCACCTTTATTCAGTGCATTTTAATCAGCTTTATTCAGTGTATTTTAATCACATTTATTCAGCGTATTTTAGTCACTTTTATTCAGTGTATTTTAGTCACCTTTATTTAGTGTATTTCAGTCACCTTTATTCAGTGCATTTTAATCAGCTTTATTCAGTGTATTTTAATCAGCTTTATTCAGTGTATTTCAGTTACCTTTATTTAGTGTATTTTAATCACCTTTATTCAGTGTATTTCAGTCACCTTTATTCAGTGTATTTCAGTCACCTTTATTTAGTGTATTTTAATCAGCTTTATTCAGTGTATTTCAGTTACCTTTATTTAGTGTATTTTAATCACCTTTATTCAGTGTATTTTAATCAGCTTTATTCAGCGTGTTTTAGTCACCTTTATTCAGTGTATTATAGTCACCTTTATTTAGTGTATTTCAGTCACCTTTATTCAGTGCGTTTTAATCAGATTTATTCAATGTATTTGTTTGCGTCAATGAACTTGTATTTATTTCACGTTGTTACGTGTCCTGACAGAACGGCGATGTGATGTCCCAGCGGATGTTGTCTTCCTCATGGACGCGTCTGACAGCATCAAAGACACGGAATGGGGGCAGGAGAAAGACTTTGTGTCCGTGTTGATTGACAACCTCGAGGTGGACAGATACGCCATTCATGTGGGGGTTGTTGTGTACAGCACGGATCTCGGACAGGTTGGTTTGTGCTGTCAAATTTCGCAGTACGTTCGTTCGGTCGTTCGTTTGTTCGTTTTGCGTGTAAGCCTACTTATTGATGAGACATATACTCAAAACCTACAAGTGGATATCAAAATTGAAGGAATAGACATGGAGAAAGTTTACAAATACAACTACCTTGGACATACTATAACCAGTGATGGAAAAAATGTAAAACTGAATTGAACAAAAGAATAGGAATGGCAAAAAGTAATTTTAATGTCATGAAAAATATACTAACATGAAAACAAATAACACTAGGGCTAAAACTAAGAATAACAAAATGTTATATCTTCTCAACATTCATATATGGTGCAGAAACATGGACATTAAACAAGAAAACAGAACAGAGAATTGAAGCCTTTGAAATGTGGATATATAGAAGAAAAGGTAGAATTGGATGAAAAGAAAAGAAAACAAACAATGAAGTATTAAAACAACTAAAAATGGAAAGAGAACTACTAAACACAATTCAAACAAGATAAATGCGATTTTTGGGTCATGTTAAAAGGCACAACAGCCTACTAAAAGTAATCTAGGTGGGGAAAATACAAGGTAAAAGAGGCAGAGGTAGACCAAGACAAACATGGACTAGTAACATCAAAATATGGAAAAATCAGCCTATGACAACCTGCACCATCAAAGCAAGAGGCAGGGCAGAATGGCGCTCCATGGTAGCCAACCTTCGTTGCGGAGATGGCACTCGATTATGATGACGATGATACTCATACAAACTATGACGACAGATTTACAAAAAAGGAACACAGCAAAATACTGACGTTTCAGTCTACATGCGGCCTTCTTCTGAAAACGAGAACAACACAAAATGACAACGAAATAAAGATAAACTCTACTACATCTAGAATGAGCAGTACATGCAAATCAAGCAGAAATAAAAAAGAGGGATAAGAGATGAAATGGTAAAACGAAAGGAAGATGGGTTATATATATATAAGAGGATACAAATTAATAATAAATTTAAAAAATTAGTAAGCTAAAAATATATATAAAATTAAACCGAGACGAGAAGGTCGCATGTAGGCCAAAACGTCAGTATTTTGTTGTGTTTCTTTTTTTGTAAAACTGTCACCCTACCTTGTAGGAGTGTACGAACACCCCTCCACCTTATATTTCCTAAATACCATCCTCCTTTATATTTTCTAAACACCCCTCCCCTTATATTTCCTAAACACCCCTCCCTTTTATATTTCCTAAATACCCCTCCCCTTATATTTCCTAAATAGGCCCCCCCCCCTTATATTTTCTAAACACCCCTCCCTTTATATTTCCTAAACACCCTTTCCCTTATATTTCCTAAACACCCCTCCCCTTATATTTCCTAAATAGCCCCCCCCCTATATTTTCTAAACACCCCTCCTTTTATATTTCCTAAACACCCCTCCCCTTATATTTCCTAAACACCCTTTCCCTTATATTTCCTAAACACCCCTCCCCTTATATTTCCTAAACACCCCTCTCCCTTATTTTTCGCAAAATTCTCCTTCCCTTATATTTCCTAAATACCTCTCCCTCTTATATTCCCTAACACCCCCACCCCTTACATTTCCTAACACCCCCACCTCTTAAATTTCCTAACACCCCACCCCTTATATTTCCAAAACACCCTTTCCCCTAATATTTCCCAAAAACCCCTCCCCCTATATTTCCTTAACACCCCCCCCCCCACACACCTATATTTCCCAAACACCGACCACATCTCATGTCTCCAGGTGATCGACCTCCAACCATTCAAAACCAAGAACCAGCTGAAGAGCCTTCTCCGCCAAGCCGTCCAAATAAACCAAGGTGAGGCCAGTGGTTTTTCTTCTGCTACTCCATGTCAAGTGTTTTAACTTCGCATCTCCCCAGGTTTCCGTCACTCGCATTTTATTTTCCCTCGAGGCGTTCTCGGTGGCTAATTTTTTTCGTTTAACGACGTTAATAATTACAGGAGCGTGTACATCTGATTGTGATGTTGCTCGTGAACACGTGACTAAATGTGTGTGGCAACCTTATCTGTTTGTGACTGAAATAATTATATCAATGAAAACCTTCTTAGACCCCTTTTTGGAACTTAAGCCATGGACAAGGAAGAGGTAAAGGTCAAGTACGATATATGAGTCGGCGACATAGCACGCGAGTTTTCGCCCATATGTGCTTGGCCTTCTATCATGAAGTGTTCGGAGACTTCTGGATAGTCTCGCCTCAAGCATCGAAACTCAGTATGCGAGGGGCTTTTCCAGAGTACTAACATGGTACCCATTCGCATTTGGGTCGATCGTGGGGGTATTTTTATTTTAACCACGAGTACAACCCACACTGCCCCCAGCGGGAATCGAACACGGGTTGTCCGAACGTTGGTAGCCCAATCGGATGGTTTTCCTAAAATAGGCTACCGAGACAACCCCCCCCCCCCCAATTCCTCCATAGACCAGGTGTCATCATCCGCCCCTACTGGACATTTTCTCTAAATCTTTCCAGTCTAGGTCAATGTTCTTGTGGCTTTTCATGACTTCTTGTATTTCTTGCCCTTTCTGTTTTCTTTTCCCCAGTGGGTTCCATGACAGTGTATGTCTTACTATGTTTGCATCAAGTTTACTTAGTGTGTATCCATCAAATCTCGATCTTCAATTTCTAGTCTGTAGCTAGATTGCTCCTTGTTTTGTTCTTTACCAGATATCATTATTTCTGATCTTGTCATGCCGTCTAATTCTTACGATTTTCATGAAACAATTGTTTACACAATTCTGTAACTTTAAATTATTTGTTTTCTACAACATATTTTGACGCAATTATCTGCGAGTTACTAAGTGTTTTATGTGTTTGGATGTTCTGTACATGACTAAATGTTTGATGTGTTTGGATGTTCTGTACATGACTAAATGTTTGATGTGTTTGGGTGTTCTGTACATGACTAAATGTTTGATGTGTTTGGGTGTTCTGTACATGACTAAATGTTTGATGTGTTTGGATGTTCTGTACATGACTAAATGTTTGATGTGTTTGGATGTTCTGTACATGACTAAATGTTTGATGTGTTTGGATGTTCTGTACATAACTAAATGTTTGATGTGTTTGAATGTTCTGTACATGACTAAATGTTCGATGTGTTTGGATGTTCTGTACGTGACTAAATGTTTGGATGTTCTGTACGTGACTAAATGTTTGATGTGTTTGAATGTTCTGTACGTGACTAAATGTTCGATGTGTTTGGATGTTCTGTACCTGACTAAATGTTTGATGTGTTTGGATGTTCTGTACGTGACTAAATGTTCGATGTGTTTGGATGTTTTGTACGTGACTAAATGTTTGGATGTTCTGTACGTGACTAAACGTTTGATGTGTTTGGATGTTCTGTACGTGACTAAATGTTTGATGTGTTTGGATGTTCTGTACGTGACTAAGTGTTTTATGTGTTTGGATGTTAACACCAGGGCTAAAACTAAGAATAGCAAAATGTTGTGTCTTCTCAACATTCCTATATGGTGCAGAAACATGGACATTAGACAAGAAAACAGAATGGAGAATTAAAGCCTTTGAAATATGGATATATAGAAGAATAGGTAGAATTGGATGGAAGGAAAATAAAACAAATGATGAAACAACTAAAAATGAAAAGCGAACTACTAAACACAATTCGAACAAGACAAATGCGATTTTTGGGCCATGTTAAAAGACACAACAGCCAACTAAAAGTAATCCTGGAGGGGAAAATACAAGGTAAAAGAGGTAGAGGCAGACCAAGACTAACATGGACGAGTAACATCAAAAGATGGAGAAACCAACTATTGACAACCTGCACCACCAAAGCAAGAAACAGAGTAGAATGGCGCTCCATGGTAGCCAACCTTTGATGCGGAGATGACACTCAATGATGATGTATTTGGATTTTATGTATGTTAATAAATGTTTGATGTATTTGTATGTTCTGTACGTAACTAAATGTTTGATGTATTTGTATGTTCTGTACGTTACTAAATGTTTGATGTATTTGTATGTTCTATACGTAACTAAATGTTTGATGTATTTGTATGTTCTGTACGTAACTAAATGTTTGATGTATTTGTATGTTCTGTACGTAACTAAATGTTTGATGTATTTGTATGTTCTGTACGTAACTAAATGTTTGATGTATTAGTATGTTCTGTACGTAACTAAATGTTTGATGTATTTGTATGTTCTGTACGTAACTAAATGTTTGATGTATTTGTATGTTCTGTACGTAACTAAATGTTTGATGTATTTGTATGTTCTGGAAGTAACTAAATGTTTAATGTATTTGTGTGTTCTGTACGTAACTAACTATTTGCGCGACAGTAATTCCAAGAAATTTTCACAGGTCACAATTTGTGTTTTCACCGGTTCTTTTCCAGGAACCGATACAGCAAAAGCCATTGCGAAAATGGTGGAAATGTCTGAAGGTCAAGGACGTCTAGAAGCTGGCGCCAAGCAAATTGCTGTTATCATTACAGATGGAAGGTCGACGGACGTGACTGCTACCATCAGGGTAGGTCTCAGACAGCAATTTACCAGTCATAGTCAGTCATGAAATGGCCTTAGAACGTTGGTATTGAAAAGTTTAATACCAGTCTATGTCTGTATTACTAAATTACTATTAAAATGGCTATTACTATTAAAATAGCACCATATAAATAATCTAAGGTATGCTGATGATATAGTCTTAATCGCTAAGAGTGAAAATAGTTACAAGAAATGTTGAACATTATAGTGAAAGAAAGCCAAAATAAAGGACTTAGCCTTAATAGCAAAAAGACAGAGGTAATGGTAACAACAAAGAAAATGACATCACCTCAGTGCAAAATAAAGACAAGTGGAACAATATTAAAACAGGTAAATGAATTTAAATATTTGGGAACTTTGTTAACCTCAGACGGAAGATGTACAACAGAGGTGAGATGCAGAACGGTGCAGGCAAAAGCAGCTTTCCAAAAAATGAGGAAGATACTATGCAAGCCATTTTTGACAATAGAAACAAGAAAAAGATTTCTTAAATGTTACGTAGAGCCAGTCTTAACATATGGATGCGAATCATAGACAATGGGACAACAGACAAGAAAATCACTGGAGTCTGTAGAAATGTGGTTTTACAAAAAAATGTTGAGAGTACCATGGACAGCTAAGAAGAGTAATGAAGATGTTCTGAGAGAGGTCAAAGCAAAAAGAGAACTAATTTCCAATATTAGGAAGAAACAATCATCATTTTTTTGGTCATGTAATGAGAAGAGAACAACTGAATTGTATTGTATCAACTGAGAAAATTGAGGGACGAAGAGATAGAGGGGAGTAAAGAGAAAAGATATCAGACAGCTTAAGAGAATGGCTTGGCAGAAGGTCAACAACAGAAATGATAAATAACTGTCGAGATCGAAAGTTTTGGAGAGACATGATCACCCACGCCAGCAGGCCCGGTACTTGATGATGATGATTAAAATGGCAGACCAATACTGAGATATAAGGACGTTTGCAGGTCTTCCTTGATTGAATTCTATTCTCTGTCAGCGAAAGAAATTTGGATAATGTGTCTCAAGATCTTTGCACAAAAAGTAAAGTACCCCTGTCACGCCAAGTGGCGTATAGGGAATATGGTGTTAGCGACCATAAACTTTACAGACCTTCGGCACATGATTTTTGGGGTAATGTGGTCGGTATTACGCCCGTGTCGCTTTACGTTCCCAGAAAAAAAAAAAAAAAACCCGGTACCCATTAAAGGCTGGGTGAACCCGGAAGCCGTTGGTTGTGATCGAACCCTTCCTCTTGTCTTTTGTAGGATCGTTGCATATGGAGAACAAAAAAAAAAAAAAGAAGAACAGCACAGCAACATTTGAGGAAGAGATGGTATCAAATTCAGAAGACAAAAGGCGCAGGCGAAAGAAGATATGACCATGCACCACGAATACATCTTGTTCATTTTGCGGTCGGATTTGTCTATACAATCTTGACATATGCAGACACGAGAAAAGCTGTTAGACAAAAGAGCATCCAGTGCAAAACACTAATATTTAACTAAACTACTGACTTATCATCACTTCTTGCTATCAATCGTCTGTGAAGATGCCAAAGGCCATATAACAGTGTTATTCTTGCGAAACATGGACCTTTATCATTTACAGTTTTATATCAGAACTACAGAAGAAAATACAAACTATGTGGATAAGTTGAAATGTTATCATTAGGTTTTGGGCATCTAAACTCTTGGGCATCTAAACTCTTGGGCATCTAGACCCTTGGGTATATAAACTCTTGGGCATCTAGACCCTTGGGTATATAAACTCTTGGGCATCTAGATTCTTGGGTATATAAACTCTTGGGCATCTAGATTCTTGGGTATATAAACTCTTGGGCATCTAGATTCTTGGGTATATAAACTCTTGGGCATCTAGACCCTTGGGTATATAAACTCTTGGGCATCTAGATTCTTGGGTATATAAACTCTTGGGTATCTAGATTCTTGGGTATATAAACTCTTGGGCATCTAGATTCTTGGGTATATAAACTCTTGGGCATGTAGACCCTTGGGTATATAAACTCTTGGGCATCAAGATTCTTGGGTATATAAACTCTTGGACATCTAGATTCTTGGGCATTTAGACTCTTGGGCATCTAGACTCTTGGGCATCTAGACTCTTGGGTATATAAACTCTTGGGCATCTAGATTCTTGGGCATATAAACTCTTGGGAATTTAGATTCTTGGGTATATAAACTCTTGGGCATCTAGATTTTTGGGTATTTAAACTCTTGGGCATCTAGACCCTTGGGTATATAAACTCTTGGGCATCTAGACCCTTGGGTATATAAACTCTTGGGCATCTAGACCCTTGGGTATATAAACTCTTGGGCATCTAGATTCTTGGGTATATAAACTCTTGGGCATCTAGATTCTTGGGTATATAAACTCTTGGACATCTAGATTCTTGGGTATATAAACTCTTGGGCATCTAGACCCTTGGGTATATAAACTCTTGGGCATCTAGATTCTTGGGTATATAAACTCTTGGGCATCTAGATTCTTGGGTATATAAACTCTTGGGCATCTAGATTCTTGGGAATTTAAACTCTTGGGCATGTAGACCCTTGGGTATATAAACTCTTGGGCATCTAGACTCTTGGGCATCTAGACCCTTGGGTATATAAACTCTTGGGCATCTAGACCCTTGGGTATATAAACTCTTGGGCATCTAGATTCTTGGGTATATAAACTCTTGGGCATCTAGATTCTTGGGTATATAAACTCTTGGGCATCTAGATTCTTGGGTATATAAACTCTTGGGCATCTAGACCCTTGGGTATATAAACTCTTGGGCATCTAGATTCTTGGGTATATAAACTCTTGGGTATCTAGATTCTTGGGTATATAAACTCTTGGGCATCTAGATTCTTGGGTATATAAACTCTTGGGCATGTAGACCCTTGGGTATATAAACTCTTGGGCATCAAGATTCTTGGGTATATAAACTCTTGGACATCTAGATTCTTGGGCATTTAGACTCTTGGGCATCTAGACTCTTGGGCATCTAGACTCTTGGGTATATAAACTCTTGGGCATCTAGATTCTTGGGCATATAAACTCTTGGGAATTTAGATTCTTGGGTATATAAACTCTTGGACATCTAGATTTTTGGGTATTTAAACTCTTGGGCATCTAGACCCTTGGGTATATAAACTCTTGGGCATCTAGACCCTTGGGTATATAAACTCTTGGGCATCTAGACCCTTGGGTATATAAACTCTTGGGCATCTAGATTCTTGGGTATATAAACTCTTGGGCATCTAGATTCTTGGGTATATAAACTCTTGGACATCTAGATTCTTGGGTATATAAACTCTTGGGCATCTAGACCCTTGGGTATATAAACTCTTGGGCATCTAGATTCTTGGGTATATAAACTCTTGGGCATCTAGATTCTTGGGTATATAAACTCTTGGGCATCTAGATTCTTGGGAATTTAAACTCTTGGGCATGTAGACCCTTGGGTATATAAACTCTTGGGCATCTAGACTCTTGGGTATATAAACTCTTGGGCATCTAGACTCTTGGGTATATAAACTGTTGGGCATCTAGACCCTTGGGCATCTAGATTTTTGGGCATCTAGACTCTTGGGTATATATACTCTTGGGCATCTAGTTTGAATCACAAATTAAAAAGTTCGCAAAAGGATACAAGTAGTGGGAATATATGATGATCTTTCGACTATTGTGAAGAGACTCAGATTGAAATGGTTTGGCCACGTATCTTGATCGCCTGGCCTGGCAAATACCTTTCTGCAAGAACGAACTGTGAAAAGAGCGAGAAAAGAGATATAATCGTGGTGATGGGGGTTAATATTAAAGAATGGACAGGCCTGGAGTTTGAAGAGTTCCAAAGAATGACTGAAGTTAAAGAATGGCTGAGAGAAATGGAGAAGGTTGACCTGTCAGTGGTGCCCCATCAACTCCCAGGGTTATGGGATGAGGGTGTCTTGTGTTTGGTCAGGGTGTATGCTTACCTTCACGACTGCAATGTTTACTATTTCGTGTTATGTTTATGACTGAAAAGATGATTAGAGGCGACACATAGATGGGATTTATTTGACAGTTCCATGGACAGCTGAAAAGACCAACGAGGAAATTCTCAAAGCGGTCAACATAAATAATGACAAGACTATTAGAGGCCACAGAGATAGGATTTCTCAAAAGAATGTTGAAAGTTTCCTGTACAGCTGAAAAGACCAACGAGAAAATTCTCAAAGTGGTCAATATAAAAAATGACAAGACTATTAGAGGCCACAGAGATAGGATTTCTCAAAAAGAATGTTGAAAGTTTCCTGTACAGCTGAAAAGACCAACGAGAAAATTCTCAAAGTGGTCAATATAAAAAATGACAAGACTATTAGAGGCCACAGAGATAGGATTTCTCAAAAAGAATGTTGAAAGTTTCCTGTACAGCTGAAAAGACCAACGAGAAAATTCTCAAAGCGGTCAACATAAAAAATGACAAGACTATTAGAGGCCACAGAGATAGGATTTCTCAAAATAATGTTGAAAGTTTCCTGTACAGCTGAAAAGACCAACGAGAAAATTCTCAAAGCGGTCAACATAAAATATGACAAGACTATTAGAGGCCACAGAGATAGGATTTTTCAAAATAATGTTGAAAGTTTCCTGTACAGCTGAAAAGACCAACGAGAAAATTCTCAAAGCGGTCAACATAAAATATGACAAGACTATTAGAGGCCACAGAGATAGGATTTCTCAAAAAGAATGTTGAAAGTTTCCTGTACAGCTGAAAAGACCAACGAGAAAATTCTCAAAGCGGTCAACATAAAAAATGACAAGACTATTAGAGGCCACAGAGATAGGATTTCTCAAAATAATGTTGAAAGTTTCCTGTACAGCTGAAAAGACCAACGAGAAAATTCTCAAAGCGGTCAACATAAAATATGACAAGACTAGTAGAGGCCACAGAGATAGGATTTCTCAAAAGAATGTTGAAAGTTTCCTGTACAGCTGAAAAGACCAATGAGGAAATTCTCAAAGAGGCCAACACAAAAAGGGAGCTCATAAGAAACATCAGAAAGAAACAATCAACATTTTTTGGCACATCATGATAATAAGAAAGTTGGAATCGTTGGTTACAACTGGAAAAATAGAGGGAAAGAGAGACCGGGGACGACAAAGAAAGAAAATACTAAATAGCTTGGTGTTATGACATGGAAAACAGTCAACAACAGAATTGATACAATGCACTGTTGATATAAGATTGCGGAAGGACATGATCGCCTACATCAGCCGGTATGGTACATCATAATGGTTATATTTATGGGTGATATATTTAACACCAGAGTTACTTACATCACAATTATAGGAAGCCAGACGAGCAAGGCTGCAGCATCATGTTGAGATGATTGCTCTGGGGGTTGGCAATGAGACTTTCTTAGAGGAACTGGTAGAGATAGCTGGACCTCTCAATGCCAAACGACTGTTCCAAGTGAAAGACTTCTCACAGCTTCATGATGTTGTAGCACAGTTGCAGGATTTAATCTGTGAAAGTAAGATTTTGTTGTTGTAGTTGTTGCTGTACGTTGTTCTTGCTTGTGTTGTTGTATTGTTATAGCTGTAGTTGTTGCTGTGTGCTGTTGTATTGTTATAGCTGTAGTTGTTGCTGTGTGCTGTTGTATTGTTAAAGTTGTAGTTGTTGCTGTTGTTCTTTTTGTTGGTGCTGTTGTATTGTTATAGTTGTAGTTGTTGCTGTTGTTGTTGTTGTTGTTCTTGTTGGTGCTGTTGTATTGTTATAGTTGTAGTTGTTGCTGTTGTTGTTGTTGTTCTTGTTGGTGCTGTTGTATTGTTATAGTTGTAGTTGTTGCTGTTGTTACTGCTGTTGTTGTATTGTTATAGTTGTCATTGTTGCTGTTGTTTTTGTTGGTGCTGTTGTATTGTTATAGTTGTAGTTGTTGCTGTTGTTGTTCTTGTTTGTGTTGTTGTATTGTTATAGTTATAGTTGTAGTTGTTGCTGTTGTTGTTTTTGTTGGTGCTGTTTTATTGTTATAGTTGTAGTTGTTGCTGTGTGTTTTTCTTGTTGGTGCTGTTGTATTGTTATACTTGTAGTTGTTGCTGCTGTTGTTCTTGTTTGTGTTGTTGTAATTATTGTAGCTGCTGTTGTTCTTGTTGGTGTTGTTGTAGTTGTAGTTGCTGCTATTATTGCTGTTGTTGTAGTTGTAGTTGCTGCTATTATTGCTGTTGTCTATAGGTGCTCCCACATCCCCTCGAGAAACTCGAGAAAAAATCCCAGGAGAATACCGACCCACGTGCACGAACTCCGTGGCACGGCCTGGGATCCACGGTGTGGGTAGGTTTTTCCTGACAATTTTGCCCGGGCAGCGGCACATACTTATGGCCAATTTTTTTAAATGTTAACGTCAGGTGATAGTTAACGTGCGCGAGTGCACATGGGATCGCCTGCTTATTTTCGTTACACAAGAGGGCTATAGACATCGTATCTCACTACCCGAGAGGGCTATAGACATCGTATCTCACTACCCGAGAGGGCTATAGACATCGTATCTCACTACCCGAGAGGGCTATAGACATCGTATCTCACTACCCGAGAGATCAGGGGAAGTAACCTCATAAAGAAACCACGGATTAATTTTTCTTGTTTATTTTTTAAATCATGACCGTTTCTGGTGGCTTTGAACCGGGGTCTTTCCTGCTCTGAGGCTAATGCCGTACTTCTAGACAACTCACCCCCCCCCCCCCCCCCCCAGATTTATTAACATGACCTTCTTATCTACAATGAGTAACACAGATTTGTTTTCTTTCTTTCTTTTCACATTCTTCTTAATATCATTAAAAAGAAAAGAGCCCTCGTCACGCCAAGTAGCGTATAGGGAATATGGTGTTAGTGACCATCAATTTTACAGACCTTCGGCACATGATTTTTGGGGTAATGTGGTCGGTATTACGCCAGTCGCGCTTTATTTTCCCAGAAAAATCTGGTACCCATTTAATTTTTTTTTTGTGTGTAGTAGTAGTAGTAATAGTAGTAGAAGTGAGAGTAGTAGTAGTGAGTGTAATAGTAGTAGTAATAGTATAAATTTTTTATTTGGGGACTTTTATTTACCAAATTTTTATTTATTGTATACATGGAAAACATTTTAGAAAACATTTTGTCTTTGTTGCCCTCAGAAGGGCATGAGGTACCCATTTAAGGCTGGGTGAACCTGGAGGCCATCGGTTGGGATCGAACCCTACCTATTGTCCTTTGTAGTCGAGTACACTAACCACTGAGCTATCGCGGCTCCTTCTTAATATCCTTATTTCTTCTTATATCATATTCTTCCTTTTTTTCATCTGATGATTTTTTCCTAATAAACGAGACAAATCTGAAACAAGTGCAATGTTTCAAATACTTGGGCACAATAATAACATCAGATGGGAGATGCACCACAGAAATAAAAAAGCAGAATAGCTCAGGCCAAAATAGCATTTCAGAAGATTAAACATATCTTATACAACAAATCTAGGTCAATAAAAATGAGAAAGAGAGTTCATCGGTGCTATATAGAACCAATTCTGATCTATGGAAGCGAATCATGGACAGTAGACAAACAAATGAAAAGACGATTGGAGGCCACAGAGATGAGATTTCTCAGAAGAATGTTGAAAGTTCCCCGGACAGCTAAAAAGACCAATGAGGAAGTTCTCAAAGAGGCCAACACAAAAAGGGAACTCTTAAAAAACATCAGAAAGAAGCAATCAACATTTTTCGGGCACATTATGAGAAGAGGAAAGTTGGAATACTTGGTTACAACTGGCAAAATAAAAGGAAAGAGAGATCGTAGACGACAAAGAGAGAAAATACTGGATAGCTTGGTGTCATGGCATGGAAAACAGTCAACAACAGAACTGATACGATGCACTGTGGATAGAAGATTGTGGAAGGACATGATCGCCTACACCAACCGGTATGGCACATGATGATGATGATTTTTTCTTTTTCTTCTGCTGCTTCTTTTTTTACGTATGCTTTTATTCTTTTCTAATTTTTTCTTGATGTTTTGTTAGTGCTCCAGTCAGTGTTTTTTTTTAAATAAACAAACCACAAATTATCACTTTAAAAAAGATGTTTGATGTGATCAGAATATGTCATCTTCCTCTATCATCCACATGGAATGATTATGTGTATTTCTTTTTTGTGCCATTTATTGTGTATTTCTTTTTGGTTCCATTTATTGTGCATTTCTTTTTGGTTCCATTTGTTGTGCATTTCTTTTTTATTCCATTTGTTGTGCATTTCTTTTTGGTTCCATTTATTGTGTATTTCTTTTGGTTCCATTTATTGTGCATTTCTTTTGGTTCCATTTGTTGTGCATTTCTTTTTGGTTCCATTTGTTGTGCATTTCTTTTTGGTTCCATTTATTCTGCATTTCTTTTTGATTCCATTTATTGTGTATTTCTTTTTGCTTCCATTTATTGTGTATTTCTTTTTGGTTCCATTTATTGTGTATTTCTTTTTGGTTCCATTTATTGTGCATTTCTTTTTGGTTCCATTTGTTGTGCATTTCTTTTTGGTTCCATTTATTGTGCATTTCTTTTTGGTTCTATTTGTTGTGTATTTTCATTTGGTTCTATTTGTTGTGTAGTTCTTGCACACTTATTTTGCTTTGTAAAAATATTTATTATGCTTCCCTGCGATGTTACTTTTCTCTAATCTTGTAAAACAAAAATAATTGACAGAAATAAAACACATGATCACTCAAACAAACGTTTACATTCTCATATCAGAAACTGTAGATGGACATGTGTTTGCCGTGTAATGAGAAGAGATACCAGAAAATCACAAAGGCGCTGAAGGGAGAAACAGCATAAAAAAAAGGAAAAGAGGTTGACCTTGAAAGACAATAAGAAGAACACTGATATGGGAAGCAGGGAGAACAGGCATTGGCTTCTTTACAGAGATTGAAAAGCTCTCGCCCTGAACAGGAAATTATGGCGATATACACTGCTAGTTGTGTGTGATGAAAAATTTAAAAAGTACAAAAAAAATGGTATGTTAGAAGCTTTACGTAAGAAGTGGACGACACAGACTAATTGACGTTTCGGCCCATAGGCCTTCAGCAGGAATAAACAAGAAAAACACACACACAAAACTAAAAACGAAACATTCAAAACAAAAATATTCGAAATATGTTAAAGAAAAATGTCTATCCTGTGTGTATGAAAAGGAAATGGTAACCAAAGTGTGGCTGTCACTAGTTGTGTGTGGTGTCTGACAGCTCTGGTAGGATGTGAGTAGTCAGCTAGACTCAGAACTTGGGACCAATTTGTGTATAATTTCTAGAAGAATGGATAGCGATACACCTCTAGTCAGAGAAACTAGAGGTACGCGAAATATAAAATTTTTAATTGAAAATTAACTGGCTTTTGAATATTTTGCTACTATTTATAATAGATAATATTTTTTTTCCTTTCAGAAGTCATCAATAGATTGTTTTTTTTTTCATTTTCTTCCACTATTTTCCTTTCCGGTGATGTGTATAACATGTACCACATTTAATTATACTATTTCGTGAAATTGTAAAATAAAAAAGACGTGATGGAATTTTAAAAAAATTGAAAACTGATCTAGTTTAAGTCTAAAGAAAACCTAAAGTCCGCCAATGTTCGGAACGAGTTATCTCCTTCGCTACTGCACAGGCACATTAGTAAATATAACTAGATCATCTTCCTGACTGTTGTCAGTTATATGTTGTTTGGCCTGAAGGTTCTCATACGTTCTTTAGTTTCTGTTCTTCCGATGTACTGCGATGGTGAATCGTTAATGAATTATTGAGTTATTTGCGAGTTATAATCATTGCACTCCGAACATATCCATAGGTGCTCGGATCCCCTCCTCAGTAAGTCCCGCAGTGTCCAGCGACTGACGACTCCAGTTCTGTGTTGGATGATAAGTCTTATACGCCCACTGAGTTTCTCGTTTCTGGCTGTGCCCATTTAAACTCCCATCTCTTTCATCCGAAGGAGTGATGTAGACTCATGGTTGTCAAAGACACGTCCCCTTCCCACATCTCGGAGGGCGTTAATGATGTCCGCCCTATCCATTGGATGACAGTCCTCAACGATAGCGCAGCTAGCCAACCTGTCCGCTCTTTCATTTTCCCGTACTCCCGCATATCCAGGGACATAGACAAAGGTGACCTTAAGGTTATATCTACGTATTTTCGACTTCAGCAATGACTCTACCCATTACCAGCGTACAAATCCCGCCTCCACTTTTCTTATCATGCTCATCGAATCACTCAGTATACAAGCGTGGGTTTAGTCTTGTGACTCTAACCAGATGAATGCCCTGGTCACTGCCATCTCCCCCATCTTCATGCTACTCGTGCTCATACCATATCACTGTTTTCCTTGACTATTCTGCCTGCCGAGCGTGCTGTAAATGCCCATGCAATCCTTCGGTGCTGTATTACATATTTCTGATGTTTCAGTTATTCCAGCAACCAGCACTCCCACAGCTACAACATCAACAACCACAGAGCAGCCAACTACAAGTCCTGACATTCCACGTAAGTGTCTCTATCCAGGCAGGGTCATCTCTTCTTTACATTTTGTTTGTTCTCTCCTTTGTTTGTTTGTTTATTTGTTTATCAATCTGCCTATCTTTGACAAATCTCTAACTGCCACTCATATTTTTTTGTTCGTTTCTCATCCTATCTCTGTCTGGCTCTCAGATAATTCTGTCCCACACATCTCTATCTGTCTATCTGGGTCTCAGATAATTCTGTCTCACACATCTCTATCTGTATGTCTGGGTCTCAGATAATTCTGTCTCACACATCTCTATCTGGGTCTCAGATAATTCTGTCCTACACATCTCTATCTGGGTCTCAGATAATTCTGTCCCACACATTTCTATCTGGGTCTCAGATAATTCTGTCTCATACATCTCTATCTGGGTCTCAGATAATTCTGTCTCATACATCTCTATCTGGGTCTCAGATAATTCTGTCTCATACATCTCTATCTGGGTCTCAGATAATTCTGTCTCATACATCTCTATCTGGGTCTCAGATAATTCTGTCTCACACATCTCTATCTGGGCCTCAGATAATTCTGTCTCATACATCTCTATCTGGGTCTCAGATAATTCTGTCTCATACATCTCTATCTGGGTCTCAGATAATTCTGTCTCACACATCTCTATCTGGGTCTCAGATAATTCTGTCTCACACATCTCTATCTGTCTATCTGGGTCTCAGATAATTCTGTCTCACACATCTCTATCTGGGTCTCAGATAATTCTGTCTCACACATCTCTATCTGTCTATCTGGGTCTCAGATAATTCTGTCTCACACATCTCTATCTGTCTATCTGGGTCTCAGATAATTCTGTCTCACACATCTCTATCTGTCTATCTGGGTCTCAGATAATTCTGTCTCACACATCTCTATCTGTCTATCTGGGTCTCAGATAATTCTGTCTCACACATCTCTATCTGGGTCTCAGATAATTCTGTCTCACACATCTCTATCTGGGTCTCAGATAATTCTGTCCCACACATCTCTATCTGGGTCTCAGATAATTCTGTCTCACACATCTCTATCTGTCTATCTGGGTCTCAGATAATTCTGTCCCACACATCTCTATCTGGGTCTCAGATAATTCGGTCTCACACATCTCTATCTGTCTATCTGGGTCTCAGATAATTCTGTCTCATACATCTCTATCTGTCTATCTGGGTCTCAGATAATTCTGTCTCATACATCTCTATCTGTCTATCTGGGTCTCAGATAATTCTGTCTCACACATCTCTATCTGTCTATCTGGGTCTCAGATAATTCTGTCTCATACATCTCTATCTGTCTATCTGGGTCTCAGATAATTCTGTCTCACACATCTCTATCTGGGTCTCAGATAATTCTGTCTCACACATCTCTATCTGGGTCTCAGATAATTCTGTCTCACACATCTCTATCTGGGTCTCAGATAATTCTGTCTCACACATCTCTATCTGGGTCTCAGATAATTCTGTCTCACACATCTCTATCTGGGTCTCAGATAATTCTGTCTCACACATCTCTATCTGGGTCTCAGATAATTCTGTCTTACACATCTCTATCTGTCTATCTGGGTCTCAGATAATTCTGTCTCACACATCTCTATCTGGGTCTCAGATAATTCTGTCTCACACATCTTTATCTGGGTCTCAGATAATTCTGTCCCACACATCTCTATCTGGGTCTCAGATAATTCTGTCTCACACATCTCTATCTGTCTATCTGGGTCTCAGATAATTCTGTCCCACACATCTCTATCTGGGTCTCAGATAATTCTGTCTCACACATCTCTATCTGTCTATCTGGGTCTCAGATAATTCTGTCCCACACATCTCTATCTGGGTCTCAGATAATTCTGTCTCATACATCTCTATCTGTCTATCTGGGTCTCAGATAATTCTGTCTCACACATCTCTATCTGTCTATCTGGGTCTCAGATAATTCTGTCTCATACATCTCTATCTGTCTATCTGGGTCTCAGATAATTCTGTCTCACACATCTCTATCTGGGTCTCAGATAATTCTGTCTCACACATCTCTATCTGGGTCTCAGATAATTCTGTCTCACACATCTCTATCTGTCTATCTGGGTCTCAGATAATTCTGTCTCATACATCTCTATCTGTCTATCTGGGTCTCAGATAATTCTGTCTCATACATCTCTATCTGTCTATCTGGGTCTCAGATAATTCTGTCTCATACATCTCTATCTGTCTATCTGGGTCTCAGATAATTCTGTCTCATACATCTCTATCTGTCTATCTGGGTCTCAGATAATTCTGTCTCACACATCTCTATCTGTCTGGGTCTCAGATAATTCTGTCTCACACATCTCTATCTGGGTCTCAGATAATTCTGTCTCATACATCTCTATCTGTCTATCTGGGTCTCAGATAATTCTGTCTCATACATCTCTATCTGGGTCTCAGATAATTCTGTCTCATACATCTCTATCTGGGTCTCAGATAATTCTGTCTCACACATCTCTATCTGGGTCTCAGATAATTCTGTCCCACACATCTCTATCTGGGTCTCAGATAATTCTGTCTCACACATCTCTATCTGTCTATCTGGGTCTCAGATAATTCTGTCTCATACATCTCTATCTGTCTATCTGGGTCTCAGATAATTCTGTCTCATACATCTCTATCTGTCTATCTGGGTCTCAGATAATTCTGTCTCACACATCTCTATCTGTCTATCTGGGTCTCAGATAATTCTGTCTCATACATCTCTATCTGTCTATCTGGGTCTCAGATAATTCTGTCTCACACATCTCTATCTGTCTATCTGGGCCTCAGATAATTCTGTCTCATACATCTCTATCTGGGTCTCAGATAATTCTGTCTCACACATCTCTATCTGTCTATCTGGGCCTCAGATAATTCTGTCTCACACATCTCTATCTGGGTCTCAGATAATTCTGTCTCACACATCTCTATCTGGGTCTCAGATAATTCTGTCTCACACATCTCTATCTGGGTCTCAGATAATTCTCTCTCACACATCTCTATCTGGGTCTCAGATAATTCTGTCTCACACATCTCTATCTGGGTCTCAGATAATTCTCTCTCACACATCTCTATCTGGGTCTCAGATAATTCTGTCTCACACATCTCTATCTGGGTCTCAGATAATTCTGTCTCACACATCTCTATCTGTCTATCTGGGTCTCAGATAATTCTGTCTCACACATCTCTATCTGTCTATCTGGGCCTCAGATAATTCTGTCTCATACATCTCTATCTGGGTCTCAGATAATTCTGTCTCACACATCTCTATCTGTCTATCTGGGCCTCAGATAATTCTGTCTCACACATCTCTATCTGGGTCTCAGATAATTCTGTCTCACACATCTCTATCTGGGTCTGAGATAATTCTGTCTCACACATCTCTATCTGGGTCTCAGATAATTCTCTCTCACACATCTCTATCTGGGTCTCAGATAATTCTGTCTCACACATATCTATCTGGGTCTCAGATAATTCTGTCTCACACATCTCTATCTGGGTCTCAGATAATTCTGTCTCACACATCTCTATCTGGGTCTCAGATAATTCTCTCTCACACATCTCTATCTGGGTCTCAGATAATTCTGTCTCACACATCTCTATCTGGGTCTCAGATAATTCTGTCTCACACATCTCTATCTGGGTCTCAGATAATTCTGTCTCACACATCTCTATCTGTCTATCTGGGTCTCAGATAATTCTGTCTCACACATCTCTATCTGTCTATCTGGGCCTCAGATAATTCTGTCTCATACATCTCTATCTGGGTCTCAGATAATTCTGTCTCACACATCTCTATCTGTCTATCTGGGTCTCAGATAATTCTGTCTCACACATCTCTATCTGGGTCTCAGATAATTCTCTCTCACACATCTCTATCTGGGTCTCAGATAATTCTGTCTCACACATCTCTATCTGGGTCTCAGATAATTCTCTCTCACACATCTCTATCTGGGTCTCAGATAATTCTGTCTCACACATCTCTATCTGGGTCTCAGATAATTCTCTCTCACACATCTCTATCTGGGTCTCAGATAATTCTCTCTCACACATCTCTATCTGGGTCTCAGATAATTCTCTCTCACACATCTCTATCTGGGTCTCAGATAATTCTGTCTCACACATCTCTATCTGGGTCTCAGATAATTCTGTCCCACACATCTCTATCTGTGTCTCAGATAATTCTGTCTCACACATCTCTATCTGGGTCTCAGATAATTCTCTCTCACACATCTCTATCTGGGTCTCAGATAATTCTGTCTCACACATCTCTATCTGGGTCTCAGATAATTCTCTCTCACACATCTCTATCTGGGTCTCAGATAATTCTCTCTCACACATCTCTATCTGGGTCTCAGATAATTCTGTCTCACACATCTATATCTGGGTCTCAGATAATTCTGTCTCACACATCTCTATCTGGGTCTCAGATAATTCTCTCTCACACATCTCTATCTGGGTCTCAGATAATTCTGTCGCACACATCTCTATCTGGGTCTCAGATAATTCTCTCTCACACATCTCTATCTGGGTCTCAGATAATTCTCTCTCACACATCTCTATCTGGGTCTCAGATAATTCTGTCTCACACATCTCTATCTGGGTCTCAGATAATTCTGTCTCACACATCTCTATCTGGGTCTCAGATAATTCTGTCCCACACATCTCTATCTGGGTCTCAGATAATTCTGTCTCACACATCTCTATCTGTCTATCTGGGTCTCAGATAATTCTGTCCCACACATCTCTATCTGGGTCTCAGATAATTCTGTCTCA
The DNA here is from genome assembly GCA_032433765.1 of Megaustenia siamemsis. Lineage (NCBI taxonomy): Eukaryota > Metazoa > Mollusca > Gastropoda > Stylommatophora > Ariophantidae > Megaustenia > Megaustenia siamemsis. Next base: position 44,452,915 of record JAVIAB010000145.1, on the reverse strand, counting down.
CACATCTCTATCTGTCTATCTGGGTCTCAGATAATTCTGTCTCATACATCTCTATCTGTCTATCTGGGTCTCAGATAATTCTGTCTCATACATCTCTATCTGTCTATCTGGGTCTCAGATAATTCTGTCTCACACATCTCTATCTGTCTATCTGGGTCTCAGATAATTCTGTCTCATACATCTCTATCTGTCTATCTGGGTCTCAGATAATTCTGTCTCACACATCTCTATCTGGGTCTCAGATAATTCTGTCTCACACATCTCTATCTGGGTCTCAGATAATTCTGTCTCACACATCTCTATCTGTCTATCTGGGTCTCAGATAATTCTGTCTCATACATCTCTATCTGTCTATCTGGGTCTCAGATAATTCTGTCTCATACATCTCTATCTGTCTATCTGGGTCTCAGATAATTCTGTCTCATACATCTCTATCTGTCTATCTGGGTCTCAGATAATTCTGTCTCATACATCTCTATCTGTCTATCTGGGTCTCAGATAATTCTGTCTCACACATCTCTATCTGTCTATCTGGGTCTCAGATAATTCTGTCTCACACATCTCTATCTGGGTCTCAGATAATTCTGTCTCATACATCTCTATCTGTCTATCTGGGTCTCAGATAATTCTATCTCATACATCTCTATCTGGGTCTCAGATAATTCTGTCTCATACATCTCTATCTGGGTCTCAGATAATTCTGTCTCACACATCTCTATCTGGGTCTCAGATAATTCTGTCCCACACATCTCTATCTGGGTCTCAGATAATTCTGTCTCACACATCTCTATCTGTCTATCTGGGTCTCAGATAATTCTGTCTCATACATCTCTATCTGTCTATCTGGGTCTCAGATAATTCTGTCTCATACATCTCTATCTGTCTATTTGGGTCTCAGATAATTCTGTCTCACACATCTCTATCTGTCTATCTGGGTCTCAGATAATTCTGTCTCATACATCTCTATCTGTCTATCTGGGTCTCAGATAATTCTGTCTCACACATCTCTATCTGTCTATCTGGGCCTCAGATAATTCTGTCTCATACATCTCTATCTGGGTCTCAGATAATTCTGTCTCACACATCTCTATCTGTCTATCTGGGCCTCAGATAATTCTGTCTCACACATCTCTATCTGGGTCTCAGATAATTCTGTCTCACACATCTCTATCTGGGTCTCAGATAATTCTGTCTCACACATCTCTATCTGGGTCTCAGATAATTCTCTCTCACACATCTCTATCTGGGTCTCAGATAATTCTGTCTCACACATCTCTATCTGGGTCTCAGATAATTCTCTCTCACACATCTCTATCTGGGTCTCAGATAATTCTGTCTCACACATCTCTATCTGGGTCTCAGATAATTCTGTCTCACACATCTCTATCTGTCTATCTGGGTCTCAGATAATTCTGTCTCACACATCTCTATCTGTCTATCTGGGCCTCAGATAATTCTGTCTCATACATCTCTATCTGGGTCTCAGATAATTCTGTCTCACACATCTCTATCTGTCTATCTGGGCCTCAGATAATTCTGTCTCACACATCTCTATCTGGGTCTCAGATAATTCTGTCTCACACATCTCTATCTGGGTCTCAGATAATTCTGTCTCACACATCTCTATCTGGGTCTCAGATAATTCTCTCTCACACATCTCTATCTGGGTCTCAGATAATTCTGTCTCACACATATCTATCTGGGTCTCAGATAATTCTCTCTCACACATCTCTATCTGGGTCTCAGATAATTCTGTCTCACACATCTCTATCTGGGTCTCAGATAATTCTCTCTCACACATCTCTATCTGGGTCTCAGATAATTCTGTCTCACACATCTCTATCTGGGTCTCAGATAATTCTCTCTCACACATCTCTATCTGGGTCTCAGATAATTCTGTCTCACACATCTCTATCTGGGTCTCAGATAATTCTCTCTCACACATCTCTATCTGGGTCTCAGATAATTCTCTCTCACACATCTCTATCTGGGTCTCAGATAATTCTCTCTCACACATCTCTATCTGGGTCTCAGATAATTCTGTCTCACACATCTCTATCTGGGTCTCAGATAATTCTGTCCCACACATCTCTATCTGTGTCTCAGATAATTCTGTCTCACACATCTCTATCTGGGTCTCAGATAATTCTCTCTCACACATCTCTATCTGGGTCTCAGATAATTCTGTCTCACACATCTCTATCTGGGTCTCAGATAATTCTCTCTCACACATCTCTATCTGGGTCTCAGATAATTCTCTCTCACACATCTCTATCTGGGTCTCAGATAATTCTGTCTCACACATCTCTATCTGGGTCTCAGATAATTCTGTCTCACACATCTCTATCTGGGTCTCAGATAATTCTCTCTCACACATCTCTATCTGGGTCTCAGATAATTCTGTCTCACACATCTCTATCTGGGTCTCAGATAATTCTCTCTCACACATCTCTATCTGGGTCTCAGATAATTCTCTCTCACACATCTATATCTGGGTCTCAGATAATTCTGTCTCACACATCTCTATCTGGGTCTCAGATAATTCTGTCTCACACATCTCTATCTGGGTCTCAGATAATTCTGTCCCACACATCTCTATCTGGGTCTCAGATAATTCTGTCTCACACATCTCTATCTGGGTCTCAGATAATTCTCTCTCACACATCTCTATCTGGGTCTCAGATAATTCTGTCTCACACATCTCTATCTGGGTCTCAGATAATTCTCTCTCACACATCTCTATCTGGGTCTCAGATAATTCTGTCTCACACATCTCTATCTGGGTCTCAGATAATTCTCTCTCACACATCTCTATCTGGTCTCAGATAATTCTGTCTCACACATCTCTATCTGGGTCTCAGATAATTCTCTCTCACACATCTCTATCTGGGTCTCAGATAATTCTCTCTCACACATCTCTATCTGGGTCTCAGATAATTCTGTCTCACACATCTCTATCTGGGTCTCAGATAATTCTGTTTCTCAGATCATCTCTGTCTGCTTGTCAGAAAATGTTGTCTCTCACAATCTTTATTTGGCTCTCTGATATTTCTGTTTGCCTCGTACATATCTTTGTTTGTTTGGATCTCAAAAGTCTGTCTACCACACATCTTTGGTTCTCCGATGTCTATGTTTGCCATACATCTTTGGTTCTCAAATGTTTATGTCTGCCACACATCTTTGGTTCTCAGATGTCTATGTCTGCCTTTCACACATTTGTGTCTGGTTCTCAAATGTTTATGTCTGCCACACATCTTTGGTTCTCAAATGTCTATGTCTGCCTTTCACACATTTGTGTCTGGTTCTCAGATGTTTATATCTGACTCTCTGTCACACATACATTTTTTGCTTTGTCTTAATTGTTTCAATTTGTCTGTCAATTTGTCTTGCATATATCTGTCTACCTGTTAAGATGTATTTGCCATCTACTACACCCACTTACAAGGATGCATCTTATCACCAAGCTTGTTCAATCTATACACTGAGCAAATCTTTAAAAACATCTCAGAGATGCCAGGCCTACAAATTAATGGAAAGATAATCAATAACCTAAGATATGCTGACGATACTGTACTACTAGTAGAAAATCCTAAAGACCTACAACAATTACTTACAATGAAATAAACATAACAAGCAAAAAATATGGACTAGATATGAATATCAAAAAGACTAAAACTATGATCATAAACAAAGAAAATACTCAAAACCCACAAGTGGATATCAAAATTGAAGGAATAGACCTTGAGACAGTTCAGAACTATAACTACCTTGGACATACTATAACCAGTGATGGAAAATGTACAACTGAAATAAACAAAAGAATAGGAATGGCAAAAAGTAATTTTAATGTCATGAAGGACATACTAACATCAAAACAAATAACACCAAAGCTAAAACTAAGAATAGCAAAATGTTACATCTTCTCAATATTCCTATATGGTGCTGAAACATGGACATTAGACAAGAAAACAGAACAGAGAATTGAAGCCTTTGAAATGTGGATATATAGAAGAATAGGTAGAATTGGATGGAAGGAAAAGAAAACAAACGACAAAGTCTTAAAACAACTAAAAATGAAAAGAGAACTTCTGAACACAATTAGAACAAGACAAATGCGATTCTTAGGCCATGTTAAAAGACACAACAGCCTACTGAAAGTGATCCTGGAGGGGAAAATACAAGGTAAAAGAGGCAGAGGCAGACCAAGATTAACATGGACGAGTAACATCAAAAGATGGACAAATCAACCGATGACAACCTGCACCATCAAAGCAAGAGATAGAGCAAAATGGCGCTCCATGGTAGCCAACCTTCGTTGCGGAGACGGCACTCGATGATGATGACACCCACCTGCCATATACATGTATGTTTTCTACATTATCTTACCTACCAAATTATCAATAAACCGACTTAGATATCTACCCACTGACACATATGTACCAAGAAACTTATACTTATCTGCCTACCTACTACCTGCATGCCTACAACCTACGTACATGTCTGTCTACTACCTACCTACCTGCTTGTTTACTACCTACATACCTGCTTGTCTACTACCTACCTACCTTTCTGCCTACTACTTACCTAACTGCCTGCCTACTACCTACCTACGTGCTTGACTGCTGCTACTTGCCTACAACATACCTACCTACATGCCTACTACATACATACCTGCCTGCCTATTACCTACTTGTCTGCCTACTACATACCTGCCTGCATACAACATACCTACCTACCTACCTGCCTGCCTACTACATACCTACCTATCTACCTGCCTGCCTACAATATCTACCTGCCTGCCTACAACATATCTACCTACCTACCTACCTGCTTGCCTACTACATACCTACCTACCTGCCTGCCTACTACATACCTACCTACCTACCTGCCTGCCTACAATATACCTACCTACCTACCTGCCTGCCTACAACATACCTACCTACCTACCCACCTGCCTGCCTACAACATACCTACCTACGTGCCTACTACATACCTACCTGCCTGCCTACTACCTACATGTCTGCCTACTACATACCTACCTACCTGCCTACTACATACCTACCTACCTGCCTGCCTACTACCTACCTACCTGACGACTACATACCTACCCACCTGCCTACTACATATCTACCTGCCTGCCTACTACATACCTACCTACCTGCCTACTACCTACATACCTGCCTGCCTACTACATACCTACCTATCTGCCTCATACATAACTACCTACCTGACTACTACATACCTACCTACCTACCTGCCTGCCTATTACATACCTACCTACCTACTACATACTTACCTGCCTACTACAAACCTACCTACCTGCCTATTACATACCTACCTACCTGCCACATACCTACCTACCTACTACATACCTACCTACCTGCTTACTACATACCTACTTACCTGCTTACTACATACCTACTTACCTGCCTACTACATACCTACCTACCTGCCTACTACCTACCTGCCTGCCTACTACATATCTACCTACCTGCCTACTACATACCTACCTACGTGCCTACTAGATACCTACATGCCTGCCTACTACATACCTACCTACCTGCCTACTACCTACCTACCTGCCTGCCTACTACATATCTACCTACCTGCCTACTACATATCTACCTACCTGCCTACTACATACCTACCTACGTGCCTACTAGATACCTACCTGCCTGCCTACTACCTACCTACCTACCTACCTGCCTACTTTCTACCTACCTACCTGCCTCACAACACATCAACAATCATAAAGTGCAATTATATCAGTTTTCTTTAACTACGTCAAATCAACACTCATTTAATCTCTAAGAGGGGACGATAATGTTGAATATGTGTCCAGCGATTGCAAAAGAAGATAAAAAAATTAAAATATAATAAACCAGACTGAATGCTCCCACGTGATCTAACTCCAACCGTCTGTGTTCTGCCAGCCTTCCACTGCTCGAGGCCAGCTGACTTGGTCTTCCTGATTGACGGATCCTACAGCATCACCCCTGAGAACTGGATCAAGGGCAAACAATTCATATCGTACCTTATCAACAATATTGACATTGAGGTCGATGCCGTGAATATTGGGATCGTGATCTATGGTTCTGATATCGGTGACGTAGTTCCTCTCAAGCCATTTAAAGGTAAAAAAAAAGGGGGGGGGGGGGGTATGTGTCTTTGTGTGTTAGACGCATGTCTGTAAGTGTACATGTATGTATGTGTCTTTGTGTGTTAGACGCATGTCTGTAAGTGTACATGTATGTATGTGTCTTTGTGTGTTAGACGCATGTCTGTAAGTGTGCATGTATGTATGTGTCTTTGTGTGTTAGACGCATGTCTGCAAGTGTGCATGTATATATGTGTCTTTGTGTGTTAGACGCATGTCTGCAAGTGTGCATGTATGTATGTGTCTTTGTGTGTTAGACGCATGTCTGCTAGTGTGCATGTATGTATGTGTCATCATCATCAAGTACCGTGCTTGCTGGCGTAGGCCATCATGTCTCTCCACAACTTTCGATCTCGAAAGTTATTTATCATTTCTGTTGTTGACCTTCTGCCAAGCCATTCTCTTAAGCTGTCTGGTATTGTTTCTCTTTGCTTCCCTCTATCACTTCATCCATCAATTTTTCCAGTTGTCACAAAATATTCCAGTTCATTTCTCATTACATGGCCAAAAAATGTTGATTGTTTCTTCCTAATATGGAAATTAGCTCTCTTTTTGCTTTGGCCTCTTTCAGAACGTCTTCATTACTCTTCTTAGCTGTCCATGGTATTTTCAACAATCTTCTGTAAAACCACATTTCTACAGACTCCAGTGATTTTCTTGTATGTAGTCCTATTGTCCATGATTCACATCCATATGTTAAGACTGGCTCTACCTAACATTTAAGAACTATGTGTTTATTTATAAATATATATATATATATTATGTGTATATCCTTATATATTTTTGTGTTGTTGTTTGTTATTCCAGCTGAATGCCTTTTTGGCCGAAACGTCGTTCTACTTTCATTTTGTTTCTCATCTAAGTAAAACTGTTACCATATCACTTTTTCACAATATTCATTATTGTCATAAGTTTTACAGCAGCTTGGGAGCCGCGATAGCTCAGTGGTTAGTGAAATGAACTACAATGGACAAGAGGTAGGGTTCGAACCTAACTCACGGCTTCCGGGTTCACCCAGCCTTAAATGGGTTTTTTTTTCTAGGAAATTAAATCGGCACGAACGTAATACCGATCACATTACCCCAAAAAAATAATGTGCTGAAAGTCTATAAAAATTGGGTTCTTTGGTTATGGAAGGCCCCGGTATCACTGGAAACGAATTAAAATCCATAATTGCTCAACCGCCAGTGCCAGTGGAATCATCCGAATTACTATCTCATCTCCCAAAAAAAGAAAGGTATCTTTAGTCCTCATCATAGCAGTCTCAGCACACGCCAAAAGACAAATCCGCACAGAAAGTGAACACAGCCAACTGTTCCCTGTCATACGATATCATCACTCATCGTAAACAACTGGAATATCGAAACATGATAAAAACGGATGAGACGCACAGCTCACGGTGTGCACAGAGCACTTAACTCAGTAGCTCCTGCAACAAGCCGGACTTGGAATATGAGGAAACTGCAACAAGGAACTCTTTCATACATAGAAACGCTGTAAAAATGTATGGTCACTGACACCATATTCCCTATACGTCACTTGGCGTGACGAGGGCTCTTTACTTTTTTCCTTTATTTAAACAGCAGCTCCACATTTCTATTACGTCATAATGCCTTCACCTCCACGCCTTATACAAGCTATCCATGTTAACATCATCAAATATTTTCTTCTAATTTCTTTGTTCCCAGATAAAGCCACTTTAAAGACGGCAGCTTCAGGTCTGGTCCAACCTCCTGTGGGTCGGACCAACACAGCTCTGGGCTTACAGAATGTCCGAGACATGATCCATAAACAGGCCCGGTCTAACGTTCCTCATATTATCATTGTTATCACTGATGGCATGAGTTCGAATCCGTCGGAGACTAGGGACCAAGCTGAGCTGGCTAAATCAGAAGTAATTATCACCTTTATCATCATCATCATCATCATCATCATCATCATCATTGAGTGTCGTCTCCGCATCGAAGGTTGGCTACCAATGAGTGCCATTCCACCTTGTCACTTGCTTTGATGGTGCAAATTGTCATAGGTTGCCTTGTCCATCTGTTGATGTTACTCGTCCATATTAGTCTAGGTCTGCCTCTGCCTATTTTACCTTGTATTTTCCCTTACAATATTACTTGTACTAGGCTGTTGTGTCTTTTAACATGCCCCAAAAATTGCAGTCATCTTATGCACATCTGAGCAAGCATCCATTATTGAATATGTACCTTCATGATTGTCATTTTTTATTTTCTCTCTGATCTAATGTTGGCAGTGAGATCTAATGTTGGTAGTTAGATCTAATGTTGGTAGTTAGATCTAATGTTGGTAGTTAGATCTAATGTTGGTAGTGAGATCTAATGTTGGTAGTTAGATCTAATGTTGGTAGTTAGATCTAATGTTGGTAGTTAGATCTAATGTTGGTAGTTAGATCTAATGTTGGCAGTGAGAACTAATGTTGGTAGTTAGATCTAATGTTGGTAGTTAGATCTAATGTTGGTAGTTAGATCTAATGTTGGCAGTGAGAACTAATGTTGGCAGTGAGAACTAATGTTGGTAGTTAGATCTAATGTTGGTAGTTAGATCTAATGTTGGTAGTTAGATCTAATGTTGGTAGTTAGATCTAATGTTGGTAGTTAGATCTAATGTTGACAGTGAGAACTAATGTTGGTAGTTAGATCTAATGTTGGTAGTTAGATCTAATGTTGGTAGTTAGATCTAATGTTGGTAGTGAGAACTAATGTTGGTAGTTAGATCTAATGTTGGTAGTTAGATCTAATGTTGGTAGTTAGATCTAATGTTGGTAGTGAGAACTAATGTTGGTAGTTAGATCTAATGTTGGTAGTTAGATCTAATGTTGGCAGTGAGATCTAATGTTGGCATTGAGATCTAATGTTGGCAGTGAGGTCTAATGTTGACAGTGAGATCTAATGTTGGCAGTGAGATCTAATGTTGGCAGTGAGATCTAATGTTGGCAGTGAGATCTAATGTTGGCATTGAGATCTAATGTTGGCAGTGAGGTCTAATGTTGACAGTGAGGTCTAATGTTGGCAGTGAGATCTAATGTTGGTAGTTAGATCTAATGTTGGCAGTGAGATCTAATGTTGGCATTGAGATCTAATGTTGGCAGTGAGGTCTAATGTTGACAGTGAGATCTAATGTTGGCAGTGAGACCTAATGTTGGCAGTGAGATCTAATGTTGGTAGTTAGATCTAATGTTGGTAGTGAGATCTAATGTTGGCAGTGAGATCTAATGTTGGCAGTGAGATCTGATGTTGGCAGTTAGATCTGATGTTGGCAGTGAGATCTGATGTTGGCAGTGAGATCTGATGTTGGTAGTGATATCTAATGTTGACAGTGAGATATAATATTGTTAGTGAGATCTAATGTTGGCAGTGTGATCTGATGTTGGTAGTGAGATCTAATGTTGACAGTGAGATCTAATGTTGTTAGTGTGATGTAATGTTGGCAGTGAGATCTAATGTTGGCAGTGAGATCTAATGTAGTTAGTGAGATATGAAGTTGGTAGAGAGATCTAATGTTGGCTTTCAGATCTGATGTTGACAGTGAGATCTAATGTTGTTAGTGAGATGTAATGTTGGCAGTGAGATCTAGTGTTGGCAGTGAGATCTAATGTTGGCAGAGAGATCTAATGTTGGGAGTGAGATCTAATGTTGGGAGTGAGATCTAATGTTGGCAGTGAGATCTAAAGTTGGTAGATAGATCTAATGTTGGTAGTGAGATCTAATGTTGGTAGTGAGATCTAATGTTGGTAGTGAGATCTAATGTTGGCAGAGAGATCTAATGTTGGGAGTGAGATCTAATGTTGGTAGTGAGATATAATGTTGGTAGTGAGATCTAATGTTGGCAGCGAGATCTAATGTTGGGAGTGAGATCTAATGTTGGTAGTGAGATCTAATGTTGGTAGTGAGATCTAATGTTGGTAGTGAGATCTACTGTTTGCAGTGAGATCTAATGTTGGCAGTGAGATCTAATGTTGGCAGTGAGATCTAATGTTGGTAGTAAGATCTAATGTTGGCAGTGAGATCTAATGTTGGCACCGAGATCTAATGTTGGTAGTGAGATCTAATGTTGGCAGTGAGATCTAATATTGGCAGTGAGATCTATTGTTGGTAGTGAGATCTAATGTTGGTAGTTAGATCTAATGTTGGTAGTGAGATCTAATGTAGGTAGCGAGATCATCTAATGTTGGTAGTGAGATCTAATGTTGGTAGTGAGATCTATCTTTGGACTGGAATTGATATGATCACCTTCATTATATTTTGGAAATCATCATAGAATGAGCTGATTTTATTTTGAGTATTTGATTTAAGAGGTAACATCACAATGGTCAAGACATGAATCTACTCTGCTTATTTAAAAAAAAAAAAAAAAAAAAATAGAGCACAAAGGGTGTATGTACATTGATCATACAATTTACATGGTGATTATGAATTATTTGTTTCTGAATTCGTTTCTGCATTCGTTTCTGTATTCGTTTCTGGGTTTGTTTTGGGTTTGTGTCTGGGTTTTTTTTCTGGGTTTCTTTTGGGTTTGTGTCTGTGTTTTTTCTGGATTTGTTTTGGGTTTGTGTCTGGGTTTTTTTCTGGGTTTGTTTCTGGGTTTTGTTTCTGAGTTAGTGTTTCAGGATTATTTTCTGGGTTTGTTTCTGGACTTGTTTCTGGGTTTGTTTCTGGACCTGTTTCTGGGTTTGTTTCTGGGTTTGTTTCTGGACTTGTTTCTGGGTTTGTTTCTGGGTTTGTTTCTGGGTTTGTTTCTGGGTTTGTTTCTGGACCTGTTTCTGGGTTTGTTTCTGGGTTTGTTTCTGGACTTGTTTCTGGGTTTGTTTCTGGGTTTGTTTCTGGACTTGTTTTGGAATTGTTTCTGTGTTTGTTTCTGGGTTTGTTTCTGGATTTGTTTTGGAATTGTTTCTGGACTTGTTTCTGTGTTTGTTTCTGAACTTGTTTCTGGATTTGTTTCTGGATTTGTTTTGGAATTATTTCTGGACTTGTTTCTGTGTTTGTTTCTGAACTTGTTTCTGAACTTGTTTCTGGATTTGTTTTGGAATTGTTTCTGGACTTGTTTCAGTATTTGTTTCTTGACTTGTTTCTGGATTTGTTTCTTGACTTGTTTCTGGGTCTGTATCTGGATTTGCTTCTGGGTTTGTTTCTGGACTTGTTTCTGGGTTTGTTTTTTGGACTTGTTTCTAGGTTTGTTTCTGGACTTGTTTCTGGACTTGTTTCTGGATTTGTTTCTTGGTTTGTTTCTGGACTTGTTTCTAGGTTTGTTTCTGGACTTGTTTTTGAACTTTTTTCTGGGTTTGTTTCTGGATTTGTTTCTAGGTTTGTTTCTGGACTTGTTTCTACGTTTGTTTCTGGGTTTGTTTCTGGACTTGTTTCTGGACTTGTTTCTGGGTTTGTTTCTGGACTTGTTTCTGGATTTGTTCCTGGACTTGTTTCTTGGTTTGTTTCTGGACTTGTTTGTGGGTTTGTTTCTGGACTTGTTTCTGGGCTTGTTTCTAGATTTGTTTCTGGACTTGTTTCTGGGTTTGTTTCTGGATTTGTTTCTGGACTTGTTTCTGGGTTTGTTTCTGGATTTGTTTCTGTATTTGTTTCTGGACTTGTTTCTGGGTTTGTTTCTGGATTTGTTTCTGGATTTGTTACTGGATTTGTTTCTGGACTTGTTTCTGGGTTTGTTTCTGGATTTGTTTCTGGACTTGTTTCTGGGTTTGTTTCTGGACTTGTTTCTGGGTTTGTTTCTGGGTTTGTTTCTGGATTTGTTTCTGGATTTGTTTCTGGGTTTGTTTCTGGGTTTGTTTCTGGATTTGTTTCTTGACTTGTTTCTGGGTTTGTTTCTGGATTTGTTTCTGGGTTTTTTCTGGGTTTGTTTCTGGGTTTGTTTCTGGATTTGTTTCTTGACTTGTTTCTGGGTTTGTTTCTGGACTTGTTTCTGGGTTTGTTTATGGACTTGTTTTTGGGTTTGTTTCTGGACTTGTTTCTGGACTTGTTTCTGGGTTTGTTTCTGGACTTGTTTCTGGGTTTGTTTCTTGGTTTGTTTCTGGACTTGTTTCTGGGTTTGTTTCTGGACTTGTTTCTGGGTTTGTTTCTGGATTTGTTTCTGGATTTGTTTCTGGACTTGTTTCTGGGTTTGTTTCTGGATTTGTTTGTGGACTTGTTTCTGGGTTTGTTTCTGGATTTGTTTCTGGACTTGTTTCTGGGTTTGTTTCTGGACTTGTTTCTTGGTTTGTTTCTGGACTTGTTTCTGGACTTGTTTCTGGGCTTGTTTCTGGATTTGTTTCTGGACTTGTTTCTGGGTTTGTTTCTGGATTTGTTTCTGGACTTGTTTCTGGGTTTGTTTCTGGATTTGTTTCTGTATTTGTTTCTGGACTTGTTTCTGGGTTTGTTTCTGGATTTGTTTCTGGACTTGTTTCTGGGTTTGTTTATGGATTTGTTACTGGATTTGTTTCTGGACTTGTTTCTGGGTTTGTTACTGGGTTTGATTCTGTACTTGTTTCTGGACTTGTTTCTGGGTTTGTTACTGGGTTTGTTTCTGGGGTTGTTTCTGGACTTGTTTCTGGGTTTGTTTCTGGACTTGTTTCTGGGTTTGTTTCTGAACTTGTTTCTGGACCTGTTTCTGGACTTGTTTCTGGGTTTGTTACTGGGTTTGATTCTGTACTTGTTTCTGGACTTGTTTCTGGATATGTTTCTGGACTTGTTTCTGGACTTGTTTCCGGACCTGTTTCTGGACTTGCTTCTGGGTTTGTTACTGGGTTTGATTCTGTACTTGTTTCTGGATATGTTTCTGGACTTTTTTCTGGGTTTGTTACTGGGTTTGATTCTGTACTTGTTTCTGGACTTGTTTCTGGATATGTTTCTGGACTTGTTTCTGGGTTTGTTTCTACGGAAAAAAAAAGAAATTCGTCATCTTGATTTCTCTCTCTGCAGGGCATCACCATCTTCGTGGTTGGAGTTGGGGACCGTGTCTTGCAACAGGAAGTAGAGGATATGGCCAGTTCTCTGGATAATCTATTTGATGTACCAGACTTCCGATTCCTTGTGGGATTGGTTCAACAAATGAGAGACAAGATTTGCACCGGTAAAAGTTGACAATAATTTGTATTTAAGATATGAAATTATAGATTCATCTTCTTCTACCTTTATTTTCCTATTCTTCCTCCATTGCCGTTGGCGTCGAGGGGAGATACAATCTGCGTTTCTTTGCTCTTCTGTTGGCCTCTTTTGGTGTTATCCCTCCTAGTGAATATAGTATTCCCTTTATCCATCTCTTTCTCGGTCTTCCTCATACTCTGGCGTTTTCATAGCGTTTCTTTATTGCTCTTTGAGTCATTGTTAGTTCTTTTTTGTTTTATGTCGCTGAATTAATTTACCTGTTGTTGCTTTATGTATTCGATGGCCGGTTAAATTTCGAGTTTCTTTTTAGTCTCCAATTAGGTTGGATTATGAAAATAACTCAGAACAACAGAAATGGAATCCGGTGGTCATTGATCAAGCAACTTAATTACTTTGCTGATGATATAGCTCTCCTATGACATCATATCATGAACAGATGCAATATAGAATGAGCATACTTGATGAGCAAATTGAGAATCATGAAGATACAGACTTTTATTAATGTATGCTTACACAGAATAAAAGGATGGAAATGGCAGGACAAAATCACTAACATAGAATTATGGAAATGTACCAGTTAAATATCAGTGGATAAAGAGATACAGCGAAGACGATGGCGCTGGATAGGACACACACTGCGGAAGCCAACTGAGAGTATTACACAACAGGCCCTTATTTGGAATCCCCAGGGGAAATGACAAAGAGGAAGACCAAAGAAATCTTGGAGAAGACAGATAGAAGCAGAGATGAAGATGGTGGAGAAGACATGGAATGATCTTAAAAGAATGGCAGGAAACAGAACGACTTGGAAAGTGTTTGTTGAGAACCTATGCTCCACAGAGAGCTGAACGGTAGAAGAAGCAGAAGATACTTGATGAGAGATCACAACAGCTGCGATTGAAAATAAATAGAATTAAGACCAAAATTATGAGAATTAATGCAGTTGGCAATAACCAAATAACGTTAGAAGAAATACCTCTACTAGAAGTACAATCTGACATATATCTGGGGAGTAATATAGAAAAAGAGGGTGAGTTCTAATATTGGCAGTGACATCTAATGTTGGTAGTGAGATCTAATGTTGGTAGTGACATCTAATGTTGGTAATGAAATCTAATGTTGGTAGTAAGTTCTAATGTTGGCAGTGAGATCTAATGTTGGTAGTGAGATCTAATGTTGGCAGTGAGATCTAATGTTGGCAGTGAGATCTAATGTTGGCAGTGAGATCTAATGTTGGTAGTGAGATCTAATGTTGGTAGTGAGATCTAATGTTGGTAGTTAGATCTAATGTTGGCAGTGAGATCTAATGTTGGCGGTGAGATCTAATGTTGGTAGTAAGATTTAATGTTTTTAGTGAAATCTAATATGGGCAGTGAGATCTAATGTTGGTAGTGAGATCTAATGTTGGTAGTGAGATCTAATGTTTTTAGTGAAATCTAATGTTGGTAGTGAGATCTAATGTTGGTAGTGAGATCTAATGTTGGTAGTGAGATCTAATGTTGGCAGTGAGATCTAATGTTGGCAGTGAGATCTAATGTTGGCAGTGAGATCTAATGTTGGCAGTGAGATCTAATGTTGGTAGTGAGATCTAATGTTGGCAGTGAGATCTAATGTTGGTAGTGAGATCTAATGTTTTTAGTGAAATCTAATATGGGCAGTGAGATCTAATGTTGGCAGTGAGATCTAATGTTGGTAGTGAGATCTAATGTTGGCAGTGAGATCTAATGTTGGTAGTGAGATCTAATGTTGTTAGTGAAATCTAATATGGGCAGTGAGATCTAATATTGACAGTGAGATCTGATGTTGACAGTGAGATCCGACGTGGACAATGAGATCTGATGTGGACAATGCGATCTAATGTTGACACAGAGATCTAATGTTGGCATTGAGTTCTAATGTTGGCAGTGAGATTGCTCGCTAACCCTCTTGTATAGGGAAACAAAGAGGTCATGTATACCTTCTGTCCGTTTTAAAGAACCTTAGACAGTTGTGAATCAAAAATAGTAGGCTATAAATAGCCACTTTCCGGCAAAATTAATTTACAAAAAAATCTGTGGAAAAAACATCAGAGCTCTTTGATGATAAGATATCAGAGTATTGCTGATATCAGAGTACTGCTGATATCAGAGTACTGCTGATATCAGAGTACTGCTGATATCAGAAAATAGTGTACAGAATGAGGATGGAAGTGGCATTTAGAGCTGACCCTTGATACATAAGATTCAACATAAGATAAGATAAGATAAGATAAAATAAAAGATAAGATGCAATAAAATATAAGATAAGATACAAGACAAGACTCGATAAAATAAAACATAAGATACAATAAAATATAAGATAAGATAAGATAAAATATAAGATAAGATAAAATAAAACATAAGATACAATAAAATATAAGATAATATAAGATAAAATATAAGATAAGATAAAATGTAAGATAAGATAAAATATAAGATCTGATAAAATATAAGATAAGATAAGATGAGATAAAATATAAGATATATAAAATATAATACAAGATACGATAAGATGAGATAAAATATAAGATGAGATAAAATATAAGATAAGATGCAATAAAAAATATAATAAGATAAAATAAAATATAAGATATGATATGATAAAATATAATATTAAGATAAGATGAGATAAAATATAAGATATCCTAAAAATATAAGTACTTGAGATAAAATATAAGATATAATAAACTATAATATAACATTAGATAAGATGAGATAAAATATAAGATGAGATAAAATATAGGATAAGAAGCAATAAAAAATATAATAAGATAAGTTAAAATATAAGATATGATAAAATATAATATTAAGATAATATGAGATAAATATAATATAAGATACAATAAAAATATAAGATAAGATAAGATAAAATATAAGATATGATAAACTATAATACAAGATAAGATAAGATGAGATAAAATATTAGATGAGATAAAATGTAAGATAAGATGCAATAAAATATAAAATAAGATAAGATAAAATATAAGATATGATAAAATATAATATTAAGATAAGATGAGATAAAATATAAGATAAGATAAAATCAAATATAAGATAAACTATATAAGATAAGACAAAATATAAGATAAGATAAGTTAAAATATGATATAAGATAAAATATAAGATAAAATAGGATACAATATAAGATAAGATAATATACAATAAAATATAACATAAGATAAATTAAAATGTAAGATATAAAAGATAAGATATAAAAGATAAGAAAAGATAAAATATACAATAATATATAAGATAAGATATAAGGTACGATATAAAATAATATAAGATAAAATATAAGATAAATTAAAGTTAATGATAGCTAAACATTTAGTAAAATCCCTGATTTTTTTTCCAGCCATTCAGGTGACAACGACTTCATCAGTCTCATCAACATCGACAACTGCAGTCACAGCGCCACCAGTTCCGGGTATGTAGCTACTGTAGGTGATTATATGGTTCAGATTGCATACGTTTATCATTTTGCTATATCACATCACCTTAATTGTGTCATCTCGGTATTTATGTATTATCTCAGTATTTTTAGCAGTAGCGGTAGCCGTAGCAGTAGCAGTAACAGTAGCAGTAGTAGTAGTAGCAGCAGTAGCAGTAGCAGTAGCGGTAGCAGTAGCAGCAGTAGCAGTAGCAGTAGCGGTAGCGGTAGCAGTAGCAGTAACAGTAGCAGTAGTAGTAGCAGTAGTAGTAGCAGTAGTAGTAGCAGTAGTAGTAGCAGTAGTAGTAGCAGTAGTAGTAGCAGTAACAGTAGCAGTAGCAGTAGTAGTAGCAGTAGTAGTAGCAGTAGTAGTAGCAGTAGTAGTAGCAGTAGTAGTAGCAGTAGTAGTAGCAACATTAGCAGTAGTGTAGCAGCAGCAGTAGCAGCCTCCGTCAGTCAAAGTTGACTATGGATTTTTCAGCGCCCCTAGAATTTTTATGTATTTTTTCTTCCCTTTCGCTGTGTATTCTCTTTTTCTATGAATCTGTCTGCTTCTTGTTTGAGTTGGAGCTTTAGAGTTTGTTTCCAAAGATTGCGGTCTGCAGCTTTGTCTTCCCAGGCTGCAGGGTTTATGTTCAGAGTCTTCATGTCGCGTTTACACACATCTACAAATCAAAGTTTTGGGCACCCTCTTATCCTTTTACCATCTGTCAGTTGTCTATAGAGCATAGATTTTGGTATACAGCCATCTTTCATTGCGTGTACATAGCCAAGCCAGGGTAACCTACGTTGTTTGAGCAGCTTGTAGATATTCATGAGGCCTGTGCGAGTCATGACCTCCACCTTTGTCTCTTTATCCTTCTAGGTGATACCAAGAACTCGGCGTAGACTTCGTATATGGAATGCATTTATGCTTCTCTCCTGCTTTACATAGGTTGTCCAAGATTCGCTGCCATACAGGGGGATACTAATTATGCAGGCATTGTAAAATGCTGCGTTTACTTTAATTGTCGGTTTGTTGTTTTGCCAGACACGCATAGAAAGACGGGTGAATGTGGTAGCAGCTTTACCAAATCTGATCTCTCTTTAATTCTATTACAATTATATTTAATTTTCTATCACCCAGCTTTCATTGTATCTGCACTTATCGTTCATTGTATCATCACATACCATTCTTCGTACCATGACACCTCTTTCAGACTATCAACACTACTTACTCAGTGTATCATCTCCAACAACTTCATGTCATCTCAGCTCTTTTAATTCATCATCTTATCTCTTCCAATTCATCATCTCAGCTCTTTCAATTCATCACCTCAGCTCTTTCAATTCATCACCTCAGCTCTTTTAATTCATCATCTTGTCTCTTTCAATTCATCATCCCAGCTCTTTCAATTCATCACCTTAGCTCTTTCAATTCATCATCTCAGCTCTTTCAATTCATCATCTCAGCTCTTTCAATTCATCACCTCAGCTCTTTCAATTCATCATTTCAGCTCTTTCAATTCATCATCTCAGCTCTTTCAATTCATCATCTCAACTCTTTCAATTCATCATCTTATCTCTTTCAATTCATCATCTTATCTCTGTCAATTCATCATCTCAACTCTTTCAATTCATCATCTTATCTCTTTCAATTCATCATCTTATCTCTATCAATTCATCATCTTATCTCTGTCAATTCATCATCTCAACTCTTTCAATTCATCATCTTATCTCTATCAATTCATCATCTTATCTCTGTCAATTCATCACCTCAACTCTTTCAATTCATCATCTCAACTCTTTCAATTCATCATCTTATCTCTTTCAATTCATCATCTTATCTCTATCAATTCATCATCTTATCTCTGTCAATTCATCATCTCAACTCTTTCAATTCATCATCTTATCTCTGTCAATTCATCACCTCAACTCTTTCAATTCATCATCTTATCGCTGTCAATTCATCATCTCAACTCTTTCAATTCATCATCTTATCTCTGTCAATTCATCATCTTATCTCTGTCAATTCATCATCTCAACTCTTTCAATTCATCATCTCAACTCTTTCAATTCATCATCTTATCTCTATCAATTCATCATCTTATCTCTGTCAATTCATCACCTCAACTCTTTCAATTCATCATCTTATCTCTGTCAATTCATCACCTCAACTCTTTCAATTCATCATCTTATCTCTTTCAATTCATCATCTTATCTCTATCAATTCATCATCTTATCTCTGTCAATTCATCATCTCAACTCTATCAATTCATCATCTTATCTCTGTCAATTCATCATCTCAACTCTTTCAATTCATCATCTTATCTCTGTCAATTCATCACCTCAACTCTATCAATTCATCATCTTATCTCTGTCAATTCATCACCTCAACTCTATCAATT
The DNA here is from genome assembly GCA_032433765.1 of Megaustenia siamemsis. Lineage (NCBI taxonomy): Eukaryota > Metazoa > Mollusca > Gastropoda > Stylommatophora > Ariophantidae > Megaustenia > Megaustenia siamemsis. The sequence goes on along the minus strand of JAVIAB010000145.1, from coordinate 44,433,812 downwards.
CATCATCTTATCTCTGTCAATTCATCATCTCAACTCTATCAATTCATCATCTTATCTCTGTCAATTCATCATCTCAACTCTTTCAATTCATCATCTTATCTCTGTCAATTCATCATCTCAACTCTATCAATTCATCATCTTATCTCTGTCAATTCATCATCTTATCTCTGTCAATTCATCATCTCAACTCTATCAATTCATCATCTTATCTCTGTCAATTCATCACCTCAACTCTTTCAATTCATCATCTTATCTCTTTCAATTCATCATCTTATCTCTGTCAATTCATCACCTCAACTCTTTCAATTCATCATCTTATCTCTTTCAATTCATCATCTTATCTCTGTCAATTCATCATCTCAACTCTTTCAATTCATCATCTTATCTCTTTCAATTCATCATCTTATCTCTGTCAATTCATCATCTCAACTCTTTCAATTCATCATCTTATCTCTTTCAATTCATCATCTTATCTCTATCAATTCATCATCTTATCTCTGTCAATTCATCATCTCAACTCTTTCAATTCATCATCTTATCTCTATCAATTCATCATCTTATCTCTGTCAATTCATCACCTCAACTCTTTCAATTCATCATCTCAACTCTTTCAATTCATCATCTTATCTCTTTCAATTCATCATCTTATCTCTATCAATTCATCATCTTATCTCTGTCAATTCATCATCTTATCTCTATCAATTCATCATCTCAACTCTTTCAATTCATCATCTTATCTCTGTCAATTCATCATCTTATCTCTTTCAATTCATATTCGCAACTTCTTTATTCCATCATTTCAACCTTATCTTTATTTCTCTCCTTTTTTTTCAGTCAATCATCTTCCTACCATTGTAGCATCACACTCTCTCTCTTCACTTATCATTAACTACTCTCATTTCTCATACTACACTGATTAGACGAAAGGTACCTACTCTCATATTACCTTCTCAGATTTGTGCAAACAGTGCCTGGTAGAGGGCGGAGTTGGCTTTAACCCTTCACCCACGGACTGTGACAAATACATCATGTGTGAGCCTCAAGGGTTAACATATATACCCCATGAAAAGTCTTGTCCATTTGGATTGTTCTGGAGCAGCGTTACGGTGTCCTGTCTGGATGCCCGATATGTGAACTGTCCTTCTGGTATGTGTAACAGTGCCCTGTATGTGCAGCTGGTCAATTTAACTCAATTTTCTTGTTTTTGTTTCATTGTCTAGATTTCTCTTTTGTCTACTAATTAAATTTTCTTTGTTTTGTCCACTGACTAGATTTCTCTTTAGTCTACATCTCAATTTGTCTGTTTTATCTACTTTTTCTCCGTTGTATCTACTTTTTCTCTGTTTTACCTACTTTTTCTCTGTTTTGTTTACTGACTAGATTTCTCTTTTCTCTCCCAACTCAATTTCCTCTCTGTTTTATTTACTTTTTCTCTGTTTTATCTACTTTTTCTCTGTTTTGTCTACTGACTAGATTTCTCTTTTGTCTACTAGCTCTATTTTCTCTGTTTTGTGCATTAATGCGATTTCTATTTGTCTGCAATCTTATAATTACACATTTATTATTGTTGCTTGTAATTTTATATGTACATGTATGTATATGTTTATGGACATGTGTATGTATTTTTGTGTGAACTTTTATTTACATGTGCGGTTATTTGGGATTATGTATGCTTATAGGTATGTGTGTGGGAGCCGCGATAGCTCAATGGTTAGTGAACTGGACTACAAAGGACAAGGGGTAGGGTTCGATCCCAACCGACGGCTTCCGGGTTCACCCAGCCTTAAATGGGTACCGGATTTTTTTCTGGGAAAGTAAAGCAGCACGGGCGTAATACCGACCACATTACCACAAAAATCATGTGCTGAAGGTCTGTAAAATATAGGGTCACTAACACCATGTTTCCCTATACGCCGCTTGGTGTGACGGGGGTACTTTACTTTACTTTATAGGTATGTATGTACAGTTCTTTCTACACAATGGAATCAGATAAAGTAAATATCAGGATCTGAAAACACAGACATCCCTGTACATTATCCTGTCGATTATCTTCTCTCTGTATTTTTCACCACAGACAAGTGTCGAGCTCTACCAGCCTCGACCACATACCCGTCCAGCTCTTCTAACTGTCGGAGTTACTACAGCTGTTCTGATAGTCGATCTACCCCCCACTGCTGCGAAACTGGCTACAAATACACTATGGGGATTGGCTGTTCACCAGATCCGCTTTGCCTTGACCCTTGCCCTCTTAATGTCACCATCTATAATCAAGGTCAGTATGAGGTTACAGAATAGAAATTAGGTTAAATACAAAAATAAAAATGTTCAACTCCAATGTTAAGTCAGTCCTATTATATGGTTGTGCAACATGGAGAACAACAAAAATGGCAATCATGAAGATACAGACTTTCATTAATGGATGCTTACGTAGAATAAGAGGATGGAAATGGCAGGACAAATTCACTAACATAGAATTATGGAAATGTACCAGTCAAATACCAGTGGATAAATAGATACAGCGAAGACGATGGCGTTTTGATAGGACTGACACTACGGACGCCGGCTGAGAATGTTACACAACAGGCCCTTTTTGGAATCCCCAGGGGAAAAGACAAAGAGGAAGACCAAAGAAATCTTGGAGAAGAAAGATACAAGCAGAGATGAAGATGATGGGGAAGACATGGAATTATCTTAAAAGAATGGCAAGAAACAGAACGACTTGGAAAGTGTTTGTTGAAGACCTATGCTCCACAGGGAGCTGAAAGGTAGAAGAAGAACTCCAACATTAAGTCAGTCCTTTTAAAGGCTGTAAAACACGGAGAACAAAAAAAATAAAATAACAATCACGAAGATACAGATTAATGGATGCTTACGCAGAATAAAAGGATGGAAATGGCAGGACAAAATCACAAACATAGAATTGAGTTATTGGGTTATTTGCGGGTCATCATCACTGCACTCGGAACATGTCCATAGGTGCTCAGATCCTCTCCTCGGCAAGTCACATTGTGTCCAACAATTGACGACTCCCAATTCTTTGAAGAAAGTCTTTGAGGCCGATCACATCAACTTTCAAGATGACATTCTTCTTTTTCTTCTTTCCTCCCTCATTTGCCTTTCAGCGTCGAGGGGAGATATAATTTGCGGTCTTTTGCTCTTCTGTTCACCTCTGCTGCTGTTATGTTTCCTAATGCTTCTAATATTCCATCGATCCATCTTTTTCGTGGTCGACCCTTGGGTCTGGTGTTCTCACAACGTTTGATGAAGGCTCGTTGTGTTGTGTTTTGATCTTTCTGCCTTGTCACGTGGCCAAACCATTTTATCTGTTGTTTCCTTATATATTCTATGGCGGGGGCTATTCCTAGCTTTTTTCACAGTTTTTCATTTCAGATCTTATCTCTCAGACTGTTTCCTTTCATTCGTCTAACGAGGAAAATCCATTGGCCCATAGATACAACACTACAGACAAAACTATATGGGCCACTGCAAGAATTACAAAAGACAGTAAAATTTATACAGGAAACGACATTGCAGATATAGACAATACTTCAGGCGAACGAAAGATAGATAGATAGATTCGTCTAACACATTTCAAATCTGTAGAGGTTATTTTTCTTATTGTTCTTGAATCTAGGGTCCAGGTCTGGCATTGGTAGCACAACGTTGGGATGAAGATTGTATTGTATAGTGCTCGTTTTGCCTCCAGAGTTATTTCCCTGTTGGACAATAGTGACGATAAATGTCCAATGATTTGACAAGCTTTGTTGCATCTTGAGTCTATCTCTGCTGTTTGAGAATTATCGTTTGTCATTAGACTTCCTAGGTATTTGAATTCCTCTACTTGTTTTAGGTTGATTTAAGATGGCATTAAGAGTAGCATTATCATTGTAGGCTGGTTTTCTTTTATTTGCCACCTTATACCTCTGACGAAGTCCGGAACTGAATTTTGCGTGTTAATCCGTTTTTCCCTGGCAGCCGTGTGTTCAGGGGTCCCTCACCGCACAAGCAGATAACTCTATCTTCTGAGGTACTCATATTTTTTTTTCCCATCAATGAGTAATTGACGTTTCAAGCCGTGCCTTGCTGCTGACACCAGGGGTGGTTGCCGCAGAGATAAATCATAAATAAAAATCTCAACCGGTGCAACCGGGATTTGAACCAAGAACCTCCCTTTCTCAAAGCCGGCGTCTTGCCTCGAGACCAACCAGTCTCTCAATCTTAACCTGACAGATCCACTGAAATAAATATTTATAAAATATTTGCATGCAAAAATAATAAATAAATAAATAACTTTCAGAGTTTGTCCATTTTCTCCACGCAGGTGCCTGCATGTACAGACCTGACCCTGGTAGCTACTATAGCTACCTTGAGATATTGCCAGGTCAAGGTTATATAAAAAGGTCATGTGATCCAGGTCAGGTTTACAGCCAATCACAGTGTTCATGTACCTTCAATGCTGAGGAAGTCATTCCTAAAATAGGTAATGATATAGCACAAGAGCACATTGGTTACTTTTAAGGTAATTAATTGACAGCTTAAGAGAAAGTTTGCTAACATGAATCATCATTGAGTGCCGTCTCCGCATCGAAGGTTGGCTACCATGGAGCGCCATTCTGCTCTGTTTCTTTCTTTGGTGGTGCAGGTTTTCATAGGCTGACTTGTCCATCTTTTAATATTACTCGTCCATGTTAGTCTTGATTTGCCTCTGCCTCTTTTAGCTTGCATCATGGAAAGATACGTATGTACGAAACCTTTGTAAAAATTACGAATACTAAATGTTACATTCGGAGTTCGGAAAATATAATTTTCATCAGGCTTTTGCTATACAGCCGTGTGTTTGTTTACACAAGGAGAGACACATGAATCGGATGGTGTAATAATTTTGTGGCTTAGGTTGATTTATGAAACCTCAGGGCGTTACTTTGTCAATTGACACGTCGGCCGTCAGTCCAGCGCGTATGTTCAGCTTCCTCTTAGCGTCGCTCACTTCCTATCCGGTGTAACAGAACTTTGTGAGATGTCTCGCCGACAGCCGAATAGATTTCCTCCATCACGAAAAGAAAAAAAAAACAAAATAAAAACATTTTTTTTTTAAACTGACCAAAATTTATTAAAAGAAAAACAGCCCCATTTTTCTTTTAGGTGTCTTTCTACTTTTTTAAAATGAAAAACACATTAGTGTTTGATTCAACATCAAAAGAAAGAAGTCCAATCCATCTCAGTGGTGGTTATTTTCTTATTGTTCTTGTATCTAGGTTCCGGAACTGGCATTCGGAGCACAACTTTATGATGAAAATTGTAGTCTCTTTTTTTTTAAACAGATAATAGTAAACGTAATAATAGTATAAGTAATTTTAATTCCATGAAAAATATACTAACATCAAAACAAATAACACTAGGGCTAAAACTAAGAATAGCAAAATGTTACATCTTCTCAATATTCCTGTATGGTGCAGAAACATGGGCATTAGACCAGAGGACGAAACAGAAAATTGAAGCGTTTGAAATGTGGATCTATAGAAGAATAGGTAGATTTGGATGGGACGTAAAGAAAACAAACGATGAAGTTTTAAAACAACTAAAAATGAAAAGAGAACTACTAAACACAATTAGAACAAGACAAATGACATTTTTGGATCATGTTAAAAGATACAACAGCTTAATAGAAGAAATATTGGAAGGGAAAATACAAGGTAAAAGAGGTAGAGGCAGATCAAGACTAACATGGACGAGTAACATCAAAAGATGGACAAGTTAGCCTATGACACTCTGCACCATCAAAGCAAGAGACAGAGTGGAATGGCGCTCCATGGTAGCCAAACTTCGTTGCGGAGACGGCACTCAATGATGATGATGAATAGTAAATGTAACGGTTCCCTTCACGCCTTGCTAGACGTATGGGGAATATGGTGCTAGTGACCATCATTTTCTATGACCACAGCACATTTTTGGGTGATGTGGTCGGTATCACGTCAGGCCGGCTTTACTTCCCAGAAAAATCTCTGGTACAAATTTTTAGAGTCTGGGTGAACCCCGGAGCCTTGTCAGCCCGAAAAAAAATCCGCCACTGTTGGGGACCGAACCCAGATCCTTCTGGTCAGGAAGCGAGCGCACTAACCACTCAGCCACTGAGACTCCAAATAATGAAAAATAAAAAAAATAAAAAAAATGGTATGTAAGAAGCTTTACGTGACAAGTGGACGACACAGACTAAACAACGTTTCGGCTCAATAGGCCTTCATCAGGAACAATAAAAAAAACACACACACAAAACTGATAACGAAACAACCAAAACAAAAACAATCGAAATGTGTTAAAGAAAACGACAAAAATAAATAAAACTATCCTATCATATCCAAAATGAAATCGCAACCAAGTGCGGCTGTCGTGAACGTCAAAAATCGTGCAAAAAAGTGCGTTAATGTACACAGAACCAGAGGAGTTAACACAGGGGTCAGTGTGCAAACTCAAAGGAGAAAGAATCGAATAGTAGACTGACAGGTGTAAAAAGACGATAAGAGTGAGATGTCTGAGAGTGGGGTACAGTAAAAATAAATGAGGGGTAAGGAGCACAGAAAAAAAATTATAGAGGAGAACACCGAAGTGTCTCATAAGGGACTAGAGGAGAAGAACTATAAAAAGCATGGCATAGTAAGTAGACCAAAGAACCCAAATATGTGTAGAAGAGAAGGCTATGCAAAAGGGAAGGAGCAACCAAAAGGAAACTATGCGTATGAGTGTGATACATTCATACCTCTCGGGGTCAGCGAACCATACTGGACTATAAGGCGATTTTCCAAAGTATATCGGCTGCGGTCACCAGAGTGACAAAGGACAATACCAGTGACACGGATGTCGTCTTTGACTCCAAATAATACTAGTTACCAAAAAATATGCTGATGATAAAAAAATATATAAAACACTGACACAATATTCCTAAGTTATCATATGATTTTTGGTTTAAAAATGATAATTTGTAGAAAATTAAAAGTTAACAAAGAACTTCAACCTTTTTCTCCACTGATGACTTATTTCCTTTATTTTCTTAACAGCCTGCACTCCGTCAATCAATTTAACTTTCAATGGTAATTTTGAAAACCACGCCCCTTCACCACAACCAATCAATGTGCACCATGTAGGCCTGGGAAACTCCGGCTCCGCCTACTTTAATGGTGACAGCTCTTTGACCCTGCCAGCTACGTCGGGCAAGGAGTTTGGGAGGAACTTACTCATTAAGTTCAAGTTCAGACTGGTGGATGCTGCACCAGAGAAGGTAGATTGTTTCAGCCTCATTAGAGATTAGATCCTAAATCAGACTGGTGGATGCTGCACCAGAGAAGGTAGATAGTTTCAGCCTCATTAGAGATTAGATCCTAAATCAGACTGGTGGATGCTGCACCAGAGAAGGTAGATAGTTTCAGCCTCATTAGAGATTAGATCCTAAATCAGACAGACATATTGCAGCTCTTAGTAGTTTTCTGTTTTACTTATTCTTCTCTATCTTCTTATTCTTTCCTCTGGAAAAGAGTTGTTAAATGTTATGTAGAGTCAGTCTTAACATATGGATGTGAATCATGGACAATAGGACACAGACAAGAAAATCACTGGAGCTTGTAGAAATGTGGTTTTACAGAAGAATGTTGAGAATGCCATGGACAGCTAAGAAGAGTAATGAAAACGTTCTGAAAGAGGCCAAAGCAAAAAGAGAGCTAATGTCCAATATTAGGAAGAAACTATCATAATTTGTTGGCCACGTAATGAGAAGAGAACAGCTGGAATATATTGTGACAACTGGAAAAATTGAGGGACGAAATGATAGAGCGAAGCAAAGAGAAAAGATAGCAGACAGCTTAATAGAATGGCTTGACAGAATGTCAACAACAGAAACGATAAATAACTGTCGTGATCGAAAGTTGTGGAGAGACATGATCACCTACGCCAGCAGGCCCGGTACTTGATGATGATGATTCTTTGCTCATATGCTTTCAGCATCTTGGGGAGATACAATTTGTTGTTTTTTTGTTTTTCTGTTGGCTTCTTCTGTTGTTATATCATAATGTTCCTAGTGTTTCTAATATTCCGTCAATCCATCTTTTTCATGGTTGGCCCTTGGGTCTGGTGTTCTCGCAAAGTTTATTGAAGGCTTGTTGTGAGCAGAACTATCAAAACACAACACAACAAGCCTTCGATAAACGTTGCGAGAACACAAGAGAACCCAAGGGTCGGCCTCGAAAAAGATGGATTGACAGAATATTAGAAACACCAGGAAACATAACAGTAGCAGAGGTGAACAGAGGAGCAAAATACCGCAAATTATATCTCCCCTCGACACTGTAAGCCAAATGAGGAAGGAACGAAAAAGTTGTTTTGAATTTTTATCTTTTTGCCTTTTCACGTGGCTGGATTTTTGTCTGGGAAAGTAAAGCAGCATGGGCGTAATACTGACCACATTACCCCAAAAATCATATGCTGAAGGTCTGTAAAATATAGGGTCACTAACACCATATTCCCTATACGCCACTTGGCGTGACGGGGTACTTTACTTTTACTTTTTTTACTTACGTGGCCGAACCATTTTATCTGTTGTTTCTTTATATATTCTATTGCGGGGGTTATTCCCAGCATTTTTCTCAGTTCTTCATTTCTGATCTTGTCTCTCAGCTGTTTCCTGCCATTCGTCTGACACACTTCATCTCGATAGTGGTTGTCTTCTCTATATAGTCTCTTATTTTTTTGTCCTTTATTATCATGTTTGTTTCATGACGACCTTTTCCCAGATCTTTTTGAATATATCTATATTATTTTGAGATATTATCTTATGGTTTTTTTCCTTATCTCTTTTTAAATATTGTTTTCATGTATTATCTTATCAGATACTCTTCTGTTATTTCATTCTAAATACAATTTTAGATCATTATTTTGTTTATTTAAAAATACCATCCATAATGAAGAGAAGTCGGTAGTCATATGTTGGTTATGTGATGAGAAGAGACAACAAGAGAAGTCGGTAGTCATATGTTGGCCATGTGATGAGAAAAGACAACAAGAGAAGTCGGTAGTCATATGTTGGCCATGTGATGAGAAGAGACAAGAGAAGAAGGTAGTCATATGTTGGCCATGTGATGAGAAGAGACAACAAGAGAAGAAGTTATTCTTATGTTGGCCATGTGATGAGAAGAGACATCAAGAGAAGAAGGTAGTCATATGTTGACCATGTGATGAGTAGAGACAACATAAGAAGAAGGTAGTCGTATGTTGACCATGTGATGAGAAGAGACAACAAGAGAAGAAGGTAGTAATATGTTGACCATGTGATGAGAAGAGACAACAAGAGAAGAAGGTAGTCATATTTTTGCCATGTGATGAGTAGAGACAACATAAGAAGAAGGTAGTCATATGTTGACCATGTGATGAGAAGAGACAACAAGAGAAGAAGGTAGTCATATTTTTGCCATGTGATGAGAAGAGACAACATAAGAAGAAGGTACTCATATTTTTGCCATGTGATGAGTAGAGATAACATAAGAAGAAGGTAGTCATATGTTGGCCATGTGATGAGTAGAGACAACATAAGAAGAAGGTAGTCATATGTTGACCATGTGATGAGAAGAGACAACAAGAGAAGAAGGTAGTAATATGTTGACCATGTGATGAGAAGAGACAACAAGAGAAGAAGGTAGTCATATGTTGGCCATGTGATGAGTAGAGACAACATAAGAAGAAGGTACTCATATTTTTTGCCATGTGATGAGCAGAGACAACAAGAGAATCTCAAAGCAATTCCTCAAATGAAATGGTAACCAAAGAGCAAAAGAAAAAGAGGTCGACTTAAAGAAACATTAAAGACAACACCGAGGCAGGAATCAACAATAGTAGGCATCAGCTCCCTTGTCAAGGTTGATATGCTATTCCGGAATAGGCAAATTTAGCAAGATTCACTGCGGTTCCTGTGCAAGGTCTGACACATGATAGTGACGATCATCAGATATAGAGAGCGTAGAATTTCTGCTCCTTTTTTGCTGGCTTCGACGCGAAAGGACACTATATCATCATCATCAAGTACCGGGCCTGCTGGCGTAGGTGATCATGTCTCTCCACAACTTTCGATCTCAACAGTTATTTATCATTTCTGTTGTTGACCTTCTGCCAAGCTATTCTCTTAAGCTGTCTGGTATCTTTTCTCTTTGCTTACATCTATCTCTTCGTCCCTCATTTCCCAGTTGTCACAATATATTCCAGTTGTTCTCTTCTCATTACATGGACAAAAAATGATGATTGTCTCTTCCTAATATTGGAAATTAGCTCTCTTTTTACTTTGACCTCTCTCAGAACGTTTTCATTACTATCTTAGCTGTCCATGGTATTCTCAACATTCTTCTGTAAAACCACATTTCTACAGACTCCAGTTATTTTCTTGTCTGTTGTCCTATTGTCCATGATTCACATCCCGTTATAAGACTTCATGATTGTACAAAGAAGTTACGACGGTGGTTTTCTGTTGCCTTCCGTCGGTTTGTTTACGGTTGGCTCCGCTAGCCTTTGACTAAAAAGTCTCACCCACAAGGCAGTGGTGTTGTTTTACTTCGGGACACTAGATACAAATTTTTAAAAATTGTGTTTTAATCTTCTTGTGATGCCCCTGGATGTAGAACAGCAACATTATTGTTAGAGAAAATAGAACTTTGCATTTCTGCCCAATGTGCTGCCTTCATTTTCTATCTATCTTTTTATATTTCGAGCCGTAGCAGGCCCATAAGACATAGACCCAGATACTCTTCCTCTTATCTAATTTTTTATTCTAGCAGTTTTCAATCCTTGTAAAAATCTTTTATCACATCTCGCCATTTGTCTCTGTTCTTTGCAAGCAACTCTATCTCATTGAGGGAGCCGATTCATGATGCTCTTGCCTCTCTGATCAATGTTCTTCTCAGTGTCTCTCTGGGTCGGCTTCTTTTCCTCTTACCTGTTGTTTCCCACAAGAGAGCTTGCTTCGCTATTCGGTTATTATCATCTTAAAAGGAACTAATTTATTTTATCTTTCTCCATATTTTATTTCACATATCTAAATTATCTCTTCTCTTTTCCTCTGTAAATTTTATTTAGAGATCTTGTTTCTATATGCAATGTTATCGTTTATCTTAATATATAAAACTTGTGTTAAGATCATACCATATTCGTATATTCTTTTATAGTTAGCTTTATAGTTTATATTTATTTCTAGACTTTATCTTACATTACTTTCATATCTTGGGAGCGGAGGCGAAGGCGTGCCTACTAGCACCAGAGCTGGAAGTTGTCAGCGACCCACAGCTGATGGCTTGCGCCAGGATCGGTGAACCAGAACCATCCAGACCATGCTCCACCTCTCCGTTGTGCCTCTAGTAACAGGCTAACCTGTCTAGTCTGGCCAAGCGAGCAGAGATCGAAGAGGGAAGACAACCTGGTACTCAAAAATGTCGTGCTGAAGTCGGATGTGTTGGGCCGAAAGGCGCAAATATAACAGTCTTACTGCAAACCACATCACAACGCAGACTTAGCGTCCTTTTAAGGGCGGATGACGAAGAGTAATATTCTAGTCTACCAGAATACTCTAGAATACTTTAGTCATCGGGCGAACGCAAGCCAGCCATATCTTGGGAGCCGCGATAGCTCAGTGGTTAGTGAACAAAGACAAGAGGTAGGGTTCGATCCCAACCGACGGCTTCCGGGTTCACCCAGCCTTAAGTGGGTACCGGATGTTTTTTTCTGGGAAAGTAAAGCAGCACGGGCGTAATACTGACCACAATACTCCAAAAATCATGTGCCGAAGGTCTGTAAAATTTATGGTCACTAACATCGTATTCCCTATACGCCACTTGGTGCGACGGGGCTCTTTACTTTTTTAGTACCTTCATATCTTCTCTCATTTCTACATATTCTGATATCTCAATATAAATTCTCCACCTTCTCTCATCTATAAATCTTCTTGCATTGATTTACCTTCTCTTATCAATTTATCCATAAAATGCTCTTATTTATATAAATACAATTTATCTTTGCTTTATCTCTTTATATTATATCTTGTCTCTTTATTTTCTTATATCGCCGGCTTCTCATAAAGTAGTAAAAGTAAAGAGCCCCCGTCACGCCAAGTGGCGTATGGGGAATATGGTGTTAGTGACCATACATTTTACAGACCTTCGGCGCATGATTTTTTGGGTAATGTGGTCGGTATTACCCCGTGCCGCTTTACTTTCCCAGAAAAAAAAATCCGGTACCCATTTAAGGCTGGGTGAACCCGGAAGCCGTCGGTTGGGATCGAACCCTACCTCTTGTCCTTTGTTGTTCAGTTCACTAACCACTGAGCTATTGCGGCTCCCGTCGGCTTCTTATAATTTATCCTTAATAATCTCATTTCTTCTATATTTGCCTCTCAATATTTCTTTCTTTTTATTCGCTGGAAATGCACAAGCAATGGAACAGTTATGGAGACTGGGGTTTCCAATCATGGTTCAACAATGCCAGTAACCATGGGAACACACATACCATCATTATTGGCCAATCAGAAGTGTCACAACCAGATATAGGTCATCCTAAAGGTCGGGTACTCTGTTTTTGTAATTAATTATTATTGTTGCTTATTGTTATTTTATTTTCAAGAAAAAAAAAACGATGAAGTTTTAAAACAGCTGAAAATTAAAACAGAACTACTAAACACAAATCAATCAAGACAAATGCGATTTTTGGGCCATGTTAAAAGACACAACAACCTAATAAAAGTAATATTGGAAGGGAAAATACAAGGTAAAAGAGACAGACCAAGACTAACATGGACGAATAATATAAAAAAATGGACAAGTCAACCTATGACAATCTGCACCATCAAAGCAAAAGACAGAGTGGAATGGCTCTCCATGGTAGCCAACCTTCGATGCAGGAACGGCACTCAGTGATGACAGTCATTACTCCGTTTGCCTCTCTTGGTTGTTCAAAGTATAGTGCTGGATAGTTATGTCTATACTATTCGGTAAATACGAGGGGCATTCATATGAAAACTTAGGGTCAAAGTAAAGAAATTCATTCAAATGCGAAGCTGTATTAAAGCGAACAAGGAGAAATGAAAAAAAAATTTAAAACAAATGGTAGGATAAATGCTTAACTCATTAAGTGGACAACATAAATTAGAACAACGTTTCGGCTCAATTTTCATTTTGCTTTTGGCCACACTTTTGTATACAGGGAGGGAGATTTTATTCTAATTTAAAAACAAATTATTTATCATTATAAGTAAAGTAAAGAGCCCCCGTCACGCCAACTGGCGTATAGAGAATATGGTGTTAGTGACCATACATTTTACAGACCTTCAGCACGTGATTGATGGTAATGTGGTCGGTATTACGCCCTTGCCGCTTTAATTTCCCAGAAAAAAATCCGGTACGCATTTAAGGCTGGGTGAACCCGGAAGCTGTCGGTTGGGATCGAACCCTACCCTTTGTCCTTTGTAGTCCATTCACTAACCACTGAGCTACAGCGGCTCCCAGTTCTCATTATAGTTCGAAATTATTATTTTAAAAAATTATTTATTATTTTTAAAAATTAAATTTTAAATACATATGTGTGTGTGTGTGTGTTTTCCTGCTGAAGGCCTATTGAGCCGAAACGTTGTTCTAGTTTGTGTTGTCCACTTATTACGTAAAGCTTTAACCATACTGTTTTTTTTTTCTCTCTCTCTCTCTCTCTCTCTCTATGTTTTTTAAAAAGTAATATTGGAAGGAAAAATACAAGGTAAAAGAGGCAGAGGCAGACCAAGACTAACATGGACGAGTAACATCAAAAGATGGACAAGTCGATCTATGACAGCCTGCACCATCAAAGCAAGAAACAGAGTAGAATGGCGATCCATGATAGCCAACCTTCGTTGCGGAGAAGGCACTCGATGATGATGATGATGTTTTTAGATTTCTCAAATGAAACCTACCACATGAACAATATTAAGGAGGCATGATAATGTCACATCTGGCGTAATATGCACATGTCAGTGTGGAATTGTTTAGGTGGTCATTCTCCTCATAGTATTCATTGGTTTTGCTGCAGACAATTGGGAAAATGGCCGATGTGATATGGAATCTGTCAATGGTTGATGAGTAAGCGATGATTCAGAGCCCATCATTGTGAACATCTATGCCATCCAATGAAAGACACAATAGACAACCTGCAGACAGTCATCAAGAATAATGGACCATTGTCACTTTAGATTATTATATAGCCTTATCAGTTTAGATTATTATATAGCCTTATCAGTTTAGATTATTATATAGCCTTATCAGTTTAGATTATTATATAGCCTTATCAGTTTAGATTATTATATAGCCTTATCAGTTTAGATTATTATATAGCCTTATCAGTTTAGATTACATATAGCTTTGTCAGTTTAGATTACATATAGCCTTGTCAGTTAGATTATATATGACTTTGTTAGTTTAGATTATATATGACTTTGTCAGTTTAGATTATATATAGCTTTGTCAGTTTAGATTATATATGACTTTGTCAGTTTAGATTATTATATAGCCTTGTCAGTTTAGATTATATATGACTTTGTCAGTTTAGATTATTATATAGCTTTGTCAGTTTAGATTATATATAGCTTTGTCAGTTTAGATTATATATGACTTTGTCAGTTTAGATTATTATATAGCCTTGTCAGTATATGACTTTGTCAGTTTAGATTATATATAGCTTTGTCAGTTTAGATTATATATGACTTTGTCAGTTTAGATTATTATATAGCCTTATCAGTATATGACTTTGTCAGTTCAGATTATATATGACTTTGTCAGTTTAGATTGTTACATGACCTTGTCAATTTTTATGTTGATTGACGGGGCAAGACCTGATATGCCAGACTTTAATCTCTTCTTTTTAACTGTTTGGTTCAGCCATTTGTTGTATTGTATTTGTATTTGGCTCATTCATGCTGTTAATTCCTACTTTGTAGGTTCCAAAGTGGAGCCACTGGAAGTCATTACTGTCACTAGAAATGGAACTGTCATTCGTGACCCTAAATATGACATCAAGATCAACTCATCTGGTTCAACTATCAATCAATCAACAGTTGATATAATTCAGCTTGGGAATATTGGGAAGCTATCTACCCCAACTATCATGGATGGAATCGTCCTGGTGCCTATTGGTAATGGGAAGGTTTTGATCCATGAGTCTATAGGAGGGGAATCAGGGTCGGTGAAACCAATGTGGAAAATAATTGCTCTGAACCGTGATGGTCAGACAGGATTTGTGGAAGAAGTTGGACAGGGAACGGTTCCAGTAAATGTGCAGGTATGAGCTTGTTTATCTGTCATATTTTAGTTGTTTAATTTATACATTATTGTTGTATGTTGGGTTTTTATTATACATTAACATGTTATCATCATGTGCCATACCGGTTGGAGTAGACAATCATGTCCTTCCACAATCGTCTATCTACAGTACATCGTATCATTTCTGTTGTTGACTGTTTTCCATGCCATGACACCAAGCTATCTAGTATTTTCTCTCTTTGTCTTCCGCGATCTCTCTTTCCTTTTATTTTGCCAGTTGTAACTAAGTATTCCAACTTTCCTCTTCTCATGATGTACTAAAAAATGTTGATTGTTTCTTTCTGATGTTTCTTAGGAGCTCCCTTTTTGCGGTGGCCTCTTTGAGAATGTCCTCGTTGGTCTTTTTAGCTGTCCAGGGAACTTTCAATATTCTTCTGAGCAATCCCATCTCATGAAAAAAAAATATATATTCTCACAAAATTCATCCCCAATGAACTTTGCTAGAGAAATAAATGTGGCGAATGCAAACAAACAAACACAAACAAACAAACACACAACACTAATGAAAGCTTATAGAACCTGAAGAAACAATCAACATTTTTCTAGCACATCACGAGGAGAGGAAAGTTGGAATATTTGGATACAACTGGCAAAATACAAGGAAATAGAGATCGCAGACAACAAAGAGAGAAAATACTGGATAGCTTTATGTCAAGGCATGGAAAACAGTCAACAACAGAAATGATAACATGCACTGTAGATAGAAAATTGTGGAAGAGACATGATCAACTACACCAATCGTTATGGCACTTGATGATAATGATGATGATGATGATGATGATGATATAGAAGCTGACAATGATAATTGTTTACTATATGTAACAGGAGAAGTACGGATTTGATCTTCGGCCCCTACTACAGCAGAAATGGTTTGTTCTCGCTCCTGGAGGTGTTGTCCTTCAAAACGGGGAAGGCCCAATCCCAGAGAGTGTCAAGAACTTGTATGCTGGTTTCATGCCTGGAACGTTCATGGAGGTGTATGAGAGAGGAGGCCAACTAGAGAGGTAGGAGATGTTTTAAAGAAGAAGAGAGAAAGATCCGCATTATGTTTGTTAGCTAGTCGTTCGGATTACCCTCACCACGCATCGAACAACGGTCCTTAAGTGCTCAGATCCACTCCCAAGTAGATCCCAAAATGTGAAACGATAAACTGGTTGACAAGTCTACCCCCTTTCTCCTGGTAACTCTTTTGAATTTAGACTATATCCACCTTGAATGGACTTCCGGTCAATAAGGCGGATAGGCGACAGGAACCTTTGAGGCTGTCTGAAATGTGTTCCTTGTTGCAGTTTCCTCATATTCCAAGTCCATTTTGATCCCGGAGCTACAGGGTTTAGTGCTCTGTGTACACCGTGAGGTGTCTTTTTCATCCAGATCGTATTTCAATATTTTGATTGTTTACGATGAATGAGGATATTGTATGATGAAGGACGGCTCAGCTGCGTTACATACGCCTAGCAAGGCGTGGAGATGACCTTTATTTTACTTTCATATTTACACTCGCCTAGTGATACTCCCTACCATGAACTGTGTTTTTCATCTGGATCATTTTTCAATATTCCGATTGCTTATGATGAATGATGATATAGTATGACGAAGGGTAGTTCAGCTGCATTCACTTTCGGTGCCGCTATGTCTTTTCGCTTGTGCTGAAGCTGTTATGATGAGGACTACAGCCGCCTTTCTCTGTTTGGATCCTTCAATGAGATGCGTTTTAATTCGGATGATTCCACTGGCCGGGGGGTTGAGCAATTGTGGATTTTAATTCGTGTGCAGTGATACCAAGGCCTTCGACAACCTAACCATAACCATCTCTTTGAATAACATGAATATCCGGAAGTCACATCAGGGCTGCCGATTCACGAATAGCATCCAATATTTTACATCTCACCCTTCATCTCGAATGTACGGCCGAGTTAGGAATATACGTCCACTAATGACGTAGCACACACAACACTATCAACTATAGATGCACCCAGAATGCTTGATTCACTCTAAAGAACGCACTGAGGTTGCACGTGCTTAAGGCCCTCATTGTATTATTTTTTATTCTGTCCATGGAACCAGTTTTATTGCAGTCAGGAATTACCCATATCCGCTCCACCACTTGTCCATATCCGCTCCACCACCTTAAAGACTAGGAACTGAATTGTGCGTGTTAATCCTATTTTCTCTGGTAGCAGTGTACACATGGGTCCCTCACCGCACAGGCATATAACCCCGTCTTCGGAGGTACTCATATTTTTTTCTATCGATGAGTAATTAACGTTTCAAGTCAAACCTCACTGCTGAGATCAGGGTTGTTCCGCAGCGAGAAATCACAACTGGTGCAGCCAGATTCTACCAGTTAAGCCTATTTTTAAAAAATATATAATTAATCATCTTTTACTTATAATTTTATATCTCCACATTTTATCTATCCTATAACATGTAATACGTCTCTCTCTCTCTCTCTCTCTCTCTCTCTCTCTCTCTCTCTCTCGTATCACCATCTCATCTCCTATCACTCTGTCCACTTCTCCTTAACTTACCAGCGCTTATCATCCTAGATCTTCTTCTTTCCTTCCTCATTTACCTTTCAGCGTCGAGGGGAGATATAATTTGTGGGCTTTTGCTATTCTGTTCGCCTCTGCTGCTGTTATGTTTCCTTGTGCTTCTAATATTCCATCGATCCATCATTTTCGTGGTCGACCCTTGGCTCTGGTGTTCTCACAACGTTTTCTGATGGCTCGTTATGTTGTGTTTTGATCTTTCTTCCTTGTCACGTGTCCAAACCATTGTATCTGATGTTTCTTTATATATTCTATGGCGGGGGCTATTCCTAGCTTTTTTTCTCAGTTCTTTATTTCTGATCTTATCTCTCAGACTGTTCCCTGTCATTCGTCTCGTTGCTTCATCGCTTGTTATCGTGTCCTCGTTACCTGAAGTAGGCCACATGTCAGCCGAAACGTCATTATTTTGTTGTGTTCCTTTTTTGTAAAGACCACATTACCACAAATATCAATGGCGTGACGGGGGTACTTTACTTACTTTTTCTTTTTAACACCATAATCCCTATACGCCACTTGGCGTGACGGGGGCCACTTTACTTTACCTTTTTACTTGTTTGTAAAGCTGTCACTATACCTTGAAGGAGTGTGCGTTACACTCCCCTACTGGCTCCTGACAACCTCTCAGTCTCGAGACTGGGTTCTTGCCTCAACACCAACCAATTTTCCTTGAATTTACCGATGCATTTTGGGAAATACTGTGACAAGTGGTGAAGCGGATATGGGGAATTTCTGACTGCAATGAAACAGTTCAATGGATAGAATAGAACAGAATAGAGTAGAATAGAATAGAACAGAATAGAGTAGAATAGAATAGAACAGAATAGAGTAGAATAGAGTAGAATAGAATAGAGTAGAATAGAATAGAGTAGAATAGAATAGAGTTGAATAGAGTAGAATAGAATAGAGTAGAATAGAATAGAGTAGAATAGAGTAGAATAGAGTAGAATGGAATAGAGTAGAGTAGAGTATAATAGAGTAGAATATAATAGAGTAGAATAGAATAGAGCAGAATAGAATAGAGCAGAATAGAATAGAGTAGAATAGAATAGAGTAGAATAGAATATAATAGAATAGAGTAGAGTAGAATAGAATAGAATAGAATAGAATAGAATAGAATAGAATAGAATAGAATAGAATAGAATAGAATAGAGCAGAATAGAGTAGAATAGAATAGAATAAAGTAGAATAGAATGTAGTAGAATAGAATAGAATAGAGTAGAATAGAATAGAACAGAATATAATAGAGTAGAATAGAATAGAATAGAATAGAATAGAATAGAATAGACATTCTATATAACATTCTTTTTTCAGATGGCATTTATCAAAACCTGATGGTTCCCTTGTCCAAGAGGGGGCAGGTTCCATTCCACAAAACCTGGTTGACCAACACAAACTGGACAAAGTCTTAACTCCCCATCATGTCTCCACGACCTGGTCTTTCTTATCTTCGGATGGCAATATTTTGCAGACAGGAACTGGTTTGTGTCTCTCACTATCTTTGCTTTCGTTTTTGTCCTTCTGTACTTTAATCCTTCACTCTGTCTTACTCTCTCTCTCTCTGTCTTACTCTCTCTCTGTCTTACTCTCTCTCTGTCTTACTCTCTCTCTGTCTTACTCTCTGTCTGTCTTACTCTCTCTCTCTCTCCTAGTCATGTTATTTTAAATTATATCATTGTCTTCAATCTCTATATCTTGTCTACAAATTGTAGTTCATGTTTCTTGTAAAATGTCTTCAACGTTTTTTTTTTCATGGTTACTTTCTATGTTTATTCTGTTCTCCGATTTGTGTTCTTTTGGAAAAAAAAGAAAGTAATTTTAGCGTGGTTTTGTTATCACGTTATAATTACCAAATAGTGATATCTGTGCCAAACATGGTCTCCTATGATTAAACATCGCAGGAATTTTGTCACCACAAATATGCGATGTCTGAGAAAAGTGCTTGGAGTGATCAAAAAAGACACAATCAAATATGATATTATAAGAGAAAGAGTAGGCATTGAGCCAATCCTAGCTACATACAGAAACAACAAATAAACTGGTTTGTCCGTCTAGAAAGAATGTTGTGTGATTCCTTACCATACCAAGCGTATATTAAAATAGGAGAAGAGGGAAGAGCAAGAGGCAGACCGAGAGTAAGATGGACAGACAACATCAAAGTAACGTTATAACAAGATTTAATTGTCAATGAGTGTGGCGGCCAAAAGGACGATAACCAGAACTTTATATCTCCTTCAACACTGGAGCGTGTACAAGAGGAAGTAAAGAAACAAAGAAAGAATTAGAAAAATAAACATTTTTAACATGAACACTTCACAGAGATCAAAGTTATGTCCAATGACTAGATTGATACTAATTTCTCTTCTAACACATACATAGCCATATAAAGATGCTTAACACTGGCCAGAAGTTCAGGATTCAATTCAAAAATGTGGTAAGTTTGTTTAAGACCATTATGGCTTCATGCTTCACTCTAGGAATGGCTGCTGAATCCTGAAGAAAGAATGGTGACGTGGCATATAACCGGCAATAGTACTCATATAATGTGCCAGTTTGGTTTAGGGAAAAAAAATGACATAAATTACTTGACCTTACACCTTCACGTATGGCAGTGAAACATGGACAACCAAAATGACCGTCATGAAGATACAGACCTTCGTTAATGGATGTTGTGCAGAATAAAAGGATGGGAATGGTAGAACAAAATCACTATCATAGAATTATGGAAAAGTACCAGTCAAATACCAGTGGACAAAGACGATGGCGCTGGATAGGATCACGCTGCAGGTATCAACTGAGAGAAGTACACGATAAGCTCTTTTTTGGAATCCCCAGGAAAGGAGGCTAAGAGGAAGGTCAAAATATACTTGAAAAAAGACAGATGGATGCCAAGGTGAATAGTTATGGTTAATCAAAGGCTCCGGTATCATTGCAAACAAATTAAAATCCATAATTACTCAACCGCCAGTGCCAGTGGAATCATCCGAATTAAAATTCATCTCATTGAAGGATCCAAACAAAGAAAGGCAGCCACAGTCCCCATCATAGCAGCCACAGCACACGCCAAAAGTCATAAGGCCAAGAGGTACCGAAAGTGAACGCAGCCGAACTGTTCCTCGTCATACGACATCTTCACTCATCGTAAGCAATCGAAACACCGAAACACGATCTGGATGAAAAACACAGCTCGCGGTGTGCACCGAGCACTAAACTCAGTAGCTCAGGCAGCAAGCCGGACTTGAAATATGAGGAAACTGCAACAAGGAACACTTTTCAGACTATGTTCCATAGGGTGTTAAAAAGAAGACGACGAAGCAGGATGACCTGACGTAGTGCTGACCATATCACCCATAAAGTGTACTGTTGTTCTTGAAAATTTGCGAACTAAAATCATGTCTTTCATCTTCCTGAAGGCATGCAGGAAACCCTTATTATGAAATTAATTAGAAATTTGATGGAAACAAAACATCTTCTTCTACCTCTTCAGCTCCCTGTGGAGCATAGGTCTTCAACAAACACTTTCAGCTCCCTGTGGAGCATAGGTCTTCAACAAACACTTTCAGCTCCCTGTGGAGCATAGGTCTTCAACAAACACTATCCAAGCCGTTCTGTATTTTTGTCATTCTTTAAAGATCCTTCCATGTCTTCTCCATCCTCTTCATCTCTGCTTCCATCTGTCTTTTCTAAAATACCTTGGTCTTTCTCGTTGTCTTTTTCCCTGGGGATTCCAAAAAGGGCCAGTTGTGTAGTACTCTCAGTTGGTTTACGCACTGTGTGTTCAATCCAACGCCATCGTCTTCTCTGTATCTCTTAATTCACTGTACTTTTTCCATAATTCTATGTTAGTGATTTTGTCCTGTCATTTCCATCCTTTTATTCTGCATAAGCATTCATTAATGAAAGTCTGTGTCTTCATGATTGTCATTTTTTGCTGTTCTCCATATTTCATAGCCATATAATAAGATTGACTTAACATTCGAGTGAAACAAAACTTAATTAATCTGTACAATTTATGAAACTTACCACATTCTACCAGGTGATGTACCACTCAATGTTGTCCAGAAATACATCAACAATCCGTCTGTGACTGTACTTACATCAACAAGTCGAGATGGGCACATTCAACACTGGGAAATCACCCGACCTTCAGGGGTCAAGGTTATTGAAGGACAGGGGATGTTACCCTCAGGGATTTCTCGATTCATCAAGGGATATCTTCTATTGCCCCAGGTAAACAAAAAAAAAAAAAGTAATGAGCCCCGTCACACTAAGTGACTACAGGGAATATGGTGTTAGAGGCCATAATTTTTATAGACCTTCGGCACATGATTTTTAGGGTAATGTGGTCGGTATTACGCCCGTGCCGCTTTACTTTCCCAGAAAAAAATGTTCGGCACCCATTTATGCTGGGTGAATCTTGAACCCGTCGGTCAGGATCGAACCCGACATCTTGTCCTTTGTAGTCCAGTTCGCTAACCACTGAGCTATCGCGGCTCCCAATTGCCTCAGGTAGGTGCTGTTAAATAGTTCATATCAGTGGCGTTTTGATATAGTTAATAACAAGGTGTGACATTACGGTGTCCAGCATGAGAATGGAGATAGAAGCAGCAACGGCGGAGATAACATGGTTGGTTACACAGAATCAATTCAGAGGAAGGGGAATGTTTACAGCACTCAAAAAAAATGACAAATATTCAACAACAGAAAAAAAAAAACAAAGAACAATATATGGACCAATGCAGGATCGAACCTATACTCAGTGGCACAGCGCCTTGCCACGATTCCGAGTGCTGTAAACATACCTCTGACTGTGAAATGATTCGCTGATTATCGCCTCGGAAGTTTCCCTCTATAATAATATTCATTTATTATTATTTGTCTCCTTGGTTGCACAGAACGTAGTTCACGCAGTGTTGGTGACTGACTCACAAAGTATGCTACAGAAGATTGATATACAGTGTCTGCGGCAGGAGAGGATGCAGCTCTTGAATGGCTCTTAAGTGAGTGCGTTACCCTGGGTGTACTGTCCAGGGCATGCTGGTTGTCACGGCAATGAAATAGCCAACAAGTTTGCTGGCAGCTCTGGCACTGAGTGTGTCCTGACACTGAAGAAAGAGGACATCTCGAAGTTTGTTTTTAATTTCTTAAGAGAAGAGGAGGGAAATCATCATCATTATCGTGTGCCTTCTCCGCAACGAAGGTTGGCTACCATGGATCGCCATTCTACTCTGTTTCTTGCTTTGATGGTACCAGCTGACATAGATTGACTTGTCCATCTTTTGATGTTACTCGTCCATGTTAGTCTTGGTCTGCCTCTGCCTCTTTTACCTTGTATTTTTCCTTCCAGTATTACTTTTAGTAGGCTGTTGTGTCTTTTAACATGCCCCAAAAATTTCATTTGTCTTGTCTTAATTGTATTTAGTAGTTCTCTTTTTATTTTCAGTTGTTTTAAGACTTCATCGTTTGTTATCTTTTCCTTCCATCCTATTCTACCTATTCTTCTATAAATCCACATTTCAAAGGCTTCAATTTTCTGTTCTGTTTTCTTGTCTAATGTCCATGTTTCTGCACATGGAGGAAAATAGCTGGAACAATGTATTGAGAGACTGTGGAGTCTAAAATAAAAAGGAGTTTGGTCGATCCAAAGTAAAAAAAAAAAGTAAAGTACCCGGGCCACGCCAAGTGGCGTGTAGGGAATATGATGTTAGTGACCATACATTTTACAAACCTTCAGCACATTATTTTTGGGATAATGTGGTCGGTATTACGCCCGTGCCGCTTTACTTTCCCAGAAAAAAAATCTGGTACCCATTTAAAGCTGGGTGAACCTGGAAGCCATCGGTTGATATCGAACTCTTCCACTTGTCCTTTGGTGTCCAGTTCAATAACCATTGAGCTATCGCGGCTCCCTCGATCCGAAGGGCTTAGCGTGAAAAGAAGATGTGTCTTAACTGAACACGTTACAAGAACAATCAGTCTGTGTATGTTTAGAGAATGCTTAGACGGGTGGTGGAGCGGGTATGAATGGGTATGCCCCGACTTCCATGAATAGAAAACCGATTTCATGAATAGAATCATCATCATCATCATCATCAAGTACCATGCCGGCTGGCGTAGGTGCGATTATCTCTCCACAACTTTCGATCTCGACAGTTATTCTGTGTCCTCCTGCCAAGCAATTCTCTTACGCTGTCTGGCAACTTTTTTCTTAAAAAAAAAAAGTAAAGAGCCCCTGTCACGCCAAGTGGTATATAGGGAATATGGTGTTAGTAACCATAGATTTTACATGATTTTTGGGGTAATGTGGTCGGTATTACGCCCGTGCCGCTTTACTTTCCCAGAAAAAAATTTGGTACCCATTTAATTAAGGCTGGTTGAACCCGGAAGCCGTCGACTGGGATCGAACCCTACCTCTTGTCCTTTGTAGTCCAGTTGACTAACCATTGAGCTATCGCGATTCCCAACTTTTTTCTTTGCTTCCCTCTATCTCTTCGTCCCTCAACTTTGCCAGTTGTCACAATATATTCCAGCTGTTCCCTTCTCATTACATGGCCAAAAAATGATGATTGTTTCTTCCTAATATTGGAAATTAGCTCTCTTTTTTGCTTTGGCCTCTTTCAGAACGTTTACAGTACTCTTCTTAGCTGCCCATGGTATTCTCAACATTCTTCTATAAAACCACATTTCTACAGCCTCCAGTGATTTTCTTGTCTGTTGTCCTGTTGTCCATGATTCACAACCATATGTTAAGACTGGCTCTTCATAACATTTAAGAACTCTTTCCTTGTTTCTATTGTCAAAAATGGATTGCGCTGTATCTTGCTCATTTTTTGGAAAGCTGCTTTTGCCTGAGCCATTCTGCATCTCACCTCTGTTGTACATCTTCCGTCTGAGGTTAACATTGTTCCCAGATGCTTACATTCATTTATTATATTATTCATTTAATATTGTTCCACTTGTCTTTTACCAGTGATTTACTGAAGTTTAAAAGTCTAATTTCTCTGGTGACTTATTTTCGGATCTGATCTGTTGTGAGTGATCAGCTTTATAACTGATATCATTTTTCTATTCTATTCTATTCTATTCTATTCTATTCTATTCTATTCTATTCTATTCTATTCTATTCTATTCTATTCTATTCTATTCTATTCTATTCTATTCTATTCTTGCTTTTCTCAACCATTCACCAGGTCATAGACCATCCTCAGTCATCTCTGTCTCTTCTAATCTTTTTTCAGTGTATATTATCTTTATGATCTTTGCATGAAAGTTTCATCTCCACGCGCTTCTAGATTTTCCACGTTTCCTTCTTCCCTGTGGATTCGAGGTAAGAGCCTGTCTGGTATTCATTAAAGCTGACTTTGGAGAGTGTGATCCATCTTTACTGTCCTATTTTTAAAATTATTCCTTCCACCTTTTGTTGATTTCTTCTTAACCACTGCTCTTTATTTCTAATGGTATCTCACCTTCTGACCTGAGGTACTCTCTTTAAGAAGAAATGAATAAATGTCTCCAGTTTATTTATACAGAGTGTTTTACTCGCTACCAATGTTGGCATTTTCTTCTTTAGATTATGTAGTACACAAGTAACCTGACAGTTGTGTGTACTTTAGATTATGTAGTACACAACAGTAGTATAAGCCGCGGTTTACGACCCCCGATAATTAGTTGGATAAAGTGTAGGGATGACCCTACAACGTCCAGTACCCTATTAGTACAAGAGTTATATAGAGACTGCGCCAAGCTGCGGCAATTTGGCCTGCCGCAATGATATATGTATATATGTATAGTACTTAGAAGAAGAGTGGTGGGTGTTAAGCTCATGAAGGGGGTAGTTGGGGAATAATTGAGTAGATTGGTTAATGAGTAATGAGTGATGGACATAGCTGTTTCCCACCAAAGTGGCTACCAATAGGAGCAAGTGTATGTTGTCCGGCTATATACCACGCCCACTCCGAAAGCGAAACTACCATATTAGGAAATAGCGTTATGTCAGTTATTTCATAGATATATTGTGCATATATCCTTATACTTATAATAATAATAAATAATATTTATTATATCCTTGCGGACGTAAAAGGACCATAGTTAAGAAAAAATGAACAAATTCAGTAAACAATAAAAATAATTCAGCCAGTGCAATAGTGTTAAAACAATATTCTCCTTATGTCTAAAACGAGGCTATCGGTGGTCGATGAACGTACGTACGGGCTTCGAGTATTTCCGTGCGGTCTCATGGCTAGACACGGCTGACTGCAATTATTTATGTATTTATCATCATCATAATGTGCCATACCGGTTGGCGTAGGCGATCATGTCCTTCCACAATCTTCTATACATAGTGCAACGTATTAGTTCTGTTGTTGACTGTTTTCCATGCCATGGCACCAAGCTATCCAGTTTTTTTTTTCTCTTTGTCGTCCGCGATCTCTCTTTCCTTCCATTTGTATTGTCCTCCCATGTATCTATCACATAGGTTTAAAAAATACTAAGGTCAAGCTGTGTCCACTATTCGACGAGATAGAGAGTTCACCCCCAAAGTTCTTAAGACGAAAGATAGGTGTAGTGTATATATATATATATAAACCAGTTAACTAGAATAACTCAAAGCAATACGATAATTGGGAAGAGCGGTATGGACATTAGTGAACAGAGTATTTTACAAAAAAACCGACCGCAAGGTATGCATGACTGTTCTTCTCTCCAGCGCTTATTTTTTAGGATATTGTTAAGATACTCTCTTTTTAAAATTTCATATTACTTTAAGTGACGTTTGCCGAAGAGTTTGTGACAGTCCATCATTTGGATGATCTTACAGAGGGTAGAGTTTCAACATGGATCCAAGTTGCCTGTGACAGGCACAGATTTACGAGAGGAATAGCAACCATGGCTTTAGTTACAGAGCCTGTTCTTTCACCGCTGCACCGTGCAAAAAATTTACACGCATCGCCGTGCTAGCGTCAAAATCAAGATAAATGGTGCCTCTTTCAAAAATTGAGAAGGAAACGAGCGCCATACTTAGAGATGTAATAATTAAAACGAACAAAACCGCATCTTCTAAAACTATAAAACGTGCGATAGACCTAATACCCAGCAAGTCCATGCTGTAATTGACAAACTGCCCGTCATACACACCGCGTTTTTTAAATTTGTTAAAAGAATTTTTCGCTTAGCGAAAAACCTACGATTCTCCCTTTACGATTCCGACGTGAACACTAGACTCGCGATATAACAATTTGCAACCGATGCTTCCAACTGCATCGTAGAAAAAACTACAACATGGATAATCTCACAGGACCGATATTTTTCTATTAAAATATTTGCAAAACATATATATTAAAATATAATTTTAAAAATGTTTTTTTTTTTAAAGAAAAGAGTGTCTGTTTTTTTGTTATACATCATTCTTATCAGGTAAACTTTGTGGGAATCCGTAGTGACTCAGTAACTTCCAAACCATTCCTTTGTCTTAACTATCAAATACCTATCTGTAATCCTTGTTCAACTGTTATACGTAGAGTAGTTATGTGATCAGCACATGATCTGTTCTTCCTAAAACCTACGTGGTAGTACACAGTAACCTGATATCTGTGTGTACTTTAGATTATGTAGTACACAAGTAACCTGATAGCTGTGTGTACATTAGATTATGTAGTACACAAGTAACCTGATAGCTGTGTGTACATTAGATTATGTAGTACACAAGTAACCTTGATAGCTGTATGCACTTTAGATTATGTAGTACACAAGTAACCTGGTAGCTGTATGTACTTTAGATTATGTAGTACACAAGTAACTTGATAGTTTTGTGTACATTAGATTATGTAGTACACAAGTAACTTGATAGTTTTGTGTATATTAGATTATGTAGTACACAAGTAACTTGATAGTTTTATGTACTTTAGATTATGTAGTACACAAGTAACCTGATAGCTGTATGTACTTTAGATTATGTAGTACACAAGTAACCTGATAGCTGTATGCACTTTAGATTATGTAGTACACAAGTAACCTGATAGCTGTGATTACATTAGATTATGTAGTACACAAGTAACTTGATAGTTTTATGTACATTAGATTATGTAGTACACAAGTAACCTGATAGCTGTATGTACTTTAGATTATGTAGTACACAAGTAACTTGATAGTTTTGTGTACATTAGATTATGTAGTACACAAGTAACTTGATGGTTTTATGTACATTAGATTATGTAGTACACAAGTAACCTGATAGCTGTATGTACTTTAGATTATGTAGTACACAAGTAACTTGATAGTTTTGTGTACATTAGATTATGTAGTACACAAGTAACTTGGTAGTTTTGTGTACATTAGATTATGTAGTACACACGTAATCTGACAGCTATATACACTTTAGATTATGTAGTACACAAGTAATTTGATAGTTTTGTGTACATTAGATTATGTAGTACACAAGTAATCTGACAGCTGTGTGTACATTAGATTATGTAGTACACAAGTAACCTGGCATCTGTGTGTACTTTAGATTATATAATACACAAAAACCTAACATCTACTTTATTTTTAGATATCCTCAGTCAAAAAGTGGACAGTCACCTTGCCAGATGGCACAGTGAGAAATGGCACTGGGGAAATACCAACAGATATTACCAATCTGTTTCGACTAGTTGCGCCATCCAGTGCCAAGGTAATCAAGGTTGCTAAATATAGATTGTTGAAACCAGAATTGTAATATTATCATCATCATGTGTCATACCGGTTGGCGTAGGCGATCATGTCCTTCCACAATCTTCCATCTACAGTGCATCGTATCAGTTCTGTTGTTGACTGTTTTCCACGCCATGGCACTAAGCTATATAATATTTTCTCTCTTTGTCGTCCGCGATCTCTCTTTCCTTTTATTGTGCCTGTTGTATCAAAGTATTCCAAATTTCCTCTTCTCCTGATGTGCCCGAAAAATGTTGATTTGTTGAAATGTTAATTTTACTTGTTAAAATTTGTTACTTGTTTTTAATTAAATAGATGCATTAATGTGTTGTATATGGTGTGTTTATGTGTTTATGCCAGTCATTAAAAAATGTAATTTGGTAAAAATTATGACTTAAATAAATAAAATTTAAAAAGCCATGAACTTTAAAATAAAACTAAACATTTGAGTGATTTTTAAGTCACAATTTTAAGTCATAATTTTAAGTCATAATTTTAAGTCATAATTAATCAAATAAATAAATAAAATAAATAAATAAAATAAAATAAACCCCAAACTTTAAAATAAAACTAAACATTTGAGTGATTTTTATTTTATTTATTTATTTAATTTAATTAATTTATTTATTATATTTATTTATTTATTTTATTTTATTTTATTTTATTTTATTTTATTAATTTATTTTTTTATTTATTTCATTTATTTATTTTATTTATTTATTTAATTAATTAATTTTATTTATTAATTTTATTTTATTAATTTATTTATTTTATTTATTTTTTGCGTTCGCCAGCTTTAAAATCTGGCAAAGTCCCTAGAGATTAGGAACTCTCTCTCTCTCTCTCACTCTCTTTCTCTCTCTCTCTCTCTCTCTGCGATCAGGACTCAATCAGAGTAGGATTCCAGACTCTCACATGAAGTCAGCTGTCAGGTTAAGTGTGTTGATCGCCCCCACAGACAGAACATCACAATTAGAGTCTGCCAGATCCACTCTGATTGAACACCCGTTAATACGTTCCACTGTGTTCTGCGCATGTGGTCCAGTGCATCCGATTTCAGTTAGCATTTTATTCAGGTTTGTTTTCCTTAGCCTTTGATTGTCCCCAATCTTCCTGCAAGGCAGCAGATGATCTTTTCTGTAGGGATATTCTGCCCTTAGATGGTCGACCCTCCCAGGTTTACGAGCACCATCTGCCCGAGTCACTAGAGGTGACTAACACAGACATGCACACACAAAGTTATGAGATATGACTAACACAAACATGCACACAAAGATATGAGATATCACTAACCCAGACATGCACACATAAAGATATGACACATGACTAACACAGATACACACTAAGATATAAGATATGACTAAACACAGACACACATAAAGATATGAGGCATGATTAACACGGACACACCAAGATATGAGATATGACTAACATGACACACAACAAGATATGAACCATGGCTAGCACACACACACACAAACAAGCTAAGATATGAGCCATGGCTAGCACAGAAACACATTAAGATATGAGCCATGGCTTCACGGAAACACACCAAGATATGAACCATGGCCAGCACAGACACACACTAGATATGAGCCATGGCCAGCCCAGATACCCACTAAGTTATCAGCCATGGCTATCGCACACACCCGCTAAGATATGAGCTACGACTAGCACGGATATACACTGAGAACTGAGCCATGGCTCAATTCAAGAGAAGCAGAAGAGGAGGTAAAAGATCAGCGATCGCGAAAGGTATCCATATGCTTGGGTTTGTTGTAGTCGGCAGACCCTTCTTAACGTGGGAATCATCGACATACGAGACGCAGGCCCCGGTTAACTGTTCACAGGTTCCGTTCAAACAGTTGTCTGGAGATTTGAGAGTGCAGTCTGACCCGTAGAACGATCCCTTGCATGTACAGTTCCCGGTTGACTGTTCACAGGTGTCGTTGAAACAGTTGTCTGGACATTTGAGAGCGCAGTCTGACCCGTAGTACGTTTCCTTGCACGTACAGTCTGCACTTTCCTGGTCACACATGATGTGACAGCCACCAGAACACGTCTGTTCGCAATGTAGCCCAAAATTACCATCGGGACAAGTGTTACAAGTGGGACAAGATTAGGAACTGAATTTTGCGTGTTGATTGGTTTTACCCTGGCAGCCGTGTGCACATGTGTCCCTCGCCGTACAGGCAGAAAACTCCGACTTCGGAGGTAATTGTATTTTCTTCAGTCGATGAGTAATTGACATTTCAAGCCGGGCCTCCCTGGTCAGACCAGGGGTGGTTGCCGCAGAGAGAAAGCACAAATAAAAAATCCCAATTAGTGTAGCCGTGATTTGAACTCGCAACCTCTCTGTCTCGAGACCAGCGTCTTGCCTCGAGACCAACCAGTGAACCCGTTAGGGGTTTAACTCTTTCAGTACGGAAGGTTTTAATAATTTTAACGGTAATGATTTCAGAGACAAAATGTTTCATGTTTTTAAATATTAATCTACATGTTTATATTTATCAAACACTTAGCGTATTACATGTGCATTTTAAGATAATTAAATAAAGAATTAGATTTCACCAATACAAAGTTGATTCAAGACATATACAAAGAATATAGCTTGATGACAGTTTACACTAATCAAATTGAGAGTGACGCACTGTGCGGCTAAACGTACGTGAACGAAATCGGCGTGGCGCATGGTGCGTCGAAACGTACGGGAAGAGTTAACAAACTGCGGTCGCATCCTTTTTCAGTTTTTTTTAAAAACTTGAAATAAATGAAAATCCATCTAAAACATGACTTTTGTTGGGACGACTTATTTACAAAGATGGAAAAACAGGTAATAAGAGAATTCATCATCATCATCATTGAGTGCCGTCTCCACATCGAAGGTTGCCTACCATGGAGCGCCATTCCGCTATGTCTCTTGCTTTGATGGTGGCGATTGTCATAGGTTGACTTGTCCATCTTTTTATGCTACTCGTCCATGTTAGTCTTGGTCTGCCTCTGTGTCTTTACCTTGTATTTCCCCTTCCACCAATTAGAGAATTACAAGAGTTGAATGGAAATAATTGCGAAAACAAAGATAAATTATAATCCACAAATGGCGCCTTTCGAGCTCGGCACATTGGTTATGGCAGCCACAATTTGTGGCTCATGGTACAGAATGAGTTAATGGTCATTTCCCCACATATGATATCATCATCAAGTGCCATGCCTGCTGACGTTGGTGATCATGTCTTTCCACAATTTTCGATCTCGACATTTATTCTGTTGTTGATCTTCTGCCAAGCAATTCTCTTAAGCTGTCTGGTATCTTTTCTCTTTGCATTCCTCTCTTCGTCCCTCAATTTTCTCAGTTGTCACAATATTTCCAGTTATTCCCTTCTCATTACATGGACAAAAAATGATGATCGTTTCTTCCTAGTATTGGAAATTAGCTCTCTTTTTGCTTTGGCCTCTTTCAGAGTATTTTTATTAATCTTCGTATCTGTCTTTGGTATTCTCAACATTCTTCTGTAAAACCACATTTCTACAGCCTCCAGTGATTTTCTTGTCTGCTGTCCTATAGTCCATGATTCACATCAATATGTTAAGACTGGCTCTACATAACATTTAAGAACTATTATTCTTGTTTCGATTGTCAAAAATGAATTGCACAGTATCTCGTCCTCTTATTTTTCCTATTTAGACAAGTACCTCCCGTATAGGGTAGGTCTGAATACTTGCGTTGCAGACAAACATTTATAAGACGAAACAGCACAAATACTAGTTTCCTGTGGTTTAGACTGGAAACAAATAATAGAACGTTAAGGCAAAGAAATAGGGAGCCGCGATAGCTCAGTGGTTAGTGAACTGGACTACAAAGGACAAGAGGTAGGGTTCGATCCCAACCGACGGTTTTCGGGTTCACCCAGCCTTTAATGGGTATCGGATTTGTTTCTGGGAAATTAATACCTACCACATTAACCCAAAAATCATGTGCCGAAGGTCTGTAAAATGTATGGTCACTAGCACCACGTATACGCCACTTGGCGTGACGGGAGTACTTTATTTTACTTTTACATTATTATATCTCTCCACCCGTGGGAGACCATGTCTCACCTCTAGACCTCCCAGTCTTCATGTAAGGATAACCTTAACTGTGTTTCCTCCCACAGATCAACAATCCAGGGGCACAGCTCTTGAGTCAGTGGACAGTCACGCTGCCTGATGGGTCAGTCCAAAGTGGCAAAGGACCTATGCCTGACAATCTGAAGACTCTAATGGGCAACCCAGGGTCAAATGTCGAGAAGAGGTGGCAGGTAACACTACCAGATGGGAGCATAAGGTCAGGGCTTGGGGTAGTACCTTCTGACCTTATGACTTTGCTTCAAGGTGAGGTTCAATGTGAACCGGAAAAGAGTGGTGGGAGGGGTTAGATACATGCACATACGTTTATTTCACATTCAGTATCAAAATTTTAGAAGGCATAAACGTAGACAGCATAGATCTAAGAATAATAAAGAACTTGTACTGGCAACAAACAGCGGTCATAAGAACTGGAAACCAATTGGGAATGTTTCAACAAATAAAACAGGGTGTTAGACAAGGTTGTGTGCTGTCACCAGATTTGTTTAACATTTATAGTGAGATTATTTTAAGATCCATAAGGGGCATGCCTGGAATAACAATTGGAGGTCATAATATAAATAACCTAAGGTATGCTGATGATACAATCTTAATCGCTAAGAGTGAAAATGAGTTACATGAAATGTTAGACATTATAGTGAAGGATATACAAGGTAAAGAAAATACAAGGTAAAAGAGGCAGAGGCAGACCAAGACTAACATGGACGAGCAACACCATAAGATGGACAAGTCAGCCTATAACAATCTGCACCATCAAAGCAAGACATAGAGTGGAATGGCGCTCCATGGTAGCCAACCTTCGATGCGGAGACGGCACTCAATGATGATGATGATGATGATGATGATGATAGTGAAGGAAAGCAAAATTAAGGACCAAACCTTAATAGCAAAAAGACAGAAGTAATGGTAACAATAAAGACAACGATACCACCTCAATGCACAATAAAGACAAGTGGAACAATATTAAAACTGGAAAATGAATTTAAATATCAGAGAACATTGTTAACTTCAGATGGTAGATGTACAACAGAGGTGAGATGGTAGTTGTACAACAGAGGTGAGATGGTAGATGTACAACAGAGGTGAGATGGTAGATGTACAACAGAGGTGAGATGGTAGATGTACAACAGAGGTGAGATGGTAGATGTACAACAGATGTGAGATGGTAGATGTACAACAGAGGTGAGATGGTAGATGTACAACAGAGGTGAGATGCAGAATGGCTCAAGCAGCTTTCCAAAAAATGAGTAAGATACTATACAATCCATTTTTGACAAAAGAAACAAGAAAAAGAGTTCTTAAATGTTATGTAGAGCCAGTCTTAACATATGGATGTGAATTCATGGACAATAGGACAACAGACATGGAAATCACTGAAATCTGTAGAAATGTGGTTTTACAGAAGAATGTTGAGAATACCATGGACATCTAAGAAGAGTAATGAAAACGTTCTGAAAGAGGTCTACGTTAAGATAATAATACGTTAATTAAGAAGAGTCTGCCGACTACAACAGACCCAAAAAATAAGGATACCTTAATGTGTTTCTGTGCTGGACATGGTTCATTTCTTGGTGTTTTTCCGTGAAGCCATGGCTCATATCTTGTTGTGTTTCTGTGCTAGCCAAGTCTCATATTTTGATGTGTTTCTGTGCTAGTCATGGCTCATATCTTGATGTGTTTCTGTACTAGCCATGGCTCAGATCTTGATATGTTTCTGTGCTAGCCATGGCTCATATTTTAGCGTGTGTGTGTTTGTGTGCTGGCCATGGCTCATATCTTGGTGTGTGTGATGTTAGTCATATCTCATATCTTGGTGTGTGCGTGTTAATCATTTCTCATATCTTTATATGTGTTTAGACAAATTTCATATCTTAGTGTGTATCTGTGTTAGTCATGTGTCATATCTTTGTGTGTGCATGTTTGGGTTAGTGATATCTCATATCTTTGTGTGCATGTTTATGTTAGTCATATCTCATATCTTTGTGTGTGCATGTCTGTGTATGTCACATCTCATTTCCCTGTGTGTGTGCATGTCTATGTTAGGCATGTGTCATATCTTTGTGTGTGCATGTCTATGTCAGTCATATCTCATATCTTTATGTGCATGTTTATGTTAGTAATGTGTCATATATCTTGATGTATGTCAGTGTTAGTCATGCCTCGTATCGCTGTGTGCATGTCTGTGTTGGTCACATCTCATATCTTTGTGTATGCATGTCTGTGTTAGTCACCTCTAGTGACTCGGTCAGATGGTGCTCGTAAACCTGGGAGGGCCGACCATCTAAGGGCAGAATCCCCCTACAGAAAAGATCATCTGCTGCCTTGCAGGAAGATTGGGGACAATCAAAAGCTAAGGAATGCAAACCTGAATAAAATGCTGGCTGAAATCGGATGCACAGGGCCACTTGCGCAGAACACAGTGCAACGTTTTAACGGGTGTTCAATCAGAGTGGATCTGGCAGACTCTAATTGTGATGTTCTGTCTATGGGGACGATCAACACACTTAACCTGACAGCTGACTTCATGTGAGAGTCTGGAATCCTACTCTGATTGAGCCCTGATCGCAGAGAGAGAGAGAGAGAGAGAGAGAGAGAGAGAAAGAGGCCAAAACAAATAGAGAGTTAATTTCCAATATTAGGAAGAATCAATCATCATTTTTTGCCAATATAATGAGAAGGGAACAGCTGGAATACATTGTGACAAATTGAAAAAAATGAAGGACGAAGTGATAGAAGGAAGCAAAGAGAAAAGATACCAGACAGCTTAAGAGAATGTCTTGGCAGAAGGTCAACAACAGAAATGATAAATGACTGTCGAGATCGAAAGTTGTGGACAGACATGATCACCTACGCCAGCAGGCATGGTACTTGATGATGTTGACGTTCATTATAAATAATAATGAAAATAAACTGATTTTCCAGCAGTCCTATATAACTATTCTACAAATCTTTTACTCAATGATTTCAGGTCATCAGAGTCGAAGTAGACGGGCAACAAACATAGCTCATTCTGTGGACCTAATCTCAAACTGTGGCACACACCAATCGATGACGCCATCAATTCATGTGTACACTTCTGACAGTAATGTGACCTTTAACCTAGTAACCTCTAGTTCACCATTAGGAGTGACCTTATCTCTGCCAGTGGTAATTTCTCCACTATTTCTTTGCAATGAGGTTTAATCGCTTTGTTATATTGTTATTATCATCAACATCATGCAGCATAAAAATAAACGAGACAAATCTGAAACAAGTGCAACATTTCAAATGCTTGGGCACAATAATAACATCAGATGGAAGATGCACCACAGAAATAAAAAGCAGAATAGCTCAGGCCAAAATAGCATTTCAGAAAATGAAAAATATCTTATGCAACAAATCTATGTCAATGAAAATGAGAAAGAGAGTTCATCGGTGCTATATATAACCAATTCTGACCTATGGAAGTGAATCATAGACAGTAGACAAACAAATGAAAAGACGATTAGAGGCCACAGAGATGGGATTTGTCAGAAGAATGTTGAAAATTCCCTGGGCAGCTGAAAAGACCAATGAGGAAGTTCTCAAAGAGGCCAACACAAAAAGGGAGCTCTTAAAAAACATCAGAAAGAAGCAATCAACATTTTTCGGGCACATCATGAGAAGAGGAAAGTTGGAATACTTGGTTACAACTGGCAAAATAAAAGGAAAGAGAGATCGCGGTCGACAAAGAGATAAAATACTGTATAGCTTGGTGTCATGGCATGGAAAACAGTCAACAACAGAACTGATACGATGCACTGTAGAAAGAAGATTGTGGAGGGACATGATCGCCTACGCCAACCGGTATGGCACATGATGATGATATTGTTATTGTTAGAAAATAATGAATTTTGCATATGTAATTTTAGTATGCTCAGTCACCGTTCATAGCCATCATGCACTATAACGGGGGCGTCGGTAGCCTATTTGGGAAAACCACCCGACTGGGTTACTGACGTTCTGACAACCCGTGTTCGATTCCCGCTGGAGGCAGTGTGAGTTGTATTCGTGGTTAGAAAAAAAAAATACCCCCGCGGTCGACCCAGCCGCTGGCAGAAATGGGTACCAGGGTATTACTCTGGAAAGGTGAGGAATGCCGATTCGCATCGTGAGTTTCGATGCTTGAAGCGACACTACCTAGAAGTCTTCGAACACTTCTGGATAGGCGGCCGAGCACATATGGGCGGAAACTCACGTGCTAAGGCGTTGATTCAAGTCCTGTACTTTACCTTTACCCATGCACCATAAAAATAAACAAGACAAATCTAAATCAACGCGTCAAATACTAAAGCGAAATAATAACAGCAGATGGAAGATGCACCACAGAAATAAAAAGTAGAATAGCTCGGTCGAAAATAGCATTTCAGAAAATGAAAAACGTCTTAAGCAACAAGTTTATGTCAAATAAAGTGAGAAAGAGAGTACATCGGTGCTGTATAGAACCAATTCTGATCTATGGAAGCGAGTCATGGACAGTAGACAAAAAAAATGAAAAAAACGATTAGAGGCCACAGAGATGGGATTTCTCAGAACAATGTTGAAAGATCCCTGGACAGCTAAAAAGACAAATTAGGAAATTCTCAAAGAGGCCAACACAAAAAGGGAGCTCCAAAAAACATCATAAAGAAACAATCAACATTTTTTCGGACACATCATGAGAAGAGAAACGTTGGAATACTTGGTTACAACAGGCAAAATACAAGGAAGGAGAGATCGCGGACGACAAAGAGAGAAAATACTGGGTAGCTTGGTGTCATGGCATGAAAAACTGTCAACAACAGAACTGATACGATGTACTGTGGATAGATAATTGTGGAAGGACATGATCACCTACGCCAGCCGGTAGGACATGATCACCTACGCCATCCGGTAGAACATGATCACCTACGCCAGCCGGAAGGACATGATCACCTACGCCAGCCGGAAGGACATGATCACCTACGCCAGCCGGTAGGACATGATCACCTACGCCAGCCGGTAGGACATGATCACCTACGCCAGCCGGTAGGACATGATCACCTACGCCAGCCGGTAGGACATGATCACCTACGCCAGCCGGTAGGACATGATCACCTACGCCAGCCGGTAGGACATGATCACCTACGCCAGCCGGTAGGACATGATCACCTACACCAGCCTGTAGGACATGATCACCTACGCCAGCCGGTAGGACATGATCACCTACGCCAGCCACATAAATTATGTTTCAAGAATAAAGCGTATGTTGCAGATTTTTAATTCCTCAAACCTGTTTGTAAAAAGTGTATGTGTAAGAATATATTCTTTTCAAAGAAGTATAATGTCCATAAGAATTATATCTATTGGCTTTCCATTCAATTTCACTAAAAGGACTCTGTCAGATATTGGGTAAAAGCCTTTCACTGTTCTTGCTCTTTCTGCATCCAAGATGATACCTACTCCTCTTTGGTGTTCAGTACCTCCAGAATAGATTATTTTATGTTTAACAGAATATATCTCCCCTGATCCAGTGTATTTCATTTCGCAAAGAGTATGATGCTTTCTAGTTTACCCTTCTGCATGAGTGTTCTCACATTCCAAGTACCTATCTTTAGAGTCTGTTTTATCTTTATTTTGCTTACAGTAGCTTGATGACGATCGGGTATCACCTGTAGCACATGATGTCCCCTACCGAACGAGGGTTTTCTATTTTTTTGGCCATGTAATGAAAAGAGAACAACTGGAATATATTGTAACGACTGGGAAAATTGATGGACGAAGAGAAAGAGGAAAGCAAAGAGAAAAAATACCAGACAGCTTAAGAGAATGGCTTGGCAGAAGGTTAACAACAGAAATGATAAATAACTGTCGAGATCGAAAATTGTGGAGAGACATGATCACCTACGTCAGCAAGCCCGGTACTTGATGATGATGATAATGTAAATAGTGTTAGAAACCCCTAATTTATCTTCTCGTGTGTTTGTTTCTTCTCAATCCAGACGAATGGAGATAATGACGTCACGTTTACATACAATGGTACACATCTGATGGGTCTGGTCAATGGTTACGTTAGCAAGATTCCTGCACAAGGTGATTGTCTATATGTCTGTTTTACTGTTCTACAAGTGTTCTTATATGTTATATAGACCCAGTCTTAACATATGGATGTGAATCATGGACAATAGGACAACAAACAAGAAAATCACTGGAGTCTGTAGAAATGTGGTTTTACAGAAGAATGTTGAGAATACCATGGACAGCTAAGAAGAGTAATGGAAACGTTCTGAAAGAGGTCAAAGCAAAAAGAGAGCTAATTTCTAATATTAGGAATAAACATCGTCATTTCTTAGCCATGTAATGAGAAGGAAACAGCTGGAATATATTGTGACAACTGGGAAAATTGAATGACGTAGAGATAGAGGGAAGCAAAGAGAAAAGATACCAGACAGCTTAAGAGAATGGCTTGGCAGAAGGTCAATAACAGAAATGATAAATAACTGTCAAAATCAAAAGTTGTGGAGAGACATGATCACCTTCGCCAGCAGGCATGGCATTTGAGGATGCTGATGAAGATGAAGATGATGATGATGATGTTTTACTCAAAGTCTGCTCACTGCTCCATTGACAAGACAAGCATTGTTAATGGCACCACGACTGGGAGTGTCCATCCAGAAAAGTTTACGAAAGCCGATGAGGTAAACGAATCAGAAATGATCAACGGCTCAGAAAGTGAAAACAACAAATTGTGTGCTAGGGTCAAGACAAAGAAATGCATACAAATGCAAAACTGCAGTAAAACTAATTGTAAAGTGAAACGAAAAAAAAATATGGAAAAAAAACGAAAAAAATACTGTACGGTTCTAGTTTTACAAACAAGTACACGACACAAATTAGAACGACGTTTCCGCTCAATAGATCTTCAGTAGGAACAAATATACAACACACACAGTGTGCATTTAAAATAAAAATGAAAAATAAATAGTAAAAGAAAGTAAAGTACCCCAGTCACGCCAAGTGGCGTATAGGGAATATGGTGTTAGTGACAATAAATTTTACAGACCTTCAGCACATGATTTTTTGAGGTAATGTGGTCGGTATTTCGTCCGTGCCGTTTTACTTTCCCAGAAAAAAAATCCTGCACCCATTTAAGGCTGGGTGAACCCGGAAGCCGTCGGTTTGGATTTAAAAAAAAATATTATTTTATTTTTTATTGAAGTTTTTTTTATATATTATTTTCTTGTGTGTGCAACAGTTACACTAGAGGCGTGTTCACGACACGGAAGGCGAATATGGCTGGTCACCAAGGAAGATAGGACCCTCACTTTGTATCGATCCAAAAGAAGAAATGGAGAACAATTTGAGGACTAATAACATCAAGGATGGACCGGGGCAGGTGAAATTAGGACACCGTGCACCCTCAAGTCAAGAGACAGAGTAAAATGGCGCTCCATGACAGCCAACCTTCGATGTGGTTATAGTTATGTTTAGTCGAAGACCTCGGTATCACTGCAAATGAATTAAAATCCATAATTACTCAACCGGCCGTGCCTGTGGAATCATCTGAATTAATACTCATCTCATTGAAAGATCCAAAGAAAGAAATTCAGCTGCAGTCCCCATTATAGTAGCCACAGCACACGCAAAAATATAAAGCCCAGCGGCACCAAAAGTGAACGCAGCTGAACTGTCCTTCATAATGCGATATCATCATTCATCGTAAGCAATCGGAATATCGAAAAACGATCCGGATGAAAAACACAGCTCACGGTGTGCACAGAGCACTAAACTCAGTAGCTCCGGCAGTAAGCCGGACTTGGATAATGAGGAAACTGCAACAAGGAACACTTTTCTGATTATATATATATATATGGGAGCCACGATAGCTCAGTGCTTAGTGAACTGGACTAAAAAAGACAAGAGGTAGGGTTCGATCCCAACCGACGGCTTCCGGTTCACCCAGCCTTTAATGGGTACCGGATTTTTTCCTGGGAAGGTAAAGCGACACGAACGTAATACCAACCACATTACCCAAAAAATCATACGCAGAAGGTCTGTAAAATTTATGGTCACTAACACCATATTTCCTATACGCCACTTGGCATGACGGGGGTTATTTACTTTATACATACATATATATATATATATGGCCCTTTTCGTCTTGTCAGACGGTCTATTGGAGGCTATTGCGTATTTTTTGAGGTATTGTTTTTGCCGAACAGCTTCTCTCGTGGCTAATTCTACCAATGTTTGACAATTTCTTCCTCATTTCACTTTGCCTACTCTGCCTGGGCACAGGATATGGAGATAGTGCTTTACCCAGTCGCACTATCCCCCTCTCGACTTCATTTCAAGGATTTCCGAAGGAGGGACAAAGTCATTACGTTCGGAATTGAAAGAAAGTGCAGGGGATGCCAGAAAGACGATTAACGCAGTCCACCGCCATAATATATATATATATATATATATATATATATATATATATATATATATATATATATATATATATATATATATATATTTAAACAAATATAAATACAAAGACATACAATTATAACACTATCCATGCTCACATAGACACACTAATGATGGTAACACTAACCATGCTCACATAGACACACTAATGATGATAACACTAACCATGCTCACAGAGATACACTAATGATGATAACACTAACCATGCTCACAGAGACACACTAATGATGATAACACTAACCATGCTCACATAGACACACTAATGATGGTAACACTAACCATGCTCACATAGACACACTAATGATGATAACACTAACCATGCTCACAGAGATACACTAATGATGATAACACTAACCATGCTCACAGAGACACACTAATGATGATAACACTAACCATGCTCACAGAGACACACTAATGATGGTTACACCATCTATGCTCACATAGACACACTAATGATGGCAACAATAACCATGCTCACAGAGACACACTAATGATGATTACACCATCCATGCTCACAGAGACACACTAATGATGATTACACCATCCATGCTCACAGAGACACACTAATGATGATTACACTATCCATGCTCACATAGACACACTAATGATGATAACACTATCCATGCTCACAGAGACACACTAATGATGGTTACACTATCCATGCTCACAGAGACACACTAATGATGGTTACACCATCCATTCTCACATAGACACACTAATGATGGTAACACTAACCAAGCTCACAGAGATACACTAATGATGATTACACCATCCATGCTCACATAGACACACTAATGATGATTACACTATCCATGCTCACATAGACACACTAATGATGATAACACTATCCATGCTCACAGAGACACACTAATGATGATTACACCATCCATGCTCACATAGACACACTAATGAGGATTACACCATCCATGCTCACATAGACACACTAATGATGATTACACTATCCATGCTCACATAGACACACTAATGATGATAACACTATCCATGCTCACAGAGACACACTAATGATGGTTACACCATCCATGCTCGCAGAGATACACTAATGATGGTTACACCATCCATTCTCACATAGACACACTAATGATGGTAACACTAACCAAGCTCACAGAGATACACTAATGATGGTAACACTAACCATGCTCACAGAGATACACTAATGATGGTAACACTAACCATGCTCACAGAGATACACTAATGATGATAACACTAACCATGCTCACAGAGATACACTAATGATGGTAACACTAACCATGCTCACAGAGATACACTAATGATGATAACACTAACCATGCTCACAGAGATACACTAATGATGGTAACACTAACCATGCTCACAGAGACACACTAATGATGATAACACTAACCATGCTCACATAGACACACTAATGATGATTACACCATCCATGCTCACATAGACACACTAATGATGGTAACACTAACCATGCTCACAGAGATACACTAATGATGATAACACTAACCATGCTCACAGAGATTCACTAATGATGATAACACTGACCATGCTCACAGAGACACACTAATGATGGTTACACCATCCATGCTCACATAGACACACTAATGATGGTTACACCATCCATGCTCACATAGACACACTAATGATGATTACACCATCCATGCTCACAGAGACACACTAATGATGATAACACTAACCATGCTCACAGAGACACACAAATGATGGTAACACTAACCATGCTCACAGAGACACACTAATGATGATAACACTATCCATGCTCACAGAAACACACTAATGATGATTACACTATCCTTGCTCGCAGAGACACACTAATGATGATAACACTATCCTTGCTCACAGAGATACACTAATGATGATAACACTATCCTTGCTCGCAGAGATACACTAATGATGATAACACTATCCATGCTCACAGAAAAGCTCTACTGATGGATGCACACAAGTAGCGACAAATCTGTATCACATAATTCTTCCTCCTTTTCTGTGTCTTTAATAGGGGACATCCAGACCAGGCCAACTCCTCTAGTGATTGGTCAGTGTTCTAACAGACCAGCCAATCATTTCATAGGATACATAGATGAGGTAACTTGTTCAAATATTTTTTTTTTTCGTTCGCCAGCTTTTACCTCTGACGAAGTCCCTAGAGACTAGGAACTAAATTCTGCGTGTTAATCCGTTTTTCACTGGCAGCCGTGTGCAAAGGGGTCCCTCGCCGCACAGACAGATAATTACGGCTTCGGAGTACTAATTTTTTTCCTTCGATGAGTAATTGACGTTTCAAGCCGGACCTCGCTACTGACACCAGGGATGGTTGCCTCAGAGAGAAATCATAAATAAAAATCCCCAATCGGTGTAGCCGGGATTTGAACCCAAAACAACGACGTCTTGCCTCGAGAACAACCGGACCCAAGTTTAAAATTTAAGTCGCCTGATCTAAAGTTAGTTCTATTATGTGGCTGTGAAACATGGAGAACAACAAACATTACATTCATGAAGATACATACCTTCATTAATGGATGCTTGCGCAGAGAAAAATGGATGGAAATGACAGGACAAAATCATTAATTTAGAATTATGGAAAAGTACCAGTCGAATCCCTGTGGGTAAATAGACATAACGAAGTCAATGGCGCTGAATAGGACACACACTGCGGAAGCCAACTGAGAGTATTACACAACAGGGCCTTTTTCGATCCCCAAGGGAAAAAAAGAGAGGAAGACCAAGATATTCTTGGAGAAGACATATAGAAGAAGAAATAAAGATGATGCGGAAGACATGGAATAATTTTAAAAGAATGGCAAGAAATAGAACGGATTGAAAAGTGATTGTTGAAGACCTATGCTCCACAGGGAGCTGAAAGTGTTTGTTGAAGACCTATGCTCCACAAGGAGCTGAAAGTGTTTGTTAAAGACCTATGCTACACAAGGAGCTGAAAGTGTTTGTTGAAGACCTATGCTCCACAGGGAGCTGAAAGTGTTTGTTGAAGACCTATGCTCCACAAGGAGCTGAAAGTGTTTGTTGAAGACCTATGCTCCACAAGGAGCTGAAAGTGTTTGTTGAAGACCTATGCTCCACAGGGAGCTGAAAGTGTTTGTTGAAGACCTATGCTCCACAGGGAGGTAAAAGTGTTTGTTGAAGACCTATGCACCACAGGGAACTGAAAGTGCTTGTTGAAGACCTATACACCACAGGGAACTGAAAGTGCTTGTTGAAGACCTATGCTCCACAGAGAACTAAAATTTTTTGTTAAGACCTATGCTCCACAGGAAACTAAAAGAGTTTATTTAAGACCTATGCTCCACAGAGAACTAAAAGTATTTGTTAAGACCTATGCTCCACAGGAAACTAAAAGTGTTTGTTCAAGACCTATTCTCCACAGGGAACTAAAAGTGTTTGTTCAAGATCTATGCTCCACATGGAACTAAAAGTGTTTGTTCAAGACCTATGCTTCACAGGGAACTAGAAGTGTTTGTTCAAGATCTATGCTCCACAGGGAACTAAAAGTGTTTGTTCAAGATCTATGCTCCACATGGAACTAAAAGTGTTTGTTCAAGATCTATGCTCCACAGGGAACTAAAAGTGATTGTTCAAGACCTTTGCTCCACAAGGAGCTGAAAGTGTTTGTTAAAGACTTA
Organism: Megaustenia siamemsis; assembly: GCA_032433765.1. Classification (NCBI taxonomy): domain Eukaryota; kingdom Metazoa; phylum Mollusca; class Gastropoda; order Stylommatophora; family Ariophantidae; genus Megaustenia; species Megaustenia siamemsis. The sequence continues at coordinate 44,388,995 of JAVIAB010000145.1, read as the reverse complement.
TGCTACACAAGGAGCTGAAAGTGTTTGTTGAAGACCTATGCTCCACAGGGAGCTGAAAGTGTTTGTTGAAGACCTATGCTCCACAAGGAGCTGAAAGTGTTTGTTGAAGACCTATGCTCCACAAGGAGCTGAAAGTGTTTGTTGAAGACCTATGCTCCACAGGGAGCTGAAAGTGTTTGTTGAAGACCTATGCTCCACAGGGAGGTAAAAGTGTTTGTTGAAGACCTATGCTCCACAGGGAGGTAAAAGTGTTTGTTCAAGACCTATTCTCCACAGGGAACTAAAAGTGTTTGTTCAAGATCTATGCTTCACAGGGAACTAAAAGTGTTTGTTCAAGATCTATGCTCCACAGGGAACTAGAAGTGTTTGTTCAAGATCTATGCTCCACAGGGAACTAAAAGTGATTGTTCAAGACCTCTGCTCCACAAGGAACTGAAAGGTAGAGGAAGGTATATAACTTTGAAAAGCAGTGTAGTAACTTTGAATCTGTATTATTTTAAATTTGTATTCAAAGCTTCAAATTCCAAATATGGGTTGGAAGGTGTATATAGTAGCGTGAATCTGTTATCTTTGTGCAGCCCGTTCATTATAATGTAGGTTGTAATCTAGTATTCTTTTTTTCTAGCTTCAGATATACTTCTGCTGACTCACGGAAGCAGCCACTGGTAGCTTACCATAAACAAGACAAATATTGGAACATGTGAAGAGATACCTTTATGAAGAGATACCTTTGTGAAAATATGTCTTTGTGAAGAGATGTCTTTGTGAAGAGATGTCTTTGTGAAGAGATGCCCTTGTGAAGAGATGCCTTTGTGAAGAGATGTCTTTGTGAAGAGATGTCTTTGTGAAGAGATGCCCTTGTGAAGAGATGCCTTTGTGAAGAGATGTCTTTGTGAAGAGATGCCCTTGTGAAGAGATGCCCTTGTGAAGAGATGGCTTTGTGAAGAGATGCCCTTGTGAAGAGATGCCCTTGTGAAGAGATGGCTTTGTGAAGAGATGCCCTTGTGAAGAGATGCCCTTGTGAAGAGATGCCCTTGTGAAGAGATGCCTTTGTGAAGAGATGCCCTTGTGAAGAGATGCCCTTGTGAAGAGATGCCTTTGTGAAGAGATGTCTTTGTGAAGAGATGCCCTTGTGAAGAGATGCCCTTGTGAAGAGATGCCCTTGTGAAGAGATGCCCTTGTGAAGAGATGCCCTTGTGAAAAGATGCCTTTGTGAAGAGATGCCTTTGTGAAGAGATGCCTTTGTGAAGAGATGGCTTTGTGAAGAGATGCCTTTGTGAAGAGATGGCTTTGTGAAGAGATGCCTTTGTGAAAAGATGCCTTTGTGAAGAGATGGCTTTGTGAAGAGATATCTTTGTGAAGAGATGGCTTTGTGAAGAGATGCCTTTGTGAAGAGATGTCTTTGTGAAGAGATGCCTTTGTGAAAAGATGCCTTTGTGAAGAGATGGCTTTGTGAAAAGATGCCTTTGTGAAGAGATGCCTTTGTGAAAAGATGCCTTTGTGAAGAGATGGCTTTGTGAAGAGATATCTTTGTGAAGAGATGTCTTTGTGAAGAGATGTATTTGTGAAGAGATGGCTTTGTGAAGAGATGCCTTTGTGAAGAGATGGCTTTGTGAAGAGATGCCTTTGTGAAGAGATGGCTTTGTGAAGAGATGCCTTTGTGAAGAGATGGCTTTGTGAAGAGATGCCTTTGTGAAAAGATGCCTTTGTGAAGAGATGCCTTTGTGAAGAGATATCTTTGTGAAGAGATGCCTTTGTGAAGAGATATCTTTGTGAAGAGATATCTTTGTGAAGAGATATCTTTGTGAAGAGATATCTTTGTGAAGAGATGGCTTTGTGAAGAGATGCCTTTGTGAAGAGATGTATTTGTGAAGAGATATCTTTGTGAAGAGATGGCTTTGTGAAGAGATGGCTTTGTGAAGAGATGTATTTGTGAAGAGATGCCTTTGTGAAGAGATGTATTTGTGAAGAGATGCCTTTGTGAAGAGATGGCTTTGTGAAGAGATGTATTTGTGAAGAGATGCCTTTGTGAAGAGATGTATTTGTGAAGAGATGCCTTTGTGAAGAGATGTATTTGTGAAGAGATGCCTTTGTGAAGAGATGGCTTTGTGAAGAGATGGCTTTGTGAAGAGATATCTTTGTGAAGAGATGCCTTTGTGAAGAGATGTATTTGTGAAGAGATGCCTTTGTGAAGAGATGGCTTTGTGAAGAGATGCCTTTGTGAAGAGATGTATTTGTGAAGAGATATCTTTGTGAAGAGATGGCTTTGTGAAGAGATGTATTTGTGAAGAGATGTATTTGTGAAGAGATGTATTTGTGAAGAGATGCCTTTGTGAAGAGATGTATTTGTGAAGAGATATCTTTGTGAAGAGATGGCTTTGTGAAGAGATGCCTTTGTGAAGAGATGCCTTTGTGAAGAGATGTATTTGTGAAGAGATGCCTTTGTGAAAAGATGCCTTTGTGAAGAGATGCCTTTGTGAAGAGATGTATTTGTGAAGAGATGCCTTTGTGAAAAGATGCCTTTGTGAAGAGATGCCTTTGTGAAGAGATGTATTTGTGAAGAGATGTATTTGTGAAGAGATGCCTTTGTGAAGAGATGCCTTTGTGAAGAGATGCCTTTGTGAAGAGATGTATTTGTGAAGAGATGTATTTGTGAAGAGATGCCTTTGTGAAAAGATGCCTTTGTGAAGAGATGCCTTTGTGAAAAGATGCCTTTGTGAAGAGATGCCTTTGTGAAAAGATGCCTTTGTGAAAAGATGCCTTTGTGAAGAGATGCCTTTGTGAAGAGATGCCTTTGTGAAAAGATGCCTTTGTGAAGAGATGCCTTTGTGAAAAGATGCCTTTGTGAAGAGATGTATTTGTGAAGAGATGCCTTTGTGAAGAGATGCCTTTGTGAAAAGATGCCTTTGTGAAGAGATGCCTTTGTGAAAAGATGCCTTTGTGAAAAGATGCCTTTGTGAAGAGATGCCTTTGTGAAGAGATGTATTTGTGAAGAGATGTATTTGTGAAGAGATGCCTTTGTGAAGAGATGCCTTTGTGAAGAGATGCCTTTGTGAAGAGATGTATTTGTGAAGAGATGTATTTGTGAAGAGATGCCTTTGTGAAGAGATGCCTTTGTGAAGAGATGCCTTTGTGAAAAGATGCCTTTGTGAAGAGATGTATTTGTGAAGAGATGCCTTTGTGAAGAGATGCCTTTGTGAAGAGATGCCTTTGTGAAGAGATGCCTTTGTGAAGAGATGCCTTTGTGAAGAGATGCCTTTGTGAAGAGATGTATTTGTGAAGAGATGTATTTGTGAAGAGATGCCTTTGTGAAAAGATGCCTTTGTGAAGAGATGCCTTTGTGAAAAGATGCCTTTGTGAAGAGATGTATTTGTGAAGAGATGCCTTTGTGAAGAGATGCCTTTGTGAAGAGATGCCTTTGTGAAAAGATGCCTTTGTGAAGAGATGCCTTTGTGAAAAGATGCCTTTGTGAAGAGATGTATTTGTGAAGAGATGCCTTTGTGAAAAGATGCCTTTGTGAAGAGATGCCTTTGTGAAAAGATGCCTTTGTGAAGAGATGTATTTGTGAAGAGATGCCTTTGTGAAGAGATGCCTTTGTGAAAAGATGCCTTTGTGAAGAGATGCCTTTGTGAAAAGATGCCTTTGTGAAAAGATGCCTTTGTGAAGAGATGCCTTTGTGAAAAGATGCCTTTGTGAAAAGATGCCTTTGTGAAAAGATGCCTTTGTGAAAAGATGCCTTTGTGAAGAGATGCCTTTGTGAAAAGATGCCTTTGTGAAGAGATGCCTTTGTGAAAAGATGCCTTTGTGAAGAGATGCCTTTGTGAAGAGATGTATTTGTGAAGAGATGCCTTTGTGAAGAGATGCCTTTGTGAAGAGATGTATTTGTGAAGAGATGTATTTGTGAAGAGATGCCTTTGTGAAGAGATGGCTTTGTGAAGAGATACCTTTGTGAAGAGATGTATTTGTGAAGAGATGCCTTTGTGAAGAGATGGCTTTGTGAAGAGATGCCTTTGTGAAGAGATGGCTTTGTGAAGAGATGGCTTTGTGAAGAGATGGCTTTGTGAAGAGATGCCTTTGTGAAGAGATGGCTTTGTGAAGAGATGCCTTTGTGAAGAGATGCCTTTGTGAAGAGATGGCTTTGTGAAGAGATGCCTTTGTGAAGAGATGGCTTTGTGAAGAGATGCCTTTGTGAAGAGATGCCTTTGTGAAGAGATATCTTTGTGAAGAGATGCCTTTGTGAAGAGATGTATTTGTGAAGAGATGTATTTGTGAAGAGATACCTTTGTGAAGAGATGCCTTTGTGAAGAGATGCCTTTGTGAAAAGATGCCTTTGTGAAAAGATGTATTTGTGAAGAGATGCCTTTGTGAAAAGATGCCTTTGTGAAGAGGCTGTCTTTGTGAAGAGATGCCTTTGTGAAGAGATGCCTTTGTGAAAAGATCCTTTGTGAAGAGATACCTTTGTGAAGAGGCTGTCTTTGTGAAGAGATACCTTTGTGAAGAGATGCCTTTGTGAAGAGGCTGTCTTTGTGAAGAGATACCTTTGTGAAGAGATGTCTTTGTGAAAAGATCCTTTGTGAAGAGGCTGTCTTTGTGAAGAGATACCTTTGTGAAGAGATGCCTTTGTGAAGAGGCTGTCTTTGTGAAGAGATACCTTTGTGAAGAGATGTCTTTGTGAAAAGATGCCTTTGTGAAGAGATGTCTTTGTGAAGAGATGTTTTTGTGAAGAGATGGCTTTGTGAAGAGATGTCTTTGTGAAGAGATACTTTTGTGAAGAGATACCTTTGTGAACAGATATCTTTGTGAAGAGATACCTTTGTGAAGAGATACCTTTGTGAAGAGATACCTTTGTGAAGAGATACCTTTGTGAAGAGATACCTTTGTGAAGAGATACCTTTGTGAAGAGATACCTTTGTGAAGAGATACCTTTGTGAAGAGATACCTTTGTGAAGAGATACCTTTGTGAAGAGATACCTTTGTGAACAGATGTCTTTGTGAAGAGATACCTTTGTGAATAGATGAATTTGTGAAGAGATACCTTTGTGAACAGATGTCTTTGTGAAGAGATACCTTTGTGAACAGATGTCTTTGTGAAGAGATACCTTTGTGAACAGATATCTTTGTGAAGAGATACCTTTGTGAACAGATGTCTTTGTGAAGAGATACCTTTGTGAACAGATATCTTTGTGAAGAGATACCTTTGTGAACAGATGTCTTTGTGAAGAGATACCTTTGTGAACAGATGTCTTTGTGAAGAGATACCTTTGTGAACAGATATCTTTGTGAAGAGATACCTTTGTGAACAGATATCTTTGTGAAGAGATACCTTTGTGAACAGATATCTTTGTGAAGAGATACCTTTGTGAACAGATATCTTTGTGAAGAGATACCTTTGTGAACAGATATCTTTGTGAACAGATATCTTTGTGAACAGATATCTTTGTGAAGAGATACCTTTCCAGTTAGATACTTTGTGAATCATACCTTTATAAAGAAATACTTTTGTGAAGAGAATTTGAAATTTGTGAAACAACACAATATTTTCAGTAAACAATCACATAAATATTTGTTTGAATCATTCCTTTGCTTATGGTGTGGTGTAGACTGTTGACGAGTGCATTATATGTGCATGTGAGGTGTATGTGTTTATTATTTCATGTTCTGCTTTTACTGGTTGGTCTCGAGGCAAGACGCCGGCCTCGAGACAGAGAGGTTGTGGGTTCAAATCCCAGCTACACCAGTTGGGATTTTTATTTATGATTTCTCTCTGCGGCAACCACCCCTGGTCTCAGCAGCGAGGCTCGGCTTGAAACGTCAGTTACTAATGGACGTGAAAAATATGAGTACCTCCGAAGTCGGGGGTATCTGCTTGTGCGGTGAGGGACCCCTGTGCACACGGCAGCCAGGGAAAAATGGATTAACACGCAAAAATTCAGTTCCTAGTCTCTAGGGACTTCGTCAGAGGTAAAAGCTGGCGAACGCAAAAAAAAATATTAAAAATTTGACTTTACTTGCGTGTACTCAATGACTAAAGGAATACATCTCTTCATCATCCGCCCTTAAAAGGAAAATAAGTGTGTGCGTATGCGACGTGCTTTGCAGCAGAACTATATTTGCGCTTTTCAGGCCAACATTGTACGGCAGTGAATCATGGACAACTTATGTAAAGAAAGAGAGAAGCCTAAATGCATCCCATATGTGATGTCGGCACCATATTCTTGGTATAATATGAAAGGAGACAGAGACAAACATGGAGGTCCTCACTTGCACAGGTCTCCCGAACATCTACACGCTGCTCAAACAACGTAGGTTACTCTGGCTTGGCCAATTGCGCCATATGACGGCCGCATACAAAAAAGATACACTTTAATGACAACTAGCAGATGTCAAAAGAACAAAGGGGCGCCCAAAACTGCGATTTATTGATGCATGGAAATAAGACATGAAGACTCTGATCATAAACCTGCTACCTCAGAGGACATAAGTGTAGACCGCAATTTTTGGAAACACACCATAAAGCTCCAACTTAAGCAGGAAGTAATAAACATGTTCTGAACGAGGCCAAAGCAAAAATAGAGCTAATTTCCAATATTAGGAAGAAACAATCATCATTTTTGGCTGTCATGTAATGAGAAGAGAACAACTGGAATATATTGTAACAACTGGAAAAATTGAGAGACGAAGAAATAGAGGGAAGCAAAGAGAACAGATAATAGACAGCTTAAGAGAATGGCTTGGCAGAAGGTCAATAACAGAAATGATAAATAGCTGCCGAGATCGAAAGTTGTGGAGAGACATGATCACCTACGCCAGTAGGCCCGGTACTTGATGATGATGAGAAGAATGTTAAATGGATATAGATGCACTGTGATGTGCTTTGCAACAAACTGTGATATCAGAATCTTCCAGCACAATGTATTTAATTTAAAATAACTGTTTGATGAAAGAGTTTGCCCCCCTTCTTGATTCATAGACTTGACAAGTTTGGAGTCCATAGACTTGACAAAAATGTGGTCCATAGATTTGACCAGTTTGTGTTCCAAAACTTGACAAGTTTTTGGTCCATTTACGTGACCAGCTTTGGGTCCATAACCTGATCAGTTTACGGTCCATCGGTTTGATCAGTTTGTTGTCTATAACCTGACCAGTTTGTTTTCCATAAACATGACCAGTTTGTTGTCTATAACATGACCAGTTTGTTTTCCATAAACGTGACCAGTTTGTTTTCCATAAACGTGACCAGTTTGTTTTCCATAAACGTGACCAGTTTGTTTTCCATAAACGTGACCAGTTTGTTTTCCATAAACATGACCAGTTTGTTTTCCATAAACATGACCAGCTTATTAACGTGGCATGTAAGTCCTTACGCTGCAACAGATTGTTAATGAAGTCCATAAACATGTCTCTCAAATATCATCATCATCATGTGCCATACCGGTTGGTGTAGGCGATCAAGTCCTTCCACAATCTTCTATCTACAGCGCATCGTATCAGTTCTGTTGTTGACTGTTTTCCATGCTATGGCACCAAGCTATCCAGTATTTCTCTCTTTGTCGTCCACAATCTCTCTTCCCTTTTATTTTGCCAGTTGTAACCAAGTATTCCAACATTCCTCTTCTCATGATGTCCCCGAACGATGTTGATTGTTTCTTTCTGAAGTTTTTTAGGAGCTCCCTTTTTGTGTTGGCCTCTTTGAGAAGTTCCTCATTGGTATTTTTAGCTGTCAAGGGAACTTTCAACATTCTTCTGAGAAATCCTATCTCTGTAACGTCTTATCGTCTTTTCCCTTGTTTGTCTACTGTCCATGATTCTCTTTTATAGGTCAGAATTGGTTCTCAAATATCAGGATATGTAAAGGATGAGAATATCAGGCTACAAAAGAGAATGTAAATTTAATCATTATTTGCAATAACCTCATCCACCCTACATAGGAAAAACTGAATGTTCAAAACGTGGATAATACCAGCATATCATTTATTGATAAAACTTCACAGCACATTTAGGCACTTTATACATTTAATATTAAACAACATGCACAAAAGATAACATTATACAACTAAAATTAATTATAAATGAACACATTAATACAAAATTCATTTTAAATACGTTTTTTTGTTTGTTGTGTTGTTGAATTTTTAAAATCTAAAATATTTATATTCACCAAAGGAAGTAGATATAAGTTGGAGTTAGGGAGAGGTCTAGGTTCCACGGGAGCTGCGATAGATCAGTGGTTAGTGAACTGGACTACAAAGGACAAGAGGTAGGGTTCTATCCCAACCGTCGGCTTCCAGGTTCACCCAGCCTTTAATGGGTACCGGATTTTTTTCTAGGAAAGTAAAGCAGCACGGGCGTAACACCGACCACATTACCCCAAGAATCATGTGCCGAAGGTCTGTAAAATTTATGGTCACTATCACATATTCCCTATACTCTTCTTTGCGTGACGGACACTTTACTTACTACTTATGGAAGTAGATATAAGTTGGAGAGTCGGGGTATCACTAGGAGAGTGTGAATATTAAAGTAAAGTAAAGGTACCCTCCACGCTTAGACAGTCATGAAAATATTCTGAAAGAGGCCAAAGCAAAAAGAGAGCTAATTTACAATATTAGGAAGAAACTGGCATAACTTTTTTGGCCATGTAATGAGAAGAGAACAGCTGGAATATATTGTGACAACTGAGAAAACTGAGGGACGAAGAGATAGAGGGAAGCAAAGACAAAAGATAACAGACAGCTTAAGAGAATGGCTTGGCAGAAGGTCAACAACAGAAATGATAAATAACTGTCGAGATCGAACGTTGTGGAGAGACATGATCACCTACGCCAGCAGCCCCGGTACTTGATGATGATGATTTGGAAATTCATAAAATTTCACAGAATATGTTGAATAGATACTGTGGGCGTCAATTAGCAAATTCACATTGTTTTTCACGCTATGTCCCCATTCTGAAACATCAGAATTATTATGAAAATATAATTTCATTATTTAAAAGCTCACTGCATCAAGCAGTTTCTACATTAAACAAAAACTATTCAGGACAAAATAATAATAATTCATCTCTCGAAGTATTCCCCCAAAATGGTTATTTTCATTCACAAAGTCCTTTACATTAATTTATTTTGGCCCACAAAGCCCTATAGGACAATTTATTTTGGCCCACAAAGCTCTATAGAGCAATTTATTTTGGCCCACAAAGCTCTATAGAGCATATTTTGGCTCATGAAGTCATATAGAGCAATTTATTTTGGCCCATAAAGCCCTATAAAGCAATTTATTCTTGCCCACAAAGCCCTATAGCACAATTTGTTCTTGCCCACAATGCTCTATACAGCAATTTATTTTGATCCATAAAGCACTGTACAGTAATTTATTCTTGCCCACAAAATAAATACAGCAATTTATTTTGGCTCATAAACCTCTATAAAGCAATTTATTTTGGCCCATAAACTTCTATGAAGTAATTTATTCTTGCCCACAAAGTCCTATACAGCAATTTATTCTGGCCCACAGGCCCTACACAATAATTGATCTCAAACGACATATTCTATACAATAAACTATTTTGACCCACAAAGTACGGTAGAGCAATTTATTGTGGCCCACAAAGCTCTATAAAGCAATTTATTCTGGTCCACAAGGTCTATACAATAATGTATCTCAAATCACATGGTCTATACAATAAACAAATCTGGCCCACAAGCCATATACAGTAAATTATCTCAGCCCACATCGTCCTATACAAGATACCATTTTGGCCTACAAAGCCTATGCAACAAATGATCTGAGCTGACTAAGTCCTAAACAGTATATTATTTTTGGCCGATAAAGTCTTATACAATATTTTTTTTTGGCCTTTACAGCTAACAAATGTTTGGCCATAAAGCGGAGTAAAAATAATAAATTGTAATAATTGAAAGGAAAAATAAGAAGAAAAAAACTATAGACTCCCTCATTTATATCTTCTTTTTTTTAAATTTTCCTCTCTTTTCATTATATAAAGTCCATAGTAAAAAAAAAAAAAAAGAAAGTAAAGACCCCCGTCATGCCAAGTGTCGTATAGGGAATATGGTGTTAGTGACCATAATTTTTACAGACATTCGGCACCTGATTTTTGGGGTAATGCGGTCGGTATTACGCCCATGACGCTTTACTTTCCCAGACAAAAACCCGGTACCGTTTTAAGGCTGGGTGGACCCAGAAGCCGTCGATCAGGATCGAATCCGACCTCTTTGTTTTTTGTAGTCCAGTTCACAAACCACTGAGCTATCGATTAGATTAGATTAGATTAGATAGATAGATAGATAGATAGATAGATAGATAGATAGATAGATAGATAGATAGATAGATAGATAGATAGATAGATAGATAGATAGATAGATAGATAGATAGATAGATAGATAGATAGATAGATAGATAGATAGATAGATAGATAGATAGATAGATAGATAGATAGATAGATAGATAGATAGATAGATAGATAGATAGATAGATAGATAGATAGATAGATAGATAGATAGATAGATAGATAGATAGATAGATAGATAGATAGATAGATAGATAGATAGATTAGAAAGTCAGACAGCTGAGTGGTTAGCTCCTGACCAGAAGGTCCGGGTTCGTTCCTCAGCAGTGGGGGATTTTTTTTTTTGGACTGACAAGGCTGCGAGGTTCATCCAGCTTCTAAAAATTGGTGCCAGTAATTTTTCTGGGAAGTAATGGCGGCCTGGCGTGATACCGATCACATCAACCAAAAATGTGATGTGAACATAGAAAAATATGGTCACTAACACCATATTCCCCATACGCCTACATATATTTAGCATTATATATATATATATATATATATATTTATTTATGCTAAAGTATTGTCTATCTATTTATTGACCTTTCGAGCCGTAGCCGGCCCATAGGGCGCAGACCAAGATACTCCCTCTCTTATCTGAACTTTTGTTCTAGCAGTTTTCAATTCTTTTAATAAAATATTATACACTGTTGGAAATAGAAAACCCACTTGGACAAATAATCGACAACAAGTGTTTCCATTTTTACAAATTCCAAAATTGAATTACAAATTCACAAATACATATAATTGGAATTATGTACAAACGATGTCTATAAACTATTGCACTAAATTATAACCGCAAAATATGTGTACATAATATATGCAAAATGTGAACGTATAGTGTCCAACATGCGGTGTGTCAAAGAATTCACAATTGTATATTTTGTTTTGTGACTGATTCATGATGTTGTGTGGTCTGAATCGTATAGTCACCGAGAAAGACACGTTTTGTTCTATTTTGATTTCTGGTTTACAGATTCATCGTCATCAAGTACCGGGCCTGCTGGCGTGGGGGATCATGTCTCTCCACAACTTTCGATCTCGACAGTTATTTATCATTTCTGTAGTTGACCTTCTGCCAAGTCATTCTCTTAAGCTGTCTATTATCTGTTCTCTTTGCTTCCCTCTATTTCTTCGTCTCTCAATTTTCCCAGTTGTTACAATATATTCCAGCTGTTCTCTTCTCATTACATGGCCAAAAAATGATGATTGTTTCTTTTGAAAATTAGTTCTCTTTTTGCTTTTGCCTCTTTCAGAACGGGAGCCGCGATAGCTCAGTGGTTAGTGAACTGGACTACCACGGACAAGGGGTAGGTTTCGATCCCAACCGACGGCTTCCGGGTTCACCCAGCCTTAAATGGGTACCGGATTTTTTCTGGGAAAGTAAAGCAGCACGGGCGTAATACTGACCACATTACCCCAAAAATCATGTGCTGAAGGTCTGTAAAATATAGGGTCACTATATTTCCCTATACGCCACTTGGCGTGACGGGGGTACTTTACTTTTACTTTTTCTTTCAGAACGTTTTCATTACTCTTCTTAGCTGTCCATGGTATTCTCAGCATTCTTCTGTAAAACCACATTTCTATAGCCTGCAGTGATTTTCTTGTCTTTTGTCCTATTATCCATGATTCACATCCATATGTTAAGATTGGCTCTACACAACATTTAAGAACTCTTTTTCAGATTTAATAGATTGTCCGAAACGTAATATACAAATTAAGTAGTGGTTTTTATAAACTACATCAGAAAACAAAAATTAATGAAGCTCTGCGTATGAACAAATATATGCAAGATAAACAAAATATTCATTAATATTTAAGAATATTAAAATGTATCTTTCTAAAGCAAGAGAACAAAAGTTCTTATAATTATCATCAAGTGCATGCCTGCTGGCACAGGTGAGCATGTCTATCCACAAATCTTTGTTTCAGTGCAGTTGTTGATTTTTTACTGATGCATTCTCTTATTTGTCTTATATTTTTTTCTCTGTTTTCCCAAGATTTTTTCTTTCTCATATTTTTCTTGGGAGAGGTGCACCAGAGTCACCGAAACAGACAACAGACTTCCCAAGAGAGTCTGGAATCCTCGTCTAAGTGATCTATAATCGAAGAAGACGAATATTTCCCTTTGTGAACAGATATTTAAAGAGTGATGACTGGTTACTACTTACGTTTGTCCATACTGTTGTGATATAACATATTACAGTTAATAGTCACAGGTAACTAATAACATTGGTGTTTATCATCATCGAAGTACCGGGCCTGCTGGCGTAGGTGATCATGTCTCTCCACAACTTTCAACCACAACAGTTATTTATCATTTCTGTTGTTGACCTTCTGTCAAGCCATTCTCTTAAGCTGTCTGGTATCTTTTCTCTTTGCTTCCCTCTATCTCTTCGTCCCTCAATTTTCCCAGTTGTTACAATATATTCCAGCTGTTCCCTTCTCATTACATGACCACAAAAATGATGATTGTTTCTTCCTAATATTGGAAATTAGCTCTCTTTTTCTTCTCCCCTCGACGCCATCGGCAGCAGAGGAAGGATAGAAGAAGATAGAAGAAGATAGAAGAAGATAGAAGAAGATAGAAGAAGAAGCTCTTTTTTGCTTTGACCTCTTTCAGAACGTTTTCATTACTCTTCCTAGCTGTCCATGGTATTCGCAACATTCTTCTGTAAAACCACATTTCTACAGACTCCAGTGATTTTCTTGTCTGTTGTCCTATTGTCCATGATTCACATCCATATATTAAGACTGGCTCTACATACAATTTAAGAACTCGTTTTCTTGTTTCTATTATCAAAAATGAATCGCACAGTATCTTCCTCATTTTTTGAAAAGCTGCTTCTGCCTGAGCCAACAGCCAAGTTTGGTGTTAATGAAGCCATTTCCATATATTGTTTGGTTATGGATCGAATGTAAACTTGGAAATCTACCCTGACTTTAGATATAACATTAAATGACTTTAAAGACAAATGTCTTCATGGGATCTTAAGCATAAGTTGGAAAATATATTTCAAACAAATGGACAAGAGAGACTAATCAAAGCAGCAATAAGTGTCGACCTTTATAAGAAGAAAGAGTTGGAAATACATCGGTCATGTGTTGAGAAAGAATGAAGAAAGATTTCCACGTCAGGCATGCATGTGGAAACCATCTGGTAAAAGAAAACAAGACAGATCAAAAGAATTGCTATGCAGCACAATTAATAGGGAAGACACGACTTTGGGACAAAGAAAGAACCAAGAACTACAAGAACTAGGAGGAAATCGTCAATCATGGAGAACTATGACTTCCACTCTATGTGTCATATTTAGACCGAGAGAAAAATGAATTTTGTCAGTATCATCATTCTCTGCTGTAGTGAGTTCAGAGATTCCTGACATTATTTGAGTTCTTCCCTGTACAACGGAGACATAGGTGTGTTTTTCTGGCCCGGCTAGTTGCGACCTTTCTGAGCATACTCATTGAGTTATTGAGGACACACACATGTATAAGTATTTGTCTGAGCATACTCATTGAGTTATTGAGGACACACACATGTATAAGTATTTGTCTGAGCATACTCATTGAGTTATTGAGGACACACACATGTATAAGTATTTGTCTGAGCATACTCATTGAGTTATTGAGGACACACACATGTAAAAGTATTTGTCTGAACTCTTTCTGTACGTTTCACGCACTATTCGTTAAGCTGATTTCGGTCATGTACGTTTAGCCGCACAGTGCGTCACTCTCAATATGATTAGTGTAAACTATCATCAAACCTTATTCTTTTTACATGTCTTGTATCATCTTTGGAATGAAGCCTTTGAAATGTGGATATATAGAAGAATAGGTAGAATTGGATGGAAAGAAAAGAAAACAAACGATAAAGTTTTAAAACAACTAAAAATGAAAAGAGAACTACTAAACACAATTATAACAAGACAAATGAAATTTTGGGGGCATGTTAAAAGACACAACAGCCTAATAAAAGTAATATTGGAAGGGAAAATACCAGATACAAGAGGCAGAGGCAGACCAAGACTAACATGGACGCGTAACATCAAAAGATGGGCAAGTCGACCTATGACAATCTGCACCATTAAAGCAAGAGACAGAGCGGAATGGCGCTCCATGGTAGCCAACCTTCGATGTGGAAACGACACTCAATAATAATGATGATGAAATCCTAGTTCAATTATCTAAAAATTCATATTATTATATTCACATTCATAACATGTGTATGGGTTAGATAAATATAAACTTGTAGATTAATTTTTAAAAACTTTGAACAATTTTGACTCTGAAATCTCCACCGTTAAATAGATAACAACCTTCAGTACTGAAACACTTCAGTCATAATAATGCTTTAGTGACAGCCATAAAATTCATGTTAAGCTACTTTTCTATCTATCCATCTATTGCCCTTTCGAGCCGTAGCCGGCCCAAAGTGCATATGCCCAGATATTCTTTCTCTTATCTAAATTTTTATTCTAACAGTTTTCAATCCTTGTAAAGATCCTTTATCAAATCTCGCCATTTGTCTCTGTTCTGTGCAAGCAGCTCTATCTCGCTGAGGGAGCCGATTCCTGCTGCTCTTTCCTCTCTCTTATCAACGTTCTTCTCAGTGTCTCTCTATGTCGGCCTCTTTTCCTCTTACCTGTTGTTTCCCACATGAGGGCTTACTTTGTTATTCGGTTATTATCTCTCCTCACCACATGTCCAACATATGACCATCATCTTTTCTTGATTGCAAGCTACTTTAAGGGAATGCAACAGCACCACCGTGTTCTTTCACAATTCTACCAGTTGTGATGCATATTCCATAAGCATTTCTCCATTTTCATTTAACTCGTATCTCATGTAGGGTAGAGGCGCCTGCCAGCAAGAGACCTGAAACGTGTCTGCGACTCATAGCTGACGGCTCGCACCAGGATCGGTGAACCAGAACTATTGAGACTCTACTCCACCATTTCACAGTGCCCTTATAAACGGACTTATCAGTCTAGTCTGACCAAGCGAGTAGGGATCGAGAGGGAAGACAGTCCGGTACTCAAAAATGATGTGCTGAAGTCGGATGTATTGGGCTAAAAGGCACAAATATCACAGTTCAACTGCAAACCACAACACAACCACACGAACTTAACATTCTTTTAATAGCTGATGACGAAGAGGCCTAACTACTTCTTTAGTGAATGGGAAGCATGCATATCTCACAACCTGCTCATAACCTGTTTCGGCACTCTCTACCCATGAGGGTTAAACTCATTTCACTATTTACTTTACTTACTGATCTCCTCTTACACTCTCTCCTGTATCATGTCTCTATTCCTCTCTACGTCATCTTTGTTGTCTCTCCTGCTCTTCTTCCCTCGTGCCACCCTATTTTTCTTTTGTCTTTCTATCCTATGTGACCCCAACCATCCTTAGAAAACTCTCCTTTTTCATCGTTTTATTAATTTCTGGCCCTAGAGATCCAACCTGCCTTCTTCTACCTTTCAGCTCCCTGTGGAGTATAGGTCTTCAACAAACACCTTCCAAGTCATTCTGTTCCTTGCCATTCTTTTAAGATCATATCATGTCTTCCCCATCACATCATTTTCATTCCTGCTTCTGTCTGTCTTCTCCAAGTATTTCTTGGTCTTCCTCTTTGTCTTTACCCCTAAGGATTCCAAACAAGGGCCTGTTGTGTATTACTCTCAGTTGGCTTCCGTTGTGTGTGTCCTATCCAGCGCCATCGTCTTCGCTGTATCTTTTTATCCACTGGTATTTGACTGGTACATTTCCATAATTAGTTAGTGATTTTGTATTGCCATTTCCATCCTTTTATTCTACGTAAGCATCCATTAATGAAAGTCTGTATCTTCATGATTGTCAATTTTGTTGTTCTCCATGTTTCACAGCCATATAATAGGACTGACTTAACATTAGAGTTTGAAATTTTTATTTTTGTATTTAAACTAATTTTTTTTTGACTTCCATGTTTCCCAGTGTAACAAAAGCTCCCCTTGCTTTTGTTATCCATTATTTTGGTACCATTTTCTGTTCCTCCTTCTTTGTCTATATTACAGCCCATATATATATATATATATATATATATATATATATATATATATGTAAGATTGTACGTCTAGTAGAGGTATTTCTCCTAATTTTATTTGGTTATTGCCAACTGCATTAATTCTCATAATGTTGGTCTTATCTCTATTAATTATTAGTCTTGCCGTAACGACTGCTAATCATGTGACCAACAGGCACATAGGTCCTGGCCACTCTTCCTCTTTCAATTATTGGCACTGCATGAGTCTTGGTTATTTGGTTATGGAAGGCCCCGTATCACTGCAAACGATTTCAAATCTATAATTTTCACTCCATGAGTCTATCACCTCACATTGCCTTTTTGAAATCATTACTTGCCGTTCGTATCTATTTGTGTATTTATATTTATTGCTTTGTACCTGATGAAGGTTTTTTTTTCTGAAACGTTGTAGTTTGTCTCGTCTCTCCACAGGTTTAGCTGCTTTATACCATTATACGTTTATTTTACATATCACATAAGATCTCAGCTTGCACACATTGAGAAGCCAGCAGCAACTTTCCAGTGCTAATGTCCCAACTATCTTTCCTTATACATTTTCCATAATAAAGAAAAAGGCAGGTCCAAGTAAGGCTGAGAGCCAAAAGTATATAAAGCAATCATTACAATTATATTACAAAATAATTTTGTTAAAAAAGAAAAGTATTATAAAATTTTATTTCCACACAAACTGATATATCTCATTCAGTCTTAACAATAAAAACATAAATAATTAAAAAAATTGTCAGAAAACGGTAATTACAATGTTTTATGTCAAATAATTATGAATGAAACCACCAAGTGGGGCTGCATTTACACAGGGTTTACAGTAATCCTGATCGAAAGATCGAAAGATGTATAAATGTAGCGGTAATGGTTCTTGACTCGACATGTACCAGTTATAGTTCTTGGCACATATTGTAATAGTTACGGTTTTTTGATAGATAATGTCAAAGTTGGTTACTGGTGCATCACTTCAAAACTTATTTCAGTAAATTGGTTTATAAAACACGCATTTATTTCTCCCGTGGATATGGCAGCGGGCAACCTCACTGCACTACAAACAGGCTCATAGGTGGTATGTCTTCCCAATAACATACCACTTTATGTACGTTTTGACGCGCCATGCGCCATGCCGATTTCAGTCATGTACCTGTCACCGCACAGTGCGTCACTCTCAATTTGATTAGTGTAAACTGTTATAAAATCATATTCTTTTTATATGTCTTGTATCATCTTGGTATTCTTCTTCATCTTCTTCTACCTTTTTAGCTCCCAGTGGAGCATAGGTCTTCAACAAACACTTTCCAAGTCGTTCTGTTTTTTGCCATTCTTTTAAGATCACTCCATGTCTTCCCCATCATTTTCATCTCTGCTTCTATCTGTCTTTTCCAAGAATTCCTTGGTCTTCCTCTTTGTCTTTTCCCCTGGGGATTCAAAAAAAGGGCCTGCTATGTAATACTCTCAGTTGGCTTCCGTAGTGTGTGTCCTATCCAGCGCCATCGTCTTCGCTGTATCTCTTTATCCACTGGTGTTAACTGGTGCATTTCCATAATTCTATGTTAGTGATTTTGTCCTGCCATTTCCATCCTTTTATCCTGCGTAAACTTCCATTAATGAAAGTCTGTATATTTTGGTATTGGTGAGATATAATTCCTTATTTAATTATCTACAAATTAATATATAATACGTTATGTATTAGATAATATAAACATGGAGATTAATATTTAGTCCATGACATCTCTACCGCTAAATCGATAAAAACCTTTCGTTTTGAAAGAGTTAAGTCTGAAAAGTCAAGAGCCCCCGTCACGCCAAGTCTCGTATAGGGAATATGGTGTTAGTGACCTTAATTGTTTATAGACCTTCAGCAACGGATGTTAGTAATGTAGCCCAGATAGGAGAGTTCCAACAGATGTCAATGATGTTGCCTAGATATGAGAGTTCCAACAGATGTCAGTGATGTAGCTTAGATAGAAGAGTTCCAACAGATGTCAGCGATGTAGCCTAGATAGAAGAGTTCCAACAGATGTCAGCGATGTAGCTTAGATATAAGTGTTCCAACAGATGTCAATCATATAGACTAGATATGAGAGTTCCAACAGATGTCAATCATATAGACTAGATATGAGAGTTCCAACAGATGTCAATGATGTAGCCTAGATAGCAGAGTTCCAACATATGTCAATGATATAGCCTAGATAGGAGAGTTCCACCAGATGTCAATGATATAGCCTAGATAGGAGAGTTCCACCAGATGTCAATGATATAGCATAGATGGAAGAGTTCCAACAGATGTCAATGATGTAGCCTAGATGGGAGAGTTGCAACATATATCAATGATGTAGCCTTGATATGAGAGTTCCAACAGATGTCAATCATATAGACTAGATATGAGAGTTCCAACAGATGTCAATCATATAGACTAGATATGAGAGTTCCAACAGATGTCAATCATATAGACTAGATATGAGAGTTCCAACAGATGTCAATCATATAGACTAGATATGAGAGTTCCAACAGATGTCAGTAAAGCTCCAACTCAAACAAGAAGCAGACAGATTCATAGAAAAAGAGAATACACAGCGAAAGAAAAGAAAAAGTAATATTTTTAGGGGCGCTGAAAAATCCATAGTCAACTATGACTGAAGGAGGCTACTATAGTCAGCTATGACTAAAGGAGGCTACTATATTCAACTATAACTGACGGAGGCTACTACTACTAGCCTAGATATGAGAGTTCCAATGAGAGATAACCCAGGTGTGTGAGTTGGAAAACTAATATCAGGAGAAGAACTATTAAGATCTTGTCAAAATGTACCACCATGTCAAGATACTGTCTATGATGAAGATTTAATTTTGATAACTTATGATACGAGGGCGACCATGATATCTGTGTGTGATATTTGAGGAGTAAATCTATGATTCGGATGAAAGAGATGGGAGTTAAGATGAGAACAGCCAGAAATGAAAAACTCAGTGGGCGTGTAAGAAGACTTATCAACCAACACAGAACTGGAGTCGTCAGTCGCTGGACACTTCGAGAATTGCTGAGGTGTGGAAATGTGCACCTATGGGTATGTTCGGAGTGCAATGATGCTGACCCGCTAATAACTCAAATCTATGACTTATCGATGTCACTATGTACACATATTCTCAAGCAGGGATCTAATATTTAAAATGTGGCTCACACCAGCTAATATAAGTTTTACTGTAACTGGACACTATTTTCTCTAATCCCAACAACCAATGGTAATTTATCATCGAAACCACGTGATGGTTAATATCCAATGACATCTAAATATATTTACAATGATAATGAACAACCAATGATAAGGCACATTATAATTAATGTTCAAAAATAGGCCATGTATCCTCACATCACGTGACAAGCAACAACCAATCATAGCCCATATACCCTCTAACAGCAACCAATGAACGTTCAGATATCATCACAGCCTAGTTACTATTGCATGCAATGACAAATCAGATTTACATGCAATCTAAAAGTTGACAATACCATCTTTCCGAATGCTGAAAACAGACAAATATACTTTTTTACAGCAATGTCATTAATTCACAGTCTTTAGAAAGGAAATTAAAATGAATATCGTGCATAATATTTAGTTTACATTCTTGGTAAATACGTTTTAAGTAACAGTAGTGACAGTTATTTTCATACGTTTTAGAATCTATTCTTTCGTTTTAAAAATGTTATCATCAGAATAGTAATCACAGAATTGTCATGGTTACCACAGCCATCTTTCCTGTGTGAGTAAAAGTATGGCTCTCTTGCTGTATTGCTCTCTGAGACTCTCTCTGTCTCTCTCATTCTTGTGTGTTGATGTACAACATCCGCCTGTCAAAGTGAATAAATAAAAATCCTTGAAATACGAGCTGATATTTTTTAGTTATTTATTTCAGTCCTTAGGTATATTTCTTGGGACAAGGCATGACACATATTCTTGATATAAATATCACGGTGGTGAGCCAACCTCTCATTCTATCAACTTTATAAAATAATAAATATGTTGATTTAAATCACTAGAGTCTGTAAAAATTTGGTTTTACATAAGAATGTTTAGAATATCATGGACAGCTAAGAAGAGTAATGAAGATGTTCTGAAAGAGGCTAAGGCAAAAAGAGAGCTAATTTCCAATATTAGGAAGAAACAATCATCATTTTTTTTGCCCATGTAATGAGAACAGAACAGCTGGGATATATTGTAACAACTGGAAAAATTGAGGGACAAAGAGATAGAGGGAAGCAAAGAGAAAAAATACCAGACAACTTAAGATAATGGCTT
Source organism: Megaustenia siamemsis (assembly GCA_032433765.1). Taxonomy (NCBI): domain Eukaryota; kingdom Metazoa; phylum Mollusca; class Gastropoda; order Stylommatophora; family Ariophantidae; genus Megaustenia; species Megaustenia siamemsis. Next base: position 44,368,280 of record JAVIAB010000145.1, on the reverse strand, counting down.
GGCAGAAGGTCAACAACAGAAATGATAAATAACTGTCGAGATCGACAGTTGTGGAGAGACATGATTACCTACGCCAGCAGGCCCGGTACTTGATTTTGATGATGTTGATTTATCGGCGTGAAGCCCGTGCTATATCGTGACACGATGAGCAAACGATGAAGTCTTCAAACAACTAAAAATGAAAAGAGAACTACTAAACACAATTCAAACAAAACAAATACGATTTTTGGGTCATGTTAAAAGACACAACAGCCTACTAAAAGTAATCCTAGAGAGGAAAATACAAGGTAAGAGGCAGAGGCAGACCAAGACTAACATGGACGAGTAACAAGAAAAGATGAACAAGTCAGCCTATGACAAACTGCACCATCAAAGCAACCGACAGAAGCAGACCAAGACTAAACATGGACGTGTAACATCAAAAGATGGACAAGTCAGCCTATGACAACCTGCACTATCAAAACAAGAGGCAGAAGCAGACCAAGACTAACATGGACCAGTAACATCAAAAGATGGACAAGTCAGCCTATGAAAACCTGCACCATCAAAGATGGACAAGTCAGCCTATGACAAACTGCACCATCAAAGATGGACAAGTCAGCCTATGACAAACTGCACCATCAAAGATGGACAAGTCAGCCTATGACAACCTGCACCATCAAAGATGGACAAGTCAGCCTATGACAAACTGCACTATCAAAGATGAACAAGTCAACCTATGACAAACTGCACCATCAAAGATGGACAAGTCAGCCTATGACAACCTGCACCATCAAAGATGGACAAGTCAGGCTATGACAACCTGCACCATTAAAGATGTACAAGTCATCCTATGACAAACTGCACCATCAAAGATAGACAAGTCAGGCTATGACAAACTGCACCATCAAAGATGGACAAGTCAGCCTATGACAAACTGCACCATCAAAGATGGACAAGTCAGCCTATGACAAACTGCACCATCAAAGATGGACAAGTCAGCCTATGACAACCTGCACCATTAAAGATGTACAAGTCAGGCTATGACAAACTGCACCATTAAAGATGTACAAGTCAGCCTATGACAACCTGCACCATTAAAGATGTACAAGTCAGCCTATGACAAACTGCACCATCAAAGATAGATAAGTCAGCCTATGACAACCTGCACCATCAAAGATAGATAAGTCAGCCTATGACAAACTGCACCATCAAAGATGGACAAGTCAGCCTACGACAAACTGCACCATCAAAGATAGATAAGTCAGCCTATGACAACCTGCACCATCAAAGATAGATAAGTCAGCCTATGACAACCTGCACCATCAAAGATGGACAAGTCAGCCTATGACAAACTGCACTATCAAAGATGGACAAGTCAGCCTATGACAAACTGCACTATCAAAGATGAACAAGTCAACCTATGACAAACTGCACCATCAAAGATGGACAAGTCAGTCCATGACAAACTGCACCATCAAAGATGGACAAGTCAGCCTATGACAAACTGCAGTATCAAAGATGAACAAGTCAACCTATGACAAACTGCACCATCAAAGATGGACAAGTCAGTCCATGACAAACTGCACCATCAAAGATGGACAAGTCAGCCTATGACAAACTGCACTATCAAAGATGAACAAGTCAACCTATGACAAACTGCACCATCAAAGATGGACAAGTCAGTCCATGACAAACTGCACCATCAAAGATGGACAAGTCAGCCTATGACAACCTGCACCATCAAAGATAGACAAGTCAGCCTATGACAACCTGCACCATCAAAGATGGACAAGTCAGCCTATGACAACCTGCACCATTAAAGATGTACAAGTCAGCCTATGACAACCTGCACCATCAAAGATGGACAAGTCAGCCTATGACAACCTTCACCATTAAAGATGTTCAAGTCAGCCTATGACAACCTGCACCATTAAAGATGTACAAGTCAGCCTATGACAACCTGCACCATCAAAGATGGACAAGTCAGCCTATGACAACCTGCACCATCAAAGATGGACAAGTCAGCCTATGACAAACTGCACCATTAAAGATGTACAAGTCAGGCTATGACAACCTGCACCATCAAAGATAGATAAGTCAGCCTATGACAAACTGCACCATCAAAGCAAGAGAACGAGCAGAATGTTGTAGCCAACCTTCTGTTGCGGAGATGGCACTCAGTGATGCTGACGATAATGAAGCATGCACAAAGACAAAACATTTCATAGATCATTTACATTTGGTTATTTGGTTATGGAAGGCCCCGGTATCACTGAAAACGAATTAAAATCCATAATTGCTCAACCGCCCGTGCCAGCGTAATCATCCGATAGCTCGTTTCAAAACATTTGCCCAACTTCAAAACGCTATTACTCTCTAACCGTTTGTTAAATACTTTTGAAATTTTCCAAATGTTATTAGAATGCAAAAGACCCTTTAAATGTATATTTAACAAATATCTTGCAGCTGCAGTTTTCTTAAAGCGGCGATATTTCTTTGATGTTTGTCAAAATTGTAAATTGTGAAGCCCTAAAGAATAGAAATTACCGTAGTTGCTGGTCTACGATTAATTTTCACTAGGTAAAGGCGTGGCCGTAATGGGGAAATAACTGGATAAAACAAAACACCAGGAGAATTATTGTCTGCTCAGTTCGAGGACGGACGATAATAATATCAAGGTATACCTGTATGTCCAATTTTCATAGTTGTGTGGTCCTGAAAAGGACCGTTTGTTGAAATAATTTAAGGTAATATAGGGGCCAACATTGTGGGGGCTATATACTTTCATTCTGAATCAGACGAGTCTAAAAGATTAATAACTGTTTGGGGTTGAACATTCCACAAACCATTATTTTTCCAATATTCTTCTTCCTGTTTTAAGACGTGGTCTTCACATTTAGCCCAATAATCTTTGTCTATATTTAATAAAGCGAGATTAGCAAGAGTCTTTACATCGCATATTTTGAATGTTGTATTTTCATCTGCCACTTGTCCTTTTAATTTTGCCCAGATTAGTTCTATTGGATTTAAATGAGCATGGTAAGGTGGCAGCCTCAAACTTATATGACCGGGCTCTTGGATAATCTTATCTATTTGAAAAATCTTTGTCCTCTGTTTTTGCTTTACTAGAGATAGTAATTCAGGTTTTAAGTACATGTTATTAAATTGTATGTGCTCCTTTGTGACCCATATCTTAATAGCATCTTTTGTACTGGATGACGTCGGGACTTTATCTTCAAGTGCAACAATGTTGTGGTACGCTGCATTGTCCATTATTAGGCAAGATGGTCGATCTAGTGCTGGGAGAACAGAATTTTCAATCCAATGTCTAAATATGTGACCATTCATCTCAGAGTGATAATCCCGATTGTCTATGGATTTTGAAAGAAAAATGAGCTCTGCATTCTGTATTAGTCCATGTTGTCGACTACCTGCATGAGCAATTATCAAGCGCTGTCCTTTGCTGCTAGGTATTAATCTCTTAATCTTTCCATCTGATGACTGCCATTCCCTTTGGTTAGTGTGGTGAGCATTGATCCATGTTTCATCCAAGTACACAATATCATAACCTTGCTTGCGCACCTCTTTTACTTCACGTAAGTACTTGCTTCTCATGACTACTATATGTGGCTTCTCACAGATGATGTTTCGTCCATTGGAATACTTTCTGAATGTAAAGCCTGCAGCTCTCACATTCCTCCATAATGTAGACTTTGATATTTCAATACTGTTGTTCTTTTTCAGCGATACTTTTAATTTTCTTATTGTAACAGTTTCATTCATACCCAACATTTTGCGAATTTCACTTCTAATAAGTTCACTGTCGAAATTATCCAACATTTTTTGCTCTTCCTTGTGATTTTGTATATTTGGAACATTGACGGTCACGTGCTTGAATCCAGCGATTAAATGACCGTTTAGATAAATCCAAAATGTGTCTTGTCCTATTCTCTGGGTTTTCTAAATAATGAAATAATCTTCCTCGTTTAGCCTCTTTGCAAAAATAGTCATACATTTTTATTGCGATGTTTTGTAAACTGCAGAATTTCATTTTAAGACTCATGATAAATGTTATTGTTCCACGTTACGCCGCTGAATTAAAGGAAATGGAACATACAATGTCTCGTGTTTACTACAAGTGTCTAATTGTGTCAGAAACTCACGCGGAAAGCGTGAAAAATCGTAAATTGGACCGTGTTTGGATTTGTAATCGCTATTTTTAACTTAAATACTGTAAACACTAAGTTTTGACTACATCAATGGGTCGTTATAAATTTATATAAATCAAATAAGCAATAATAATAACCAAATGTTTGTTTTTAATGAAATTAATTACCTGTTGGGTTCTAATCATTATAACTATACATGCAAATTTTGAAAAAATTACAAAAAGCGGTTTAAAAGATATTGATTTTTAAAGTTGGGCACGACTTATGAAACAAGCTATAATATCTCATCTCCCAAACAAAGAAAGGTAACTGTAGTCCCCATCGTAGCAGTCTCAGCACACACCAAAAGACATAAGGCGAAACCGCGCAGAAAGTGAATACAGTCGAACCTGTCTAAGGCGACCATTCACGGGACTTTCAAAAACTGGTCCCATAGGACAGGTGGTCCTGCCTCACAGGTTTCACATAATAAATAGAGCGATAAAAAAATTTTTATCCTAAGCACTATGAAAACTAACCTGCAAATCAGCGTAATCCATGAGTAGAACATAGTGCACATGTCGGTCTACAATAGCCACTGGTTGGACACTTTTCATAAAACACGATAGTTAAACACACAAAAATAAAACACACATACACAGATTCCACTTATACTGTACATGTATCACTATTGACTTGAAAAAAAATCCAATATGGTAGTCTGTTGTTTGACAGATGAAATAAACGATAAGTTCAATTTTTCTCTCAAGTCCATGATAACGTCTAGTATGTCAGATCTCCCGTTTGTTATTGAATAGGTGCGCTTTTGACACTGGCCATTTCCTATATTGTGTGTAACACTTTTAAAATCCACAAAAATAGTTCACTGAGATACTGTACATGTACGTGAATACACTCTAAGCGGGCAATGACTAATTCTTTAGTTAATTCCTGTAATTTATACGGGCCACGCAATGGTCTACTCTGGTCTAGACGGAACCGCGAAGTGATGTCACTTCACGAATCATAGATCTGTGTCTGCCGTGTTTCTCACACCAGTATTGACTGATAAACGTAACACGTCCCACTGTAATCTGGGACTCACTAAATACGGGAAAACTTCGACACCTGTAGACACCTGTGTCGATCGTTTATGGCTCCCAGCGAGACGGAGAAGGACTGGCTGGTCAGTGTATCGTTATCTCGGATTACCCGCGTGTCGTAAACGGGATAAATAACATTGGCGGCGGTTAATTAGCCTGGTCTCTGGTCGCGTCATACGGTGAGCGCCGTAATCAGTGTTAGCATATAGTAAAAAACTCGGGGAAATTGTAGACCCGGTCCTATAACCAGGGAAACGCTTTAAACAGGTGGTCCTAAGACCAGGTTCGACTGTACTACTAACTGTTCCCTGTCATACGATAGCATCATTCATCGTAAACAATTGGAATATCGAAACATGATCAAAGCGGATGAAACACACAGCTCACGGTGTGCACAGAGCACTTAACTCAGTAGCTCCAGCAACAAGCCGGACTTTTACATTTGTTTTCCATCACGGGTGTACAATACTTTGCGTTGAGCCAAACTGACAACGGAGGTGAAGAGCGTTATACGTATTTAAGGTTTGGGGGCCTCGACTGGACTACCGACGTTCGGACAACCCGTGTTCGATTCCCGCTGGGAGCAGTGTGAATTGTACTCGTGGTTGGAAAAAAAAAATACCCCCACGGTCGACCCAGCCGTTGGCAGACATGGGCACCAGGATATTACCCTGGGAAGGTGAGGAATGCCGCTTCGCATCTGAGTTTCGATGCTTGAGGCGACACTATACAGAAATCTCCGAACACTTCTGGATAGGCGGCCGAGCACATATGAGTGTAAACTCGCGTGCTAAGACGCCGGTTCAAGTCTCGTACTTTACTTTACGTACGAAAGTCTTGGTGTGTTGATATAGATGACCTCGTAGTAGGAGCCTTCGTCAGTCATAGTTGACTGTGGATTTTTCAGCGCCCCTAGAAATGTTATTTTTTCTTTTCTTTTCTTTCGTCGTGTATTATCTTTCTCCATGTCTGCTTCTTGTTTGAGGTGAACCTTTAGAGTGTGTTTCCAGAGATTGCAGTCTGCAGGTTTGTCTTCCCATGCTGCAGGGTTTATGTTCAGAGTCTTCATGTCACGTTTACACACATCTACAAATCGAAGTTTTGGGCGCTCCCTAGCTCTTTTACCATCTGCCAGTTGTCCGTAAAGTATATCTTTCGGTCTGCGGCCATCTTTCATACGGTGTACATGGCCAAGCCAGCGTAACCTACGTTGTTTGAGCAGCGTGTAGATATTCGGTAGGCCTGTACGAGTCATGACCTCCACATTTGTCACTTTATCCTTCCAGGTGATACCAAGAATACGGCGTAGACATCGCATATGGAATGCATTTAGCCTTCTCTCCTGCTTTACATAGGTTGTCCAAGATACAGGGTGTTTATAAAGTCTCACTACACTTGGTATCTAGGTCAATTTGAAAAAAAATGTTTATGACGTCATCACAATATGTGCTCCCACTGTCAATTGTGCGATACACACGGGTAGTTGTTCAAAGATTTATAGCAAGATTTCCTGATAAACAACCTCCTCATCGCATTACGGTTAGAAATTTGTTGAATAAGTTTATTGCTACTGGAAATGTGGAAGATGCTCCACGATCTGGTAGGCCTGCTGTGAATGATGAAATATGTTTAGATATCCAAGACAGAATCCTTAAAAGTCCAGACAAGTCATTAAGAAAACTGTCGCAACAAGTGAACTTACCATTGAGCACATATTGTGATGACGTCATAAACATTTTTTTTCAAATTTACCTAGATACCAAGTGTAGTGAGACTTTAAAAACACCCTATAGATGACTTAGTAAAAAAAAAAGTAAAGTACCCCCCGTCACGCCGAGTGGCGTATAGGGAAATATGGTGTTAGTGACCCTATATTTTACAGACCTTCAGCACATGATTTTTTTTTTGGGGTAATGTGGTCGGTATTACGCCCGTGCTGCTTTTACTTTCCCAGAAAAAATCCGGTACCCATTTAAGGCTGGGTGAACCCGGAGCCGTCGGTTGGGATCGAACCCTACCCCTTGTCCGTAGTAGTCCAGTTCACTAACCACTGAGCTATCGCGGCTCCTACTAATTTTTAGGGAATTAGTAAAACCCAGGTGTCCTCGCCAGGGTACGAACCCCGGCTGTTGCCGTGGTAAGCCAACCGCCTATCGATTGCGCTAACCGGACACCCATTAGATGACTTAGTAGTGTAGTATATATAGGAACACTTGATATAGAAGACCTAGTGGTGTACTAGCTATAGAGCAAATGTTGATATTGAAGACCCAGTAGTGCAGAATTTCCGGTCAAAATGGCGGATAGGCCGCCGGAACCGTTAAAGGCTGTGTCTAAAAAGTGTTTCTTATTGCAGTTTCTTCATATTCCAAGTCCGGCTTGCTGCCGGAGCTACTGAGTTGAGTGTTCTGTGATCACCGTGAGCTGTGCTTTTCATCCGTTTTGATCGTGTTTCGATATTCCGATTGTTTACGATGAATGATGTTATCCTATGGCGGGGAACAGATGGCTGTGTTCATTTTCTTTGCGGTTTCGACTTATGTCTGTTGTCGTGTGCTGAGACTGCTATGATGGGCACTGCAGATACCTTTCTTTTTTTGGAGATGAGGTATTAGTTCAAAAGATTCGACTGACAGGGGCAGTTGAGCAATTATGGATTTTAATTCGTTTGCAGTGACACTGAGGCCTTCCATAACTATAACTTTAACCTAGTAGTGCAGTACCTGTGAAATGTTTGTTGATATAGAACACCTATTTGTGTAGTAGCTAAAGTATGATTGTTGATATAGAAGACCTAGTGGCGTAAAACTATAGGATGGCTGTTGATATAGAAGACCTAGTGGCGTAGAAGCTATAGGATGGCTGTTGATATAGAAGACCTAGTGGCGTAGAAGTTATAGGATGGCTGTTGATATAGAAGACCTAGTGGCGTAGAAGCTATAGGATGACTGTTGATGTAGAAGACCTAATGGCGTAGAAGCTATAGGATGACTGTTGATATAGAAGACCTAGTGGCGTAGAAGCTATAGGATGACTGATGATATAGAAGACCTAGTGGCGTAGAAGCTATAGGATGGCTGTTGATATAGAAGACCTGGTGGCGTAGAAGCTATAGGATGGCTGTTGATATAGAAGACCTAGTGGCGTAGAAGCTATAGGATGGCTGTTGATATAGAAGACCTAATGGCGTAGAAGCTATAGGATGGCTGTTGATATAGAAGACCTAGTGGCGTAGAAGCTATAGGATGACTGTTGATGTAGAAGACCTAGTGGCGTAGAAGCTATAGGATGACTGTTGATATAGAAGACCTAGTGGCGTAGAAGCTATAGGATGACTGATGATATAGAAGACCTAGTGGGGTAGAAGCTATAGGATGGCTGTTGATATAGAAGACCTGGTGGCGTAGAAGCTATAGGATGGCTGTTGATATAGAAGACCTAGTGGCGTAGAAGCTATAGGATGACTGTTGATGTAGAAGATCTAGTGGCGTAGAAGCTATAGGATGGCTGTTGATATAGAAGACCTAGTGGCGTAGAAGCTATAGGATGGCTGTTGATATAGAAGACCTTGTAGCGTAGAAGCTAAAGGATGGCTGTTGATATAGAAGACCTAGTGGCGTAGAAGCTATAGGATGACTGTTGATGTAGAAGATCTCGTAGTGTAGTATCTATAGGATGTCTTTTGTTATAGAAGATCTCGTAGTGTAGTATCTATAGGATGTCTTTTGTTATAGAAGATCTTGTAGTGTAGTATCTATAGGATGACTTTTGATATAGAAGATCTTGTAGTGTAGTATCTATAGGATGTCTATTGTTATAGAAGATCTTGTAGTGTAGTATATATAGGATGTCTTTTGTTATAGAAGATCTTGTAGTGTAGTATCTATAGGATGACTGTTGTTATAGAAGATCTCGTAGTGTAGTATCTATAGGATGTCTATTGTTATAGAAGATCTTGTAGTGTAGTATATATAGGATGTCTTTTGTTATAGAAGATCTTGTAGTGTAGTATCTATAGGATGTCTTTTGTTATAAAAGATCTTGTAGTGTAGTATCTATAGGATGTCTATTGTTATAGAAGATCTTGTAGTGTAGTATCTATAGGATGACTGTTGTAATAGAAGATCTAGTAGTGTAGTATCTATAGGATGTCTATTGTTATAGAAGATCTTGTAGTGTAGTATGTATAGGATGTCTTTTGCTATAGAAGATCTCGTAGTGTAGTATCTATAGGATGACTGTTGTTATAGAAGATCTTGTAGTGTTGTATCTATAGGATGTCTTTTGTTATAGAAGATCTTGTAGTGTAGTATCTATAGGATGACTGTTGTTATAGAAGATCTCGTAGTGTAGTATCTATAGGATGTCTTTTGTTATAGAAGATCTTGTAGTGTAGTATCTATAGGATGACTGTTGTTATAGAAGATCTTGTAGTGTAGTATCTATAGGATGTCTTTTGTTATAGAAGATCTTGTAGTGTAGTATCTATAGGATGACTGTTGTTATAGAAGATCTTGTTGTGTAGTATCTATAGGATGACTGATGTTATAGAAGATCTCGTAGTGTAGTATCTATAGGATGATTGTTGATGTAGAAGATCTCGTAGTGTAGTATCTATAGGATGATTGTTGATGTAGAAGATCTCGTAGTGTAGTATCTATAGGATGTCTGTTGATATAGAAGATCTAGTAGTGTAGTATCTATAGGATGACTGTTGTTATAGAAGATCTCGTAGTGTAGTATCTATAGGATGTCTTTTGTTATAGAAGATCTTGTAGTGTAGTATGTATAGGATGTCTTTTGTTATAGAAGATCTCGTAGTGTAGTATCTATAGGATGACTGATGTAGAAGATCTCGTAGTGTAGTATCTATAGGATGTCTTTTGTTATAGAAGATCTTGTAGTGTAGTATCTATAGGATGACTGTTGATGTAGAAGTTCTCGTAGTGTAGTATCTATAGGATGACTGTTGTTATAGAAGATCTCGTAGTGTAGTATCTATAGGATGACTGTTGTTATAGAAGATCTCGTAGTGTAGTATCTATAGGATGTCTTTTGTTATAGAAGATCTCGTAGTGTAGTATCTATAGGATGACTGTTGATGTAGAAGATCTCGTAGTGTAGTATCTATAGGATGACTGTTGTTATAGAAGATCTCGTAGTGTAGTATCTATAGGATGTCTGTTGATATAGAAGATCTAGTAGTGTAGTACCTATAGGATGACTGTTGATGTAGAAGATCTCGTAGTGTAGTATCTATAGGATGACTGTTGATGTAGAAGATCTAGTAGTGTAGTATCTATAGGATGACTGTTGATGTAGAAGATCTCGTAGTGTAGTATCTATAGGATGTCTTTTGTTATAGAAGATCTCGTAGTGTAGTATCTATAGGATGTCTTTTGTTATAGAAGATCTTGTAGTGTAGTATCTATAGGATGACTGTTGATGTAGAAGATCTCGTAGTGTAGTATCTATAGGATGACTGTCGATGTAGAAGATCTCGTAGTGTAGTATCTATAGGATGACTGTTGTTATAGAAGATCTCGTAGTGTAGTATCTATAGGATGTCTGTTGATATAGAAGATCTCGTAGTGTAGTATCTATAGGATGACTGTTGATGTAGAAGATCTCGTAGTGTAGTATCTATAGGATGTCTGTTGATATAGAAGATCTAGTAGTGTAGTATCTATAGGATGACTGTTGATGTAGAAGATCTCGTAGTGTAGTATCTATAGGATGACTGTTGATGTAGAAGATCTCGTAGTGTAGTATCTATAGGATGACTGTTGATGTAGAAGATCTCGTAGTGTAGTATCTATAGGATGACTGTTGTTATAGAAGATCTCGTAGTGTAGTATCTATAGGATGTCTTTTGTTATAGAAGATCTCGTAGTGTAGTATCTATAGGATGTCTTTTGTTATAGAAGATCTAGTAGTGTAGTATCTATAGGATGACTGTTGTTATAGAAGATCTAGTAGTGTAGTATCTATAGGATGTCTATTGTTATAGAAGATCTTGTAGTGTAGTATCTATAGGATGACTGTTGATATAGAAGATCTCGTAGTGTAGTATCTATAGGATGTCTTTTGTTATAGAAGATCTCGTAGTGTAGTATCTATAGGATGACTTTTGATATAGAAGATCTCGTAGTGTAGTATCTATAGGATGACTGTTGATATAGAAGATCTCGTAGTGTAGTATATATAGGATGACTGTTGTTATAGAAGATCTCGTAGTGTAGTATCTATAGGATGTCTTTTGTTATAGAAGATCTCGTAGTGTAGTATCTATAGGATGTCTTTTGTTATAGAAGATCTCGTAGTGTAGTATCTATAGGATGACTGTTGATGTAGAAGATCTTGTAGTGTAGTATCTATAGGATGTCTTTTGTTATAGAAGATCTTGTAGTGTAGTATCTATAGGATGACTGTTGATGTAGAAGATCTCGTAGTGTAGTATCTATAGGATGACTGTTGTTATAGAAGATCTCGTAGTGTAGTATCTATAGGATGACTGTTGTTATAGAAGATCTCGTAGTGTAGTATCTATAGGATGACTGTTGCTGTAGAAGATCTCGTAGTGTAGTATCTATAGGATGACTGTTGTTATAGAAGATCTCGTAGTGTAGTATCTATAGGATGACTGTTGTTATAGAAGATCTCGTAGTGTAGTATATATAGGATGACTGTTGTTATAGAAGATCTCGTAGTGTAGTATATATAGGATGACTGTTGATATAGAAGATCTCGTAGTGTAGTATATATAGGATGACTGTTGTTATAGAAGATCTCGTAGTGTAGTATATATAGGATGACTGTTGATGTAGAAGTTCTAGTAGTGTAGTATCTATAGGATGACTGTTGATGTAGAAGATCTCGTAGTGTAGTATCTATAGGATGACTGTTGTTATAGAAGATCTCGTAGTGTAGTATCTATAGGATGACTGTTGTTATAGAAGATCTCGTAGTGTAGTATATATAGGATGACTGTTGTTATAGAAGATCTCGTAGTGTAGTATATATAGGATAACTTTTGATATAGAAGATCTCGTAGTGTAGTATATATAGGATGACTGTTGTTATAGAAGATCTCGTAGTGTAGTATATATAGGATGACTGTTGATGTAGAAGATCTCGTAGTGTAGTATATATAGGATGACTGTTGATGTAGAAGATCTAGTAGTGTAGTATCTATAGGATGACTGTTGATGTAGAAGATCTCGTAGTGTAGTATCTATAGGATGACTGTTGTTATAGAAGATCTCGTAGTGTAGTATCTATAGGATGTCTGTTGATATAGAAGATCTCGTAGTGTAGTATCTATAGGATGACTGTTGATGTAGAAGATCTCGTAGTGTAGTATCTATAAGATGTCTGTTGATATAGAAGATCTAGTAGTGTAGTATCTATAGGATGACTGTTGATGTAGAAGATCTCGTAGTGTAGTATCTATAGGATGACTGTTGATGTAGAAGATCTCGTAGTGTAGTATCTTTAGGATGACTGTTGATGTAGAAGATCTCGTAGTGTAGTATCTATAGGATGACTGCTGTTATAGAAGATCTCGTAGTGTAGTATCTATAGGATGTCTTTTGTTATAGAAGATCTCGTAGTGTAGTATCTATAGGATGTCTTTTGTTATAGAAGATCTTGTAGTGTAGTATCTATAGGATGACTGTTGTTATAGAAGATCTAGTAGTGTAGTATCTATAGGATGTCTATTGTTATAGAAGATCTTGTAGTGTAGTATCTATAGGATGACTGTTGATATAGAAGATCTAGTAGTGTAGTATCTATAGGATGTCTTTTGTTATAGAAGATCTCGTAGTGTAGTATCTATAGGATGTCTTTTGTTATAGAAGATCTCATAGTGTAGTATCTATAGGATGACTTTTGATATAGAAGATCTTGTAGTGTAGTATCTATAGGATGACTGTTGATATAGAAGATCTCGTAGTGTAGTATCTATAGGATGACTTTTGATATAGAAGATCTCGTAGTGTAGTATCTATAGGATGTCTTTTGTTATAGAAGATCTCGTAGTGTAGTATCTATAGGATGACTTTTGATATAGAAGATCTCGTAGTGTAGTATCTATAGGATGACTGTTGATGTAGAAGATCTCGTAGTGTAGTATCTATAGGATGTCTTTTGTTATAGAAGATCTCGTAGTGTAGTATCTATAGGATGTCTTTTGTTATAGAAGATCTCGTAGTGTAGTATCTATAGGATGTCTTTTGTTATAGAAGATCTCGTAGTGTAGTATCTATAGGATGACTGTTGATGTAGAAGATCTCGTAGTGTAGTATCTATAGGATGTCTTTTGTTATAGAAGATCTTGTAGTGTAGTATCTATAGGATGACTGTTGATGTAGAAGATCTCGTAGTGTAGTATCTATAGGATGACTGTTGTTATAGAAGATCTCGTAGTGTAGTATCTATAGGATGACTGTTGATGTAGAAGATCTCGTAGTGTAGTATCTATAGGATGTCTTTTGTTATAGAAGATCTCGTAGTGTAGTATCTATAGGATGACTGTTGATGTAGAAGATCACGTAGTGTAGTATCTATAGGATGACTGTTGTTATAGAAGATCTCGTTGTGTAGTATCTATAGGATGACTGTTGTTATAGAAGATCTCGTAGTGTAGTATATATAGGATGCCTGTTGTTATAGAAGATCTCGTAGTGTAGTATATATAGGATGACTGTTGATATAGAAGATCTCGTAGTGTAGTATATATAGGATGACTGTTGTTATAGAAGATCTCGTAGTGTAGTATATATAGGATGACTGTTGATGTAGAAGATCTAGTAGTGTAGTATCTATAGGATGACTGTTGATGTAGAAGATCTCGTAGTGTAGTATTTATAGGATGACTGTTGTTATAGAAGAACTCGTAGTGTAGTATCTATAGGATGACTGTTATTATAGAAGATCTCGTAGTGTAGTATATATAGGATGACTGTTGTTATAGAAGATCTCGTAGTGTAGTATATATAGGATGACTGTTGATATAGAAGATCTCGTAGTGTAGTATATATAGGATGACTGTTGTTATAGAAGATCTCGTAGTGTAGTATATATAGGATGACTGTTGATGTAGAAGATCTAGTAGTGTAGTATCTATAGGATGACTGTTGATATAGAAGATCTAGTAGTGTAGTATCTATAGGATGTCTTTTGTTATAGAAGATCTCGTAGTGTAGTATCTATAGGATGTCTTTTGTTATAGAAGATCTTGTAGTGTAGTATCTATAGGATGACTGTTGATGTAGAAGATCTCGTAGTGTAGTATCTATAGGATGACTGTTGATGTAGATCTCGTAGTGTAGTATCTATAGGATGACTGTTGTTATAGAAGATCTCGTAGTGTAGTATCTATAGGATGTCTGTTCATATAGAAGATCTCGTAGTGTAGTATCTATAGGATGACTGTTGATGTAGAAGATCTCGTAGTGTAGTATCTATAGGATGTCTGTTGGTATAGAAGATCTAGTAGTGTAGTATCTATAGGATGACTGTTGATGCAGAAGATCTAGTAGTGTAGTATCTATAGGATGACTGTTGATATAGAAGATCTAGTAGTGTAGTATCTATAGGATGTCTTTTGTTATAGAAGATCTCGTAGTGTAGTATCTATAGGATGTCTTTTGTTATAGAAGATCTTGTAGTGTAGTATCTATAGGATGACTGTTGATGTAGAAGATCTCGTAGTGTAGTATCTATAGGATGACTGTTGATGTAGATCTCGTAGTGTAGTATCTATAGGATGACTGTTGTTATAGAAGATCTCGTAGTGTAGTATCTATAGGATGTCTGTTCATATAGAAGATCTCGTAGTGTAGTATCTATAGGATGACTGTTGATGTAGAAGATCTCGTAGTGTAGTATCTATAGGATGTCTGTTGGTATAGAAGATCTAGTAGTGTAGTATCTATAGGATGACTGTTGATGCAGAAGATCTCGTAGTGTAGTATCTATAGGATGACTGTTGATGTAGAAGATCTCGTAGTGTAGTATCTATAGGATGACTGTTGATGTAGAAGATCTCGTAGTGTAGTATCTATAGGATGACTGTTGTTATAGAAGATCTCGTAGTGTAGTATCTATAGGATGTCTTTTGTTATAGAAGATCTTGTAGTGTAGTATCTATAGGATGACTGTTGTTATAGAAGATCTTGTAGTGTAGTATCTATAGGATGTCTATTGTTATAGAAGATCTTGTAGTGTAGTATCTATAGGATGACTTTTGATATAGAAGATCTCGTAGTGTAGTATCTATAGGATGACTGTTGATGTAGAAGATCTCGTAGTGTAGTATCTATAGGATGTCTTTTGTTATAGAAGATCTCGTAGTGTAGTATCTATAGGATGTCTTTTGTTATAGAAGATCTCGTAGTGTAGTATCTATAGGATGTCTTTTGTTATAGAAGATCTCGTAGTGTAGTATCTATAGGATGACTGTTGATGTAGAAGATCTCGTAGTGTAGTATCTATAGGATGTCTTTTGTTATAGAAGATCTTGTAGTGTAGTATCTATAGGATGACTGTTGATGTAGAAGATTTCGTAGTGTAGTATCTATAGGATGACTGTTGTTATAGAAGATCTCGTAGTGTAGTATCTATAGGATGACTGTTGTTATAGAAGATCTCGTAGTGTAGTATCTATAGGATGTCTTTTGTTATAGAAGATCTCGTAGTGTAGTATCTATAGGATGACTGTTGATGTAGAAGATCTCGTAGTGTAGTATCTATAGGATGACTGTTGTTATAGAAGATCTCGTAGTGTAGTATCTATAGGATGACTGTTGTTATAGAAGATCTCGTAGTGTAGTATCTATAGGATGACTGTTGTTATAGAAGATCTCGTAGTGTAGTATATATAGGATGACTGTTGATATAGAAGATCTCGTAGTGTAGTATATATAGGATGACTGTTGTTATAGAAGATCTCGTAGTGTAGTATATATAGGATGACTGTTGATGTAGAAGATCTAGTAGTGTAGGATCTATAGGATGACTGTTGATATAGAAGATCTAGTAGTGTAGTATCTGTAGGATGTCTATTGTTATAGAAGATCTCGTAGTGTAGTATTGATTTCAGCAATCTTATAATTCATACATTGATCTTAGCAACCTTATAATTCTTACATTGATCTCAGGAATCTTATCATTCATACATTGATCTCAGCAATCTTATCATTCATACATTGATCTCAGCAATCTTATCCTTCATACATTGATCTTAGCAATCTTATAATTCATACATTGATCTTAGCAATCTTATAATTCATACATTGATCTTAGCAATCGTATAATCCATACATTGATCTTAGCAATCGTATAATCCATACATTGATCTTAGCAATCTTATAACTCATACATTGATCTCAGCAATCTTATAATTCATACATTTATCTTAGTAATCTTATAATTCATACATTGATCTCGGGAATCTTATCATTCATACATTGATGTCAGCAATCTTATCATTCATACTTTGATGTCAGCAATCTTATAATTCATACATTGATGTCATCAATCTGATCATTCATACATTGATGTCAGCAATCTTATAATTCATACATTGATCTCAGCAATCTTATCATTCATACATTGATCTCGGGAATCTTATCATTCATACATTGATGTCAGCAATCATATAATTCATACATTGATCTCGGGAATCTTATCATTCATACATTGATGTCAGCAATCTTATCATTCATACATTGATGTCAGCAATCTTATAATTTATACATTGATCTCGGCAATCTTATCATTCATACATTGATGTCAGCAATCATATAATTCATACATTGATCTCAGCAATCTTATCATTCATATATTGATCTCAGCACTCCTATCATTCATACATTGATCTCAACAATCTTATCACTCATACACTGATGTCAGCAATCTTATCATTCATACATTGATCTCAGCAATCTTATAATTCATACATTGATCTCAGCAATCTTATAATTCGTACATTGATCTCAGCAATCTTATCACTCATACATTGATGTCAGCAATCTTATCATTCATACATTGATCTCAGCAATCTTATCACTGATACATTGATCTCAGCAATCCTATACTTCAAACTCTTTTATCAGTTATCCGACGATTTGGCAACAGTTTTCTTCCTATTTGCCAACTGGCTTCTGTGCTAAATTGTCAGTTTTCCAAAAAAAAAAAAAAACATTGAAAGAAAAGAAACGAAAGAAAAGAATCGACCGATGCAGTAAACATGAAATAAAAATGGACCTTACCGCAGCAGATCGGACTTTTGTCTAGCATGTCAACTTTTCAATTTCATCTCAAGTTTAAAGAGCAATCCTGCTTTTTCTCCTGTGGTTTCCAAAACATGTCCTGTTTGGCTTTTGGCTGACGTGGGCTCAGATGAATACATTTTCTGAAGTAGGGTCTCAGTGTTCACTTCATCTGCTGAAGCGTACTTCCGGAATCGGTGAACACCCTGAAGCCGGGGTGGATCTTTCTCGAAACAGGACATGAGTTCATGGAAGCTGTGAGGCCTGTCTCGAGGCGGCTCGGTCTGGATCCTTCTTTCTGGTGGGCGTATACGTCTTGTCACTCTTGGAGATTCTAATTTTTGCCGCAGGTTGTCTATTTTCTGCGCCGTGCTGTTTTCATCTGCTGTCGTTGGTGCTGTCACCGTTTTGGATGCGGTTATAAGCCTGGGGATTTTGGAGACGAATTTGGGGGAGCTGTTATTTGATTCGGAAATGACGTCAGCCAGTATTTGCTTGTCGGGGTCTGATACCTGACGTTTCCAGGGATGCTGGGGCGGTTTATTATTTGGAGACGACGGCTGCGGTGTTGTTGTGCCAGAGCTTGATGTTTTCACTTCCGGGTCAGGAACTTTTCTCTCGGATGAAGACACAACAACGGACTTTGAAGGTGAAGGTTTGTTTCCATCCGCAGCGGTTGCTGGCGTGCGTGTGTCGGTTGGACGTTGCGGTTGATTTTTAATTACTTTAGGAGATTGTTGTTTATTGTCTTCAGTTAGTTTAGGTTGCGTTTTCAACACGGGAGTTACTTTTCTAGATTCATCGACTTCATTTTCACCATCGTTCAAAGACTCAGTGAGGTCTGGTGCACTTCTTGTCCCCGCGCGTTTTTTTATTTGGTCAGAGCTTTCGTCGCTTGCAAACTTGTCCATAATCATTGCAACACTTGTTCCGATCCGCCGTTTTGCTCTCTGACCTCCACTGGAATTAGCTTCAGTATCGTCATGTCTCGAGCCCACTAGCGAGGGTTTGGACTGACCGCTCTCTGATGCCACCGGGGCAAGGTTAATACTTACAGTCGTAGATGCTTGTTTCTGGCCACTTTCTGTGCCAGATTTTTCAGCAGGAATGACTTTGTTTGTTTTTAGTTGTAGGATCGCTGGAAGTTTCTCTTGCGGGTTATTTGCTGATATTGTTATTGATGACGTCACTAACCCTGCTGAAGCCATATTGGGTGCGGATACATCGGATCTAGTAGTAGGCTTAGCAGCTGTTGGTGGCGGGACTTTCTTTTGAGTTGCCGGTGAAGATATTACAAAAGGTTTTGCTTCGGCGACTCCAGACTTTAATATCAGCTTTTCTTCCAAAGAATTTGCCTGCTGCTTTGCTGGGATCTGCTGCTGGCTTGAGGTCTGTTCTGATGGTTCATCTTTAACCATCTGAGGAGGCTGAGGTTTAACGTCAGAGCCAAGGCCACTATTGTAAATTATTTTCCTGGACACAACAGGGGAAGGTTGTGGAGATTGTGAAACAACAGCAACTTTATCGGCGCCATGTTTCTTTACGACCTTGTCGTTTTGCATTATCTTGTTGTCTTTAACCGGTCTCATCCGCATTCGTTGTCGCGTAGCCGGGGATGATGCGGCGGCTGTAGTGGTGGTAGAGTTCTCTGTTATTTTTACAGCACTCGTGGTTGTCGCTTGAGTTAAGTTACTAACCACATGACCCACTGTGGTTCCAATATGACCCACTATAGCTCCAACAGGACCCACTGCAGTTCCCCCTAAAACATCTTTAGAATTAGTTTCAAGACCAGGGATAGACTTGGACCTGCCTCTCCCGAGAGCTGGATCATCGTCCCCATGGCCAGCTGGCAACTTCGCTCTGAACCTACCACCTTTTGCCTTAGCTTCCTGTGATATTACCGCAATAACTGAAGCCTGCTTAGATTTAGCTGAAGCGTTATCTGTATTAGAAACCGCCAAAGCTGTGACAGATAACCCGTTTTCAGGCTTCACGACTGTCTTTGATGCCTGATTCTGCGTCTCCGGGGCAACGTTTTCCCGTCCACTGTTATCTGCAGCTCGTGAGAACAGATCAGTGGTGTGATTAACTTCATCGACAATCGCCTGACAAGATTTGGATAATATATCGAATTCTGACTCTGTTTCTTTATCTAAATCGCCCTTTGTACTCCTTTCTAGCCCAGGGATGAATACAGAGGATATACGTGTTTGCATTGGTCGCAAATGTTCGGGTTTTGTTGCAGGAGCGATTTCAAAATCGTTGGATTTAGTTGCTCTGTATGGTCTTTGCTTTCCTCTTTCAGGAAGGCGAGACAGACCACTGTTGCTGAGTTGCAGGTCTTCATAGATTCTGTTCAGCTCTGTCAAGGCGTCAGACAGCTTCGATTTTTTTGTTGAGTAGTAATCGTCGAAGTCTATCCCATCTGAAATCTGAGATTTAACTTCCGGTGTGAGTTTTCTTAGAGAGGCTAATATGGAGTCTAAACTGTTTTCGTCTGCTTTTTGGAGTTGGCCCTTGATTGCGTTAATTTTTCTTTCAACGTTCTGAGCAAGGTCTTTGAGGTCGTCCATGGAGGCGTTGACTTCCTGTAGTCTGGTTAAGGAGTTTGATGACGATGCATTGTTGACGTCAGAGTTTTGTTTTAACTGAGGTTGATAGGTCCAGCTTGTTGATGTCACGTGAGGACCTCTAGAGGTGTTGAAGTCTGGTTCATTGAAGGATTGTAGTCGCGTGGTGCCGTAGAGAGTTTCAGCGTCTGGTTGGTACGATGATGACTCCAGTGGAGCTAAGGCTTTCTGGATATCGTAGAGAGCACTTGGTCCAGGTTGTTTAGCCGCCCATGGTGCTGCAGGATTTGGTTCTGTTTGTGAAGCCACGACTGATTGGACGGATATGTGTGAGGTTGTCAACTGTGCTGGTTTTTCTGATTGGACAGTTTTTGGCGCTAAAGAAGTGAATGATTTTGTCGTAGTGTTTTGTGACGTAAACACTGGAGCTGATGATCCTAAGGAGGAGCTACGAGTCTGCTTGAAGACGATTGGCTCTTCTGTGTCAGTCTCAACAACCAATCCGGTGTTCAGTAGCTTTTGTTTCAATAAATTCGGATCTAGATGATAATTGTTGACTGCGCCAGTCAAAACTTGAGACTGTCTGTTCTGGGCTTGCTGTTGCGAGTCTTTCCGTTGCTGCTGGTAAAACTGCAGCGGTTGTTTTGACTGGAATGTCACTTTCTCTGAATGGTTTTGAGGCATACCGGTAGAGGCTTGCGGCTTTGTTGTTTGCGGCTGTTGGTCAGATCCTGGTTTTATAAACGTGAACTGTCCTCCTTCAAACTTAAACCCATGTTGTGGTTGTCCTTGTTTCATTTTGAGGTAGCCAGAGGCATTAAGAGCTGCAGATGATGCTGCGCCTGTTTCAAGAGCTTTCTTCTTTGGACTGAGTTGTTTCCTCTCCATTGACGATCTGCTGATGTCTTCAAGGACGTCGTCTAAAGCGCTGACAGCACTAGATGATGATTTCTCGGAGACATTAATGGATAACGGCGTTATGTTCGGCGTGTATAACGACTTCGATCGCTGCATTCTGTCCCTCAGAGTTGTTGTGTTGTTGCGGGGCTGGTTCGGTAGAGTCGAGCTGTGTGGAGTCGCTAATTCAACCTGGTGCTCTGACTTGACCGGTTCACTACCCGAGGCTAGATCGTGGGCTTTAGACACACTCAGATGTCCGGCCATGCTGTTTGGGTCAAATGACGTCATTTCCTCGATCTCTTTCCAGAACGGGTCTTCGGAGAACGGAATCGTCTGCAGCGTCCTGGCAGTGACTCGTTCAATGCTGACCGGAACTCCGTGGGTCGTTTCCAGATTTGGCGACCAGACGTCCGCGTCCTTGATCATGGACTCGAAGCCGTAGAGAACGGTGGACAAGTCCATCGAGTCTGCCTCGCTGTGGGATGGAGAAGTTTTGGAAGGACGGCTCAATTTAGCTGAAGATGTCGACACTGACCACTGGTCATCTTCAGAAGTCCCTGCAGTAGAATCTGCACCGAAACGGCGTCGAAGGTTGATGACAGAATCAGCTTTGACACTGGCCAGTTCATTAAGTTCTTCGTGGTATCTGGACCCTCTTTTAACTACATCCCTGAGATCGCTCAAATTTGTTGACCTGGTCATAAGTGGCAGTTCCTTCTGGGGCCGGTTTGGATAATCTGGTATTTGAAATTGAGAAGAAGTAAAAGATAATTGAGCCGGATTTTTTACGTTTGGGAGCGCAGGTTGACGGTTGGCCAGCATTTGTTGTCGGAGCTCACTGGCAGTCAGGAAGTTGTTATCAGATTTGGAGGAGGCCGGCGTGTGAAAGAGCGAAGTCACACTCTGGGTTTGGATTCCCCCTAGTCGAGGTCCTATTTGCGGATCGGGTGTTAGTTGGAGAAATGCGTTCGCATTTGATTCTACAGAGAACATTCTTAGAGCATTTGTGTCTAGAGGTTTGTTGAGAGCAGTATCAGAACTGAACGGTCTTGCTCGAGTTGGTGGCGTAGCTTCTGAAGGATACGAAGAAGCGAATCCACCACTTTTGCTTAATAAAACCGATTTTCGTATTTCACTTGGGAGCATGAGAGAGTCGCTTTCGTTGTTTTCTTGAATTGTTGTTAGGTTCAGACCTTTTTGTTCGCTGGGAATTTGATTGTCGTGAACTTTCATGTACGTTTCCCATTTCTTAACTCGTTCAGAAACTTGGATGTCGTACTCAACGTCTGAGAACATGCCCATGTCTATCTGCGGAGCTTGCAGGCCACCTCCAGCATCTGACCTGAGATTGATGTCACTGACACACCCTCTGGCGTAGGCTTGGTCCGGGTGAAGGTTGTTGCCAAGGTAACTAGGGATCAACACGACCTGAGCATTTAATTGGCTGTCGGATTTGGACATGTCATCGCGGTCGTAATACTCGCTGTTTGGTCTTGACAGTCGTGAATGGCTGTCGTAGGAGTACTTCCGGGGTACGACATCGGGTTGGGACATCAAGTGGTTGTCAATACCGTAGTCGGACCTGTATGCGATAACGCTGGAGGGGGCAATTTGTATAACTGGCGCCTTAAAGCCCCCACCGCTGTGACGATGCTCCGTTGGTAGGGACACGTGGATCTGTATATTGTTACTTGCTTGTACTTGGATTGAAGGCTGGTCGTTAAGGCTTTGGGTAGAAGCTGTATGGGTAGAGTTTCCTTCTCGGATCCGGTAGACTCGAAGATCTGGAGACATTTGTGATTGAACTTTTCTTTGGCTTAGATTTATCGACTTCACTGTCTAGGTACTGGATGTTGGACTCCACAAGCTCGTCCAACGTGTCATCGTTGTAACCCACGCAGTTGTATTTTGTAGCTGATTTCTTTGAGAGTCGTGGCTCCACGCGACTATCTCGGCTTGTTTTTAACCTCATTTCAACGACATCGTTGAACTGTGCGCTCGACCTGGGATTGTTGATAGCCTGGAAGAGTTCTTGGTTTGGGGTAGGGCTTCCTCGAGCGTGGATTTGTCGAAGATTATTTGAGAATGTTACAGGCTGATTTGTACTTCCGGTAGACAAGCCAGTTTTTGGAGTGGAGTTGACGATTGAGTCTGTGGAGAGTACTCGGACTTGGGTCGTGAATCTGCGAACAACTTCCGGGGAACTGCTATTCAAAGTTCTGCTGGTTTGCGATGAGTTTGGCTCAGGGATTGTATAAAATGATTGCCGTGTTCCAGGGATATTCTGAGGCTGGGGACGAACTTGTGGCTGTTTCTGAAACTGGGTTTGTTGAGAGAGAAGTGGCTTTTCCTGCAAGCGGGGAAATGGCTTGTTCAAGGCTCCATTTGTATCCGACAAAGAGGAAGTTGGTTTTGTTGCAATCGGATGGACGTTTTGCTTGTTAACGGGGCTATTAGAGTTAAATGTCGTTTTTATGAAGTTAGTTGGCTGGGAATAAGGCTGGTTTGTGAATGCCGAGGACTGCGCGAGTGGATTGGTCCCGAGTTGTTTTCCGGAAGTGGATAAACTTTGGGGTCCCAACTCTGTAGTGATATCAAAGAAATTATGAATGCCGGGATCGGAGGAAATAGAGTTGTGGGCCTGGTGTAGATGTGCTCGTTGCTGGTTTTCCTTCTTTGCGTTGTCATATTGGGTGTTGTTGTTGTACGATGATGAAGGTGCCTGAGGAGTATTTGAGGATTTCAACTGGTCACCAAGCCCGCCCTGCAATGCCCTCTGACGGAGCCTTGAGATTCTAGAGGCAGGGGTATTCTCCTCGTCAGAAGTTACAGCCAAATTAATTCGTTTCTTTCTCATTTCCTCCAACTTTTGGTACTTGCTGTTTCCCTTATTACTACTTCCGCTATCTCTTGAACTAGAATTCCCGCCTCCAAGACTTCCGGTTCGGCTGCCGCCATCTTCATTGCCATAGTAACCCCAACTCTCAACGTTTTTAGCACCGACGCCATTTTCTGTTCCGCTGAACCGCTTTTCCACTTGTTTTGTCTTCTCCGATTTTTTCACTCTTCGTACGACAAGTGGATTTTTTGTCCACTTTTTAGGATCGCTATCCGAATCTGAATCAAATCTGGCAGATCCCGGAACCTGCCGAGGACTTCTAACACTATCATCGGAATCAGAAGACTCATGCAACTTTCTAACCCGTCCCCCACCATCAAAAGTTTGTTTCTTTCCGTTTTCCCTTTCATCCATTGACTGTCGGATTCTCCGATTTGGCCCCTCACTTCTAGATCGCCTTTTCAAATCTGACCGTTCACCCTCTCCCACCGCTCGGTGGCCGTTCTTTTCTCGGCGCACTTGTCGAAGCACAACTCGCTCGTCCATGTCCTCGGTTAATAACTCGTCCTTACGTTGTCTCGCTGCAGTTTCTGCCTCATCCGGTCGTTGATTACGCTCGACCTGTTGTGGTGACTTCTGCTCAGGCAGGATCTGTGACTTCACACCAGATTCGTTCTCTCGTTTTGGCTGGTTCTTGTAAAACGTAAAATTCTGAGTTTGTACGACCGTCGCTGGCTGAGACTTCCCGATGTTTCGTAGTTTCTCATCAGCAGTCTGAAAAGAGAAGATTAGTACATATTCAAAAGAAGGTAATTATTCAAAGGGAGGTAATTATTCAAAGGGAGGTAATTATTCAAATGGAGGTAATTATTGGAAGGGAGGTAATTATTCGAAGGGAGGTAATTAATCAAAGGGAGGTAATTTTTCGCAGGGAGGTAACTATTTAAAGGGAGGTAATTTTAACAAAATTAAAATGCTTTCAAGAAAAAATAAATTCAACCCATTCTCAGACTTTCCTTTACCGTGGACCCACATTAAATACGTTTTGTATCCGCGGACTCCCAGGATTTATTTTCTGTTGTGCTTTATTTCATTTATTGAATCAATCCCCTTTTCCATTTAGCTACAAAATATCATACTATCATTCACGGACCCCCTGTGACGGCGCGGCGGCTCCCTACCACTTCGGACCACAGTTTGAGAATCGCTGGTCTATTCCGTTCTTTCCATGGAATCAATTTCATTACAGTCTGAGCATTCCCATATCTGTTACACCGTCCCGCCCCAAGCCATCGTTGCACTAGGAAACATGAAAATCCAAACAAATTAGATTACATATTTTTTTTAAAAAAAGTTCAACTCCAATGTTAAGTCAGTCCTATTATGTAGCTGTGAAACATGGAGAACAACAAAAAATGTAAATCATAAAGATAGAGACCCTCATTAATGGATGCTTACGCAGAATAAAAGGAGGGAAATGGCAGGACAAAATCACTAACATAGAATTATGGAAATGTACCAGTCAAATACCAGTGGATAAAGAGATACAGCGAAGACGATGGCGCTGGATAGAACACACACTACTGAAGCCAACTGAGAGTATTTCACAACAGGCCCTGTTTTGGAATCCCCAGGGGAAAAGACAAAGAGGAAGACCAAGGAACTCTTGGAGAAGACAGATAGAAGCAGAGATGAAGATGATGGGGAAGACATGGAATGATCTTAAAAGAATGGCTAAAAACAGAATGATTTAGAAAGCGTTTGTTGAAGACCTATGCTCCACAGGGAGCTAAAAAGGAAGAAGACGAAGACCAGTCAAATACCAGTGGATACAGAGATAAGACCATAGTGATGGCGATGGATAGGATACACACTGCGGAAATTAACTGAGAGAATTATACGACAGGCCCTGTTTTGGAATCCCCAGGGGAAAAGACAAAGAGGAAGACCAGAATATTCTGGGAGAAGACATGTGGAAGTAGAGATGAAGATGATGGGGAAGACATGGAATAATCTTAAAAGAATGACAAGAAACAGAACGGCTTTAAAAGTGTTTGTTGAAGGTCTATGCCCCACAGGGAACTGAAAGAAAGAAGAAAAGGAGCCAAAAAATGAACGAAGAAATCAAGCAACGAACGGACAAATCAAACAACGAACGGACAAATCAAACAACGAACGGACAAATCAAACAACGAACGGACAAATTAAACAACGAACGGACAAATCAAACAACGAACGGACAAATCAAACAACGAACGGACAAATCAAACAACGAACGGACAAATCAAACAACGAACGGACAAATCAAACAACGAACGGACAAATCAAACAACGAACGGACAAATCAAACAAAGAACGGACAAATCAAACAACGAACGGACAAATCAAACAACGAACAGACAAATCAAACAACGAGCGGACAAATCAAAGAACATAAGAATCAGTCAATCAACCAATCAATCAACCACTCAATCAATCAATCAATCAATCAATCAATCAATCAATCAATCAATCAATCAATCAATCAATCAATCAATCAATCAATCATTCAACCAATCAATCAATCAACCACTCAATCACTCAATCATTCATTCATTCAACCAATCAATCAATCAATCAATCAATCAATCAATCAATCAATCATTCAACCACTCAATCAACCACTCAATCATTCAATCAATCAATCAATCAATTAATCAATCAACCAATCAATCATTCAACCAATCAATCAACCACTCAATCTAACCAATTCTATAATGAAAATAAAAATGTTCTCAATGAGCGATAAACAGACAAAGGGAGATCACTTACAATAAATGTGTAGACCGCTCAATGTCGTGAATAAGGGGAGATAATCACAAATTCTTGTACATGAGAATTAAGAGAGATTGAGGTAACTGGTCTAAGAGGGAAAAATGAAAGACAAGAGAGGAGAAGACAAAAGTGGGCTATTTTTTAAAGGCTATTCTAATGGTATAACGAAAATAAAACAATTAAAATACCTAATTAGGGAAAAGAGAGTTTCCGGTTGTTTCCAAAATGGAGGAATTATTTATCTCCGGCTTGGTATAGAACCGTTGATCAGAGGTTTAACAAGCCGCTATCGTAAAACGATTTTGTTAATGAAACGTGGACCTGATACAGAATGTGTAAATTAGCAGTAGATAGTAGTGATAGTTTTTTCGGCCCTAAAACAACAAAAATAGGATTCTGGAATGTGCGAACAATGGCCGCGCCGACGAAACATGCACAGGTCGCGAGCGAGAAGGACAGATACGATCTAGATATTTTAGGATTAAGCGAAATGCGCTGGCTTGGAAACAAAGTTGAACGCATTCGAAAATAAATGTCTAAGGAAAATACTTGGTATAGCGTGGAACGAATTCAAAACAAACGAGGAAATTAGAGAAATCGCCAATCAACCACTAATATCTTCAGTAATAAAGAAAAAACGATGGTCATATGTTGGACATGTGATGAGAAGAGATAATAATCGAACAGCAAAGCAAGCCCTCATATGGGAAACAACAGGTAAAAGAAAAGAGGAAGACCCAGGGAGACACTGAGAAGAACATTGATGAGAGAGGCAAGAGCAGCAGGAATCGGCTCCCTCAATGAGATAGAGCTGCTTGCACAGAACAGAGACAGATGGCGAGATTTGATAAAATATCTTTAAAAGAAAACTACTAGAACAAAAAAATTCATATAGGAGAAGGTGTATCTTGGTCTACGCCCTATGGGCCGGTTACGGCTCGAAAGGTCAATAGATAGAATTAGGGAAAATATAACACCAGACCAGGGAAGATGGAGAAACGTGATCGCCCATGCCACACAGCTCGGTACTGATTGATTGCACCTGATTATCTAAATGACAAAATAGTCAGGTGTGGCAGAATGATGAGTCTTTCCTATCTGATGCACGTTTAGCTTATGCAACTGGATACGTGGAAATAAAGTTGAATAAATGATAAAATAGTCAGGTGTGGCAGAATGATGAGTCTTTCCTATCTGATGCACGTTTAGCTTATGCAACTGGATACGTGGAAATAAAGTTGAATAAATGATAAAATAGTCAGGTGTGGCAGAATGATGAGTCTTTCCTATCTGATGCACTTTTAGCTTATTCAAAAGGGTTACATGGAAGTAAAGTTGAATAAATGATAAAATAGTCAGGTGTGGCAGAATGATGAGTCTTTCCTATCTGATGCACCTTTAGCTTATTCAACTGAAAACTTGGAAATAAAGTTGAATAAATGACAAAATAGTCAGGTGTGGCAGAATGATGAGTCTTTCCTATCTGATGCACGTTTAGCTTATTCAACTGGATACGTGGAAATAAAGTTGAATAAATCATGGATGTAAAAGAAAAAGAGGAAGACCCAGGGAGACACTGAGAAGAACATTGATGAGAGAGGCAAGAGCAGCAGGAATCGGCTCCCTCAATGAGATAGAACTGCTTGCACAGAACAGAGACAGATGGCGAGATTTGATAAAATATCTTTAAAAGAAAACTGCTAGAACAAAAATTCATATAGGAGAAGGTGTATCTTGGTCTACGCCCTATGGGCCGGTTACGGCTCGAAAGGCATGCAACAACAAATCATGGATAAGTCATCAAACAAATGCTCTAATCATCATCAAGTGCTTTCTCCGCAACGAAGGTTAGCTACCATGGAGCGCCATTTTGCTCTCTCTCTCTCTTACTTTGATGGTGCAGGTTGTCATAGGCTGACTTATCCATCTTTTGATGTTACTCATCCATGTTAGTCATGGTCTGCCTCTGCCACTTTTACATTGTATTTTCCCCTCCAATATTTCTTTTAGCAGGCTGGTGTGTCTTTTAACATGCCCCAACAATTTCATTTGTCTTGTTCTAATTGTGTTTAGTAGTTTTCTTTTTATTTTTAGTTGTTTTAAAACTTCATCGTTTGTTTTCTTTTCTTTCCATCAATTCTACCTATTCTTCTATATATCCACATTTCAAAGGCTTCAATTCTCTGTTCTGTATTCTTGTCTAATGTCCATGTTTCTGCACCATACATAAATGTTGAGAAGACATAACATTTTGATATTCTTAGTTTTAGTCCTGGTGTTAATTGCTTTATTTTTTTTTTTACCCCCCGTCACGCCAAGTGGCGTATAAGGGAATATGGTGTTAATGACCCTATATTTTACAGACCTTCAGCACATGATTTTTGGGTAATGTGGTCGGTATTACGCCCGTGCTGATTTACGTTCCCAGAAAAAATCAGGTACCCATTTAAGGCTGGGTGAACCCGGAAGCCATCGGTTTTGTTCGAACCCTACCCCTTGTCCTTTGTAGTCTAGTTCACTAACCACTGAGCTATCGCGGCTCCCTTGTTATTTGCTTTGTTGTTAGGATATTTTTCATGGCATTAAAATTAACTTTTGCCATTCCTTTTCTTTTTGTTTACTTCACTTTTACATTTTCAATCACTGGTTATAATATGTCCAAAGTAGTTGTAGATCTGAGTTGTCTCCTCGTCTATTCCTTCAATTTTGATATCCACTTATTGGTTTTAAGTAAATATCAGTTAAAAGTAAAAAGCAAAGTGCCCCGTCACGCCAAGTGGCGTGTAGGGAATATGGTGTTAGTGACCATAAATTTTACAGACCTTCAGCACATGATTTTTGGGGTAATGTGGTCGATAATACGCCCGTGCCGCTTTACTTTCCCAGAAAAAATCCGGTACCCATTTAAGACTGGGTGAACCCGGAAGCCGTCGGTTGGGATCGAACCCTACCTCTTGATCTTTGTACTCCAGTTCACTAACCAATGAGCTATCGCGGCTCCCAAATACCAATTAAGTATGACTAATGTCCAAATACACAGATACAAATATGTACAATTAGAACACAGAAACGAGTTCCGAATCTTCTTTTCAAATCTCTATGTAAAGGAAAACAAAAACAGAAAACAATTTCTCATTTAACACCAGGAAACGGTGCAGACAAAACTAAACATACATTAAACCTTAAATTTCCACATTTTAAACGGCGTCGCCCTCGGCCGCTAAAAAAACCCTCAACATCAGCTCGCAAACTAAAGATAACCAGTATTTGAGAACAGACAAGTAGACTCGTGGGCTACATCATACGTCGCTGTTTTGTCGTGAAGCCAAAACCCGAGCCTGTGAGCGAGTTACCTTGCCTTTGAGAGTTTAAAATAGGAACTCATTACGTCGTCCACTGGAAATAGACGCAGTTTCCTACGTCTTCTTTTGATGTAATGTGTTGGCAATTTGATGAATTTGAGACGAGAGTGTCAAATATGTTTCATTTTACCCCATTCAGACTGAGATTTTGACTCGATGATGCAGCGTAACTTTACAGCGAAAATAGTATGAGGTCAATAGTAGACAAAAAAAAGGAATTGAAGTTAACTGTCACAACATAAATAATTTGCGATATGCGGGCTTAATAACAGAGACAGAGAAGGAACTACAAGAAATGATAGACATAATAGTAAAAGAAAACAGCAAGAAAGGTTTCAGTCTGTATAGTAAAAAATCGGAAGTAATGGTCATATCGAAGAAACAATCATCACCATCATGCAGCATAAAAATAAACAGGACAAATCTGAAACAAGTGCAACGTTTCAAATACTTGTGCATAATAATAACATCAGATGGAGATGCATCACAGAAATAAAATGCAGAATAGCTCAGTCCAAAATAGCATTTTAGAAAATGAAAAATATTGTATGTAACAAATTTATGTCAACAGAAGTGAGAAAGATATTTTATCGATGTTATATAGAATCAATTATGACCTATGGAAGCGAATCATGGATATAGACAAACAAATGAAAAGACGATCAGAGGCACACAGATGGGATTCCTCAGAAGAATGTTGTGGACAGCTACAAAGACCAACGAGGAAATTCTCAAAGAGGCCAACACAAAAAGGGAGCTCCTAAAAAACATCAGAAAGAAGCAATCAACATTTTTCGGGCACATCATGAGAAGAGGAAAGTTGGAATACTTGGTTACAACTGGCAAAATTCAAGGAAAGAGAGGTCGCGGACGACAAAGAGAGAAAATATCGGATAGCTTGGCGTCATGGCATGGAAAACAGTCAACAACAGAACTGATACAATGCACTGTAGATAGAAGATTGTGGAAGGACAAGAATGCCTACGCCAACCGGTATGGCACATGATGATGCAGGGTGGAACAGCGTGTCGGTTTCGGTGTTCTATTTTCGCCGTACAATCTCCATTAACTTGTCTTTTAAATGATTTAGATAGAACCAGGCGGAAGTGGGAGAAGACGAAATGCGCAACTCTTCCTCATTTTAATCGAGTCCACAGTGGAAGCGACGATTGCATTCACGCGCTGAAGTTAAACAAAAATAGTGCGGGCACATGTGACGATGCGGCAAGCAATACCTGGTGTGTATGTCAGTCATACCATGGCACATTTGTCAGCCATCCCCCTGGCGCATATGTCAGTCATACCATGGCACATATGTCAGTCATCCCCCTGGCGCATATGTCAGTCATACCATGGCACATATGTCAGTCATCCCCCTGGCGCATATGTCAGTCATACCATGGCACATTTGTCAGCCATCCCCCTGGCGCATATGTCAGTCATACCATGGCACATATGTCAGCCATCCCCGTGGCGCATATGTCAGTCATACCATGGCACATATGTCAGCCATCCCCGTGGCGCATATGTCAGTCATACCATGGCACATTTGTCAGCCATCCCCCTGGCGCATATGTCAGTCATACCATGGCACATATGTCAGCCATCCCCGTGGCGCATATGTCAGTCATACCATGGCACATATGTCAGCCATCCCCCTGGCGCATATGTCAGTCATACCATGGCACATTTGTCAGCCATCCCCCTGGCGCATATGTCAGTCATACCATGGCACATTTGTCAGCCATCCCTCTGGCGCATATGTCAGTCATACCATGGCACATTTGTCAGCCATCCCCCTGGCGCATATGTCAGTCATACCATGTCATATTTGTCAGCCATCCTCCTGGCGCATATGTCAGCCATCCCCCTGGCGCATATGTCAGTCATCCCATGGCACATACATCAATCAACCTCTGAACCATAGTGTCATTGAGTTATTTGCGGGTCATCATCATTGCACTCCGAACATGTCCATAGGTGCTCAGATCCCCTCCTCAGCAAGTCCCTCAGTGTCCAGCGACTGACGACTCCAGTTCTGTGTTGGTTGATAAGTCATCTTACACGGCCACTAAGTTTCTCATTTCTGGCTGTGCCCATCTCAACTCCCATCTCTTTCATCCGAAGGAGTGACGTGGATTTGTGGTGGTAGAAGTCATGTGCTCTTCCCACATCTCAGAGGGCATTGATGATGTCCCGATCCATCGGTTGCCCGTCCTCAACGACAGCGCAGCTAGCCAACCTGTCAGCTCTTTCATTTCCCCGTACTCCCGAATGTCCCGGGACATAGACAAAGGTGACCTTACGTATTTTGGATTTCTGCAACGACTCTACCCATTGCATGCGTACAGATCCCGCCTCCACTTTTCTTATCATGCTCATCGAATCACTCAGTATACAGGCGTGGGTGTAGTCTTGTGACTCTAACCATTTGAATGCCTTGGTCACTGCCATCACCTCCATTGTCATGCTACTCGTGGTCATGACGTATGCACCACTGTCTTCCTTGACTATTCTGCCTGCCGAGTGTGCTATAAATGCCCATACACTTCTTTGGTGTCGTCTTACAGATCTGTCTGTATAGATGACTGCATCTTTCTCATCGGTGTTATCGCAGATGAGACCGTTGACCTCCGCATTGACCACGACTAAGTTCTGTTCCCCACTTTTCCTGTCGAGTGTGACAAAACACGAGAATGTCCCATTGATTGACGTATAATTATCCCCTGGCATATATGTCAGTCATTTCCTAGCACATATGTCAGTCATCAATTGGCACATATGTCAGTCATTCACTATTACATATGTTAGTCATCCCATGGCACATATGTCAGTCATCAATTGGTCATATATGTCAGTCGTCATCCTCTAACTCATATGTCAGTCAACCCATGTCACATATATCAGTCATCATTTGGCACATATGTCAGTCATCCCATGGCACATATGTCAGTCATCATTTGGCACATATATCAGTCATCTCATGACACAAATATCAGTCATCCCCTATCACATATGTCAGTCATCCCATGGCACATATGCCAGTCTACATTAACACATATGCCAGTCATCCTCTGGCAATTATATCAGTAATCCTCTGACACATATATCAGTCATCTCATGACACAAATATCAGTCACCCCCTAGCACATATGTCAGTCATTCCCAGGTATATATCTCAGTCATCCCATGGATGTATCATCATATAGTCACTCCCTGTCACATATGGCCCATCATCATTCATCATCATTATCAAGTACCGTGTCTGCTGACGTAATCAAAAAGTAACGAGCCCCGTCACGCCAAGTGGCGTATAGGGAATATGGTGTTAGTGACCCGTCACGCCAAGTGGCGTATAGGGAATATGGTGTTAGTGACCCGTCACGCCAAGTGGCGTATAGGGAATATGGTGTTAGTGACCCGTCACGCCAAGTGGCGTATAGGGAATATGGTGTTAGTGACCCGTCACGCCAAGTGGCGTATAGGGAATATGGTGTTAGTGACCCGTCACGCCAAGTGGCGTATAGGGAATATGGTGTTAGTGACCCGTCACGCCAAGTGGCGTATAGGGAATATGGTGTTAGTGACCCGTCACGCCAAGTGGCGTATAGGGAATATGGTGTTAGTGACCATACATTTTACAGACCTTCAGCACATGATTTTTGGGTAATTTGGTCGGTATTACGCCCGTGCCGCTTTACTTTCCCAGAAAAAAATCTTGTACCCACTTAAGGCTGGGTGAACCCGGAAGCCATCGTTTGGATCGAACCCTACCTCTTGTCCTCTGTATTCCAGTTCACTAACCACTGAGCTATCGCTGCTCCCTATATCTGCTGGCGTAGGTGATCACATCTCTCTATAACTTTCTATCTCGACAGTTATTTATAATTTCTGGTGTTGATCTTCTGCCATTCTCTTAAGCCGTCTGGTATCTTTTCTCTTTGCTTCCCTCTGTCTCTTCGCCCATTAACTTTCCCAGTTGTCGCAATATATTCCAGCCGTTCCCTTCTCACTACATGACCAAAAAATGATGATTGTTTCTTCCTCTTTGGCCTCTTTCAGAACGTTTTCATTACTCTTCTTAGCTGCCCATGGTATTCTCAACATTCTTCTGTAAAACCACATTTCTACACACTACAGTGATTTTCTTGTCTGTTGTCCTATTGTCCATGATTCACATCCATATGTTAAGTGTGGATGTTAAGTATCTATCTATCTATCTATCTATCTATCTATCTATCTATCTATCTATCTATCTATCTATCTATCTATCTATCTATCTATCTATCTATCTATCTATCTATCTATCTATCTATCTATCTATCTATCTATCTATCTATCTATCTATCTATCTATCTATCTATCTATCTATCTATCTATCTATCTATCTATCTATCTATCTATCTATCTATCTATCTATCTATCTATCTATCTATCTATCTATCTATCTATCTATCTATCTATCTATCTATCTATCTATCTATCTATCTATCTATCTATATATCTGTATATCTGTCTGTCTGTCTGTCTGTCTGTCTGTCTGTCTGTTGACCTTTCGAGCCGTAGTTGACCCATAAAGCACAGACCAAGACACTCTTTCTCTTATCTACATTTTTATTCTAGCAGTTTTCACTCCTTGTAAAGATCTTTTATCAAATCTCTCCATTTATATCTTTTCTGTTCAAGCAATTCTAACCTCATTGAGGGAGCCGATACCTGCTGCTCTTGCCTCTCTGACCAATGTATGCAACATAAAAATAAATGTGATAAATGTGAAACAAGTGCAACGCGTCGAATACTTGTGCACAATAATAACATCGGATGGAGATGCACCACAGAAATGAAAAGCAGAATAGGTCAGCCAAACGCAGCATTCAAGGGAAAAAAATATCTTGTGCAAGAAATCTATGACAATAAAAGGTATAAAGAGAGTTCATCAGTGCTATATAGAACCAATGATACCAAAATAAGGATATCAAAGGCAAGAGGAGCTTTTGTTGCACTCGGAAACATATGGAAGTCCAAAAAAATTAGGTTAAATAGACAAATAAAAATTATCAACTCTTATGTTAAGTCAGTCCTATTATATTGCTGTGAAACATAGAGAACAACAAAATTGAGAATCATGAAGATACAGACTTTCATTAATAGATACTTACGCAGAATAAAAGGACGGAAATGGCAGGACAAAATCACTAACATAGAATTATGGAAATGGACCAGTCAAATACTAGTGGATAAAGAGATACAGTGAAGACGGTGGCGCTGGATAGGACACACACTGCGGAAGCCAACTGAGATTATCACACAACAGGCCCTTTTTTGGAATCCCCAGGGGAAAAGACAAAGAGGAAGACCAATAAATTCTTGGAGAAGAAAGACAGAAGCAGAGATAAAGATGACGGGGAAGACATGGAATGATCTTAAAAGAA
This sequence comes from Megaustenia siamemsis, assembly GCA_032433765.1. NCBI lineage: Eukaryota > Metazoa > Mollusca > Gastropoda > Stylommatophora > Ariophantidae > Megaustenia > Megaustenia siamemsis. Next base: position 44,332,849 of record JAVIAB010000145.1, on the reverse strand, counting down.
TGGCAAGAAACAGAACGACTTGGAAAGTGTTTGTTTAAGACCTATGGTCCACAGCGAGCTGAAAATTAGAAGAAGAAGAAAATATAGAACCAATACTGACCTATGGAAGCGAATCAACGAGAGCAGATAAACATAAAAAAGACTATTTGAGACCACAGAGATATAATTTCTCAGAGGAATTTTGAGAGTTTCCTGGACAGCTAAAAAGACCAACTAGGAAATTCTAAAAGAGGCCACAATTTAAAAAAAAAGAGCTCATAAAAAAAAAATAACATCCCTGTGGAGCATAGGTCTTCAACAAACACTTTCATCTCCCAGTGGAGCATAGGTCTTCAACAAACACTTTCATCTCCCTGTGGAGCATAGGTCTTCAACAAACACTTTCATCTCCCTGTGGAGTATAGGTCTTCAACAAAAACTTTCATTTCCCTGTGGAGCATAGGTCTTCAACAAACTTTCAGCTCCCAGTGGAGCATATGTCTTCAACAAACACTCTCAGCTCCCTGTGGAGCACAGGTTTTCAACAAACACTTTCCAACCCGTTCTGTTTCTTGTCATTCTTGTAAGATTATCCCATGTCTTCCGCACCATCCTCATTTCTGCTTCCATCTGTCTTCTCCGACAAAATTCTTGTCTTCTTCTTTATCTCTTCCCCTGGGGATTCCAAAAAATGACCTGTCGTGTAATACTCTCACTTGGCTTCCTCAGTGTGTGTACTACCCAGCGTCATCGTCTTCGTTGTATCAACCAAAGGTCAATGCAACGTCATTATAGGTGCGTGGAAAATTAAACTTTACAGTACGCGAGCACATAATTAAACAAAATTAAACTTTACAGTACGCGAGCACATAATTAAACAAAATTAAACTTTACAGTACTATCTATTGACCTTTCGAGCCGTAACCGGCCCATAGGGCGTAGACCAAGATACACCTTCTCCTATATGAATTTTTGTTCTAGCAGTTTTCTTTTAAAGATATTTTATCAAATCTCGCCATCTGTCTCTGTTCTGTGCAAGCAGTTCTATCTCATTGAGGGAGCCGATTCCTGCTGCTCTTGCCTCTCTCATCAATGTTCTTCTCAGTGTCTCCCTGGGTCTTCCTCTTTTTCTTTTACCTGTTGTTTCCCATATGAGGGCTTGCTTTGCTATTCGATTATTATCTCTTCTCATCACATGTCCAACGTATGACCATCGTCTTTTCTTTATTACTGAAGATATTAGTGGTTGATTGGCGATTTCTCTAATTTCCTCGTTTGTTTTGAATTCGTTCCATTCTATACCAAGTATTTTCCTTAGACATTTATTTTCGAATGCGTTCAACTTTGTTTCTATATCTCTTGTTGTTTTCCAGCTTTCAGACGCATACGTAAGGGTTGATAGTACATTTGATTTGAATAGCCTAAGTTTTGTGTTTGTGCTAATGAGTTTTGATTTCCACAACTTTTCAAGGCTTTGAAAGACATTGCTGCTTTAGCCAGTCTGATTCTAATTTCTTTGCTCGTATCCCCTTCTCGATCAATGTGACTTCCAAGATAGATAAAGTGATCGATCTCTTCTACTGGTTTGTTTTCCATGTATATTTTGTCACTTGTTGGAATTAAACTTTTCATGACTTTAGTCTTTTCATGATTGACCTCAAGCCCAATTTTGCTGGCTATTGATGATAGTTCATTTGTGTTTTCCTGCATCGTTTTTATCTGACTGCTGATGAGAACTATGTCATCAGCAAAGTCGAGGTCCTCCAAATGGTCTCCTTGTATCCATTCGATGCCTTTATTACCAGTGCAGCATTTCTTCATTATGAAGTCCATAACAATTCCAAATAACAAGGGCGATAAAATACATCCTTGTTTAACCCCAGTTTCTATTGGGAAACATTCGCTCAGTCCTTCCTCTGTTCGAACTGCACATGTGTAACCATCATACATGTCTTTGATAATATTTATGATTTTTGATGGTAAACCATATTGCTTCAGAATTTTCCACAAAGAATCTCTATGAATACTATCAAATGCTTTTTTGAAGTCGATGAAGTTAAGTACAAAAGGTTTTTGCTTTTCAATGTGTTCCTCCAATATAAGTCGTAGAGTGAAAATGTGGTCAATACAGCTTCTCCCTTTTCTAAACCCAGCCTGTTCTTCACGCATTACTGTATCTATTGAATCCTGTATTCTATTTAGGATGATTTTGCAGAATAACTTTGAGGCAACTGACAAAAGTGTCACGCCTCTCCAGTTGTTACAATCTCTAAGATTGCCCTTTTTTGGGATCTTAACAATGATTCCTTTTTTCCATTTATGAGGCGTCTTCTCTGTGTGCGAGCACATAATTAAACAAAATTAAACTTTACAGTACGCGAGCACATAATTAAACAAAATTAAACTTTACAGTACGCGAGCACATAATTAAACAAAATTAAACTTTACAGTACGCGAGCACATAATTAAACAAAATTAAACTTTACAGTACGCGAGCACATAATTAAACAAAATTAAACTTTACAGTACGCGAGCACATAATTAAACAAAATTAAACTTTACAGTACGCGAGCACATAATTAAACAAAATTAAACTTTACAGTACGCGAGCACATAATCTTAAAGCGAAAAAAACTACGTCACTCCTGCGCTATTAATAGATTCTGAAAGGTCAAATTCTGGCATTAGAATCTACTGCCACAGGTAGGATAACCATTTCCCATGTACTTTATAAAGTCTTATATGACCTGAAGCCAACTGAGATTATTATACGACAGATATGTTTTTTTTTTAAATCCACAGGTGAGCAGACAAAGAGGAAGGTCAAAATATACCTGGAGAAGGTAGGTGGAATCACAGGTGTAGAGGATGGGGCACAGTTGATTGTTACTGGTACTTTAGTTGCTTTGCTCATTTGCGTCTTTGCACTAAGATCATTATCATCGGGTGCCATCTCCGCAACGAAGGTTGGCTACCATGGAGCGCCATTCCACTCTGTCTCTTGCTTTGATGGCACAGATTGTCATAGGCTGATTTGTCCATCTTTTGATGTTACTCGTCCATGTTAGTCTTGGCCTGCCTCTGCCTCTTTTACCTTGTATTTTCCCCTCCAGGATTACTTTTAGTAGGCTGTTGTGTCTTTTAACGTGGTCCAAAAATCGCATTTGTCTTGTTTGAATTGTGATTAGTAGTTCTCTTTTCATTTTTAGTTGTTTTAAGACTTCATCGTTTGTTTTCTTTTCCTGCCATCCAATTCTACCTATTCTTCTATAAATCCACATTTCAAAGGCTTCAATTCTTTGTTCTGTTTTCTTGTCTAATGTCCATGTGTCTGCACCATATAGGAATGTTGAGAAGATGTAACATTTTGCTATTGTTAGTTTTAGCTCTGGTGTTATTTGTTTTGATGTTAGTATGTTCTTCATGACATTAAAATTACTTTTTGCCATTCCTATTCTTTTGTTTATTTCAGTTGTACATTTTCCATCACTGGTTATAGTATGTCCAAGGTAGTTGTAGTTCTGAACTGTCTCCAGGTCTATTCCTTCAACTTTGATATCCACTTGTGGTGCGCTAAGATAAGATACATAATAATACGGGGTGGGGAACAGGCAAATAAGTGTAGTGCTGCGGTAAAGCTGGTAACAAGGAGCCAATAGTGGGGTGTAAAGTACATTGGATCTTAGAACTGATGCTTTGTCAGTCCTAACAGCTCTAAAAAAAAAACCAGGAACAACGAACTAGATGACTTGAGAACAACCCTAGACCAACTATGCAATAACTTCCAGAGAGTAGTCATTCATTGGATACAATCACACTGTAATATACACGGGAACGAACGCGCAGACAAATTAGCTAAAGAGGGAGGGAGATTACTACAAGAGAATCATCTGGTCAGATATGATGAAGCGACATCCATCATCAAAGGTCAGTTCCATGAAAAATGGAAACGAGAACACCCAAAGTATGACGAGAGTGACGGATACCAACAACTATCAAGGAGGGATCAAGTCATATTACTTCGCCTACGTACTGGCCACAACAGAATGAGAAACCACATGTTCACCAAACTCAAAATTGGTACTATTACCAGCCAATGCCACTGCGCACTGGACAACTCACAACACACGACAGTGCACAATGTGGACCACACCCACCTACCTGGAAGAGAAACTATATGGGGCAACCGAATCACTTAAACAGACAGCTGACTTCATGAGAGAGTTCGGAGTCCTACTCTGACAGAGTCATGATCGCAGAAGAAGAAGAAGAATCATAGAAGGAAAAGGTATGTTTTGCAGCACTCAGAAAAAAATAACAAATAAACAACAGAAGAAAAAAACAAACACAAAGAACAATATATGGTCCGAAGCAGGATCGAACCCGTACTCCATGGTACTGCGCCTTGCCACGAGAAGATGAACGAAGGAACACTGCCACTCAGCTAACTAAAAAAATTGCTATTGCGGACAATGTCTTACGCGCAGGTGTTCTCATGACTATAGCATAGGGTTACGATCACAGCTCTGCAATAAATTGTATTTCTGTACTTTCCTATTAAGGCAAGTATCTCCCAGTAGGGCTGAATACTTGTGTTGCAGACAAACATTTATTGGACGAACATTTCGATCCTGCTTTGAGCCATATATTGTTCTTTGCTTTTTTCTGTTGTTGTTTATTTGTCACTTTTTCTGAGCGCTGTAAAACATACCTCTTCCTTCTATGCTTCGCTGAATTATCCCGTCGGAAGTTTCCCTCTATAATGATATTCATTTATTATTATTTGTCTCATGTAACGTACACTCCTGGATAAACTGAAGTAGTTGTCAGAGGGAGGGCATGGTGAGGTGACCGAAGGAACAGGGTAGAACCCGAGTAGAAGTGGAGTGAGTGATAAACTGAGATAGTTGTCTGAGGGAGGGCATGGTGAGGAGACAGGAGGAACAGGGTAGAACCCGAGTAGAAGTGGAGTGAGTGATAAACTGAGATAGTTGTCTGAGGGAGGGCATGGTGAGGAGACAGGAGGAACAGGGTAGAACCCGAGTAGAAGTGGAGTGAGTGATAAACTGAGAAAGTTGTCTGAGGGAGGGCATGATGAGGAGACAGGGGGAACAGGGTAGAACCCGAGTAGAAGTGGAGTGAGTGATAAACTGAGATAGTTGTCTGAGGGAGGGCATGGTGAGGTGACAGAAGGAACAGGGTAGAACCTGAGTAAAAGTGGAGTGAGTGATAAACTGAGATAGTTGTCTGAGGGAGGGCATGGTGAGGTGACAGAATGAACAGGGTAGAACCCGAGTAGAAGTGGAGTGAGTGATAAACTAAGATAGTTGTCAGAGGGAGGGCATGGTGAGGTGACAGAAGGGAATAGGGTAGAGAAGTCATAGCACATTAGAGTATGGCCTTGGCGAATTGACAGACGGTTGGTAGCAAGCAATCATGACACGTCAGCAGTCTGGTCAAATATTAGTGTCTGATGCTGGATGCTGCTTTGTTAAACATCTTCTCTCGTGGCTGAGTCTACCAATAATGGGCAGACAGATCCGGCCACAGAACTAACAAGATGTACAAGATCTGGCCTCGTCTCCTTTCTCCTGCACCTTTTGTCTTCTGAATTTGATATCAGCACTGCCTCAAAAGTTGCTATGCTCTTTTTTTATTTTCTCCGTGTGTCACGATCTACAGTCAGATTTTCCCAGTTTCTTTCACTGATAGAGAATTGCACCAAGGAAGCCCTGCAAACATCCTTATATCACAACACTAGAGTAGTATACAAGGGTGTAACTAAGCCGTATTTAGGCGCTAAATTAACAAAGATATATAGTAGGCGCGCGGCGCGCCTAATGTACTGTAGGCGCAGGGGGAGTTAACCGTGACCGCTGGTCCCAGTGACCCCGGAAGTGACCTGTTTATGTCTGGTGTATGCTGACTTTGGAGTTCTTTATGTACTTGATCGTTAGTGATAGGTTAGTAGATTATACAACATCAATGAAAAACAATCAATATAAAACAGAAGACAAAGATATATTTTATTCTTTTATTATCTCAATAGGTGTATAACATACAGTGGATATTATATAACATTACAAAAATAGTTAGTACATGGCGTAAATATATAGTACAAGGATAACATTTATTTATAGCTAGGTAGTTGGGCGGCTGCTTAGATTTGTGTCATCGATGAATCATAATGGGTGATACTGTTAGAGATTCCTGGTTAGGCTAAGCTGGTAGTGTAAAGAGTTAAATATCTAAAGGCGTAGTCGAGACGTTATCATCAGCTACCTTTCTTTTTATATAGAAGTAGGAAAGAGCATTTCTTGTTTGACTGTAGGAAAATATGGAATTATTTAAGACTTTGAAACCTACATTTTTCCCACCCGTGGCCTTTTGCGTAGCGAGAACCTCTAAAAACATATCTTTATCTAATTTGTTGTGTTGCTTGCTTAGCCCTTTACAACTGATTTTATCATAATCCCCACTACAGTGGTACGTCTTACTACATAAGCTAACAAGAGCTGTCCCTTCGTACTCTAGTTTAAAAAGGCCAGGTGTTCGTTTGGTGTACGCTTTAACACCCTTACAGTTTATACAGTCTGTTTTGCTAGTATGTTCATCGCAAAACTCGGCAGGAAACCAGTCTTTATATACGCTATTAAACTCATTCCGCAGACCTGACTTAACTATGTCCTCTAGCTTAGGGGCGCTTAAGGCTAAGTATAAACTATCAGTATCTGTTTCACATAACTGAAAGTTGGACCTATCTACAAACTTATCTAAGAACTCGAAATAAAAATCTAACATACGAAGTTTTGCATACTGATAGACGAAGAAACCGATTTGTAGGGGCAAGTCCCAAACTGTTTTCTTTTTCTCCATCTCAATTTCAAAAAGATCCTCCCCTATTTCAGTCATCTTTTTAAACCGGGAACTATTAATCATTTTCGATATCTCATCCCCCTGAACATACGAGACAGCGCTATGATTGGCCTTATTGGTTAGAGTCTTCCCATAGGCTGAGTTTCCTAAGAGCTTCATCGTATCGCTTACTATAGATTGATTTTCGTCTAGATCACCAGCCCTCCTAGCGTCAGAAACCATTTCGCCAAACTTTTTAAAACAACTAGACGGTTGATATTCTATCACTTGATAAATTTTTGTTACCTCCAATCCGTGGTCTAAATACCATTTTAACAGTGGTGTTGCCAACAAAATTTTTTCCCCGACATAACTACCTATTAGGGTGCGACGAGGGGTTGACAACAAGTTATGTTTGAGGGCATATTCACCCATAAACGGTCCAATATCATCACGCGTGACGTCAATATTTTTGAAAATTGGAGTCATCTCACTAAAATGTTCCTTCAGGCGGTCGGGGACGTGTAGATCACATTCCACTAAACCAAAACATGTCCCATCTGAAACAGAAGTCAGAATCTGTTTATCACTGAGAGGGAGCCCTTCTTTAGAGTAAGAGGGTCTAGCTCGGGGGATGGCTTTAGAAAGGAAAGCCCTAATGTTTGGGTCAGACTTTTTCAGAGCCTGCCACTCACATTCCCACATAACTTCTACTGGGACTTTGACCTCCTCAGTTAGATAAGTGTGTATCTCACATGTTTTTTCAAACAGCTCGAACAAGGGCTTATTATTAACAGGGTTTCTATCTTTATCTTTGGTGAGGGGACAGTCTTTGTGACCATGGTACAAACAACCATGAAAATTATAGCCTCTTCTATTGGATTTATCCCACCCATCCACGGGGATGTTTCTATCACCTAACCGAAACTCCCTCCCATTAAACTGAGTTTTCAACTCCACCCCTTTCCGGTGGGCGACCCACGTTAGCCACTCTCTACTTTGTTGGACATAATAGTTATCTTTTTCGACCCTAAACCCGGTCTCCATTCTTCTAATAATTGGATAATCTGTTGGCATTGGGTTCATCAGAGCCCAAAGATACAACGCGTTGGCATCGTAACCTTGGATGGATTTGACTACCTTTCCGCCCCTAATAAACGTTTTGCCTACCTCGTGATACCTATGGAAAATTATAGAGGGACCTCCAACGATATTAGCCCTAATCATTGTGTGTAGACTAACCTGTTTGCTCGAACATAAACTAAACATTACATCCCTATCAACAGTCTTAAAAAGATACTTTAAACAAACACCCGGAACCGAAATGGCGTCTTTAAAACAGTCTACACCCCGCTCCCCATAAAAGCGAACCTGCTGCTCCAAGGCTTCTAAAAAGGGGACTACATCTTTGTTGTTATACCACACCAAAAAGTCCCTAAGTGTGGTCATGTTATTGTCCTTCCAGACCTTTTTGCACAGAGCGTACTCATCCTTGGAAATGTTGGAATTTTTTAGTTTCGAAAAGAAAGCCGAGTGAGGAGGTAACGCCGTCTCGTCCAACTTTTGGGGGTCGTCTATATATTCATAACAAAAGTAACCCTTTGTTTCACTAATCTTATAAGCCGCCAAGTACTTGCTATAACTAAAACCTGGCGCTAAATAATTTATTATATCTAGGAACTTTAACTTCTGTGTTGCAATACACATAAAGTTATTGTTTCTTTTAACTATAAACTTGAACGATTTTGGTACTTTGTAGTCTCCTTCAATTTTATCTTCCTCTTCTTCGTTATCCTCGGTTTCTTCTTCTTCCATACTATCTTCTTCTTCACCCACTTGGGCAGTGGCAGCCATGAAGTGCTTTATTAAATAAGGTTTAATGACGTTGATGTCATATTTCCCCGAGTTAAACCCTATCACTGGAAGCTCTTTTAAATACTCATCAAATTTAGCTATTAGCTTGTCTTTGTTCAGTTCATGGAGTTGAGTAAAAATACTGTCAAACCGATCTCGCAATAACGAGTATGCCTTAGCAGCTATACCAGTGAGGTAATCAACCATCTGACTAACTAAAACCTGTGGGTCACCCTTCGTTATGAAGCATATTGGGCCCTCCCACCCAGGGACATTTGATGCTATAGAGCAGGAGAGGGGGACATGTTTGGCTACAAAGGTAGTCGAGTGCGTTTCTTGGGGAACATTCCCATTATCAAAATAACATTCATAATCGAATGTCGCCCTGAACGGGTAAATAAAACACTCTGGAGTACTTATTCCTTCAGCGCTGATCGCGTCCCATACACTTTCAGGTGAAGAGTAAACACCACCCTTATATGTCTCTACAGCCATATCCCCATTGCAAGTTTGTTCATGCCTATCCATACGCCAAAACTTTTTCCACAATTTTCCACATTTTCCACAAGAAAAACTTTTACTAGCCCTAGTAAGATCGTTTATATAAAAGAAGTGGTTTTTGTAAAGTAAAAGACGGAGAGTTTCACTATAACTACTGCCACTTCTCAGGACAATACGCAAGGCTTGTTCAGAATCAAACTCAAAAATATCTATGTTTATTGAAAAACAATTTTCTAAGAGAGGCATTTCGGCAAGAGTTACACCAGGAAAGTTACCTAACATTAGAGAGGGATTAAACTGTTTGAAAAGTAGTCTTGAAGCCTTCCTAACATCTTTAACAGAGGTACCTCTATGGATAGCTAGACAACGGAAGAAGCAGAGATTATCATTGTAAACTTTAGAATTAGAGTCGGTTTGAAGGATATTAATACCGTAGTTGGATGCAATGTAGGGTGGGATATCTATCAGACACCCTATAGGATAATCTTGAAGTTTATAAATATAAACACTCGTACTGACTAATGCTTCCAATGTATACTTGGTTGTCTCCCTGTTTTTATTTGCATACCCTAATATATCACTTTCATTTAATCTATTGACAAATATTTCAAAGTCATTTCTGTTGTTAACTAACAAGGGTTTGTCTAACCCTGTCGCGTTATTTGAGCTGGCGTGAAAGTAACGCAGCCCCTGTGTCTCTCTATGTCTTAAGACTAGATGATGACTATAATTCACCTTGAAACGCTTTTTCTGGGCTAGAAAAATTGGGTTTACGAGGGTCTTCCATCTATAGGAGTATCAGGCTGATGAAATATAGTGTACGTGTCCATGTATTTGGTCATACGGTCATGTGTTCTAATAGCTAACCAGTTGTTCTTATATAACTTCTTAATATCTTGAGGTAACTTATTTAAAGAGTCTATTTCATTAATAAGTCTTGGTCTCTTTGAGGGTTCTTGAGTCGAACTCTTTACTGCCCGCTTGCGTGAGGTTGTCGATACCAGGGGACCGGCTGGCGTTGATGGTGTTGAGGTGTCCACAGCTATGTCATGGCTAGCAAGATGTACTCGCAGATGGCTTGTTCCAGTGAAGCTTTGTTGACAAATGTGGCAGACATAGGGGTAGCGCTGGCCTCTTTCGATGGTATATGATCGGCTGACACAGGAGTTGGTGACGCTGGAACTACTGATACAATAGAGGCAGGATGCTCTGTCTTGATATGTTTGGCAAGATTGTCAGCTCTATTATAAATTCGTTCACAAACATCACATTTGTATTCCTGACGCCCATGTACACTAGCAACGTGTCGTTTTAGGTCCCGGCTCCGGGTGAAAGTTTTGGAGCAGAGATGACAAGTGTTAGACATCTGTAGAAAAGAAATTGAAACATTACAACTAAAGAGTAAAGAACAGTAAACATTACAAGAAAAGTAAACAATGAGAACTATCGAAAATAGGTTACTAAAATAACACGTGGATACTAAACAACCAACTTATCGAAGTTAGGTCACAAAAGTAACACGTGGATACTAAACAACCAACTTATCGAAAATAGGTTACTAAAGTAACATACTATAACAATAAAGATCTAATATAACACTTACTTTTTATGTGTTTGAAGGTACAAGACACATCCGTCGGCAACAACTGTAAGCGAAAGTCTGATTACAAACTTCAAAGTCGCGTTATATATACGCCAGAAACACCGGAAGTGTTACTAAAAATAGAACTGACCGCTGATGCAATACCGGAAGTGTTACTAAAAATAGCTTTTGACGGCTGACGTGATGCCTGTGGAGTTTCTAAAAATAGATTTTGACCTATGATGCAATACCAGGCAACTTTATAGGAGTTTTTCCCCTTGACCCTTTATGAGGGGACGCCCATGAAACTGTTAGAAATAGTAAATTTACACGCTAGGGTTACCCCAAACTTTATATTAAGCATCCCTGTATCAAGAATTTACATAAAAACAACTTTTATGGTTGTTACTCCCCTTGACCCTTTATGAGGGGACGCCCATGAAACTGTTAAAGATAGTAAATTTAACCTCTAGACATACCCTAAACTTTATATTAAGCATCCCCGTATCAAGAATTTACATAAAAACAACTTTTGAAATTACTGCCCCTGTACCCATTTTTGATGGTTACGCCCATGAAACTGTTAAAAATAGTCAATTTAACATCTAGACATACCCCAAACTTTATATTAAGCATCTCCGTATCAAGAATTCACTTAAAAACAATTTTGAAATTACTACCCCAGTACCCATTTTTGGCGGTTACGCCCATGAAACTGTTAAAAATAGTCAATTTAACATCTAGACATACCCCAAACTTTATATTAAGCATCCCCGTATCAAGAATTTACATAAAAACAACTTTTGAAATTACTACCCCAGTACCCATTTTTGGCGGTTACGCCCATGAAACTGTTAAAAATAGTCAATATAACATCTAGACATACTCCAAACTTCATTTTAGTCATCCCTGTATCAAGAATTTACATAAAAACAACTTTTGAAATTACTACCCCTGTACCCATTTTTGGCGGTTACGCCCATGAAACTGTTAAAAATTGTCAATTTAACATCTAGACATACTCCAAACTTCATTTTAGTCATCCCCATATCAAGAATTTACATAAAAACAACTTTTGAAATTACTACCCCTGTACCCATTTTTGGCGGTTACGCCCATGAAATCGATAAAAAAATTGAAGTTTAACCTATTGGCATACATCAAACATAATATGTGACACGCCCATGTATCAAATTTGCCTAAAAAATCAACCAAAAATTAGTAGTATACAATGTCAATTAGGACCCCCGAATCTGCGTTCAAACGCAGATAAATCCTTATATAAATAGTCTACACGAAGATCAACGCAGATTTTTTTCCTTATATGCGAGTCTACCCTCACATGGAAGCACATTTTTTCCTTATATGAGAGTCTACCGTTTTTCCTTATATGAGAGTCTAATCCTAATTGACATTGTATACTACTAATTTTTGGTTGATTTTTTAGGCAAATTTGATACATGGGCGTGTCACATATTATGTTTGATGTATGCCAATAGGTTAAACTTCAATTTTTTTTATCGATTTCATGGGCGTAACCGCCAAAAATGGGTACAGGGGTAGTAATTTCAAAAGTTGTTTTTATGTAAATTCTTGATATGGGGATGACTAAAATGAAGTTTGGAGTATGTCTAGATGTTAAATTGACAATTTTTAACAGTTTCATGGGCGTAACCGCCAAAAATGGGTACAGGGGTAGTAATTTCAAAAGTTGTTTTTATGTAAATTCTTGATACAGGGATGACTAAAATGAAGTTTGGAGTATGTCTAGATGTTATATTGACTATTTTTAACAGTTTCATGGGCGTAACCGCCAAAAATGGGTACTGGGGTAGTAATTTCAAAAGTTGTTTTTATATAAATTCTTGATACGGGGATGCTTAATATAAAGTTTGGGGTATGTCTAGATGTTAAATTGACTATTTTTAACAGTTTCATGGGCGTAACCGCCAAAAATGGGTACTGGGGTAGTAATTTCAAAATTGTTTTTAAGTGAATTCTTGATACGGAGATGCTTAATATAAAGTTTGGGGTATGTCTAGATGTTAAATTGACTATTTTTAACAGTTTCATGGGCGTAACCATCAAAAATGGGTACAGGGGCAGTAATTTCAAAAGTTGTTTTTATGTAAATTCTTGATACGGGGATGCTTAATATAAAGTTTAGGGTATGTCTAGAGGTTAAATTTACTATCTTTAACAGTTTCATGGGCGTCCCCTCATAAAGGGTCAAGGGGAGTAACAACCATAAAAGTTGTTTTTATGTAAATTCTTGATACAGGGATGCTTAATATAAAGTTTGGGGTAACCCTAGCGTGTAAATTTACTATTTCTAACAGTTTCATGGGCGTCCCCTCATAAAGGGTCAAGGGGAAAAACTCCTATAAAGTTGCCTGGTATTGCATCATAGGTCAAAATCTATTTTTAGAAACTCCACAGGCATCACGTCAGCCGTCAAAAGCTATTTTTAGTAACACTTCCGGTATTGCATCAGCGGTCAGTTCTATTTTTAGTAACACTTCCGGTGTTTCTGGCGTATATATAACGCGACTTTGAAGTTTGTAATCAGACTTTCGCTTACAGTTGTTGCCGACGGATGTGTCTTGTACCTTCAAACACATAAAAAGTAAGTGTTATATTAGATCTTTAATGTTATAGTATGTTACTTTAGTAACCTATTTTCGATAAGTTGGTTGTTTAGTATCCACGTGTTACTTTTGTGACCTAACTTCGATAAGTTGGTTGTTTAGTATCCACGTGTTATTTTAGTAACCTATTTTCGATAGTTCTCATTGTTTACTTTTCTTGTAATGTTTACTGTTCTTTACTCTTTAGTTGTAATGTTTCAATTTCTTTTCTACAGATGTCTAACACTTGTCATCTCTGCTCCAAACTTTCACCCGGAGCCGGGACCTAAAACGACACGTTGCTAGTGTACATGGGCGTCAGGAATACAAATGTGATGTTTGTGAACGAATTTATAATAGAGCTGACAATCTTGCCAAACATATCAAGACAGAGCATCCTGCCTCTATTGTATCAGTAGTTCCAGCGTCACCAACTCCTGTGTCAGCCGATCATATACCATCGAAAGAGGCCAGCGCTACCCCCTATGTCTGCCACATTTGTCAACAAAGCTTCACTGGAACAAGCCATCTGCGAGTACATCTTGCTAGCCATGACATAGCTGTGGACACCTCAACACCATCAACGCCAGCCGGTCCCCTGGTATCGACAACCTCACGCAAGCGGGCAGTAAAGAGTTCGACTCAAGAACCCTCAAAGAGACCAAGACTTATTAATGAAATAGACTCTTTAAATAAGTTACCTCAAGATATTAAGAAGTTATATAAGAACAACTGGTTAGCTATTAGAACACATGACCGTATGACCAAATACATGGACACGTACACTATATTTCATCAGCCTGATACTCCTATAGATTGGAAGACCCTCGTAAACCCAATTTTTCTAGCCCAGAAAAAGCGTTTCAAGGTGAATTATAGTCATCATCTAGTCTTAAGACATAGAGAGACACAGGGGCTGCGTTACTTTCACGCCAGCTCAAATAACGCGACAGGGTTAGACAAACCCTTGTTAGTTAACAACAGAAATGACTTTGAAATATTTGTCAATAGATTAAATGAAAGTGATATATTAGGGTATGCAAATAAAAACAGGGAGACAACCAAGTATACATTGGAAGCATTAGTCAGTACGAGTGTTTATATTTATAAACTTCAAGATTATCCTATAGGGTGTCTGATAGATATCCCACCCTACATTGCATCCAACTACGGTATTAATATCCTTCAAACCGACTCTAATTCTAAAGTTTACAATGATAATCTCTGCTTCTTCCGTTGTCTAGCTATCCATAGAGGTACCTCTGTTAAAGATGTTAGGAAGGCTTCAAGACTACTTTTCAAACAGTTTAATCCCTCTCTAATGTTAGGTAACTTTCCTGGTGTAACTCTTGCCGAAATGCCTCTCTTAGAAAATTGTTTTTCAATAAACATAGATATTTTTGAGTTTGATTCTGAACAAGCCTTGCGTATTGTCCTGAGAAGTGGCAGTAGTTATAGTGAAACTCTCCGTCTTTTACTTTACAAAAACCACTTCTTTTATATAAACGATCTTACTAGGGCTAGTAAAAGTTTTTCTTGTGGAAAATGTGGAAAATTGTGGAAAAAGTTTTGGCGTATGGATAGGCATGAACAAACTTGCAATGGGGATATGGCTGTAGAGACATATAAGGGTGGTGTTTACTCTTCACCTGAAAGTGTATGGGACGCGATCAGCGCTGAAGGAATAAGTACTCCAGAGTGTTTTATTTACCCGTTCAGGGCGACATTCGATTATGAATGTTATTTTGATAATGGGAATGTTCCCCAAGAAACGCACTCGACTACCTTTGTAGCCAAACATGTCCCCCTCTCCTGCTCTATAGCATCAAATGTCCCTGGGTGGGAGGGCCCAATATGCTTCATAACGAAGGGTGACCCACAGGTTTTAGTTAGTCAGATGGTTGATTACCTCACTGGTATAGCTGCTAAGGCATACTCGTTATTGCGAGATCGGTTTGACAGTATTTTTACTCAACTCCATGAACTGAACAAAGACAAGCTAATAGCTAAATTTGATGAGTATTTAAAAGAGCTTCCAGTGATAGGGTTTAACTCGGGAAATATGACATCAACGTCATTAAACCTTATTTAATAAAGCACTTCATGGCTGCCACTGCCCAAGTGGGTGAAGAAGAAGATAGTATGGAAGAAGAAGAAACCGAGGATAACGAAGAAGAGGAAGATAAAATTGAAGGAGACTACAAAGTACCAAAATCGTTCAAGTTTATAGTTAAAAGAAACAATAACTTTATGTGTATTGCAACACAGAAGTTAAAGTTCCTAGATATAATAAATTATTTAGCGCCAGGTTTTAGTTATAGCAAGTACTTGGCGGCTTATAAGATTAGTGAAACAAAGGGTTACTTTTGTTATGAATATATAGACGACCCCCAAAAGTTGGACGAGACGGCGTTACCTCCTCACTCGGCTTTCTTTTCGAAACTAAAAATTCCAACATTTCCAAGGATGAGTACGCTCTGTGCAAAAAGGTCTGGAAGGACAATAACATGACCACACTTAGGGACTTTTTGGTGTGGTATAACAACAAAGATGTAGTCCCCTTTTTAGAAGCCTTGGAGCAGCAGGTTCGCTTTTATGGGGAGCGGGGTGTAGACTGTTTTAAAGACGCCATTTCGGTTCCGGGTGTTTGTTTAAAGTATCTTTTTAAGACTGTTGATAGGGATGTAATGTTTAGTTTATGTTCGAGCAAACAGGTTAGTCTACACACAATGATTAGGGCTAATATCGTTGGAGGTCCCTCTATAATTTTCCATAGGTATCACGAGGTAGGCAAAACGTTTATTAGGGGCGGAAAGGTAGTCAAATCCATCCAAGGTTACGATGCCAACGCGTTGTATCTTTGGGCTCTGATGAACCCAATGCCAACAGATTATCCAATTATTAGAAGAATGGAGACCGGGTTTAGGGTCGAAAAAGATAACTATTATGTCCAACAAAGTAGAGAGTGGCTAACGTGGGTCGCCCACCGGAAAGGGGTGGAGTTGAAAACTCAGTTTAATGGGAGGGAGTTTCGGTTAGGTGATAGAAACATCCCCGTGGATGGGTGGGATAAATCCAATAGAAGAGGCTATAATTTTCATGGTTGTTTGTACCATGGTCACAAAGACTGTCCCCTCACCAAAGATAAAGATAGAAACCCTGTTAATAATAAGCCCTTGTTCGAGCTGTTTGAAAAAACATGTGAGATACACACTTATCTAACTGAGGAGGTCAAAGTCCCAGTAGAAGTTATGTGGGAATGTGAGTGGCAGGCTCTGAAAAAGTCTGACCCAAACATTAGGGCTTTCCTTTCTAAAGCCATCCCCCGAGCTAGACCCTCTTACTCTAAAGAAGGGCTCCCTCTCAGTGATAAACAGATTCTGACTTCTGTTTCAGATGGGACATGTTTTGGTTTAGTGGAATGTGATCTACACGTCCCCGACCGCCTGAAGGAACATTTTAGTGAGATGACTCCAATTTTCAAAAATATTGACGTCACGCGTGATGATATTGGACCGTTTATGGGTGAATATGCCCTCAAACATAACTTGTTGTCAACCCCTCGTCGCACCCTAATAGGTAGTTATGTCGGGGAAAAAATTTTGTTGGCAACACCACTGTTAAAATGGTATTTAGACCACGGATTGGAGGTAACAAAAATTTATCAAGTGATAGAATATCAACCGTCTAGTTGTTTTAAAAGTTTGGCGAAATGGTTTCTGACGCTAGGAGGGCTGGTGATCTAGACGAAAATCAATCTATAGTAAGCGATACGATGAAGCTCTTAGGAAACTCAGCCTATGGGAAGACTCTAACCAATAAGGCCAATCATAGCGCTGTCTCGTATGTTCAGGGGGATGAGATATCGAAAATGATTAATAGTTCCCGGTTTAAAAGATGACTGAAATAGGGGAGGATCTTTTTGAAATTGAGATGGAGAAAAAGAAAACAGTTTGGGACTTGCCCCTACAAATCGGTTTCTTCGTCTATCAGTATGCAAAACTTCGTATGTTAGATTTTTATTTCGAGTTCTTAGATAAGTTTGTAGATAGGTCCAACTTTCAGTTATGTGAAACAGATACTGATAGTTTATACTTAGCCTTAAGCGCCCCTAAGCTAGAGGACATAGTTAAGTCAGGTCTGCGGAATGAGTTTAATAGCGTATATAAAGACTGGTTTCCTGCCGAGTTTTGCGATGAACATACTAGCAAAACAGACTGTATAAACTGTAAGGGTGTTAAAGCGTACACCAAACGAACACCTGGCCTTTTTAAACTAGAGTACGAAGGGACAGCTCTTGTTAGCTTATGTAGTAAGACGTACCACTGTAGTGGGGATTATGATAAAATCAGTTGTAAAGGGCTAAGCAAGCAACACAACAAATTAGATAAAGATATGTTTTTAGAGGTTCTCGCTACGCAAAAGGCCACGGGTGGGAAAAATGTAGGTTTCAAAGTCTTAAATAATTCCATATTTTCCTACAGTCAAACAAGAAATGCTCTTTCCTACTTCTATATAAAAAGAAAGGTAGCTGATGATAACGTCTCGACTACGCCTTTAGATATTTAACTCTTTACACTACCAGCTTAGCCTAACCAGGAATCTCTAACAGTATCACCCATTATGATTCATCGATGACACAAATCTAAGCAGCCGCCCACTACCTAGCTATAAATAAATGTTATCCTTGTACTATATATTTACGCCATGTACTAACTATTTTTGTAATGTTATATAATATCCACTGTATGTTATACACCTATTGAGATAATAAAAGAATAAAATATATCTTTGTCTTCTGTTTTATATTGATTGTTTTTCATTGATGTTGTATAATCTACTAACCTATCACTAACGATCAAGTACATAAAGAACTCCAAAGTCAGCATACACCAGACATAAACAGGTCACTTCCGGGTCACTGGGACCAGCGGTCACGGTTAACTCCCCCTGCGCCTACAGTACATTAGGCGCGCCGCGCGCCTACTATATATCTTTGTTAATTTAGCGCCTAAATACGGCTTAGTTACACCCTTGTATACTACTCACTAGTCTATTCTTTGGTCTCTTTCCGTCCTTAAGTTCGCCATACAATATTTGCTTTGGTAATACGATTGTTTGCCATTCTTCTTACATGGCCCAGCCACCTTAGTCTACGACTCTTAAGCGTAATACATGTAATATGCATTTAAAATTATTAGAGGAAGTATGTTAGCTATAAGATTTGATTATCTTTTATCTTTTCATTTAGTGAATTAACTAGTAATATATCGTTCAAACTATTCTATTCTATTCTATTCTATTCTATTCTATTCTATTCTATTCTATTCTATTCTATTCTATTCTATTCTATCCATGGAACCAGCTACATTGCAGTAAGGAATTCCTTATTTCCGCTCAATCTCTTATCACAGGATATCCCAAAATGCATTTGTTAATTCCGTTGATAAGATCGCTCTGTACATGCCCGCTCTGCTGCACAGACGACAATTCCAAACTTCCTTAGCCGCCTCTTACAACACGCGTGGCAGGTAAAAGTGGCTATATTTTTGTCTCCCCTCACTGTGGAGTACCTCGGTAAACACACGGGATCCTTCAAGCATAAATGCTTACTTTAGCTAGAAAATTGTATGTTTTGTGTGTAGGTGTCACAAATTTGAACCACCTCCATAAAATATCAGTTTTAATAATGTACTAATTTCCTCGCATTTTCGATCATTTAAAAAATGCAATATTTCTAAGACAGGAACTAAAACGCCACTCTGAGATGAAAACAAACAGGGAATACATGTAGCCACCTTAAGAGAATATGGAGCCGCGATAGTTCAGTGGTTAGTGAACTGGACTACAAAGGACAATAGGTAGGGTTCGATCCCAACCGACGGTTTCCGGGTTCACCCAGCCTTAAATGGGTACCGGATTTTTTTCTGGGAAAGTAAAGCGGCACGGGCGTAATACCGACCACATTACCCCAAAAATCATGTACTGAAGGTCTGTAAAATTTTATGGTCACTAACTCCATATTCCCTATACGACACTTGGCGTGACGGGGCTCATTACTACTTTTTCCTTAAAAGAATGACACCAAACAGGAGGGCATGAGAAGTGTTTATTGAAGACCTATGCTCCACAGGGAGCTGAAATAAGAAGAACTTAACCCAAAGCAACGATTGCTCACTTATTGAATTCACTCGTTGCAGGCCAGACTGATGAGTGGTCAGTTCTCAAAGATGGTGATTAATGTACACATTGACTAGACTTCCGGGTTCACGCACAACTCATTCTAGAGTTCGATATTTAGAAAAAAGGAGTAATGGTTATCTCCCTTTCTTGCTAGGCGTATGGGCAATATGGCGACAGTGACCGTACATTTCCATGACAACGGCAGATTTTTGAGTCACGTGGTCGGGATCGCTAAAGGCGGGTTTTTACTTCCACGAAAAAGCTCATGGTCTCATTTTTAGAAGTAGAGATTTAGGTAGCAAAGGTTATTAATATGGAGGTATGATGGCCTGGCGTAATACTGAACACAAAAACCACAACAAACCGATTGTTAGTGAATAGTATAGACACTAGTACCATATGGATATCAGCACTTTAAAGTCACAAGAACCATATGGACACAAGCACAATATAGATACAAGCACCATATAGACACAAGAACCATGTAGACACACGTACAATATACACACAATAACCATATAGACAATAGAAAAATATAGACACAAGAACCATATAGACACAAGAACTATAAAGACACAGGAACCATATAGACACAAGAACCATGTAGACACAAGCGCAATATAGGCACAAGAACCATATAGACACAAGAACCATATAGACACAAGCACCATATAGCCACAAGAACCATACAGGCACAAGCACCATATAGACACAAGCACCATATAGACACAAGCACCATACAGACACCAACAATATAAGTATACCAGAATTATATGGACACGAGCACCATAATGATACCTTTATCACATAAACACCAGCACTACACATACACCCACAACAATACAGTCACAGACACATCGTCTCCATATATCCAATGCCATTACCAGGTGTCTTTTTTCTTTAATATTTTCCTAAAACAACAAAAATCAACTGAAATCTTTCATTACACAACACACAACACACAACACACAACACACAACACACAACGAGAAAGTTGGGATATCAGAAACCTCCGTGCTCTGATGTTCCATCAGTATCCAATGAATACTTTATTTCTCCAAATTTACTATTTTATTATTCTTCTTCTTTCCTTCCTCATCTGCCTTTCAGCGTCGAGGGGAGATATAATTTGCGGTCTTTTGCTCTTCTGTTCGCCTCTGCTGCTGTTATGTTTCCTAGTGTTTCTAATATTTCACCCACCCATCTTTTTCGTGGTCGACCCTTGGGTCTGGTATTCTCACAACATTTGCTGAAGGCTCGTTGTGTTGTGTTTTGTTCTTTCTGCCTTATCATATGACCAAACCATTGTATCTGTTATTTCCTTATATATTCTATGGCGGGAGCTATTCCTAGCTTTTTTCTCAGTTCTTCATTTCTGATCTTATCTCTCAGACTGTTTCCTGTCATTCGACTAACACATTTCATCTCAGTAGATGTTATTTTTCTTATTGTTCTTGTATCTAGGGTCCAGGTCTGGCATTGGTAGCACAACGTTAAGATGAAGATTGTATTGTATAGTGCTCGTTTTGCCTCTAGAGTTATTTCCTTGTTGGACAATAGTGGTGATAACTGTCCTATAATTTGACAGGCTGTCCTGTTTTCCCATTTTTATGTATTCTTCTTATCATTTCCCAACTTCTCCAGTAAGAGTCGGGACTATTTTATTAAACATATATTATGTTAGAACAAAGCTTGCTAAATCATCGGACAATTATGATCACTGTGGGGAAACATAAGCGCCTGCGACCTGAGATCGCAATAGCAGGGTCGGAGCACCATCAGCTGACCAAGACCTAGCATATCTACCTAACTCCTCGTGGTCACCCCCGGTAACAGTCAGCGTCAAAACAGGCTGGCTAACAGATGCTAGGATCGCCGTGTTCACCATAGTGGTGACTCTTACTGATATAGAAGACCTAGTATTGAGCCTGCATCAAAACAGGCTGGCTAGCAGAAGCTAGTATCGCCATGTTCCCTATAGTGATGGCTCTTACTGATATAGAAGACCTAGTATTGAGCCTGCATCAAAACAAGCTGGCTAGCAGAAGCTAGTATCGCCATGTTCCCTATAGTGATGGCTCTTACTGATATAGAAGACCTAGTATTGAGCCTGCATCAAAACAAGCTGGCTAACAGAAGCTAGTATCGCCGTGTTCCCTATAGTGATGGCTCTTACTGATATAGAAGACCTAGTATTGCAGTATTTCTAGGTTGGACTAGCCTGGTACTAAACGAACTCCAACTTCTCCAGTAAGAATCGGGAATGTCAAGAAAGCCATTATAACCTGCCACATCAAAGAGGAAAAGGGCACCCTGCCCGCATCAATTCGTGGCATTATATCAACAACAATTATCACCACTCTTGTCCAACAAGGAAATAAGTCTAGAGGCAAAACGGGCACTATACAATACAATCTTCATCCCAACGTTGTGCTACCAATGCCAGACCTGGGCCCTAGATGCAAGAACAATAAGAAAAATAACCTCTACAGAGATGAAATGTGTTAGACGAATGACAGGAAACAGTCTGAGAGATAAGATCAGAAATGAAGAACTGAGAAACAAGCTAGGAATAATTTCTACCTTAGAATACATCTTTTTCTCTCTTCTACCTTTTTAGCTCCCAGTGGAGCATAGGTCTTCAACAAACACTTTCCAAGTCGTTCTGTTTCTTGCTATTCTTTTAAGATAATTCCATGTCTTCCCAATCATCTTCATATCTGCTTCTGTCTGTCTTCTTCAAGAATTCCTTGGTCTTCCTCTTTGTCTTTTCCCCTGGGGATTCCAAAAAAGGGCGTGTTGTGTAATACTCTCAGTTGGCTTCCGCAGTGTGTGTCTTATCCAGCGCCATCGTCTTCACTGTATCTCTTTATCCATTGGTATTTCACTGGTATATTTCCATAATTCTATGTTAGTGATTTTGTCCTGCCAGTTCCATCCTTTTATTATTGTATAACTTAAAGAAGCAAAATTGGTTTGGCCACGTGGTACGATAGAATGATCAAAACACAACACAAAGAGCCTTCAATAAACGTTGCGAGAACACCAGACTGAAGGGTCGGCTACAAAACAGATAAATTTAAGGAATTTTAGAAACAATAGGAAACATAACAGCAGGAGAGACCAACAGAAGAGCAAAAAACCGCAAATTATATCTCCCACCGACACTGAAAGGGAAATTAGGAAGGAAAGAAGATCATATTTTCCTACTGAAATTTAAAACGCATTAAATCCTTTACAAAATTTACCAGAACGCACTCTGGACCGTTTCGGATGAAAAACCCTGCACTTATCTATAACTGCTATTTAATTTACTACAAATATACAACACTGGCGCCTTTTGAACCGATAAATGTTATTTCATAACTCTGATTTTTAAGCGGAGCTTGCCTTCCATTTTTTCAGCAATAACTTGGCCTTGCTAGTTAGTCTTTATCCGCTTCAGCGAGAAGTGAAATAATGTCTTGGTCAGCTATGATTCACTAATAGTAGTAGCCACAGGTTTGCTTCTGCTGTCTCTGATCTATAAATATAGAATATAGAAACAAGAAAAAGAGTTCTTAAATATTATGTAGAGCCAGTCTTAACATATGGATATGAATCACGGACAATAGGACAACAGACATGAAAATCATTGGACTTTGTAGAAATGTGGTTTTATAGAAAAATGTTGAGAATACCATGGACAGCTAAGAAGAGTAATGAAAACGTTCTGAAAGAGGCCACAGCAAAAAGAGAGCTAATTTCCAATATTAGAAAGAAACAATCATTATTTTTTTGGCTATATAATGAGAAGCGAGCTGCTGGAATATATTGTAACAACTGGAAAAATTGAGGGACGAAGAGATAGAGGGAAGCAAAGAGAAAATATACCAGAGAGCTTAAGTGAAAGACTTTTGCAGAAGGTCAACATCATAAATGATAAATAACTGTCGAGATCGAAAGTTGTGGAGAGATATGATCACCTACGCCAGCAGGCATGGTCCATGATGATGATCTATAAATATCTTCATGCAAAATTCAGTCACATTCGCAAAGATTGAAACTAAAATGCTATATTTAGAATGATCCAAGCAACTGTGAAGAAACAAAGTTAGACAAATGCATCCCTCAGAATTTGGAGCAGCAGAAGATAAGAGATCTCCTATCTAACGAGACTCGTGAATAACTGCACGAATACACGAGCACACTGGCGAGGGTCCGGGACGAGTTGTGTGTCTTAGGAGATTTCAAGAACTCGTTTGAAAACAGTCTAAACGAGCTTTTATTAGAGCTAAGGATATTAACATGTAATGTTTAATAGAAAAAAAAAAAACTGGAGTTTTGACTACAAAATAAATGAAAACAACAAAACACCCATAAAACAAGAATTTTGTCTTTCATTTTGTGCTGCAATTATGAAGCTATATGTAAGAATGAAATATTTACAGTTATACTTTTTATGTAGCGGCTAGCGAACTTGTGAAATTTTTAGTGCATTGTACTTTATCACTTCACATAACTGGGCATACTATAACCAGTGATGGGAAATATAAAAGTGAAATAAACAAAAGAATAGGAATGGCAAAAAGTAATTTTAATACCATGAAAAATATACTAACATAAAAACAAATAACACCAGGACTAAAACTAAGAATAGCAAAATGTTTATCTTCTCAACATTCCTATATGGTGTAGAAACATGGACATTAGAAATTAAAAAAGAACAGAAAATAGAAGCCTTTGAAATCAAGATAATTTATAGAAGAATAGGTAGAACTGGATGGAAAGAAAAGAAAAAAGAAACGAAGAAGTATAAAAAAAAATGAAAAGATAACTACTAAACACAATTCAAACAAAACAAATGAGATTTTTGAGGCATATTAAAAGACACAACAGCCTACGAAAAGTAATCTTGCAAGGGAAAATACAAGGTAAAAGAGGCAGAGGCAGACCAAGACTAATATGGACGAGTAACATCAAAAGACGGACAAGTCAGCCTATGACAACCTGCACTATAAATGCAAGAGACAGAACGGAATAGGCGCTCCATGGTAGCCAGCCTTCGATGCAGAGATGATACTCAATGAAGATGATGATGATGATGATGATGATGACTTTATTGCTTCGGACTCTGGTTGTACTTCCAATTCACCCATTTTTATGTTTTTCATCATATAGAAAGTACGTTTAATGAAGAATTATTTAGATAAAATATAGAAGGAATTTATATTTCTTTTCTTGAAAGCTTCCATAGCAGGAACATCGATCTGCTGTATTAGATTATATAGGGGGAGCCGCGATAGCTCAGTGATTAGTGTACTGGATTACAAAGGTCAAGAGGTAGGGCTCGATCCCAAGCGACGGCTTCCGGGTTCACCCAGTCTTTAATGGGTACCGAATTTTTTTCTGGGGAAGTAAAGCAGCACGGGCGTAATACCGACCACATTACAACAAAAATCATGTCCCGAAGGTCTGTAAAATTTATGGTCACTAACACCATATTCCCTATACGCAACTTGGCGTGACGGGGGTACTTTTACTCATTTTTAAACGGTTTATTGTAAAAGTATAACTTTAAAAGGAAAAATGAAAAAAAAATAGAGAGCAAAAGAGGAAAAAAAAACAGTATAGTTAAAGCTTTACGTAATAAGTGGACGACACACATTAGAACAACGTTCAGCAGGAACAAACATACAACTTACACACACAGATATGTATTTTTAAAAAAGATAATTAATTAATTAATTAAAATTAATACAAATATTAAAAAAAATAAATAAAAACATAAATAAATAAATAATTTCAAAAGCTGGACAAAATGTTTCTCTATATCTGTCTAGCTCTCCTTCCCGCCCCTTTGACAGTTTCTCCCAAAATGGTCTTATCTTGGTCTGTTGAACTAGATACATGGTCAAACAACACCCTTTTGTGTTTCTTTATAACAGTCAAAAGGTTATCGTACATTCGTTGTGTCGCCAGTTTACAACAACGTCACGATATTTGCGCCTGTGGACCCGACACATCATTGTGGGTACATTTTCCTTTTCCCCGGGAATGCGGCCATTTTGGTTTAGTCTAGTTTTCGACTTTTAAAGGGTTCTTTAACGTGTGCAAAGTGCACAATGGACTTCCTTTATTTTGTTGTTGTTGTTACCCGAAAGGGCTACACAGCTCACTATTCAGAGACTAGGGGAGGATATAACCACGAAGAAAACCTCCCACGGGTTTTAAGAGGAGAACTCCGACTCCTGTTTCGGGGTTAGAACCCACGAACGTCTTGCCCCGAAGGCCAGCAACTTATCTTTCGACGACCCACTGCCAGTTGGCAATAACCAAATACAATTAGGAGAAATACCTCTATTAGACGTACAATCTTACATATATCTGGGCAGTAATATAGATAAAGAGGGAGGCACAGAAAATAATACCTAAATAAGGATATCAAAAGCAAGAGGAGCTTTCGTTGCACGGGAAACATATGGAAATCCAAAGAAATTAGGTTAAATACAAAAATAAAAATGTTCAACTCCAATGTTAAGTCAGTCCTATTATATGGCTGTGAAACATGGAGAACAACAAAATTGACAATCATGAAGATACAGACTTTCATTAATGAATGCTTACGCAGAATAAAAGGATGGAAATGGCAGGACAAAATCACTAACATAGAATTATGAAAATGTACCAGTCAAATACTGATGGATAAAGAGATACAGCGAAGACGCTGGCGCTGGATTGGACACACACTGCGGAAGCCAACTGAGAGTAATACACATCAGGCCCTTTTTTGGAATCCCCAGGGGAAAAGACAAAAAGGAAGGCGAAAGAATTCTTGGAGAAGACAGACAGAAGCAGAGATGAAGATGATGGGGAAGACATTTAATGATCTTAAAAGAATGGCAAAAAAAAAAAAAAAACAGAACGATTGGGAAAGTGTTTGTTGAAGACCTGTGCTCCACAGGGAACTGAAAGTGTTTGTTGAAGACCTATGCTCCACAGGGAGCTGAAAGTATTTGTTGAAGACCTATGCTCCACAAGGACCTGAAAGTGTTTGTTGAAGACCTATGCTAACCAGGGAGCTGAAAGTGTTTGCTGAAGACCTATGCTCCACAGGGAGCTGAAAGCATTTGTTAAAGACCTATGCTCCACAGGAAGCTGAAAGTGTTTGTTGAAGACCTATGCTTCACTGGGATCTAAAAATGTTTGTTGAAGACCTATGCTCCACAGGGAGCTGAAAGTGTTTGTTGAAGACCTATGCTCCACAGGGAGCTAAAAAGGTAGAAGAAGAAGAAGACCCAGTTCTACTTCTTAAAATCTTACCAGCAGTGCAAGTGAAAGAAATGTGTTCTATTTATTAACATGTAGAGCACACTCTTTGTTTTTGGAATGTAGCCAGAACGTTGCTGCATAGAGTTGAAGGCCTAACGGGGAATCTGTTCTGTTTTCTGGCAACTAAGCCCCAACACGGGAAGCGCAGATGTTCACAAGCTGACGGCTGTAAACATGTGACAGTTAAAGGTTTAGAAACAAGAACGATACAGGAGAGAAGTCATAAGAAGGACGAAGTATAAAAAAAAGTGCAGAACAATTAAAGGAAATAACTAGCATGTGAACGAGACAAGATCAAAGAATGAACCAACGTTTTGACTGTAAGATCTTCATCAGGAACGACAACAGTCAAAACAGAGCACATTTTTTTTTAAATTCAAAGACATATAAATGATTGTCAGAAAAATATAATGGTATCCAGGAAATATTTTAGAAATGAGACGATATATTTTATAAGAATTAAAGACGGCCTGGCGTAATACCGACCACATTACCCAAAAATGTCCCACGTTCTTAGAAATATATGGTCACTAATGCTATATTTCCCATACGCCAAGCAACTCATTCATTCATTCGTTTATTCATTCATTCATTTATGTATACATTCATTTATTCATTCATTCATTTATTCATTCATTTATTCATTCATTCAATTATTCATTCATTCATTCATTCATTTATTTATTAATTCATGTATTCATTCATTCAATTATTCATATATTCAATTATTCATTCATTCATTCATTCATTTATTCATTTATTCATTCATTTATTTATTTTCCTCTTGGGACGAAGACGACACATAGAGCAGAAGCAAGAGGTGGGGTGTAACGTACACGCCTACAAGGTTTGGTAACAGTTTTACAAAAAAAGAACGCAACAAAATACTGGCGTTTTGGCCTAAATGCGACTTTCCTCGTAAAACTGGAACACAAAGAACGAAATAAAGATAAACTCTACTGCATCTAGGATGAGCGGAACAGGTGAATCAAGGAAAAATAAATAGAGGGATAAGAAATGAAATAATGAAACGAAATAGAGATGTGTTACATATAGGAGGATTAAAAATAAATAATGAGGGCGGAAGGCATAGTTCTTCCCGTGTGTTACCGGGGCATCATTATGAGGGAAGTAAAGAATAGTGACACTGTGACCTTCCAGGCATGTCGTAAGAGGCGACTAAGGAGATTGATTGATGACTTGACAAGCTGTCATTGTAAAAAGTGTTGTTATGAAAACAGAGCCATAGATTTTAGAAGCAGTGATCTCCGCAATATGTGCCATTTTGGCATGCAAGGTTTCTGTTTTTGAGATTGTAGTTCTGTCCTCTATGCCGTCTTCGGCTCGAAAGGACAATAGACAGACAGACTGACAGATAGACCGATAGTTAGACAGGTAGGTAGCTAGTTAGGTAGTTAGGTAGGTAGGTAGGTAATTAGGTAGGTAGGTAGGTAGGTAGTTAGGTAGGTAGGTAGGTAGTTAGGTAGGCAGGTAGGTAGGTAGTTAGGTAGGTAGGTAGTTAGGTAGGTAGGTAGTTAGGTAGTTAGGTAGGTAGGTAGGTAGGTAGTTAGGTAGGTAGGTAGTTAGGTAGGTAGGTAGTTAGGTAGTTAGGTAGGTAGGTAGGTAGGTAGGTAGGTAGTTAGGTAGGTAGGTAGTTAGGTAGGTAGGTAGTTAGGTAGTTAGGTAGTTAGGTAGGTAGGTAGGTAGGTAGGTAGTTAGGTAGGTAGGTAGTTAGGTAGGTAGGTAGTTAGGTAGTTAGGTAGGTAGGTAGGTAGTTAGGTAGGTAGTTAGGTAGTTAGGTAGGTAGGTAGTTAGGTAGTTAGGTAGGTAATTAGGTAGGTAGGTAGGTAGGTAGGTAGTTAGGTAGTTAGGTAGGTAGGTAGGTAGGTGGGTAGTTAGGTAGGTAGGTAGGTAATTAGGTAGGTAGGTAGGTAGGTAGGTAGGTAGTTAGGTAGTTAGGTAGTTAGGTAGTTAGGTAGGTAGGTAGGTAGGTAGTTAGGTAGGTAGGTAGGTAGGTAGTTAGGTAGGTAGGTAGTTAGGTAGGTAGGTAGTTAGGTAGGTAGGTAGTTAGGTAGGTAGGTAGTTAGGTAGTTAGGTAGGTAGGTAATTAGGTAGGTAGGTAGGTAGGTAGTTAGGTAGGTAGGTAGTTAGGTAGTTAGGTAGTTAGGTAGGTAGGTAGTTAGGTAGGTAGGTAGGTAGGTAGGTAGGTAGTTAGGTAGTTAGGTAGTTAGGTAGTTAGGTAGGTAGGTAGTTAGGTAGGTAGGTAGGTAGTTAGGTAGGTAGGTAGTTAGGTAGTTAGGTAGGTAGGTAGTTAGGTAGTTAGGTAGGCAGGTAGTTAGGTAGTTAGGTAGGTAGGTAGTTAGGTAGGTAGGTAGTTAGGTAGGTAGGTAGTTAGGTAGGTAGGTAGGTAGGTAGGTAGTTAGGTAGTTAGGTAGGTAGGTAGTTAGGTAGTTAGGTAGTTAGGTAGGTAGGTAGTTAGGTAGGTAGGTAATTAGGTAGGTAGGTAGGTAGTTAGGTAGTTAGGTAGTTAGGTAGTTAGGTAGGTAGGTAGGTAGGTAGTTAGGTAGGTAGGTAGTTAGGTAGGTAGGTAGTTAGGTAGGTAGGTAGGTAAAAGTCATATTTCTCCAAGATTGACAATTTGCTTCTAGTTCTTATAGTTCCTGGTTGGTCCTAAGCCCCATGATAGAGCCTTCCCTAGTAAACATAAGACGCGATGCAAACCTTTCATAAACTGAAATATTAACTAACGAAAGTCCTAGAAGAGTTAAAGTGGGCGGATCATTTCCTTATTTTGCAAAAATAATCTTCCAGCTGCAGATTTCGACTGAGACATAAAAATGATCGTTTTAATAAAAATATTGATGTGAACTTTGACCTTTGACATGGCGTTCATAATATTATGTTAAGGGCGTTCCAGGGTGAAGATGAGAAGAGGCTGAGAAAGAGGAAGAAGAGGGAAAAGATGAAGAGAGGAAACACGTAGGAGAGCTAGAGACAAAAGAAAGAAGAAGAAATAACAAGGGAAGAAATAGCAAAGAAAGAAGAAGAAATAACAAAAAAATCAAACAAAAGATGAAGCAAAGAAAGAAGCAGAAAGAGGGGGAAAAGATGAAGGGGGGAAACAAGCAGAAGAGCTATAGACAAAAGAAAGAAGAAGAAATAGCAAGGGAAGAAATAGCAAAGAAAGAAGAAGAAATAACAAAAAAAATCAAACAAAAGATGAAGCAAAGAAAGAAGCAGAAAGAGGGGGAAAAGATGAAGAGAGGAAACACGTAGGAGAGCTATAGACAAAAGAAAGAAGAAGAAATAACAAGGGAAGAAATAGCAAAGAAAGAAGAAGAAATAACAAAAAAAATCAAACAAAAGATGAAGCAAAGAAAGAAGCAGAAAGAGGGGGAAAAGATGAAGGGAGGAAACAAGCAGAAGAGCTAGAGACAAAAGAAAGAAGAAGAAATAGCAAGGGAAGAAATAGCAAAGAAAGAAGAAGAAATAACAAAAAAATCAAACAAAAGATGAAGCAAAGAAAGAAGCAGAAAGAGGGGGAAAAGATGAAGGGGGGAAACAAGCAGAAGAGCTATAGACAAAAGAAAGAAGAAGAAATAGCAAGGGAAGAAATAGCATAGAAGGAAAAAAAATTAAAACAAACAAACAAACAAAAGAAGAGCAAAGAAAGAAGGATAAGGGGGAAAAGATGAAGTGAGAAAACAAGCAGAAGAGCAAGAGACGAAAGAAAGAACAAGACATAGCAAAGGAAAAATAAAATACAAAAACAAAAAAGAGGCAAAGAAAGAAGAATTTAAACAAAAAGACAAGTTAAAAAAAACAAAGAAGGACAAATAAATAGAGGAATTAAAGAAAGAATAAGGGGGCGTAGGGAGTCGAAGGGAGAAAAACAACAGAAGGTCAAGAAAAAAAACAGAAAGAAGAAAATAATAAAAGAAAAATAAACAACAAGGCAAGAAAAATATTTTTTTTTAAAACACAGCAACAGGAAACAAAGAAATAAAAAGGAAGAGGGGGGAGGGAACAGACGATGGGGACATAACTTACAGAAGGGCAAGAAACGACAGAAGGAAGTAGCAGGAGAAGATGGTGCAGTTGAAGTGACAGAATAGTAAAATGGAGAAAAAGAAGAAACAATTAATAAATCAGGAATGATAGATGAAAAAAAATAAAAGAATAAGAGTAAAACGAATAGGAAGAAGAAGACTGAGAAGAAGAAAAGAACAAGATTAAGAGAATGAGAAAGAAGATGAAGTAGAAGAAAATAAGGTGAAAACAAAGGTGAAATAGATATAGAAACATAATAAAAGATGAAAAAAGAAGAAAACATATATGAAGAAAATGAGAAAGAAAGCAAAACACTAAAGAAAGAAAGATAAATAAATGATAAAGAAGCAGAGCAAACATGAGATCTATGAAGAAAAAAAAAGAGAAAGAAAACAATAATTTGGACATTCCCTCAAAATGGAATAAAGCTCGTCAAATCATTGGACAGCTATCACCACTCTTGTCCAACAATGAAATAACTCTGGAGGCAAAACAGGCACTCTACAATACAGACTAAACGACGTTTCGGCCCAATAGGCCTTCAGCAGGAACAAACAAAAACACACACACACACACACACACACACACACACACACACACACACACACACACACACACACACACACACACAAAACTAATAACGAAACAACCAAAACAAAAACAATAAAAGAACTAAACTAAGATATAAATACTAAAGTAAACACTAAGGACGAAATACAAACATTAAGTAGCAGCGGTATTGTACTAGTAAAGGGTTAAGGCATAAAAATGCGAAGCTGCAGTAAAGCTGAATGTGAGGAAAAATTAAAAAAATAGAACAAAAATGGTATGTAAAAAGCTTTACGTGATAAGTGGACGACACAGACTAAACGACGTTTCGGCCAATTTTACATACCATTTTTTTTCTATTTTTAAATTTTTCCTCACATTCAGCTTTACTGCAACTTCGCATTTTGATGCCTTAACCCCATACTCTACAATACAATCTTCATCCCAACGTTGTGCTACCAATGCAAGTCATGGACTCTACAATACAATCTTCATCCCAACGTTGTGCTACCAATGCAAGTCATGGACTCTACAATACAATCTTCATCCCAACGTTGTGCTACCAATGCCAGACCTGGACTCTACAATACAATCTTCATCCCAACGTTGTGCTACCAATGCTAGACCTGGACTCTACAATACAATCTTCATCCCAACGTTGTGCTACCAATGCCAGACCTGGACTCTACAATACAATCTTCATCCCAACGTTGTGCTACCAATGCCAGACCTGGACTCTACAATACAATCTTCATATCTTCATCCCAACGTTGTGCTACCAATGACAGACCTGGACTCTGCAATACAATCTTCATCCCAACGTTGTGCTACCAATGCCAGACCTGGACTCTACAATACAATCTTCATCCCAACGTTGTGCTACCAATGCCAGACCTGGACTCTACAATACAATCTTCATCCCAACGTTGTGCTACCAATGCCAGACCTGGACTCTACAATACAATCTTCATCCCAACGTTGTGCTACCAATGCCAGACCTGGACTCTACAATACAATCTTCATCCCAACGTTGTGCTACCAATGCCAGACCTGGACTCTACAATACAATCTTCATCCCAACGTTGTGCTACCACTGCCAGACCTGGACTCTACAATACAATCTTCATCCCAACGTTGTGCTACCAATGCCAGACCTGGACTCTACAATACCATCTTCATCCCAACGTTGTGCTACCAATGCCAGACCTGGACTCTACAATACAATCTTCATCCCAACGTTGTGCTACCAAATGCCAGTCCTGGACTCTACAATACAATCTTCATCCCAACGTTGTGCTACCAATGCCAGACCTGGACCCTAGATGCAATAAACAATAACCACTACAGAGATGAAATGTGTTAGACAAATGACAGGAATCAGACAGAGATAAGATCAGAAATGAAGAACTGAGGAAAAAAAGGCTGTAAAAAATGCCTGTCAAAGAAAGAGTATATAAAGAAACAACAGATAAAATGGTTTAGCCACGTGATAAGACAGAAAGAATGAAAAAATAAAATCTACACAACGAAATTTTAATAAACGTTGCGAGAACACCAGACCCAAGAGTCGACCACAAAAAAAAGATGGATTGATGGAATATTAGAAACACTAGGAAACATAACAGCAGTAGAAGCAAACAACAGAGCAAAAGACAGAAAATTATATCTTCTCTCGACTCTTATAAGCAAATGAGAAAGGAAAGAAAAAAGAAGATTTCCCCTAGGAGACACGAGCATGTACTGTTTTACAGGGCCTGCGGGTTGAAAGGTTAATCCCAGAACCACATAAAGTTTGTGACGTTTTCAGCTATCATCATCATCATCAAGTACCGGGCCTAGTGGCGTAGGTGATCATGTCTCTCCATAACTTTCGATCTCGGCAGCTATTTATCATTTCTGTTGTTGACCTTCTGCCAAGCCATTCTCTTAAGCTGTCTGTTATTGTTTCTCTTTGCTTCCCTCTTTCTCTTCGTTCTAATGTTGTGGCGATTCATGATTATACAAAGAAATTACGACGGTGGTTTTCTGTTGCCTTCCGTCGGTTTGTTTACGGTTGACTCCGCTAGCCTTTGACTAAAAAGTCTCACCCACAAGGCAGTGGGGTTGTTTTACTTCAGGGTACCCTCCCTTAGCCTTTTACTCTCCCGAGCTTACCTGCAAGGCAGCAGGGCAGCCACAGGTTGTACTGTTTACTGCATACAGTAGCAGGTAAAATTACCTGACCTGACCGATATCCGAGTTATAAAAACTGGCTTCATTTTGCTCACAACAGGCCCTGCTCGTGATACTGAAAACGTCACAAACTATGGGTGATTTCTTTCAGCCGGCGGGCCTTATTGATACTAAAGATGGTTTTGGCTGTGGTCATGTCTGGATAAAGATATAGGAAGAATCTTTCTTAATAGAATGGTCATTTTAAACAGCTTGGAAAGAAAAATAAATGGAACTGTGAAAGAGACGGCAAAAAGTAATTTTAATGTCATGAAAAGTATACTAACAAAAAAAAATAAATAACACCAGGGCTAAAACTAAGAATAGCAAAATGTTACATCTTCTCAATATTCTTGTATGGTGCAGAAACATGGACATTAGACAAGAAAACAGAACAGAAAATTGAAGCCTTTGAAATGTGGATTAATAGAAGAATAGGTAGAATTCTGTAGATGGATTGACAACTGCTAGAATAAAAATTTAGGTAAGAGAAAGAGTATCTGACTCTATGCCCTATGGGCCGGCTACGGCTCGAAAGGTCAATAGATAGATAGATAGGTAGAATTGGATAGAAAGAAAAGAAAACAAACGATGAAGTTTTAAAACAACTAAAAATGAAAAGAGAACTACTAAATACAATTAGAACAAGACAAATGAAATTGTTGGGGCATATTAAAAGACACAACAGCCTAATAAAAGTAATTTTGGAAAGGGAAAAAAAAGGCGAAAGAGGCAGAGGCAGACCAAGACCAACGTGGACGAGTAACATCAAAAGATGGATAAATCAGACTATGACAATCTGCACCATCAATGCAAGAGTAAGAGTGTAATGGCGCACCATGGTCATGGTAGCCAACCTTCGATGCGGAGACGGCACTCAGTGATGATGATGAAAGAGATGGGAAGATAACATCAAAGAATGGACAGACCTCAACTTTGCAGAGTCCAGAAGAATGACAGAAGATATACCTCGTGTAGGTACCGGTATCCCCACGATGAGGGAGAAAATAAGAGAGCCACTGTAACCTGCCACGCATGTCTTAAGATGCGGCTAAGGAGGTTTTTAATCGTCACCTGTGCAATCGAATAGGATGTGCACGGAGCGATCTTGTGAACAGTATTACACGATGCATTTTGGGAAATGCTGTTATAAGTGGTGGAGCGGATATGGGGATATCCTGGCTGGAAATTAAAACTAGTTCCATTCATAGAATAGAATTGACTGAAGATAGATGGGGAACTGTGTGGCCTAGAGGTAAGACGTCGACTTCTTGACATGAAAGTCCAGAGTTCAATTCCCACTTTAGGTGGTGGGATTTTGTAAAAAATCTAATCCGTGGTTTCTTTGAGGCTTTACCCACCCCAGGGTTTCTGGGTAGTGAGATACGATTCTTAGTCTACTCGGAAAGCGGCGAAAATCATAATGTCCCGTGTTCACCCGCGCACGTTAAAGTACTATTGGCTGTTTAAAGTCGAAAATGTAGGTCTAAAATGGGTCTAGTATCTGTCTGTCTGTCTGTCTGTTTGTCTGTTTGTCTGTTTGTCTGCCTGTCTGCCTATCTGTCTGTCTGTCTGCCTGCCTGTCTGTCTGCCTGTCTGTCTGTCTGTCTGTTTGTCTGCCTGTCTGCCTATCTGTCTGTCTGTCTGTCTGCCTGTCTGCCTGCCTGCCTGCCTGCCTGTCTGTCTGTCTGCATGTCTGCCTGCCTGTCTGTCTGTCTGTCTGTCTTTCCGTCTGCCTGTCTGTCTGTCTGCCTGTCTGCCTATCTGTCTGTCTGTCTGTCTGCCTGTCTGTCTGCCTGCCTGCCTGCCTGTCTGTCTGTCTGCCTGTCTGTCTGCCTGTCTGTTTGTCTGCCTGTCTGCCAATCTGTCTGTCTTTCTGTCTGCCTGCCTGCCTGTCTGCCTGTCTGTCTGTCTGTCTATCGTCTTTTCAAGTTGAAGACGGCACTTAGAGCAGACATTATAGACTCTCTGTGTTCAACTATCTTTGTTATCAAGCATCAGACATTGCGCAGGAACCGCATTGTGTCTCGCCACGCAGCTCTTTTCTGGGCAAGTTGTTCAATCTCTGCGAGGGAGCTAATGCCTTCTGTTGTTGCCTCTCGTCTCAGTGTTCTTGTTAGTTTTTCTCTATGTCTACCTTTTATAATTTAACCCTCTAGTTCCCACTTGAGGGCCTGCTTTGAGATTCTCTTGTTGTCTCTTCTGACCCCACAACCAACATATAACGACCCTCTTCTCTTGTGGTCTCTTCTGACCCCACAACCAACATATAACGACCCTCTTCTCTTGTGGTCTCTTCTGACCCCACAACCAAAATATAACTACCTTCTTCTCTTGTGGTCTCTTCTGACCCCACAACCAACATATAACGATCCTCTTCTCTTGTTGTCTCTTATTGACCCCACAACCAATATATAACTACCTTCTTCTCTTGTTGTCTCTTATTGACCCCACAACCGACATATAACTACCTTCTTCTCTTGTTGTCTCTTCTGACCCCACAACCAACATATAACGACCCTCTTCTCTTGTTGTCTCTTATTGACCCCACAACCAACATATAACTACCTTCTTCTCTTGTTGTCTCTTATTGACCCCACAACCAATATATAACTACCTTCTTCTCTTGTTGTCTCTTCTGACCCCACAACCAACATATAACTACCTTCTTCTCTTGTTGTCTCTTCTGACCCCACAACCAACATATAACTACCTTCTTCTCTTGTTGTCTCTTCTGACCCCACAACCAACACATAACTAACTACCTTCTTCTCTTGTGGTCTCCTCTTATCATACAGCCAACATATAACTACCTTCTTCTCTTGTGGTCTCTTCTGACCCCACAACCAACATATAAAGACCCTCTTCTCTTGTGGTCTCTTCTTATCATACAGCCAACATATATCTACCTTCTTCTCTGTTGTCTCTTCTTATCATACAGCCAACATATATCTACCTTCTTCTCTTGTGGTCTTTTCTGACCCCACAACCAACATATAACTACCTTCTTCTCTTGTTGTCTCTTCTGACCCCACAACCAACACATAACTAACTACCTTCTTCTCTTGTGGTCTCTTCTGACCCCACAACCAACATATAACTACCTTCTTCTCTTGTGGTCTCTTCTGACCCCACAACCAACATATAACGACCCTCTTCTCTTGTTGTCTCTTATTGACCCCACAACCAATATATAACTACCTTCTTCTCTTGTTGTCTCTTATTGACCCCACAACCGACATATAACTACCTTCTTCTCTTGTTGTCTCTTCTGACCCCACAACCAACATATAACGACCCTCTTCTCTTGTTGTCTCTTATTGACCCCACAACCAACATATAACTACCTTCTTCTCTTGTTGTCTCTTATTGACCCCACAACCAATATATAACTACCTTCTTCTCTTGTTGTCTCTTCTGACCCCACAACCAACATATAACTACCTTCTTCACTTGTTGTCTCTTCTGACCCCACAACCAACATATAACTACCTTCTTCTCTTGTTGTCTCTTCTGACCCCACAACCAACACATAACTAACTACCTTCTTCTCTTGTGGTCTCCTCTTATCATACAGCCAACATATAACTACCTTCTTCTCTTGTGGTCTCTTCTGACCCCACAACCAACATATAAAGACCCTCTTCTCTTGTGGTCTCTTCTTATCATACAGCCAACATATATCTACCTTCTTCTCTGTTGTCTCTTCTTATCATACAGCCAACATATATCTACCTTCTTCTCTTGTGGTCTTTTCTGACCCCACAACCAACATATATCTACATTCTTCTCTTGTGGTCTCTTCTAATCATACAGCCAACATATATCTACATTCTTCTCTTGTGGTCTCTTCTTATCATACAGCCAAAATATAACTACCCTCTTCTCTGTTGTCTCTTCTAATCACACAGCCAATACATGACTAATTTCTTCTCTTGTTGTCTCTTTTCATCACACAGCCAATACATGACTAATTTCTTCTCTTGTTGTCTCTTCTAAACACATGACCGACATATGAGACATGACCACATTCTTCTCTGGTTGTCTCTTCTCTTCATACAGACAACATATCACATTCTTCTCTGGTTGTCTCTTCTCTTCATACAGACAACATATCACATTCTTCTCTGGTTGTCTCTTCTCTTCATACAGACAACATATCACTTTCTTCTCTGGTTGTCTCTTCTCTTCATACAGACAACATATCACTTTCTTCTCTGGTTGTCTCTTCTCTTCATACAGACAACATATCACTTTCTTCTCTGGTTGTCTCTTCTCTTCATACAGACAACATATCACTTTCTTCTCTGGTTGTCTCTTCTCTTCATACAGACAACATATCACTTTCTTCTCTGGTTGTCTCTTCTCTTCATACAGACAACATATCACTTTCTTCTCATGGTTATAAAGTATATTTTTGGCTGCTCTGTCAACGTCATTTCTCTTATTTCTGCACGGGTCTAACATTCATTCCACTAACTAAACCATAAAAATGGAATTTTAAAAAATGAAACGATACATCAGTGAATTCCAATATGGAACTTCAGATGAAGTGAATTATTAAACTGAATTAATGGAAAAAAAATATAGCCACATATATATAAAGATAACGACAAAAATGCCAAAGAGATAAGAATAAAGAAAATACAACGAACTTACTTGATATTACTGGTGCCATGTGATATTACTGGATATATAAAGAAGCCAACGACTGGCGTACACACTTAAACTCCTAGTTCCACTCTCCCGATCTGGTTAACTACCTGGTTTGAAAATCTACAACACATACACAGGCCTGGATCAGTCAGGCACGTGCGAGCTGGCTCCTGTCTGCTCAGTCATGGTGTATCAGGGATTCCCAGCCTGGAAGCATCGTGACTCCTTAACTCGGAACATTTTTATGACAGTTTTTCTTCTATCTAGTTTTTTTCCCCCCGCCTCTCTGTAGGTTCAACTGGTTAATGTTTCAATGTTTGTTTTATGTTTATTTTATATTTTCTGCAGCTCTACTAACAACCTCATATCATCACATCATCAGCTGGCAAGTCCTTTGCAGAACGTTGCATTCATCACAAACCGTCTTAAAGAATCCCTGTCTCTAGCCAGATCTCCCACAGAACGTTGTATTCATCACAACCCGTCTTAAAGAATCTCTGTCTCTAGCCAGATCTCCCACAGAACGTTGCATTCATCACAACCCGTCTTAAAGAATCTCTGTCTCTAGCCAGATCTCCCACAGAACGTTGCATTCATCACAACCCGTCTTAAAGAATCTATGTCTCTAGCCAGATCTCCCACAGAACGTTGCATTCACCACATACTGTCTGAAAGAATTTCTGTCTCTAGCCAGATCTCCCACAGAACGTTGCATTCACCACAGCCCGTCTGAACGAATCTCTGTCTCTAGCCAAATCTCCCACAGAACGTTGCATTCACCACAGCCCGTCTGAACGAATCTCTGTCTCTAGCCAAATCTCCCACAGAACGTTGCATTCTCCACAGTCTGTCTGAAAGAATTTCTGTCTCTAGCCAGATCTCCCACAGACTTTGCATTCACCACAGCCCGTCTGAAAGAATCTCTGTCTGGACTGCGAATTTCACTGCCCAGAGAGAGCTAGACTGCGAATCTCACTGCCCAGAGAGAGCTAGACTGCGAATCTCACTGCCCAGAGAGAGCTAGACTGGGAATCTCACTGCCCAGAGAGAGCTAGACTGCGAATTTCACTGCCCAGAGAGAGCTAGACTGCGAATCTCACTGCCCAGAGAGAGCTAGACTGCGAATTTCACTGCCCAGAGAGAGCTAGACTGCGAATCTCACTGCCCAGAGAGAGCAAGACTGCGAATCTCACTGCCCAGAGAGAGCTAGACTGGGAATCTCACTGCCCAGAGAGAGCTAGACTGCGAATTTCACTGCCCAGAGAGAGCTAGACTGCGAATCTCACTGCCCAGAGAGAGCTAGACTGCGAATCTCACTGCCCAGAGAGAGCTAGACTGCGAATCTCACTGGCCAGAGAGAGAGCTAGACTGCGAATCTCACTGCCCAGAGAGGACTAGACTGGGAATCTCACTGCCCAGAGAGAGCTAGACTGCGAATCTCACTGCCCAGAGAGAGCTAGACTGCGAATCTCACTGCCCAGAGAGGACTAGACTGGGAATTTCACTGCCCAGAGAGGACTAGACTGGGAATCTCACTGCCCAGAGAGAGCTAGACTGCGAATCTCACTGCCCAGAGAGGACTAGACTGGGAATTTCACTGCCCAGAGAGGACTAGACTGGGAATCTCACTGCCCAGAGAGAGCTAGACTGCGAATCTCACTGGCCAGAGAGAGCTAGACTGCGAATCTCACTGGCCAGAGAGAGCTAGACTGGGAATCTCACTGCCCAGAGAGGACTAGACTGCGAACTTCACTGCCCAGAGACAAGGACGGGTAAATCCACGAAGAAACCATGGATGAACAATTCTCACTGGCTGTTGCGGGAATCCAACCTAGGACCATCGTGGGGAATGGTTGGTCTCGAGACAAAACGCCGATCTCGAGACAGAGAGTTTGTGGGTTCAAATCCCGGCTGCACCAGTTAGGATTTTTAATTATGATTTCTCTCTGCGGCAAACACCCCTGGTCTCAGCAGCGAGGCCCGGCTTGAAACGTCAAATTACTCATGGACGGGAAAAATATGAGTACCTCTGAAGTCGGAGTTATCTGCCTGTGCGGCGAAGGACCCCTGTGCATACGGCTGCCAGGGAAAAACGGATTAACTCGCAAAATTCAGTTCCTAGTCTTCAGGGATTTTGCCAGATGTGAAAACTGGCAAAAGGCGAAACAAAACAAAAAACAAAACAAAAAACAAAACAAAAAAAACCTAGGACTCTCTTGTTTAAGGGCCAAGTACTTATATAATTAAAAGATGGATTGATGGGATTTTAGAAGCGCTTGGAAATAGCAGCAGAGGCCAAAAGATAGCTCAGTGGTTAGTGAACTGGACTACACAAGGACAAGAGGTAGGGTTCGATCCCAACCGACGGCTTCCGGGTTCACCCAGCCTTTAATGGGTACCGGTTTTTTATTTTTTTCTGGGAAAGTAAAGTGGTACGGGCGTAATACCGACTACATTACCCCAAAAATCATGTGCTGAAGGTCTGTAAAATTTGTGGTCACTAACACTATGTTCCCTATACGCCACTTGGCGTGACGGGGGTACTTTACTTTTGCCTTTTTTTTAGAGCTGAAAAAGAAAACAAATGTGAAATAGAAGATGAAGAAGAATATTTAGTTCAAACATTTTAAACTGATTCTTGGTGAAAGTAAGGATGATGTAGGGGTTTTTTCATAATTGTTAAATAACACTGGGATGGTACTACTTTCAAATAAATTAAAAGACTGCAGCTGTTAAATAACGATATTTCTTCTTTCTTTCTAGCTTGTGATGATTATTGAAATAATTGACTCTTCGTCAACCGTCATTAAAAGAATGTTAAATGGACGTAGATGAGTTGTATTATGGTTTTCAGTTGAACAGTGATATTTTGATATTTACGCTTTTCGACCAAACATATCCGACTTCAGCAAAGCATTTTTAAGGACGAGGTTGCCTTCTATTTTCGAACCTTACTCATTTGGTAAGACTGACAGGTTAGTCTGTTTCTAGGGGCACCACGAAGAGGTGGAGCAGTGTCTGAATGGTTCTGATTCACCGATTCTGTCGCAAGCTTCCAGCTCTTTCTCTCTCAGGGTGCTTGCCTCCTGATGATGTTCTACAGCTAATCTAAGGGTTAGATATCTCTTTGCTTCCCTCTATCTCTTCCTTCCGCTATTTTCCCAGTTGTCACAATATATTCCAGTTGTTTCCTTCTCATTACATGGCCAAAAAATGATGATTGTTTCTTCCTAATATTGGAAATTACCTCTCTTTTTGCTTTCACCTCTCTCAGAACATCTTCATTACTCTTCTTAGCTGTCCATGGTATTCTCAACATTCTTCTGTAAAACCACATTTCTACAGACTCCAGTGTTTTTCTTGTCCGTTGTCCTATTGTCCATGATTTACATCCACATGTTAAGACTTGCTCTACACAACATTTAAGAACTACCTCCCTTAAATAACGTTTAAGAAACTACAGTTGTAAAGTACTACTAAATTGTAACATGATAAGATCTATGCATTTGCTCAGTGACTACCTAGGACTTCTACTAATAAAGTAAATTCATTTTTATTATTTTATTTCCTGTATCAACTTTAATCAGTTTCTTATTCGAAATTTGCTGGTGCGCTGCCGGGGCTTGAAGGCGGTGTAAAGAATCGTAGCGTTGTTTCCTACCAGGTATATACCTACCTCGTGAGAGGTGACTCAGGATGGCATGGGGTTGGTCCTTTACAGTAAAATGAATAAGCTGCAAAAACGTCATAAACATGGAGGAAGCCAACTGAGAGTATTACACGGCAGGTCCTTTTTTTTGGAATCCCCAGGGGAAAAGACAAAGAGGAAGATCAAAGTATTCGTGGAGAAGACAGAAGGAGGCAGAGATGAAGATGCTGGGGAAGATATGGAATGATCTTAAAAGAATGGCAAGAAACAGAACGGCTTGGAAAGTGTTTGTTGAAGACCGATGCTTCACAAGGAGCTGAAAGTGTTTGTTGAAGACTTATGTTCCACAGGGAGCTGAAAGTGTTTGTTGAAGACCTATGCTTCACAGGGAGCTGAAAGTGTTTGTTGAAGACT
The DNA here is from genome assembly GCA_032433765.1 of Megaustenia siamemsis. Lineage (NCBI taxonomy): Eukaryota > Metazoa > Mollusca > Gastropoda > Stylommatophora > Ariophantidae > Megaustenia > Megaustenia siamemsis. The sequence goes on along the minus strand of JAVIAB010000145.1, from coordinate 44,290,428 downwards.
TATGTTCCACAGGGTGCTGAAAGTGTTTGTTGAAGACCTATGCTCTATAGGGAGCTGAAGGTGATTGTTGAAGATCTATGCTCCATAGGGAGCTGACTGAAGGTGTTTGTTGAAGACCTATGCTCCATAGGGAGTTGAAAGTGTTTGTTGAAGATCTCTATTCCACAGGGAGCTGAAAGTGTTTGTTGAAGATCTATGCTCCATAGGGAGCTGACTGAAGGTGTTTGTTGAAGACCTATGCTCCACAGGGAGCTGACTGAAGGTGTTTGTTGACGACATAAAATAGAAGAGTGCAGTTACATTATATTTCCCTTGCGTATCCTTTCGTTTCTTTATATTGTTTTCTGAAGAAAGCCGTATGAAGGCCGAAACATCAATGACCTGTATTATCCTCCTATGTAAAGCTGTCACCATACACAATGTAAAACCCGTTCCCAACGTACCAGCTTTACCTCAGCACTGCAATTAATTGCCTCTTCTCTATAACCTTAATAAAGCAAAGAACCCCCGTCACGCCAAGTAGCGTATAGGGAATATGGTGTTAGTGACCATACATTTTACAGACCTTCGGCACATGATTTTTGGGGTAATGTGGTCGGTATTAGGCCCGTACCGCTTTACTTTCCAAGAAAAATATCCAGTACCCATTCAAGGCTGGGTGAACCCGGAAGCCGCTATAACCTTAATTACTTGATTTCAATTGTCAGCGATGAAAGCTCAAAACCTAAAATATTGGCTAGAATGGCGCAAACTTAAGTAGTCATTGAGAGACTAACACATTTCTAGAAATATAAGGACATAACTCTTGGCTCTAAAATCAGGCTGATGAGCTCCCTTGCTATATCAGTTGTTCTATACATTTGTGAAACGTTGAACCTCACAGCAGAGCTACAGAAGAACATACAAGCTATGAAGATGAATTGTTGTTGTAAGGTTCTTGACATCTCTTACTTAGATCGTATCACAAATGTTGTTGTAAGGTTCTTGACATCTCTTACTTAGATCGTATCACAAATGTTGTTGTAAGGCTTTTGACATCTCTTACTTAGATCGTATCACAAATGTTGTTGTAAGGCTCTTGACATCTCTTACTTAGATCGTATCACAAATGTTGTTGTAAGGCTTTTGACATCTCTTACTTAGATCGTATCACAAATGTTGTTGTAAGGCTCTTGACATCTTTTACTTAGATCGTATCACAAATGAAAAAGTTCGCTGAAAGATACAAAAAGCAGCCGGAGAACGTGTTGATTGTTTGATCTATCGTGCAGAAATACAAAAATGAAATGGTAGCAGTAGTCGTAGTAGTAGTAGTACCAGAAGTAGTAGCAGTAGTAGTAGTAGTTGAAGTTGTAGCAGTAGTAGTAGTAGTTGAAGAAGTAGCAGTAGTAGTAGTAGTTGAAGTAGTAGCAGTAGTAGCAGTAATAGCAGTAGTAGTTGAAGTAGTAGCAGCAGTAGTTGAAGTAGTAGCAGTAGTAGTTGAAGTAGTAGTAGTAGTAGTAGTTGAAGAAGTAGCAGTAGTAGTTGTAGTAGTAGCAGTAGTAGTTGAAGTTGTAGCACTAGTAGTAGTAGTTGAAGAAGTAGCAGCAGTAGTTGAAGTAGTAACAGTAGTAGTTGAAGTTGTAGCAGTAGTAGTAGTAGTTGAAGAAGTAGCAGTAGTAGTAGTAGTTGAAGTAGTAGCAGTAGTAGTAGTAGTTGAAGTAGTAGCAGTAGTAGTTGAAGTAGTAGCATTAGTAGTTGAAGTAGTAGCAGTAGTAGCAGTAATAGCAGTAGTAGTTGAAGTAGTAGCAGCAGTAGTTGAAGTAGTAGCAGTAGTAGTTGAAGTAGTAGCAGTAGTAGTAGTAGTTGACGTAGTAGCAGTAGTAGTTGTAGTAGTAGCAGTAGTAGAAGTAGTAGCAGAAGTAGTTGAAGTAGTTGTAGTAGTAGCGGTAGTAGAAGTAGTAGCAGTAGTAGTTGAAGTAGTAGCAGTAGTAGTTGAAGTAGTAGTAGCAGTAGTAGTAGTAGTAGTAGCAGTAGTAGTTGAAGTAGTAGCGGTTGTAGTTGAAGTAGTAGCAGTAGTAGTTGAAGTAGTAGCAGTAGTAGTTGAAGTAGTAGCAGTAGTAGTAGAAGTAGTAGCAGTAGTAGTTTAAGTAGTAGCAGTAGTAGTTGAAGTAGTAGCAGTAGTAGTTGAAGTAGTAGCAGTAGTAGTTGAAGTAGTAGCAGTAGTAGTTGAAGTAGTAGCAGTAGTAGTTGAAGTAGTAGTTCAGTAGTAGTATTAGTATAATACCCATGTATCTTAGTGCTTAGCACACTACTATATGGATCCGAAACCTGGACAACATACTCAAACCAGGAAAAAAGACTAAATGTCTTCCACATGCGATGTGTCCGCAAAATAATGCACATCAAATGGTAAGACAAAATAACCAACTTAACTGTCCTGCAACGTGCTAAGACCCTAACAATCATGTCGATGCTCAGAAGTCGAAGGCTAAGATGGCTGGGGCATGTCCAACGGATGGAAGAAAAACGCATTCCTAGGCAAATACTATATGGTGAGCTAAAACACGGAAAACGACAAATCGGCAGACCTAAACTACGATATAGAGATATCTGCAAATCATCTCTGAATGACTTCTCCATCTGTGAAAACGACTGGCAACATCTGGCAAGTGATCGCACATCATGGAGAGCATGTATAAGGAACGGTATAACAACATTTGAGACTGTGCTAAGACAGGACTTAGAAGAGAAGAGACTCATGAAAAAGGATGGTAAACCCTGTGGACCAGCGAGCCTGACCTGTTCATTATGTGACCGCGTGTGTTTGTCAAACATTGGTAGAATTAGCCACGAGAGAAGCTGTTCGGCAAAAACAATACCTCAAAAAAATACGCAATAGCCTCCACTAGACCGTCTGACAAGACGAAAAGGGCCATATATATATATATGTATCTGCAAAAATTCTGCTGGCACTAATTGTACAAAGAACAGGGCGGACGCCCGCAAACTTAACGAAATTGGACAGGTACCCCAAACTCAAACAGTTTGAGACCCTTTGACTCTCCACACACATACCTTCACATCTTCCTTTCACCTGTTTCCTCTGACACATCACTTCTCCTTCTTCCTTCATTCCTTCAGGAGAGATAACCTTGCCAGGTTCTGTCTTAAATCTGGCATTCCAACAAAGAACATACTCTCAGACTAAAATGCTATCTTAGGTGTGTCTGTCACATGGTACAGAGCACGATATAGATTACTTGCTACCTGAAATAATCAATTCCGTCTGCAAGAACAAAAAATCCTTCTTCAGCGACACCTTCATCTTCTTCCTCTACTTCTTCTTCTTCTTCCTCTTTTTTCCTTCCTCACTTGCCTTTCAGCGTAGCGATATAATTTGCTGTCTTTTGCTGTTATCTACGTCTCTGCTGCTGTTATGTTTCCTAATGCTTCTAGTATTCCGTCGATCCCTCTTTTTCGTGGTCGACACTTGTGTCTCGCAACGTTTATTTAGGGCTCTCACCCAACAAGTGTTAACAGATCTCTCACCCAACAAGTGCTAACAGATCTCTCACCCAACAAGTACTAACAGATCTCTCACCCAACAAGTACTAACAGATCTCTCACCCAACAAGTACTAACAGATCTCTCACCCAACAAGTACTAACAGATCTCTCACCCAACAAGTACTAATATATCACTCACCCAACAAGTACTAATATATCACTCACCCAACAAGTACTAACAGATCTCTCACCCAACAAGTGCTAACAGATCTCTCACCCAACAAGTACTAATATATCTCTCACCCAACAAGTACTAACAGATCTCTCACCCAACAAGTACTAACAGATCTCTCACCCAACAAGTACTAAAAGATCTCTCACCCAACAAGTGCTAACAGATCTCTCACCCAACAAGTACTAACAGATCTCTCACCCAACAAGTACTAACAGATCTCTCACCCAACAAGTACTAACAGATCTCTCACCCAACAAGTACTAACAGATCTCTCACCCAACAAGTACTAACAGATCTCTCACCCAACAAGTGCTAACAGATCTCTCACCCAACAAGTACTAAAAGATCTCTCACCCAACAAGTACTAACAGATCTCTCACCCAACAAGTACTAACAGATCTCTCACCCAACAAGTGCTAACAGATCTCTCACCCAACAAGTACTAAAAGATCTCTCACCCAACAAGTACTAAAAGATCTCTCACCCAACAAGTACTAAACGATCTCTCACCCAACAAGTACTAAAAGATCTCTCACCCAACAAGTACTAAAAGATCTCTCACCCAACAAGTACTAAAAGATCTCTCACCCAACAAGTACTAAAAGATCTCTCACCCAACAAGTACTAACATATCTCTCACCCAACAAGTACTAAAAGATCTCTCACCCAACAAGTACTAAAAGATCTCTCACCCAACAAGTACTGAAATATCTCTCACCCAACAATTACTGAAATATCTCTCACCCAACAAGTACTGAAAGATCTCTCACCCAACAAGTACTAAAAGATCTCTCACCCAACAAGTACTAAAAGATCTCTCACCCAACAAGTACTGAAATATCTCTCACCCAACAATTACTGAAATATCTCTCACCCAACAATTACTGAAATATCTCTCAACCAACAAGTACTAAAAGATCTCTCACCCAACAAGTACTGAAAGATCTCTCACCCAACAAGTACTGAAAGATCTCTCACCCAACAAGTACTGAAAGATCTCTCACCCAACAAGTACTGAAAGATCTCTCACCCAACAAGTACTGAAAGATCTCTCACCCAACAAGTACTGAAAGATCTCTCACCCAACAAGTACTGAAAGATCTCTCACCCAACAAGTACTGAAAGATCTCTCACCCAGCAAGAACGTAAATATTTCTCACCCAAGTTTTCAAAGACATGACGTCATCTACAACCATCATAGATAAGGTCAGAATGTTCTATTGAGACTGAGGTCAGGACACAGCAGACTTGGACAACACATTTCACAAACTCAGACTTAGAGATTATAACCTTTAACCCTGTGGTCAACTTCCGGAAACTCAGAAAGGACTGAATCAGTTCAGTGGATAGCATCATACGGTGGCCTCTCTGTAAACGAGAAAAAAATAATAAACTAGCAAAAACAGATGGGAGCCTTCAAAAGAACAAACAATCCCTGCGTCTCGAAAGGTAACGACCGTGGGCTCTGGAGTACAATTACTTAATGTAATAAATATGACAAGCAAAAAATATGGACTAGATATGAATATCAAAAAGACTAAAATTATGATCATAAACAAAGAAAATTCTCAAGACCTACAATTAAATATCAAAGTTGAAGGAATACATCTGGAGACAGTCCAGAGCTACAACTACCTGGGACATACTATAACCAGTGATGGAAAATATACAATTGAAATAAACAAAAGAATAGCTATGGCAAAAAGTAACTTTAATGCCATGAAAAATATACTATCATCAAAATAAATAACACTAGGGCTAAAACTAAGAATAGCAAAATGTTACATCTTCTCAGTATTCCTGTATGGTGCAGAAACATGGACATTAAACAAGAAAACAGAACAGAAAATTAAAGCCTTTGAAATGTGGATTTATAGAAGAATATGTAGAATTAGATGGAAAGAAAAGAAAACAAACGATGAAGTTTTAAAACAACTAAAAATGAAAAGAGAACTACTAAACACAATTAGAACAAGACAAATGAAATTTTGGGGGCATCTTAGACACAACAGCCTAGTAAAGGTAATATTGGAAGGGAAAATAAAACGTAAAAGAGGTAGAGGCAGACCAAGACTAATATGGACGAGTAACAGCAAAAGATGGACAAGTCAACCTATGACAATCTTCAGCATCAAAGCAAGAGACAGAGTGAAATGGCGCTACATGGTAGCCAACCTTCGATGCGGAGATGGCACTTATTGATGATGAAGATGCTGTAGAGTTTGGTTCTAGCGGTAAGGCGCTGTGCCGGGTAGAGTTCTATCCTGCTTCGGAACATCATTTTTAGTTTAGTTTTTGTTTTTTCTTCTTCTTCTTCTACATTTCAGTTCACTAAGGTGCATAGGTCTTCAACAAACACTTTTAGCTCCCTGTGGAGCATATGTCTTCAACAAACACTTTTAGCTCCCTGTGGAGCATATGTCTTCAACAAACACTTTTAGCTCCCAGTGGAGCATATGTCTTCAACAAACACTTTCAGCTCCCTGTGGAGCATATGTCTTCAACAAACACTTCCAGCTCCCTGTGGAGCATATGTCTTCAACAAACACTTCCAGCTCCCTGTGGAGCATAGGTCTTCAACAAACACTTCCAGCTCCCTGTGAAGCATGGGTCTTCAACAAACACTTTCAGCTCCCAGTGGAGCATATGTCTTCAACAAACACTTTCAGCTCTCTGTAGAGCATATGTCTTCCACAAACACTTCCAGCTCCCTGTGGAGCATATGTCTTCAACAAACACTTTCAGCTCCCTGTGGAGCATATCTCTTCAACAAACAGTTTTTGCTCCCTGTGGAGCATAGGTCTTCAACAAACACTTTCAGCTCCCAGTGGAGCATAGGTCTTCAACAAACACTTTTAGCTACCTGTGGAGCATAGGTCTTCAACAAACACTTTTAGCTCCCTGTGGAGCATAGGTCTTCAACAAACACTTTCAGCTCCCTGTGGAGCATAGGTCTTCAACAAACACTTTCAACTCCCTGTGGAGCATAGGTCTTCAACAAACACTTTTAGCTCCCTGTGGAGCATAGGTCTTCAACAAACACTTTCCATGCAGTTATATTTTTTGCCATTCTCCTAAGATCATTCTATGTCTTCCCCATCATCGTATTCTCTGCTTCCATCCGTCTTCTCCAAGAATAGTTGGTCTTCCTCTTTGTCTTTTTCCTTGGGGATTCCAAGAAAAGGCATGTTGTGTAATACTCTCAGTTGGCTTCCACAGTGTGTGTCATATCCAGCGTCATCGACTTCGCTGTATCTCTTTATCCACTGGTATTTGAATGGGGTATTTCCATATTTCTATGTTAGTGATTTTGTCCTGCTATTTCGATCTCTTTATTCTGCGCAAGCATCCATTAATGAAGGTCTCAATCCTCATGATTGTCATCCCTTTGTGTAGGACAAGGTTCAATTCTGCTTTGGACCATCTATTGTTCTTATCTTTTTGTTCTATTGTTGATTATTAGTGATTTTATTCCAAGTGTTGTAAACCTCTTCCCGCATAAATGATTCGCTATCTCCTGAAAGTGCGCTCTGAGAGGGTTTTCCAGTAAACAACCCAAAACCTGTGACGTCACGAACTATGCGAACTATAGACGACTGACTTCATTTTTGCCACAAATGTTCCAGCCCACTATGCTGAAAACACGTCACAGCTATTGGTTGGTTACCCCCTCAGCCGACAGGCTCAGATATACGGTGGCGACGTACTACTCATCCATATATAGCCCTTTCGTCTTGTCAGACGGTCTAGTGGAGGTTATTGTGTATATGGCCCTTTCGTCTTGTCAGACTGTCTAGTAGAGGTTATTGTGTATATGGCCCTTTTCGTCTTGTCAGACTGTCTAGTAGAGGTTATTGTGTATATGGCCCTTTTCGTCTTGTCAGACGGTCTAGTAGAGGTTGTTGTGTATATGGCCCTTTTCGTCTTGTCAGACTGTCTAGTAGAGGTTATTGTGTATATGGCCCTTTCGTCTTGTCAGACTGTCTAGTAGAGGTTATTGTGTATATGGCCCTTGTCGTCTTGTCAGACGGTCTAGTAGAGGTTATTGTGTATATGGCCCTTTCGTCTTGTCAGACGGTCTAGTAGAGGCTATTGTGTATTTTTTGAGGTTTTGTTTTTGTCGAACAGCTTCTCTCGTACCTAATTCTACCAATGTTTGACAAACACACACGGTCACAGAATGAACAAGTCAGGCCCACTGATCAACAGGGTTTTCCATCCTTTTTCAGAAGTCTTTTCTCTTCTAAGTTTTGCCTTAGCACAGTCTCAAATGATTCTATACCATTCCTTATACATGCTCTCCATGATGTGCGATCACTTACCAGATGTCCTCAGACATTTTCACAGATGGAGAAGTCATTCAGAGATGATTTACAGATATCTCTATATCGTAGTTTAGGTCTGCCGATTTGTCTTTTTCCGTGTGTTAGTTCGCCATATAGTATTTGCATGGGGATGCGTTTTTCTTCCATTCGCTGGACATGCTCCAGCCATCTTAGTCTCCGACATCTGAGCATCGACATGATTGTTGGGGTATTAGAACGTTGCAGGACAGTTAAGTTGGTTACTTTGTCCTGCCATTTGATGTGCATTATTCCGCGGAGACATCGTATGTGGAAGACATTTAGTCTTTTTTCCTGGTTTGAGTATGGTGTCCAGGTTTCAGATCCCTATAATAGTGTGCTAAGCACACAAGTTTGATATATTAAAAGTTTGGTCTTCAGTGTTAAATGTTCCGCTGTTCTTTCTTGCTTACAGTACTTGATGGTTAAATGTTCCGCTGTTCTTTCTTGCTTACAGTACTTGATGGTTAAATGTTCCGCTGTTCTTTCTTGCTTACAGTACTTGATGGTTAAATGTTCTGCTGTTCTTTCTTACTTACAGTACTTGATGGTTAAATGTTCCGCTGTTCTTTCTTGCTTACAGTACTTGATGGTTAAATGTTCCGCTGTTCTTTCTTGCTTACAGTACTTGATGGTTAAATGTTCCACTATTCTTTCTTACTTACAGTACTTGCTGGTTAAATGTTCCGCTGTTCTTTCTTGCTTACAGTACTTGCTGGTTAAATGTTCCGAAAATAGCTCAGGAGATATTTACATTCGCACAAGATCAGATGGCTCTCTATTCAACTTACCACGACTAAGAGCAAAAACGCATCCATAACTATCTATATATTTACAAAGACCTACGGGCTGACAGGAAATCCCCGGAAGACCTCTAACGAAAGTGACGTTTTCAGATTAACGAGCAGGAGCGATTGTGCGTAGAGTGACGTCATTTGTATATAACTTGAGTTATTGAATTTTTAGCGTGTCATCATCATTGGACTCCAAATATGTCCATAGGTGCTCAGATCCCCTCCTCAGCAAGCCCCTCAGTGTCCAGCGACTGACGACTCCAGTTCTGTGTTGGTTGATAAGTCTTCTTACACGCCCACTAAGTTTCTCATTTCTGGCTGTGCCCATCTTAATTCCCATCTCTTTCATCCGAAGGAGTGACGTGGATCTGTGTTTGTCGAAGTCCTGTGCCCTTCCCATATCTCGGAGGGCATTGATGATGTCCGCCCGATCAATTCGTTGACCGTCCTCAACAAAAGCGCAGTTAGCCAACCTGTCCGCTCTTTCATTTCCCCGTACTCCCGCATGTCCTGGGACGTAGACAAAAGGTGACCTTACGTATTTTTACTTCTGCAATGACTCTAACCATTGCATGCGTACAGAGCCCGCCTCCACTATAACTCGAATAGCTGATTACGTCATGCTAGTTGGAGGGTTCCCCTATTTTATTTTCTTGCCTTAGTAAATCTATGAAGCATGCATGTCCTAGTTGAATGCTCTCCCCTTCCAGGAAGATAAGTTAATTCCCGGAGTGAGCTGGTTGGAGAGAATCATAAATCTGCTATAATTGACACGTGGTTAAAATGGCCGCTGAGCTATTAATAGACATTATACAGGGGAAGAATTGGTGAAACAGTAATGTTGAACCTACGTTCTTGACTCGGGGTGGATTTGATGAAACAGTAATGTTGAACCTACGTTCTTGACCCGGGTAAGAATTGATGAAACAGTAATGTTGAACCTACGTTCTTGACTCGGGGAAGATTTGATGAAACAGTAATGTTGAACCTACGTTCTTGACTCGGGGAAGAATTGATGAAACAGTAATGTTGAACCGACGTTCTTGACTCGGGGAAGAATTGATGAAACAGTAATGTTGAACCTACGTTCTTGACTCGGGGAAGATTTGATGAAACAGTAATGTTGAACCTACGTTCTTGACTCGGGGAAGATTTGATGAAACAGTAATGTTGAACCTACGTTCTTGACTCGGGGAAGATTTGATGAAACAGTAATGTTGTACCTACGTTCTTGACTCGGGGAAGAATTGATGAAACAGTAATGTTGAACCTAAGTTCTTGACTCGGGGAAGAATTGATGAAACAGCAATGTTGAACCTACGTTCTTGACTCGGGGAAGAATTGATGAAACAGTAATGTTGAACCTAAGTTCTTGACTCGGGGAAGAATGGATGAAACAGTAATGTTGAACCTACGTTCTTGACTCGGGGAAGAATGGATGAAACAGTAATGTTGAACCTACGTTCTTGACGCGGGGAAGAATGGATGAAACAGTAATGTTGAACCTACGTTCTTGACTCGGGGAAGAATGGATGAAACAGTAATGTTGAACCTAAGTTCTTGACTCGGTATAGATCAAGGGTAAAAACTATTACATTAAATATAATAGGAAATAAATCAAAGCGTTATAGTAGTAGTTAGTAGCTTGCATTAAGGTGATCAGACGTCCTGTATTACCTGGGTTTGACCTTTTGTCCCGGATTTTGATTTTTTGTCCCGGATTTTAACCTTTTTCCCCAGATTTTGACGTTCTGTCCCGGGTTTTGACCTTTTGTCCCAAATTTTGAACTTTCGTCCCGATTTTGACCTTTTGTCCTTGATTTTGATCTTTTGTCCCGGATTTTGACCGTTTGTCCCGGATTTTCTGCGCTCCGGTCCGATGACCGGAGAGCAGAGGTGCCAATCAGATAAGTTGTCGGGCTCCAAAACAGGAGAAAGCGGGTTCAAATCCCGGTAGGGTCAAAAGTTTTCTTTTCTATCGGGGGTGAAATACAAACTCAGACCTGCACACCACGTGGCGCCTGCAATGAACAAAGCGGCCATTATTATCCGGTTCTTCAATTCAACCCTCTCCAACCTTTTCTCTACCCACTGGCAGATCCAAGTTATGGGAAAATGCTGGAAAGCTTGTTTTTTTTTTTAGTCCGAGGTGTCTATTTACCCCGAAACTGGCCATTCTTCTTTTTCTTCTATCCTTCCTGCATTGCCGTTGACATCGAGGGGAGATACAATCTGCGATTCTTTGCTCTTCTGTTGGCCTCTTCTGGTGTTATCCCTCCTAGTGACTCTAGTATTCCCTTTATCCATCTCTTTCTCAGTCTTCCTCTTAATCTGGCGTTTTCGTAGCGTTTGTTTATGGCTCTTTGAGTCATTGTTAGTTCTTTAAAATTGTTTTTAAACAAACCTGTCCGACATTTTTTGTGTCTGTATAATCAAGCGCTAACATCATCAAGCGCTAACATCATCAAGCGCTAACATCATCAAGCGCTAACATCATCAAGCGCTAAACATAAAAAAAATGACGATAAACATTTTCAGGAGGACGTGAACTTCCGGTCAATATGGTGGATAGGCGGCAGGAAATATTCAAGGCTATGTCTGAAAAGTGTTCCTTGCTGCAATTTCCTTATATTCCAAGTCCGGCTTGTTGCAGGAGCTACTGAGTTAAGTGCTCTAAACACACCGTGAGCTGTGTGTTTCATCCGTTTTAATCGTGTTTCGATACTCCGACTGCGTACGACGATATCATATGACTAGGAACAGTTGGCTGTGTTCACTTTCGGTGCGGTTTCGCCTTATATCTTTTGGCGTGTGCTGAGTCTGTTATGATGGGTCCTTCAGCTACTTTTCTTTGTTTGGGAGATGAGATAGAAATTTGAATGATTCCACTGGCACAGGCGGTTAAGAAATTATGGATTTTAATTCGTTTTCAGTGATGCGGGGGCCTTCCATAACAATAACAATAACAATCATGTGCTATAAAAATATATGAAAAATGAGAATACCATGGACAGCTAAGAAGAGTAATGAAAACGTTCTGAATGAGGCCATAGAAAAATAGGGATAATTTTCAATATTAGGAAGAAACAATCATCATTTTTTGGCCATGTAATGAGAAGGGAACAGCTGTAATATATTGTGACAACTGGGAAAATTGAGGGACGAAGAGATAGAGGGAAGCAAAGAGAAAAGATACCAGACAGCTTAAGAGAATGGCTTGACAGAAGGTCAACAACCGAAATGATAAATAGCTGTCGAGATCGAAAGTTATGGAGAGACATGATCACCTATGCCAGCAGGCCCGGTACTTGATGAATGTGATGATGAAAAAATGTATGTGATTTATCATGAAAATGACTTTAATTCACGAAGAATTGTTGTTATATGTTATTTTCAATAATTATGGTAACAATATAAAAACCATGCCTTTGTATATGCCCATGCATAAATACCCAGAAAAAAAATCCAGTACCCATTATAGGCTGGGTGAACCGGAAGCCGTCGGTTTGGATCGAACCCTACCTCTTGTCCTTTGTAGTCCAGTTCACTAACCACTGAGCTATCGTGGCTCCCTACCTGTCCATATATTTATTTATATTTTGCCATAGTAAGTAAAGTAAAGTACCCCCGTCACGCCAAGTGGCGTATAGGGAAATATGGTGTTAGTGACCCTATATTTTACAGACCTTCAGCACATGATTTTTGGGGTAATGTGGTCGGTATTACGCCCGTGCTGCTTTACTTTCCCAGAAAAAATCATGTACCCATTTAAGGCTAGGTGAACCCGGACCCCGTCGGCTGGGATCGAACCCTACCCCTTGTCCTTTGTAGTCCAGTTCACTAACCAGCGGCTCCCAAGCTCTATGCTAATTCTGGCCACCGTCTTTTTCGTCCCCTCTCTCCGCCATTTTTTAGATCTGTGTTGTGTTTCCTTAACTTATGTATTTAATTTGAATTATTTGTTTGTTTTAAACCACTTACTCAGATGAAATGTGTCAGACGAATAACAAGAAAAAAGCCTGAGAGATAAGATCAGAAATGAAGAACTGAGAAAAAAGCTAGGAATAGCTCCCGCCATAGAATATATAAGGAATTAACAGATAAAATGGTTTGGCCACGTGACAGGGCAGAAAGAAGCAACACAACACAACGAGCCTTCAATAAACGTTGCGAGATCACCAGACCCAAGGGCCGAACACGAAAAAGATGGACTGACGGAATATTAGTAAAACTAGGAAACACAACAGCAACAGGGGAGCACAGAAGAGCAAAAGACCGCGAATTATATCTCCCCTCGGTTAGGATTTTTATTTATAATTTCTCTCTGCGGCAACCACCCCTGGTCTCAACAGCGAGACCCGGCTTGAAACCTTAATTACTCATGGACGTGTAAAATATGAGTACCTCCGAAGACGGAGTTATCTGCCTGAGCGGCGAGGAATCCCTGTGCACACAGCTGCTAGGGAAAAGTGGATTAACACACAAAATTCAGTTCCCAGTCTCTATGGACTTTGTCAGAGGTGAAAGCTGGCAAACGTAAAACAAAACAAAAAATAAAAATAAAAAAATTATCCCTCCACGCTGAACTGCAAATGAGGAAGAAAAGAAGTAGAAGAAGATATAACGTTTTGCCGCAGTGATGTATAGTTAAGAGTTTGGTCTATTTTGATTGAAAACGTTCCACGAGAGTTAAAGTGTTGATTATAGATACATCAGCTTTACCCACTAAGCGCTTTTTGCCACCGTTAGACTCCTTAGTCTCTCAATGTAGACATCACCAGCCGTCATGCAAAACTTTTCTTAAAGAATGAGCAACGAACTTGGTGATGGCAACTTGATAAGACAGAAAGATCAAAACACAATGTGTCTGTCTGTCTGACTGTTTGTCTGTCTGTTTGTTTGTCTGTCTGTCTGTCTGTCCGTCTGTCTGTATGTTTGTCTATCTGTATGTCTGTCTGTCTCTCTGTCCGTCCGTCTGTCTATCCGTCTGTCTGTCCGTCTGTCTGTCTGTCCGTCCGTCCGTCCGTCTGTCTGTTCGTCCGTCCGTCCATTTGTCTGTCTGTCCGTCCATTTGTCTGTCTGTCTGTCTTTCTATCTATCTATCTATCTATCTATCTATCTATCTATCTATCTATCTATCTATCTATCTATCTATCTATCTATCTATCTATCTATCTATCTATCTATCTATCTATCTATCTATCTATCTATCTATCTATCTATCTATCTATCTATCTATCTATCTATCTATCTATCTATCTATCTATCTATCTATCTATCTATCTATCTATCTATCTTTCTTTCTTTTTTCTCTTTCTATATTTCTTCTTTCTTTCTTTCTTTTTTTTTTTTCTTTCTTTCTTTCTTTCTTTCTTTCTCTTTCTTTTTGTCTTTGTCTTTATTTCTGTATTACTTTCCTTTTCTTTCTTTCATTCTCTTTCTTTCTTTCTATGTTTCTTTCTTTCTGGCTGTCTGTATTACTTTCCTTCTCTTTTTTCTGTATTACTTTCCTACTCTTTCTTCTTTCATTTCTTTCTTTCTTTCTGTATGACTTTCCTTCTCTTTGTTTCTGTATTACTTTCCTTCTCTTTCGTTCTTTCTGTATTACTTTCCTTCTCTTTCTTTCTTTCTTTCTTTCTTTCTATATGACTTTCCTTCTTTCATCTTCTTTCTTTCTCTCTCTCTCTCTCACTCTTTCTTTCTGTATTTATTATTTCTTCTTTCTTCACTTCCTCATTATCGAGAGTCAAGCCACACTCAGTACCAGAGCTGCCAGTGAGCCTATAGGCCATCTCATTCACGTGTACACCCCTCATCTCTGGACAGGCGGTAGAGACAGTTTATCTTATACTATAATCATCATTTGATACAGTCTTAATCGCTAAGAGTGAAAATGAGTTACAAGAAATGTTGGACATTATAGTGAAAGAAAGGAAAATTAAAGAACAATCTTAATAGAAAAAAGACAGAAGTAATGGTAACAACAAAGAAAAAGACATAACCTCAGTGCAAAATAAAGACAAGGGTAACAATATTAAAACAGGTAAATGAATTTAAATATCTGGGAACTTTGTTAACCTCAGACGGAAGATGTACAAAAGAGGTGAGATGCAGAATGGCTCAGGTAAAAGCAGCTTTCCAAAAAAAAATGAGGAAAATACTGTGCAATCCATTTTTGACAATAGAAACAAGAAAAAGAGTTCTTAAATGTTATGTAGAGCCAGTCTTAACATATGGATGTGAATCATGGACAATAGGACAACAGACAAGAAAATCACTGGAGTCTGTAAAAATGTGGTTTTACAGAAGAATGTTGAGAATACCATGGACAGCTAAGAAGAGTAATGAAAACGTTCTGAAAGAGGCCAAAGTAAAAAGGGAGCTAATTTCCAATATTAGGAAGAAACGATCATCATTTTTTGACCATGTAATGAGAAGAGAACAACTGGAATATATTGTGACAACTGGGAAAATTAAGGTACGAAGAGATTGAAGAAAGCAAAGAGAAAAAATACCAGACTGCTTAAGAGAATGGCTTGACAGAAGGTCAACAACAGAAATCATAAATAACTGTCGAGATCGAAAGTTTTGGAGAGACATAATCACCTACACCAGCAGGTCCGGTACTTGATGATGATGAATAATCATCATTGCTGCACTCTAAATGCACCCATAGGTGCTCCTCTTCTCGAAATACTGAGAACCTCCGAAGAGATCCCTGACGTATGAGCACAAACTGTGTTACACAGCATCAAATCCATAAATTGTACGGATACATTACTGGTCAGATTTCAATGCTTGCAATCTATCTTAAGATCAACATCTTCTATTATGTTATAATGCTGCATGGTGTCAGATCTGACACGCCATGGATCAGGCCTCTCTCAGAGTAGGTTCGTGCCAAGACAAACGCTCGTGTCTGGTTTAGTCATTATATTTAGTTTTATTCGGGGTTACAGGTCAGACTGTAGACAGGAAATGACGTCAACAGGAACGAATCTGGTAAACTAGCACCCCCCCCCCCCGAACACAGGTAATCCCAGGTAGAGGCGAGGCGCCCAAGGATAAATCTCGACGAGAAATGATAAGAGGAGTGATGTGTATGAGGAAGGAGGATCCAGAGAATGGCTTAGAGAGATCATATAGTTTGGCAAGAGTTCAAAAGATAAGAGAGAAGATGCGTACAAGAGAAAGGGCTATGTACACAGTACATATTAGGCGCCTGTTGCACATGATGAATATAGTGTTACTGTTACCTTCTCCTAGCATAAACTTTCGCTGTTTCCGTTCAAATTTGATCACAAATAAATCCGTTGGAAATCACTCGAATTTATGTTTACTTTGGGCATTGAAATTCGTTTATAATTTAAATTTCACTCCCATCGTAAACTGCATCGTGTTACCAGCAGAGTCACGCACCGGAATTTAGAATACCAAATGAAAACATGAGAAAAATGGTAGGAACAAAACCCTGACAAGAATATATAGAACAACAACTTAAATGGTTTGGCCACCTGGTCAGAATGAATCCTTACCAATTACCATCGAGGGCGTTGTTCTCGAGAATGCATGGAAAAAGACCAAGTGGAAGACCCACAAGAAGATGGATAGATGCAGGGACAGAGACATGTAACAACAAACGAAAATCACTAATTCAGATAGTTCGAGCAGCTCAAGAGCAACAAATGATATAAACCACGACACCTTTTAGGTATCAGTGAAAAGAGAAAAGAAGAAGATGGATTGATGCAGTGACAGAGACATGTAACAACAAAGGAAAATCACTAATTCAGACAGTTCGAGCAGCACAAGAACGACAAATGGTGTAACCACGACACCATTTAGGTATCAGTGAGAAGAGAAAAGAGGTAGAAGATGGATAGATGCAGTGATAGAGACATGTAACAACAAAGGAAAATCACTAATTCAGACAGTTCGAGCAGCTCAAGAACAACAAATGATATCACCACGACACCTTTCAGGTATCAGTGAGAAAGAGAAAAGAAGGAGATGGATAGATGCAGTGACAGAGACATGTAACAACAAAGGAAAATCACTAATTCAGACAGTTCGAGCAGCTCAAGAGCAACAAATGATATAAACCACGACACCTTTTAGGTATCAGTGAGAAGAGAAAAGAGGAAGAAGATGGATAGATGCAGTGATAGAGACATGTAACAACAAAGGAAAATCACTAATTCAGACAGTTCGAGCAGCTCAAGAGCAACAAATGATATAAACCACGACACCTTTTAGGTATCAGTGAGAAAGAGAAAAGAAGAAGATGGATAGATGCAGTGATAGAGACATGTAACAACAAAGGAAAATCACTAATTCAGACAGTTCGAGCAGCTCAAGAGCAACAAATGATATAAACCACGACACCTTTTAGGTATCAGTGAGAAAGAGAAAAGAAGAAGATGGATAGATGCAGTGATAGAGACATGTAACAACAAAGGAAAATCACTAATTCAGACAGTTCGAGCAGCTCAAGAGCAACAAATGATATAAACCACGACACCTTTTAGGTATCAGTGAGAAAGAGACAAGAAGAAGATGGATAGATGCAGTGATAGAGACATGTAACAACAAAGGAAAATCACTAATTCAGACAGTTCGAGCAGCTCAAGAGCAACAAATGATATAAACCACGACACCTTTTAGGTATCAGTGAGAAAGAGACAAGAAGAAGATGGATAGATGCAGTGATAGAGACATGTAACAACAAAGGAAAATCACTAATTCAGACAGTTCGAGCAGCTCAAGAGCAACAAATGATATAAACCACGACACCTTTTAGGTATCAGTGAGAAAGAGACAAGAAGAAGATGGATCGATGCTGTGACAGAGACATGTAACAACAAAGGAAAATCACTAATTCAGACAGTTCGAGCAGCTCAAGAGCAACAAATGATATAAACCACGACACCTTTTAGGTATCAGTGAGAAAGAGACAAGAAGAAGATGGATCGATGCTGTGACAGAGACATGTAACAACAAAGGAAAATCACTAATTCAGACAGTTCGAGCAGCTCAAGAGCAACAAATGATATAAACCACGACACCTTTTAGGTATCAGTGAGAAAGAGAAAAGAAGAAGATGGATAGATGCAGTGATAGAGACATGTAACAACAAAGGAAAATCACTAATTCAGACAGTTCGAGCAGCTCAAGAGCAACAAATGATATAAACCACGACACCTTTTAGGTATCAGTGAGAAAGAGACAAGAAGAAGATGGATAGATGCAGTGATAGAGACATGTAACAACAAAGGAAAATCACTAATTCAGACAGTTCGAGCAGCTCAAGAGCAACAAAAGATATAAACCACGACACCTTTTAGGTATCAGTGAGAAAGAGACAAGAAGAAGATGGATAGATGCAGTGATAGAGACATGTAACAACAAAGGAAAATCACTAATTCAGACAGTTCGAGCAGCTCAAGAGCAACAAATGATATAAACCACGACACCTTTTAGGTATCAGTGAGAAAGAGACAAGAAGAAAGAAGAAGTTAACTTCCTCTTATTCTTCTTTCCAACCTCATTTGTCGTTCAGCGTCGAGGGATGATATAATTTGCAGTCACTTACGTTTCTGTTGGCATCTACTGCTGTTATGCTTCCTAGTGTTTATACTATTCCATTAATCCATCTTATTCGTGGTCGGCCCTTGGGTCTGGTGTTCTCGTAATGTTTATTAAAGACTCTTTTTCTTGTGTTTTGATCTTTCTGCCTTGTCACGTGCCTAAACATTTCATCACACGTTTATGTGTGATGTGGTCAGAATCATATCAGACCGTTTATATGTGATGTGGTCAGTATTACACACCGGCCGTTTATATGTGATGTGGTCAGTATCACACCCGGCCGTTTATACGTGATGTGGTCAGTATCACACCCGACCTTTTATATGTGATGTGGTCAGTATCACACCCGGCCGTTTATATGTGATGTGGTCAGTATCACACCCGACCTTTTATATGTGATGTGGTCAGTATCACACCCGGCCGTTTATATGTGATGTGGTCAGTATCACACACCGGCCGTTTATATGTGATGTGGTCAGTATTACATACCGGCCGTTTATATGTGATGTGGTCAGTATTACACACCGGCCGTTTATATGTGATGTGGTCAGTATCACACCAGGCCGTTTATATGTGATGTGGTCAGTATCACACCAGGCCGTTTGTATGTGATGTGGTCAGTATCACACCCGGCCATTTATATGTGATGTGGTCAGTATCACACCCGACCGTTTATATGTGATGTGGTCAGTATCACACCCGACCGTTTATGTGTGATGTGGTCAGTATCACACCCGGCCGTTTATATGTGATGTGGTCAGTATCACACACCGGCCGTTTATATGTGATGTGGTCAGTATTACATACCGGCCGTTTATATGTGATGTGGTCAGTATTACACACCGGCCGTTTATATGTGATGTGGTCAGTATCACACCAGGCCGTTTATATGTGATGTGGTCAGTATCACACCAGGCCGTTTGTATGTGATGTGGTCAGTATCACACCCGGCCATTTATATGTGATGTGGTCAGTATCACACCCGACCGTTTATATGTGATGTGGTCAGTATCACACCCGGCCGTTTATGTGTGATGTGGTCAGTATCACACACCGGCCGTTTATATGTGATGTGGTCAGTATCACACACCGGCCGTTTATATGTGATGTGGTCAGTATTACATACCGGCCGTTTATATGTGATGTGGTCAGTATTACACACCGGCCGTTTATATGTGATGTGGTCAGTATCACACCAGGCCGTTTATATGTGATGTGGTCAGTATCACACCAGGCCGTTTGTATGTGATGTGGTCAGTATCACACCCGGCCATTTATATGTGATGTGGTCAGTATCACATCCGGCCGTTTATATGTGATGTGGTCAGTATCACACACCGGCCGTTTATATGTGATGTGGTAAGTATCACACCAGGCCGTTTATGAAAGATATTTTAATAGCTAGTGATCGTAATAAAAATGAATACATTTTGGCAAATCTGATAATTTCAAGGGGTAGCTTTATTCAATTTTTAACCATATCTGTTTTAAACATTTTTAGACACATCTTTCTACACATTTGGTTGTCACTGATGCTTTTGTTGATTTACTAATCGGCAATTTTTTTAGGGATGATAATATGCACGTTCTTCTTCCATAGTCTGTCTGCCTGCCTGCCTGCCTGCCTGCCTGCCTGCCTGTCTGTCTGTCTGTCTGTCTGTCTGTCTGTCTGTCTGTCTGTCTGTCTGTCTGTCTGTCCGCGATCAGGACTCAGTCAGAGTAGGATCCCAGACTCTCACATGATGTCAGCTGTCAGGCTAAGTGTGTTGATCGCTCCCACAGACAGAACATCACAGTTAGAGTCTGCCATATCCACTCCGACTGAACACCCTTTAAAACGTAGCACTGTGTTCTGCGCCAGTGGCCCAGTGCATCCGATTTCAGCCAGCATTTTATTCAGGTTTGCTTTCCTTAGCCTTTGATTGTCCCCAATCTTCCTTCAAGGCAGCAGATGATCTTTTCTGTAGGGGATATCTGCCCTTAGACGGTCGGCCCTCCCAGGTTAACGAGCACCATCTGCCCGAGTCACTAGAGGTGACTAACACAGCCATGCGACTTGTAATATGAGGAAACTGCAACAAGGAACGCTTTTTATGCACAGCCTCCAACTGTTCCCGCCGCCTATCCCCATATACCGGTAAGTCACGTCCTCTTGAAAATGATGATCGTCGTAGCACTAGATGATGTTAGGTCATCGTTGATGACTCCGATTCCGATCATATAGACACACAGTCAGTCGTCAATTATCCCCGTCGCACATCAAACAGCAGACCGTAAGATTTGCGCACGGCCGGTTTAGGGAACCATTTACGATGACCCTTCCATAGTCTATTTAAATAGATTGGAAGAAGCTGTATCTTAACTCTTTCCGTACGTTTCGCCGCACAGTGCGTCACTCTCAATTTGATTAGTGTGAACCGTCATCAAACCATATTCTTTTTACATGTCTTGTATCATCTTGGTATTGGTGAAATATAATACCTTGTTTAATTATCTAAACATTAATATATAATATGTTATATGTTAGATAAATATAAATATGTAGATTGATTCTTAAAACCATGAGAAATTGTGTCTCTGGGATCACTTTAATTACATGATAAAACGCTTCCGCGTGTAAAGAGTTAAGATTAAAGAACTGTTGTGGTTATAAATTGAAAATTGAAACTTGCATCTCCCGAAAGTTTCAAATTTGACACTTCTCGATTTCGTCAATTATTAACAAGTCGTTATACTGTTATTGTTAGTGAAAGGCCCCGGTATCACTTCAAACGAATTAAAATCCATAATTGCTCAACCGCCCGTGCCAGTGGAATCATCGGAATTAACATCTCATGTCACTGAAGATTTGAAACATAGAAAGGCTGCTGCAGTCCCCATTATAGCAGCTACAGCACATGACAGAATACATAAGGGGGTGGTCGAACCGAAAGTGACGTAACTGCCCTTCGTCGTACGATATCATCATTCATCGTAAGCAATCAGAATATCCAAATACGATCCGGATAAAAAATACAGCGCAGAGTACTAAACTCAGTAGCTCCAGCAGCAAGCAGGGCTTGGAATATGAGGAAACTGCAACAAGGAACACTTTTTAGACAGAACCTCAACTGTACCTGCCGCCAATCCGCCATATTGACCGGAAGTCCAAAAAAAATATTTATATTACACGCATTAACAACTAAAATATCAATCATACGTGAACATTCACTATAGCTTGGAAAAAGAAACCTCTCATCCCACAAATTAAAACCACTTCCATAAAATACAAATTTTAATAATAAATGGAATGTGGTAGACAGAGAACATCTTTACACATAAGTGTAATAGAGTGAGTTACTGAGAGCATGGGGGCAGGTAACTTCGTTGTTACCCGCTTCTCAAGAGACAACTATTTCCATGCGGGTTTTCACAACAACAGGTTGTTGTGAAAGTGACCATAACGCAAATAGCAAGCGTTGACCCCATGACTTTGGTCCGTCTGATAAACAAGGTGTTTTAATCAAACCAGGAGAGGTCAGAGTCGTGAAGTAATATAGAAGTCACGAAAATAATATGTTATTGTAAAATAAGGGGACAGCTGAGAGACAAGAGTTCAGGTCTCGGACAAGGGACTGCAGGTGATCAGGAGAGGGTCGCAAGTGGTCATTTTGCGACGATTTTATTGGTCACTAATTTTGAGACGAAGAGAGTGGTTGGAGTATAAAAACTTCAACACAACAGGAATTAGTAAGTTAGAGAGACAGAGAGAGAAGTCAAAATGTAGACTAAGTTAGTCGGATAGTTCAAGATGAAGTAAAAGTTAGTTAGAAGTTAAGTAGAACTAGAAGTGTTAGAATAAGAAGCTAGCAAGTTAGATCACAAGTTTAGTTAGTAAGTTTCTTGATGTAGCATGCCAGTTATTTATGAAGTTGGAACCACCAAGTGTAGTTCAAGTCAGTTTAGAAGTTATTATTGATAGAGAGTTGATAGAGAATATTATGAACTTAATCTTTACGTCCGTGGGAACTCTGTCATAGACGCTTACTTTTTTAAATATTATCCAAATGAACGCTGACAGAGACTCTTTCATTTTATTTCGTTATTGTAAAAATTAAACATTTTAACTGCTCGATCGGCAAGGGAAGTCACTCTAATATGATTTACTGTCTTTAGGCCATCTTTGAATGGACCGCATGCGTTGAATATGTTTACAAATTTGGTCGAAATTTGAGTTGTTTTGTAAAGTATTCAATCAGCTGATTTGTGTTTATAAATGGCTAGCAGCATTGAAGTATCGTTTGCTCCTAAACGCAAATTATTATTAACAGCAGAAAAAGCGAGAGAATTATGTTATGAGGACTTTGAATGTGATAGATAGTGATCTCGATGATATTAATTTTATTTATTATGAATGAAGTCGAAGAAGCAAATATGCTTATTAGTTCCAGCAGTTCTGAAGGGGAGCTACAGAAACCTGGACCCAGTGCCAAGTGTAGAAAAATATTGCCTAAAGTGTCTTCTAGTGGTACTAGGGGTGGCTCTTGTGAGTGGAATTTAGTACCAAACAGTAACACTACCAACAATAACAATGATGAAACTGTTACTGTCAACAATTTTAGATTTCATCCTAATGAAGGGTGCTGTCCTGGAGTCAATGAAAAGTCTGGCCTCAGTAAACAGTCATCATCCTTTGACTGTTACAAGGTATTGCTTACTGACAATACTGTTGATTTTATTGTCAATTCCATAAATGAATATGCTAGACATAAAATAAGTATAACCAGAGATCTTGTTTCAATAATTGGAAGGAGTTTTCTGAGTTTTCATGGTATGAATTTTTTAAATTTATACCATCGGACTAGATGTCAGGCCCTCTCTGTGCGACAATTTCTCGGCGGAGACTGAATGTTTCAGTACTCCTTTTTATTTTAAAAATTTCAAACGAGATAGATTTTTTTAGCATTTTCCAAACAATGCTGCATGTTGGTGAGCCTGTATATGAAGGAAAAAACAAAATAAAGCCTTTTGTTGATCTGCTCACAGCCAATTTCAAAGCTGCTTTTACTCCCTTTCAAAATATTTCCATCGATGAAATGATTATTCGATTCAAAGGAAAGTGGAAGTACAAGCAGTTCAATGCGACAAAGCCATGACAAAACATATGATTTCATACAGCGACAAGGAACGCAGATGTAAGGTTTGTAGCAAACCTAGTGCCCCAAGACAGACTAATTTTGTGTGTGAAGGATGTGATGATAGGCCGCATCTACATCCAAAACACTGTTTCAAACTGTGGCACACAAAGGCCACATTCAGACTTGTCAATAAATTAATTAAAATGCTGCGGCATATATTGTACATCAACTTTAAATTTAATTTATTTACCCGTGTAATATATTTAGTTGACTGCCACACCCCACTTCTTAAGTACAAAAAAAATTTCACATAAAAATGACATACCATGAAGAATTGTGTGTAATGTGCAAACTAGTTTCCGTAGGATAGTGAAACTTTCCTAATTTGTTCAGAAGTGGATATATTTACTTGGAAACACATTTCCACCACTGTTGGATTACAATATACACCCATTTTGGGTAGGTGAGTACCAATTTTTATATTTTAAAAATTATTTTTTTTTTATTTTAATTATTAATTGCTTAAATTCTTATCCTTCAATTTTTTGTCCAACATATTGTTTCTGATTATGAATCTGTGTCCTTTGCCCTTCAATTTGATGCCTAATTTATATGTCTATGACTTTTTATAGTGAAAATAGGATAGATTTAGTGAAAGAAGTATTTTTCAGGAAAAATAACTGTGGCAAAACAGTAGTGACTGGGTAGAAAAACTACGGTCATTAAGAGGTTAAGCTGTGAAAGTGTTTTTTTTTTAAAGATTCATAGAATTATGCTTCAAAATATTCTTACAAGTTCCTAAGTAGACAAATGAATAATGTTGTATGAAGCTATGCACTTAAAGACATTCAAATAGTCACCGACGATAGTCTCTTGAGTGTCCTGAATTAACGCATGTTAATTTAAGATAAGTGCACGATCATGGGCCAAGATTGATGATAGAGAAATCAATAAACTGATTATGATTTTTTAATGAGAGCAAAAGAGTCTGTCATGAATTTAGCTGTTGTGTTGGTCAATAAATAAAAGTGCTGTCAAGAAAAACAAGTTATAATATAATATAATAGCAGAAATAAGAAACAATAAATATACTATAACATAAGTAATGCAAAATGTCGAGGATTGGAACTCATTGCCACTCTTAGATTTAAACAAACAGTTGTTTGTCATCTAACCCTCTCGTGTGAATAATAAAATAATCATGTTTATTAATTTGTGCTGAATTAACACAAATAAGCAATGCAACTAATGTATCAATAACAAGCATATGTGAACCGAGTTGGGGCGTTATTTAAAAGTGGTTGGTTCTTGTGAACACACTATGATCAATGATGGAAAATGTACAATTGAAATAAACAAAAGAATAGGTATGGCAAAAGGTAATTTTAATGCCATGAAAAATATACTAACAACAAAACAAATAACACTAGGGCTAAAACTAAGAATAGCAAAATGTTATATCTTCTCAATATTCTTGTATGGTGCAGAAACATAGACAGTAGAAAAGAAAACAGAACAGAAAATTGAAGTCTTTGAAATGTGGATATATAGAAGAATAGGTAGAATTGGATGGAAAGAAAAGAAAACAAACGATGAAGTGTTAAAACAACTAAAAATAAAAAGAGAACTACTAAATACAATTAGAACAAGATAAATGATATTTTTGGGGCATGTTAAAAGACACAACAGCCTACTAAAAGTAATATTGGAAGGGAAAATACAAGGTAAAAGAGGCAGAAGCAGACCAAGACTAACATGGACGAGTAACATCAAAAGATGGACAAGTCAACATATGACAACCTGCACCATCAAAGCAAGAGACAGAATAGAATGGCGCTCCATGGTAGCGAGCCTTCGATGCGGAGACGGCACTCGATGATGATGATAATGATGGTTCTTGTGGCAAGGCGCTGTGCCGAGGAGTACAGGTTAGATCCTGCTTCGGACTGTCTATTGTTCTTTATTTTTTTTCTCCTGTTGTTGATTATTTGTGATTTTTATCCGAGTGCTGTAAACATACATCTTCTCCAGAAAATGTTCTCTGGGGCGTTATTTGTCTATTCACCGTAATCCGGAAGTTTCCTGTTAATGTCAAGGACAATTATGCAAGACAACCCAGTAGACCTGTAGTTAGTTCATCTCTTGATCTCAACGTTCTGATTTCAAAAGTCATTTCAATAAACATGTTTTCCGACCCAAAAAGCTCATGGGTCCACCTGCATCCTGAAACGGATACCACAGAAATTCTTTTGGGAGGGAAAGGCACAGAAGATGGGAATCGGCCCCTTCAGCCTATGAAGTACAATTTAGTAATTTCTTCCTCTTCTTTCTTCCTCACTTGCATTTCACCATCGACTGGAGATATAATTCGTTCTTCTGTTCGCCGCTCCTGCTGTTATGTTTGCTAGTGTTTCTAAGATTATGTCAATCCATTTCATCTTTTATCGTGGTCGGCCGTTGGGTCTGGTGTTATCGTACCGTTTATTGAAGGCTCGTTGTGTTGTGTTTTGATCTTTCTGCCTTGCCACGTGGCCAAACAATTTTATCTGTTGTTTCCTTATATATTCTATGGCGGGGCTATTCCTTGTTTTTTTTTTTTCTCAGTTCTTCATTTCTGATCTTATCTCTCAGACTGTTTCCTGTCATTCGTCTAACACATTTCATCTCAGTAGAGGTTATTTTCTTATTGTTCTTGCATCTAGGGTCCAGGTCTGGCATTGGTAGCACAACGTTGGGATGAAGATTGTATTGTACAGTGCCCGTTTTGCCTCTATAGTCGTTTCCTTGTTGGACAATAGTGGTGATCGTCATCATCATCATCATGTGCCATACCGGTTGGCATATGCGATCATGTCCTTCCACAATTTTCTATCGTTGACCGTTTTCCATGAGATGGCACCAAGCTATCTAGTATTTTCTCTCTTTGTTGTCCTGATCTCTCTTTCCTTTTATTTTGCCAGTTGTAACCAAATATTCCAACTTTCCTCTTCTCATGATGTGCCCAAAAAACATTTATTGTTTCTTTCTAATGTTTTTTAGAAGTTTCTTTTTGTGTGGTGGCCTCTTTGAGAATTTCTTCATTTGTCTTTTTAGATGTGTGGCTAAATATACTATTTTGACGAGGTGTGTCAATGGCATTGTTATTATATACAGGGTGTTTATAAAGTCTCACTACACTTGGTATCTAGGTCAATTTGAAAAAAAAATGTTTATGACGTCATCACAATATGTGCTCCCACTGTCAATGAAATTTGTTGAATAAGTTTATTGCTACTGGAAATGTGGAAGATGCTCCACGATCTGGTAGGCCTGCTGTGAATGATGAAATATGTTTAGATATCCAAGACAGAATCCTTAAAAGTCCAGACAAGTCATTAAGAAAACTGTCGCAACAAGTGAACTTACCATTGAGCACATATTGTGATGACGTCATAAACATTTTTTTTTCAAATTGACCTAGATACCAAGTGTAGTGAGACTTTATAAACACCCTATATTTTGACGAGGTGTGTCAATGGCATTGTTATTATATACAGGGTGTTTATAAAGTCTCGCTACACTTGGTATCTAGGTCAATTTGAAAAAAAAATGTTTATGACGTCATCACAATATGTGCTCCCACTGTCAATGAAATTTGTTGAATAAGTTTATTGCTACTGGAAATGTGGAAGATGCTCCACGATCTGGTAGGCCTGCTGTGAATGATGAAATATGTTTAGATATCCAAGACAGAATCCTTAAAAGTCCAGACAAGTCATTAAGAAAACTGTCGCAACAAGTGAACTTACCATTGAGCACATATTGTGATGACGTCATAAACATTTTTTTTTCAAATTGACCTAGATACCAAGTGTAGTGAGACTTTATAAACACCCTATATTATATATTATTAAAAGAGAGAAAAATAGTGGTGATAGCTGTCCTATAATCTGACAAGAATTGTTGCAACTTAAGCCTATATTCTAATCACCAACGTGGGGAGCAGAAGCACTTGCGAGCTGCGGTCGCAATAGCAGGGTCGGCGCACCATCAGCCTACCAAGATCTAGCAGTTCTACCTCCTCGTGGTATCCCCTGGTAACAGTCTGCGTTAAACCAGACTGGCTAACAGAAGCTAGGATCGCAGTGTTCCCTGTAGTGGTGGCTGTTACTGATATAGAGGACCCAGTATTGCAGTACCTCTGGGCTGGACTAGTAGTTTCCCAGCGTAGCCTGGGACAGACGAACTCCAACTTCTCCAGTAAGAGCCGGGAATGCCAAGAAAGCCATTACGACCCGCCACATCTTATGAGTCAAAGGGCAACCTGCCAGTATCAACTCGTGGTATGACGTCAACAACAACAACAACAACAACAACAACAACAACAACAACAACAACAACAACAACAACAACAACAACAACAACAACAACAACAACAACAACAACAACAACAACAACAACAACAACAACAACAAGTCACCAACGTTGATATCCACACCAGCAATTGCTATAACAAAACCTTCACCTTCACAATGAATATAAAGTTAAATATAACAATTGAGTAATGGGATCACGGGGTCTGAACGATCTCGAGTGTTTAGTGAAGTGAAGTAAAGTACCCCCGTCACACCAAGTGGCGTATAGGGAATATGGTGTTAGCGACCATAAATTTTACAGACCTTCGGCACATGATTTTTGGGGTAATGTGGTCGGTATTACGCCCGTGCCGCTTTCTATCTATCTATCTATTGACCTTTCGAGCCGTAACCGGCCCATAGGGCGTAGACCAAGATACACCTTCTCCTATATGAATTTTTGTTCTAGCAGTTTTCTTTTAAAGATATTTTATCAAATCTCGCCATCTGTCTCTGTTCTGTGCAAGCAGTTCTATCTCATTGAGGGAGCCGATTCCTGCTGCTCTTGCCTCTCTCATCAATGTTCTTCTCAGTGTCTCCCTGGGTCTTCCTCTTTTTCTTTTACCTGTTGTTTCCCATATGAGGGCTTGCTTTGCTATTCGATTATTATCTCTTCTCATCACATGTCCAACGTATGACCATCGTCTTTTCTTTATTACTGAAGATATTAGTGGTTGATTGGCGATTTCTCTAATTTCCTCGTTTGTTTTGAATTCGTTCCATTCTATACCAAGTATTTTCCTTAGACATTTATTTTCGAATGCGTTCAACTTTGTTTCTATATCTCTTGTTGTTTTCCAGCTTTCACACGCATATGTAAGGGTTGATAGTACATTTGATTTGAATAGCCTAAGTTTTGTGTTTGTGCTAATGAGTTTTGATTTCCACAACTTTTCAAGGCTTCTGAAAGACATTGCCGCTTTACTTTCCCAGAAAAAAAATCCAGTACCCATTAAAGGCTGGGTGAACCCGGAAGCCGTCGGTTGGGATCGAACCCTACCTCTTGTCCTTTGTAGTCCAGTTCACTAACCACTGAGTTATTGCGGTTCCCTCGAGTGTTTAGTTGGGAAGTCAAATGTTGCTACAGTCAACACCTGCCACGAGCAGGCAGTCTGCAAATGTTTCGAGAAATGGTGTCACCAGCAAGCGGAGATTTGGAATCTCCAACTACATTGAAACTAATTTTATAAATATAATAGAATAGAATAGAATAGAGTAGAATAGAATAGAATAGAATAGAATAGAATAGAGCAGAAGAGAATAGAATTCTTGAAATAAGGGTTTAAAGAAGAATAGGAAGAATTGGATGGAAAGAAAAGAAAACAAACGATGAAGTCTTAAAACACCTAAAAATGAAAAGAGAACTACTAAACACAATTATAACAAGGCACATGCGATTTTTGAGTCATGTTAAAAGACACAACAGACTAATAAAAGTAATATTGGAAGGGGAAAATACAAGGTAAAAGAGGCAGAGGCAAACCAAGACTAACATGGAGTAACACCAAAAGATGGACAGTTAGCCTATGACAGCCTGCACCATCAAAGCAAAAGACAGAGGCAGACCAAGACTAAAATAGAGCAACACCAAAAGATGAACAAGTTAGCCTATGACAGCCTGCACCATCAAAGCAAAAGACAGAGGCAGACCAAGACTAACATGGAGTAACACCAAAAGATGGACAGTTAGCCTACGACAACCTGCACCATCAAAGCAAGAGATAGAGGCAGACCAAGACTAACATAGAGCAACACCAAAAGATGGACAGTTAGCCTATGACAACCTGCACCGTCAAAGCAAGAGACAGAGGCAGACCAAGACTAACATAGAGTAACACCAAAAGAAGGACAAGTTAGCCTACGACAATCTGCACCATCAAAGCAAGAGACAGAGTAGAATGGGGCTCTATGATAGACAACCTTCGATGAGGGGACGACACTCAATGATGATGATGATGATGATAATGATGAGGAGGAGGAGAATGGAATATAAAGATGTGATAGCATTAAAGAAAGAAATGTCCCCCTTTGTAACTAATTGTAACGCAGCTGAAAGTTGTTTTATTATTTAACATTTTAAATAGATAGATTTGTCAACATATAGATTTTTACAGCAGAGAAATTGTACATCCGGTATATTTACAGTAGAGAGATTTTACAACATATATCAGTGAGATTGTACATCCGATATATTTTACAGTGTAGAGTTTTTACAACATATATCAGAGAGATTATATATCCGATATATTTTACAGTAGAGAGATTTTACAACATATAGCAGAGAGATTATATATCCGATATATTTTACAGTAGAGAGATTTTACAACATATATCAGAGAGATTATATATCCGATATATTTTACAGTAGAGAGATTTTACAACATATATCAGAGAGATTATATATCCGATATATTTTACAGTAGAGAGATTTTACAACATATATCAGAGAGATTATATATCCGATATATTTTACAATAGAGAGATTTTACAACATATATCAGAGAGATTATATATCCGATATATTTTACAGTAGAGAGATTTTACAACATATATCAGAGAGATTATATATCCGATATATTTTACAGTAGAGAGATTTTACAACATATATCAGAGAGATTATATATCCGATATATTTTACAGTAGAGAGATTTTACAACATATATCAGAGAGATTATATATCCGATATATTTTACAGTAGAGAGATTATACAACATATATCAGAGAGATTATATATCCGATATATTTTACAGTAGAGAGATTTTACAACATATATCAGAGAGATTATATATCCGATATATTTTAAAGTAGAGAGATTTTACAACATATATCAGAGAGATTATATATCCGATATATTTTACAGTAGAGAGATTATACAACATATATCAGAGAGATTATATATCCTATATATTTTACAGTAGAGAGATTTTACAACATATATCAGAGAGATTATATATCCGATATATTTTACAGTAGAGAGATTATACAACATATATCAGAGAGATTATATATCCGATATATTTTACAGTAGAGAGATTTTACAACATATATCAGAGAGATTATATATCCGATATATTTTACAGTAGAGAGATTTTACAACATATATCAGAGAGATTATATATCCGATATATTTTACAGTAGAGAGATTTTACAACATATATCAGAGAGATTATATATCCGATATATTTTACAGTAGAGAGATTTTACAACATATATCAGAGAGATTATATATCCGATATATTTTACAGTAGAGAGATTATACAACATATATCAGAGAGATTATATATCCTATATATTTTACAGTAGAGAGATTTTACAACATATATCAGAGAGATTATATATCCGACATATTTTACAGTAGAGAGATTATACAACATATATCAGAGAGATTATATATCCGATATATTTTACAGTAGATATATTTTACAACAGAGATTATATATCTGATATATTTTTCGGTAGATAGATTTTATAACATATATCAGTGAGATTTTGCACCTGATATATTTCAACTAGAATAGATTTTACAACATATATCAGATAAATTTTGCATGAGATATATTTTACAATAAAAAGATTTTACAACATATATCAGAGACATTTTACATCACATATATTTTACATTAAAAAGATTTTACAACATATATCAGAGACATTTTGCATCAGATATATTTTACATTAGAAAGATTTTACAACATATTTCAGAGAAATTTTACATCAGATATATTTTACAACATATAAATAGATTTTTACACAATATAGATTTTACATTAGATACATTTTACATCATATAGATATTACAGCAGATAGATCTTACATCATATAGATTTTACAACACTTTAAGTACACGTAAATGCAGATGATTTACTCAATAAGCTATAGCAAGAAGGAACCCATTTACGCACCACATTCATAATTATAGCTTGTTTCATAAGTCGTGCCCAACTTTAAAAATCAATATCTTTTAAACCGCTTTTTGTAATTTTTTCAAAATTTGCATGTATAGTTATAATGATTAGAACCCAACAGGGAATTAATTTCATTAAAAACAAACATTTGGTTATTATTATTGCTTATTTGATTTATATACATTTATAACGACCCATTGATGTAGTCAAAACTTAGTGTTTACAGTATTTAAGTTAAAAATAGCGATTACAAATCCATACACACGTTTTTGCACGCTTTCCGCGTGAGTTTTCTGACACAATTAGACACTTGTAGTAAACACGAGACATTGTGTGTTCCATTTCCGTTAATTCAGCGGCGTAACGTGGAACAATAACATTTATCATGAGTCTTAAAATGAAATTCTGCAGTTTACAAAACATCACAATAAAAATGTATGACTATTTTTGCAAAGAGGCTAAACGAGGAAGATTATTTCATTCTTTAGAAAACCCTGAGAATAGGACAAGACACATTTTGGATTTATCTAAACGGTCATTTAATCGCTGGATTCAAGCACGTGACCGTCAATGTTCAAAATATACAAAATCACAAGGAAGAGCAAAAATGTTGGATAATTTCGACAGTGAACTTATTAGAAGTGAAATTCGCAAAATGTTGGGTATGAATGAAACTGTTACAATAAGAACATTAAAAGTATCGCTGAAAAAGAACAACAGTATTGAAATATCAAAGTCTACATTATGGAGGAATGTGAGAGCTGCAGGCTTTACATTCAGAAAGTATTCCAATGGACGAAACATCATCTGTGAGAAGCCACATATAGTAGTCATGAGAAGCAAGTACTTACGTGAAGTAAAAGAGGTGCGCAAGCAAGGTTATGATATTGTGTACTTGGATGAAACATGGATCAATGCTCACCACACTAACCAAAGGGAATGGCAGTCATCAGATGGAAAGATTAAGAGATTAATACCTAGCAGCAAAGGACAGCGCTTGATAATTGCTCATGCAGGTAGTCGACAACATGGACTAATACAGAATGCAGAGCTCATTTTTCTTTCAAAATCCATAGACAATCGGGATTATCACTCTGAGATGAATGGTCACATATTTAGACATTGGATTGAAAATTCTGTTCTCCCAGCACTAGATCGACCATCTTGCCTAATAATGGACAATGCAGCGTACCACAACATTGTTGCACTTGAAGATAAAGTCTCGACGTCATCCAGTACAAAAGATGCTATTAAGATATGGCTCACAAAGGAGCACATACAATTTAATAACATGTACTTAAAACCTGAATTACTATCTCTAGTAAAGCAAAAACAGAGGACAAAGATTTTTCAAATAGATAAGATTATCCAAGAGCACGGTCATATAAGTTTGAGGCTGCCACCTTACCATGCTCATTTAAATCCAATAGAACTAATCTGGGCAAATTTAAAAGGACAAGTGGCAGATGAAAATACAACATTCAAAATATGCGATGTAAAGACTCTTGCTAATCTCGCTTTATTAAATATAGACAAAGATTATTTGGCTAAATGTGAAGACCACGTCTTAAAACAGGAAGAGGAATATTGGAAAAATGATGGTTTGTGGAATGTTCAACCCCAAACAGTTATTAATCTTTTAGACTCGTCTGATTCAGAATGAAAGTATATAGCCCCCACAATGTTGGCCCCTATATTACCTTAAATTATTTCAACAAACGGTCCTTTTCAGGACCACACAACTATGAAAATTGGACATACAGGTATACCTTGATATTATCGTCCGTCCTCGAACTGAGCAGACAATAATTCTCCTGGTGTTTTGTTTTATCCAGTTATTTCCCCATTACCGCCACGCCTTTACCTAGTGAAAATTAATCGTAGACCAGCAACTACGGTAATTTCTATTCTTTAGGGCTTCACAATTTACAATTTTGACAAACATCAAAGAAATATCGCCGCTTTAAGAAAACTGCAGCTGCAAGATATTTGTTAAATATACATTTAAAGGGTCTTTTGCATTCTAATAACATTTGGAAAATTTCAAAAGTATTTAACAAACGGTTAGACAGTAATAGCGTTTTGAAGTTGGGCAAATGTTTTGAAACGAGCTATAGTAAATTGAACGCGTAGTGCGATCATGACTTAAACAACATAAATGAAAACACTACACTGACATATCAGCCTACACAGAAGAATAACAACAAAAAACCCACTGACGCAGAGAGCAAATAACACGCGCGCCACTTACACACTCAGCATACATAAACACAGGCCAAAGAGAATCCCTTTCAAAACAAAGAAAGAGTTACTGAAAATGCCACCGGTGTGTAAAAAAAAAAAAAAAGATACACGCCACTGACATAATCCACCCACAAAATACGCCTCTGATATGCTCCAGCTCGTGAATAAAGCGCCACTGCCGTACCCCGACCGTTTAAAACACACCCCACTGACATACCTCGTCCACATAATATACCACTGACATACCTCGTCCACATAGTATGCCACTGACATACCTCGTCCACATAGTATGCCACTGACATACCTCGTCCACATAGTATGCTACTGACATACATCGTCCACATAGTATACCACTGACATACCTCCTTCATATAGTATACTACTGATATACCTCGTCCACATAGTATATACCACTGACATACATCCTCCACATAGTATACCACTGATATACCTCGTCCACATAGTATGCCACTGACATACCTCGTCCACATATTATACCACTGACATAACTCGTCCACATAGTATGCCACTGACATACCTCGTCCATATAGTATACCAATGATATACCTCGTCCACATAGTATACCACTGATATACGTTGTCCACATAGTATGACACTGACATACCTCGTCCACATAATATACCACTGACATACCTCGTCCACATAGTATGACACTGACATACCTCGTCCATATAGTATACCACTGACATACCTCGTCCACATAGTATACCACTGACATACCTCGTCCACATAGCATACCACTGACATACCTCGTCCACATAGTATACCACTGACATACCTCGTCCACATAGTATGCCACTGACATACCTCTTCCACATAGTATACCACTGACATAAACAGTGTACATGAGCAACACCCCACTGACATACCTCGTCCACATAGTATACCACAAACATACCTCGTCCACATAGTATGCCACTGACATACCTCGTCCACATAGTATACCACTGACATACTTCGAACACATAGAATGCCACTGACATAACTCGTCCACATAATATGCCACTGACATAACTCTTCCACATAATATGCCACTGACATAACTCGTCCACATAATATGCCACTGACATAACTCGTCCACATAATATGCCACTGACATAACTCGTCCACATAGTATAAAAAAAGTAAAGTAAAGTACCCCCGTCACGCCAAGTGGCGTATAGGGAAATATGGTGGTATGCCACTGACATACACAGTGTACATGAGCAACACCCCACTGACATACCTCGTCCACATAGTATGCCATTGACATACCTCGTCCACATAATATGCTACTGACATACCTCGTCCACATAGTATGCCACTGACATACCTCGTCCACATAGTATGCTACTGACATACCTCGTCCACATAGTATGCTACTGACATACCTCGTCCACATAGTATGCCACTGACATACCTCGTCCACATAGTATGCCACTGACATACCTCGTCCACATAGTATGCTACTGACATACCTCGTCCACATAGTATATCACTGACATACACAATCTACATGAGCAGTACCCCACTGACATTCCACGATACACATAAACGACACATCACTGACATACCCTACACACGAACACGCAAAATAACTTATCACTGACATACCCTACACACGAACACGCAAAATAACTTATCACTGACATACCCTAAACTGGTGAAGATCACACCACTGACAATCCGCCTACACGAACAAAACAACACTAACATACACCGCCATACGGAAAACACATCACTGACTTATCCACCCGCATGAAAGCACACAAATGATAAACACGCCTACATAGCACACCACTGACATACCCTACATACGCCAACAACACAAATATAAACATATTGGCCAACACGTATAACAAACCGTTGACATATCTTCCGACACAACCAAGATACCACTCGCACAACCGACCATACACGCATCACAACCTGACATATACGTCCGCACGAACAACACAACACTGACATATAGCCTGCATAACATACCACTGGTATCTCTGGCCTACATCAAGAACAATAGCAATATGCTCATCAACAAGAATAAAACACCAACAACATAATTCGTACTTACTTAACATACGGTTTGAGACCACAGAGATGGGATTTCTCAGAAGAATGTTGAAAGTTCCCTGAACAGCTAAAAAGACCAATGAGGAAATTCTCAATAAAGACCAACATAAAAAGGGATCTCCTAAAAAACACCAGAAAGAAACAATCAACATTTTTGGGCACATCATGAGCAGAAGAAAGTTGGAATATTTTATTACAACAGGCAAAATAAAAGGAGAGAGAGATCGCGGACGACAAAGAGAGAAAATACTAGACAGCTTGGTGTCATGGCATGGAAAACAGTCAACAACAGAATTGATACGATGCACTGTAGATAGAAGTTTGTAGAAGGACATGATCGCCTAAGCCAACCGGTATGGCACATGATGATGATGAACATACTTACGCACACGTACAACTCACCACCGACATATTCCGTCCACGTACCATACCACTGACACACCCCCATCCACAAAGAACACCCTTGAAATAACCACTCCTATTAGAACACCGCTGACATACCAACGGTCACATAACACACCACTCTGACATACCTCGTCCAAATATCATACCAGTGACAAATACGGCCCACACATCACACATAGCCATACCGCCTCCACAAAACATACTACATACATACCCCGCCCACACATCACACCGCAGATATACCCGGCTCACATAGTACACCACTGGCATATTCCCACCCACATATCACACTACTCTACATACCCAGCCCACAAATCACACCACTCTACATACCCCGCCCACATATCACATCACTTTACATACCACGCCCACATATCACACGACTCTACATACCCCGCCACATATCACATCACTCTACATACCCTGCCCATATATCACACCACTCTTCATACCCCGCCCACAAATCACACCACTCTTCATACCCTGACCACATATCGCCCCACTCTACATACTCCGCCCACATATCGCCCCACTCTACATAACCCGCCCACATGTCACACCACTCTACATAATCCGCCCACATGTCACACCACTCTACATACTCCGCCCACATATCGCCCCACTCTACATACCCCGCCCACATATCACACCACTCTACATAACCCGCCCACATATCACATCACTCTACATACCCCGCCCACATATCACATCACTCTTCATACCCCGCCCACATATCATACCACTCTACATACCCCGCCCACATATCACACCACTCTACATACCCCGCCCACAAATCACATCACTCTACATACCCCGCCCACCTATCACACCACTCTACATACCCCGCCCACATATCACATCACTCTACATACCCCGCCCATATATCACACCACTCTACATACCCCGCCCATATATCACACCACTCTTCATACTCCGCCCACTTATCACACCACTCTACATACCCCGCCCACATGAACAACGCGTCACTAAACCCCACCCTTCCTCACTGTGCACGGTTGGCTTCGAAGTTTTTGTTGGCCACGACGAGACACGACCCGTTCAACTTCATGCTACGTTTTCTAGGTTATACTATATTTGCTACGCACACAGAACGAAACGCCTCTGACGAACATAAGACTACACCATAAGAACGAAACTTCGCTGACAAATATAAGACTGTCGACAAGGACGAAACGCCTCTGACGATCATAAGACTATACCACAAGGGCGAAACACCTCTGACGAACATAAGACTATACCATAAAGGCGAAACGCCTCTGACGATCATAAGACTATACCATAAAGGCGAAACGCCTCTGACGATCATAAGACTATACCACAAGGGCCAAACACCTCTGACGAACATAAGACTATACCATAAAGGCGAAACGCCTCTGACGATCATAAGACTATACCACAAGGGCCAAACACCTCTGACGAACATATGACTATGCCATAAAGGCGAAACGCCTTTGGCGATTATAAGGCTATACCCCAAGAAAGAAACGCTTCTGATGAACATAAGACTATACCACAAGAACGAAACACCCCTGATGAATATAAGACAACACCACAAGAACGAAACACCCCTGATGAATATAAGACAACACCACAAGAACGAAACACCCCTGATGAATATAAGACAACACCACAAGAACGAAACACCCCTGATGAATATAAGACAACACCACAAGAACGAAACGCCTCTGACGAACATAATACTACATTACAAAAACGAAACGCCTCTGACGAATATAAGTGTACACTTCAAGAACGAAACGCTCCTGATGAATATAAAACTACATTACAAGAACGAAACGCCTCTGATGAACATAATACTACATTACAAGAACGAAACGCCTCTGATGAACATAATACTACATTACAAGAACGAAACGCCTCTGATGAACATAAGACTACACTACACGAACGAAACGCCTCTGATGAACATAAGACTACACCACAAGAACGAAACGCCTCTGACGAACATAAAACACCGGAAATAGACTCACCTTAAGAAAATTTATTGCAAGTTTCTTCATCTTGACTCCGGTGTTCTCCTTCTGCTTTCAACAGCGAAGAAAATATCCCGGATATTCTGCGACGCATACTTTAGTCTTGCCAAAGCCGTGTGTGATGTAACTAAGAATGAATGAAATTATTCTGCGTGTCATGTTATTGTTAACACCGTACCGTGTGTTATATAAATAAACAACATTATTGACTTTACTGTCTCAACGGTTCTAAAACTATGAACACCTTTAGGAGTTCTTAAACAGGCATCTATTTTCTATATATATGGCCCTTTTCGTTTTGTCAGGCGGTCTAGTGGAGGCTATTGTTTATTATATTTTTTTAGGTTTTGTTTTTGTCGAACAGCTTCTTTCGTGGCTAATTCTACCAATGTTTGACAAACCCACACGGCCACAGAATGAACACGTCAGGCCCACTGATCCACAGGGATTTCTCAGAGAAATGTTGAAAGTTCAAGTATACTTTTAGCTACCCAGGGAACTTTCAACATTTCCATCCTTTTTCTTGAGTCTTTTCTCTTCTAAGTTTTGCCTTTAAAAAAAAGGTAAAGTGTCCCGTCACACCAAGTGGCGTATAGGGAATATGGTGTTAGTGACCATACATTTTAAAGACTTTCGGCACATGATTTTTGGGGTAATGTGGTCGGCATTACGCCCCTGCCGCTTTACTTTCCCAGAAAAAAATCCGGTACCCATTAAAGGTTGGGTGAACCCGGAAGCCGTCGATTGGGATCGTACCCTACCTCTTACGTTTTGCCTTAGCACAGTCTCAAATGATGTTATACCATTCCTTTTACATGCTCTCCATGATGTGCGATCACTTGCCAGATGTTCCCAGACAAATTCACAGATGGAGAAGTCACTGAGATGATTTACAGATATCTCTATATCGTAGTTTAGGTCTGTCGATTTGTCTTTTTCCGTGTGTTAGTTCACCATATAGTATTTGCTGCATGCTGATTGGTCAATTAAAACTTCATATCTAATTGGTTATATAGAATGATTGTGGAGCATATATCGTTGAATCTTCTTCTTCTACCTTTCAGTTCCCTGTGGAGCATAGGTCTTCAACAAACACTTTTAGTTCCCTGTGGAGTATAGGTCTTCAACAAGCACTTTTAATTCCCTGTGGAGAATAGGTCTTGAACAAACACTTTTAGATCCCTATGGAGCATAGGTCTTCAACAAACACTTTGAGCTCCCTGTGAAGTATAGGTCTTCAACAAACACTTTGAGTTCCCTGTGGAGCATAGGTCTTCAACAAACACTTTCAGCTCCCTGTGGAGCATAGGTCTTCAACAAACACTGTTCAAACCGTACAATTTCTAGCCATTCTTTTAAGATCATTCCATGTCTTCCCCATCATCTTCATCTCTACCTCCATCTATATTCTCCAAGAATACATTGGTCTTCCTGTGTCTTTTTTCATGGGATTTCCAAAAAAAAAAAAAAACGGCCTGTTGTGTAATACTCTCAGTTGGGATATCGTTGATCGGTCTATGGCAAAGAGTATTAAAATAAAAAAACAAAAATAAAATAAATTGATGCCTCGTATTTCGAATCAAAATAATTTTAGAAGACACCTAGAATTCTAAATAGTTCAAAATCCGAATCAATTTTTTCCTAGGGGATTTATGTAAAGTAAGTTAATCCGTTCCCAGACCCTAAAATACAATACCATTTTGATAAACGTATCACAAACAAACACATATAATTTTAAGGTAGCGATTATAACACAATCAAAAATGCTTTAAATAATAAGTTAACATGTGATAACAATAAATAGAATATGTAAATTAAAAAATGAAATCGGTTTTACTCTAAGTTAGTGATGTGTGGTGATGTCCTGTGTGGTGATGTGCTGTGTGGTGATGTGCTGTGTGGTGATGTCCTGTGTGGTGATGTCCTGTGTGGTGATATGCTGTGTGGTGATGTGCTGTGTGGTGATGTCCTGTGTGGTGATGTGCTGTGTGGTGATGTCCTGTGTGGTGATGTCCTGTGTGGTGATGTCCTGTGTGGTGATGCGTGGTGATGTTCTGTGTGGTGATGTCCTGTGTGGTGATGTCCTGTGTGGTGATGTTCTGTGTGGTGATGTCCTGTGTGGTGATGTGTGGTGATGTCATGTGTGGTGATGTGTGGTGATGTCATGTGTGGTGATGTGTGGTGATGTCCTGTGTGGTGATGTCCTGTGTGGTGATGTGTGGTGATGTCCTGTGTGGTGATGTCATGTGTGGTGATGTCCTGTGTGGTGATGTCATGTGTGGTGATGTCATGTATGGTGGTGTCCTGTGTGGTGATGTCTTGTGTGGTGATGTCATGTGTGGTGGTGTCCTGTGTGGTGATGTGTGGTGATGTTCTGTGTGGTGATGTCCTGTGAGGTGATGTCCTGTGTGGTGATGTCCTGTGTGGTTATGTCCTTTGTGGTGGTGTCCTGTGTGGTGATGTGTGGTGATGTTCTGTGTGGTGATGTCCTGTGTGGTGATGTCCTGTGTGGTGATGTCCTGTGTGGTGATGTCCTGTGTGGTGATGTGTGGTGATGTCCTGTGTGGTGATGTGTGGTGATGTTCTGTGTGGTGATGTGTGGTGATGTCCTGTGTGGTGATGTGTGGTGATATCCTGTGTGGTGATGTGTGGTGATGTCCTGTGTGGTGATGTCATGTGTGGTGATGTCCTGTGTGGTGATATCCTGTGTGGTGATGTATGGTGATGTGTGGTGATGTCATGTGTGGTGATGTCCTGTGTGGTGATGTGTGGTGATGTCATGTGTGGTGATGTGTGGTGATGTCCTGTGTGGTGATGCCCTGTGTGGTGATGTCATGTGTGGTAATGTCCTGTGTGGTGATGTGTGGTGATGCGGAGTGATGTGTGATGATGTGTGGTGATGTGTGGTCATTTGTGGTGATGTGTGGTGATGTCATGTGTGGTTGGTGGTGAAAAAGGAAAGGCTACAGTTTAGCAAAATTAGGTTAAATACAGAAATAAAAATTTTCAACTCCAGTTTTAAGTCAGTCCTATTATATGGCTGTGAAACATGGGGAACAACAAAATTGACAATCATGAAGATACACTTTCATTAACGGATGTTTACGCAGAATAAAAGGAAGGAAATGGCATGACAGAATCATAGAATTATGGAAATGTACCAGTCAAATCCCAGTTGATATAGAGATACAGCGAAGACGATGGCGCTGGATAGGACACACACTGCGCGAAACCAACTGAATGAATTACACAACAGGCCTTTAATGGAATCCACAAAGAAAAATCCCCTGGTGAAAAGACAAAGAGGAAGACCACGAAATTCTTGGAGAAGACAGATAGAAGCAGAGATGAAGATGATGGGGAAGACATGGAATGATCTTAAAAGAATGGCAAGAAATAGAACGACTTGGAAAGTGTTTGTTGAAGACCTATGCTCCACAGGGAGCTGAAAGGTTGAAGAAGAAGACAGTCTGGCGAGAGAGTCCAATACTAACTTACACAGACAATGTAACTGTACTTCTGATATTCTCTCTCTCTCTCTCTCTCTCTCTCTCTTTCGCTCTCTGTCTCTCTGTGTCTCTCTTTCTCTCTCTCTCTCCTGTTCTTTCTCTCGCTTTCGCTCTCTCTAACAGTAAAGAGCCCCCGTCACGCCAAGTGGCGTATAGGGAATATGGTGTTAGTGACCATACATTTTACAGACATACGGCACATGATTTTTGGGGTAATGTGGTCGGTATTACGCCCGTGCCGCTTTACTTTCCCAGCAAAATCCGGTACCTATTTAAGGCTGGGTGAACCCAGAAGCCGTCGGTTGGGATCGAACCCGACCTCTTGTACTTTGTAGTCCAGTTCATTAACCACTGAGTTAACAGTAAAAGTGGCTAAAAGTAATTAACAGACCAAAAGAAATATAATAAAAGTGGCTAACAGTAACTAACAAAAACAAGACAAATGTAATAGAAATAGCTAACAGATAATACATAAAACAAGACACATATTAAAAAGCAGCTA
This sequence comes from Megaustenia siamemsis, assembly GCA_032433765.1. Classification (NCBI taxonomy): domain Eukaryota; kingdom Metazoa; phylum Mollusca; class Gastropoda; order Stylommatophora; family Ariophantidae; genus Megaustenia; species Megaustenia siamemsis. Next base: position 44,247,819 of record JAVIAB010000145.1, on the reverse strand, counting down.
ATATAATAACAAAAACTAGACACATATGGTAAAAGTTGCTAACGGTAATTAACAATAAGATAAACATACAAAGGCAACAAACAAAAAATTAACAGAACTAAGATAATCAAAGCTGTTATACCAGAAAAAGGAACTGCAGCTCTATGAAGCAATAACGCTACATGACATATGTGGGCACGTTAATTTAAAAGACATATGTGTACACGTTAATTTAAAAGACAAATGTGGATATGTTAATTTAAAACACAAGTGATTATGAAAACATGAACTAAGCAAGTAGATATCAAAGTTGAAGGATTTGGTTATTTGGTTACGGAAGGCCCCGGTATCACTGCAAACGAATTAAAATCCATAATTGCTCAACCGCCCGTGCCAGTGGTATCATCCGAATTAATAACTCATCTCCCAAACAAAGAAAGGTAGCTGTAGTCCCCATCATGGCAGTCTCAGCACACGCCAAAAGACATAAGGCGAAACCGCACAGAAAGTGAACACGGCCAACTGTTCCCTGTCATACGATATCAGCATTCATCGTAAACAATTGGAATATCGGAACATGATCAAAACGGATGAAACACACAGCTCACGGTGTGTACAGAGCACTTAACTCAGTAGCTCCTGCAACAAGCCTGACTTGGAATATGAGGAAACTGCAACAATGAACACTTTTCAGACATAGCCTTCAATGGTTCCTGCCGCCTATCCACCATATTGCCCGGAAGTTCACGTCCTCCTGAAAATGATGATCGTCATAGTATTTAAATGTATAGCGCTTGATGATGTTAGGACATCGTGTTTGACTCCAACTACGAACATACAAAACACAGTCCGTGGTCAGATTATCCCCGATGCACACCAAACAACAGATCGCAAGATTAGCGCATGGTCGGTCTTGGGACACACGATGAGCCATTATGATGACGTAGCACGCACAATATGGCTGCGCCCATGGGTTCATTATTACTCTAGTGAATCCAGTCTACAACGAACGAAGCATGGTGCAAATTCCCCACAGAGATAAAACTTCGGCTGACTTGACGGATCCCACCACATTAATGCGTTGGAAATTGTAAATAACTTGCCGCAAACAACTCCATCAGCGGTCAACAGCATTCAGTGTGACGTAAAACGCAGATCAACATTAGACGGTGGAAGGCACATTCACAACACTTGATTTGTAAAAACGGAGTATTGCCGTGCGTGCAACGCCAATTCATTGGCGTAGATATGATAAGTAGAACATCATCAGAACTTGAATGCAGAAAATTGCAACGGAAAGCCGAAATTGATCAGATTCCAAAGCAATATCTGCAGCGATCGAGAGAACGTGACTTAGTTCCGCCATCATAGAAACGGAAGGAATAGACCTGGAGACCTTTCAGAGCTACAACTACCTTGGACAAAATATAACCAGTGATGAAAAATGTACAACTGAAATAAACAAAAGAATACGAAAGGCAAAAAAGTAATTGTAATGTTATAAAAAATATCATCATCATGTGCCATACCGGTTGGCGTAGGCGATCATGTCCCTCCACAATCTTCTATCCACAGTGCATCATATCAGTTCTGTAGTTGACTGTTTTCCATGCCATGACACCAAGCTATCCAGTATTTTCTCCCTTTGTCGCCCGCGATCTCTCTTTCCTTTTATTTTGCCAGTTGTAACCAAGTATTCCAACTTTCCTCATCTCATGATGTGCCCGAAAAATGTTGATTGCTTCTTTCTGATGTTTTTTAAGAGCTCCCTTTTTGTGTTGGCCTCTTTGAGAACTTCCTCATTGGTCTTTTTAGCTGTCCAGGGAACTTTCAACATTCTTCTGAGAAATCCCATCTCTGTGGCCTCCAATCGTCTTTTCATTTGTTTGTCTACTGTCCATGATTCGCTTTCATAGGTCAGAATTGGTTCTATATAGCACCGATGAACTCTCTTTCTCATTTTTATTGACATAGATTTGTTGCATAAGATATTTTTCATTTTCTGAAATGCTATTTTTGCCTGAGCTATTCTGCTTTTTATTTATGTGGTGCATCTTCAATCTGATGTTATTATTGTGCCCAAGTATTTGAAACGTTGCACTTGTTTCAGATCTGTCTCGTTTATTTTTATGCTGCATGATGGTGATGATTGTTTCTTCGATATAACCATTACTTCTGTTTTCTTCCTATTCAGACTGAGACCTTTCTTGTTGCTTTCTTTTAATATTATGATGAAAAATGTACTAACATCAGAACAAATAACATCATATAACACAAATAAAATTAAGAACAGCAAAATGTTATATCTTCTCAACATTCCTGTATGGTGCAGAAACATGGACATTAGACTAAAAAAAAACAACAGAAAATAAAATTGAAGCCTTTGAAATGTGGACATATAGAAGAATAGGAATAATTACGAGTAAGGGAAAACAAATGATGAAGTCTTAAAACAACTAAAAATAAAAAGAGAACAACTGAACAAAATTCAAACAAGACAAACGCGATGTTTGGGCCATGATAAAAGACACAACAGCCTACTAAAAGTAATCTTGGAGGCGAAAATACAAGGTAAAAGAGGCAGTGGCAGACCAAGACTAACACGGACGAGTAGCATCAAAAGATATCTACTTATCATCAGATATTTACTTATCATCAGATATTTACTTTTCATCAGATATTTACTTATCATCCTAGATGAAGCAGCATTTATCTGTGCCTCATCGTTTGTTATCGCTGTCCACATTCACTAAAGAAGTATGTACGCCGAAACGTCAATATTTTGTTGTATTCCCCTTTTTTTTTTTTTTTTGTAAAGCTGTCACCAAACCTTGTAGGAGCTGTATGTCACACCCCGCTACTAGCTCCTTGCTTCCAGCTCTACCGCAGCACAACATTTTTTTGCCAGCTCCCTATCAAAAGATGGATAAGTGAGACTACGACAACCTGCACTATCAAAGCAAGAGACAGAGCGGAGTTGCGCTCCACGGTAGCCAACCTTCCATGTGGACACGGCACTCAATGATGATTATGATGGTCATATAATGTTGATATTTGGAGAACTCGAGTTGTGTGAGGGGCGGTAATTTATTAACCCAGTGTATTATCCGGGCATCGAGAGCTAAATATAGACGATGGTGGTGTCATGTGACCCGCTCTAGTGCCAGAGATTGTGTCCGGACAGAGAAATGTGCGATGTTGAATGGGAGAAGGAGAAGAGATTAGGAGTGACGTCACAGAAGAGTGGGTGAAAGTACGTGTGTTGGAGTGGAACTGAAAATGTCAGAGCGAATGAGGAATTTCTCATCTGGGAAATGGAATTCATTTCGAGGGGTTTTGGCGTACAGTTTCGACTTGGGTCTAAAAAGACGGGTATTTGAGGCAGTGAACACAAGAGAACACCTTAGGGAGGCAGTCCCGAACAAATGGGTGTTGACGAGGGAGGTGCTGGGTCGGTACACAATACAAGAGAATTTGCTGACTTGCGAAGACAGAATAATGGTACAAATAACATACTTAAGACATATTCAATTTCTTCCTTCCTTCCTTTTTTTCTTTTCTTGTTTTTTTTCTTCCTTCCTTCTTCCTCTCTTTATTCCTTTCTTTCATCTTTCTTCAACCTCTTTATTTCTTTCTGTCTTCCTTCCGTCATTCCTTCCTTTATTCCTTCCATATTAATACAATGCAGACACATTATTATCAGTCCCTCCTTCCATCAAAGGACATAAAGGAGACACATTATTATCAGTCCCTCCTTCCATCAAAGGACATAAAGGAGACACATTATTATCAGTCCCTCCTTCCATCAAAGGACATAAAGGAGACACATTATTATCAGTCCCTCCTTCCATCAAAGGACATAAAGGAGACACATTATTATCAGTCCCTCCTTCCATCAAAGGACATAAAGGAGACACATTATTATCAGTCCCTCGTTCCATCAAAGGACATAAAGGAGACACATTATTATCAGTCCCTCCTTCCATCAAAGGACATAAAGGAGACACATTATTATCAGTCCCTCCTTCCATCAAAGGACATAAAGGAGACACATTATTATCAGTCCCTCCTTCCATCAAAGGACATAAAGGAGACACATTATTATCAGTCCCTCCTTCCATCAAAGGACATAAAGGAGACACATTATTATCAGTCCCTCCTTCCATCAAAGGACATAAAGGAGACACATTATTATCAGTCCCTCCTTCCATCAAAGGACATAAAGGAGACACATTATTATCAGTCCCTCCTTCCATCAAAGGACATAAAGGAGACACATTATTATCAGTCCCTCCTTCCATCAAAGGACACAATGCAGACACATTATTATCAGTCCCTCCTTCCATCAAAGGACACAATGCAGACACGTTATTATCAGTCCCTCCTTCCATCAAAGGACACAATGCAGACACATTATTATCAGTCCCTCCTTCCATCAAAGGACAAAAAGGAGACACATTATTATCAGTCCCTCCTTCCATCAAAGGACATAAAGGAGACACATTATTATCAGTCCCTCCTTCCATCAATGGATAAAAAGGAGACACATTATTATCAGTCCCTCCTTCCATCAAAGGACACAATGCAGACACATTATTATTAGTCCCTCCTTCCATCAAAGGACACAATGCAGACACATTATTATTAGTCCCTCCTTCCATCAAAGGACAAAAAGGAGACACATTATTATCAGTCCCTCCTTCCATCAAAGGACATAAAGGAGACACATTATTATCAGTCCCTCCTTCCATCAATGGACAAAAAGGAGACACATTATATCAGTCCCTCCTTCTATCAAAGGACATAAAGGAGACACATTATTATCAGTCCCTCATTCCATCAATGGACAAATAGGAGACACATTATTATCAGTCCCTCGTTCCATCAAAGGACAAAAAGGAGACACAGTATTATCAGTCCCTTCTTCCATCAATGGACAAAAAGGAGACACAGTATTATCAGTCCCTTCTTCCATCAATGGACAAATAGGAGACACATTATTATCAGTCCCTCCTTCCATCAAAGGACACAATGCAGACACAGTATTATCAGTCCCTCCTTCCATCAAAGGACAAAAAGGAGACACAGTATTATCAGTCCCTCCTTCCATCAAAGGACAAAAAGGAGACACATTATTATCAGTCCCTCCTTCCATCAAAGGACATAAAGGAGACACATTATTATCAGTCCCTCCTTCCATCAAAGGACATAAAGGAGACACATTATTATCAGTCCCTCCTTCCATCAAAGGACACAATGCAGACACATTATTATCAGTCCCTCCTTCCATCAAAGGACACAATGCAGACACGTTATTATCAGTCCCTCCTTCCATCAAAGGACACAATGCAGACACATTATTATCAGTCCCTCCTTCCATCAAAGGACAAAAAGGAGACACATTATTATCAGTCCCTCCTTCCATCAAAGGACATAAAGGAGACACATTATTATCAGTCCCTCCTTTCATTAATGGATAAAAAGGAGACACATTATTATCAGTCCCTCCTTCCATCAAAGGACACAATGCAGACACATTATTATTAGTCCCTCCTTCCATCAAAGGACACAATGCAGACACATTATTATTAGTCCCTCCTTCCATCAAAGGACAAAAAGGAGACACATTATTATCAGTCCCTCCTTCCATCAAAGGACATAAAGGAGACACATTATTATCAGTCCCTCCTTCCATCAATGGACAAAAAGGAGACACATTATTATCAGTCCCTCCTTCCATCAAAGGACATAAAGGAGACACATTATTATCAGTCCCTCCTTCCATCAATGGACAAATAGGAGACACATTATCATCAGTCCCTCGTTCCATCAAAGGACAAAAGGAGACACAGTATTATCAGTCCCTTCTTCCATCAATGGACAAAAAGGAGACACAGTATTATCAGTCCCTTCTTCCATCAATGGACAAATAGGAGACACATTATTATCAGTCCCTCCTTCCATCAATGGACAAAAAGGAGACACATTATTATCAGTCCCTCCTTCCATCAATGGACAAAAAGGAGACACAGTATTATCAGTCCCTCCTTCCATCAAAGGACAAAAAGGAGACACAGTATTATCAGTCCCTCCTTCCATCAAAGGACAAAAAGGAGACACATTATTATCAGTCCCTTCTTCCATCAATGGACAAAAAGGAGACACAGTATTGTCAGTCCCTCCTTCCATCAAAGGACACAATGCAGACACAGTATTATCAGTCCCTCCTTCCATCAAAGGACAAAAAGGAGACACATTATTATCAGTCCCTCCTTCCATCAAAGGACAAAAAGGAGACACATTATTATCAGTCCCTCCTTCCATCAAAGGACACAATGCAGACATATTATTATCAGTCCCTCCTTCCATCAAAGGACACAATGCAGACACAGTATTATCAGTCCCTCCTTCCATCAAAGGACACACAATGCAGACATATTATTATCAGTCCCTCCTTCCATCAATGGACAAATAGGAGACACATTATTATCAGTCCCTCCTTCCATCAAAGGACAAATAGGAGACACATTATTATCAGTCCCTCCTTCCATCAATGGACAAATAGGAGACACATTATTATCAGTCCCTCCTTCCATCAAAGGACAAAAAGGAGACACAGTATTATCAGTCCCTTCTTCCATCAATGGACAAAAAGGAGACACAGTATTATCAGTCCCTTCTTCCATCAATGGACAAATAGGAAACACATTATTATCAGTCCCTCCTTCCATCAATGGACAAAAAGGAGACACATTATTATCAGTCCCTCCTTCCATCAATGGACATAAAGGAGACACAGTATTATCAGTCCCTCCTTCCATCAAAGGACAAAAAGGAGACACAGTATTATCAGTCCCTTCTTCCATCAATGGACAAAAAGGAGACACAGTATTATCAGTCCCTTCTTCCATCAAAGGACACAATGCAGACACAGTATTATCAGTCCCTCCTTCCATCAAAGGACACACAATGCAGACACATTATTATCAGTCCCTCCTTCCATCAAAGGACAAAATGAGACACATTATTATCAGTCCCTCCTTCCATCAAAGGACAAAAAGGAGACACATTATTATCAGTCCCTCCTTCCATCAAAGGACACAATGCAGACATATTATTATCAGTCCCTCCTTCCATCAAAGGACACAATGCAGACACAGTAGTATCAGTCCCTCCTTCCATCAAAGGACACACAATGCAGACACATTATTATCAGTCCCTCCTTCCATCAAAGGACAAAAAGGAGACACATTATTATCAGTCCCTCCTTCCATCAAAGGACATAAAGGAGACACATTATTATCAGTCCCTCCTTCCATCAAAGGACACAATGCGGACACATTAATCTTAGTCATTTCTTCCTTCTACTAAAGAATGACAAACTGAAAAAACCCATTAATTTTAGTCCTTTAATCCTTTCTTTTCATCGACGCTGAAAGGAAAATGAGAAATGAAAAAGGAAGAATACTCATTAGTATCTTTTCAAGAAAACTTCACAAACTTCCGTTTTACATTCAAAGTGTTTACAAAAAGGCGTATCTTAAAATAAAAAAAGAAAACCTTTGTGGGTAAATACTGAATATGGAGGCAAAGGCGTACCTCACAGCAACAGAACTGGAAGTTGTCAGCGACCCACAGCTGATGGCTAGCGCCAGGATCGGTGAACCAGAACCATCCAGACCCTGCTCCACCTCTCCGTGGTGCCTCTAGTAACAGACTAACCTATCTAGCATGGCCAAGTGAGTGGGGATCGAAGAGGGAAGACAACCCGGTACTCAAAATTACATGGTGAAGTCGGATGTGTTGGGCCGAAAGGCGCAAATATCACAGTTATACTGCAAACCACAACACAACGCAGACACGCCCACTTAACGTCCTTTTAAGGGCGGATGATGAAGAGGTGTACTTTTTTAGTCATCGGGCGAACGCAAGCAAACAAGCAAACACTGAGTATTGCATTCACATAAACTCTCATATCTTCAAGTCTTTGACCTTTTTTGTTACCATCTTTAATAGCTAAAATATCAATCAAACAAATGTTAACTTCAGTTAAATATCACTCATAAATGTTAACTAGAGCTAAATATCACTCATAAATGTTAACTTGAGCTAAAATATCACTCATAAATGTTAACTTGAGCTAAAATATCACTCATAAATGTTAACTTGAGCTAAAATATCACTCATAAATGTTAACTTGAGCTAAAATATCACTCATAAATGTTAACTTGAGCTAAAATATCACTCATAATTGTTAACTTGAGTTAAATATCACTCATAAATGTTAACTTGAGCTAAAATATCAATGAAACATAAATGTTAACTTGAGCTAAAATATCAATGAAACATAAATGTTAACTTGAGCTAAAATATCAATCATACATAAATGTTAACTTGAGCTAAAATATCAATCATACATTAATGTTAACTTCAGCTAAAATATCAATCATACATAAATGTTAACTTGAGCTAAAATATAAATCATACATAAATGTTAACTTGAGTTAAAATATCAATGAAACATAAATGTTAACTTGAGCTAAAATATCAATGAAACATAAATGTTAACTTGAGCTAAAATATCAATGAAACATAAATGTTAACTTGAGCTAAAAATATCAATCAAACATAAATATTAACTTGAGCTAAAATATCAATCAAACATAAATGTTAACTTGAGCTAAAATATCAATCATAAATGTTAACTTGAGTTAAAATATCAATCACACATAAATGTTAACTTGAGCTAAAATATCAATGAAACATAAATGTTAACTTGAGCTAAAATATCAATGAAACATAAATGTTAACTTGAGCTAAAAATATCAATGAAACATAAATGTTAACTTGAGCTAAAAATATCCATCAAACATAAATGTTAACTTGAGCTAAAATATCAATCATAAATGTTAACTTGAGCTAAAATATCAATCAAACATAAATGTTAACTTGAGTTAAAATTTCAATCACACATAAATGTTAACTTTAGCTAAAAATATCACGTTTTGTATGACATGTCACAAAGTGGAACCACTTCCATAAAATATCAATTTACGAATAAGGGGATTGTACTAGTCACAGGAGTTCTCCAAACATAAATGCTGTCATATTTTATTCTATAACTAAAATTCCACTTTAAAATAAACACCAGCAAGTGTGCCCTACGATTGGTTCACTCGCAGCTCTAACAAAGAAATCACTATCAGATAGCTCTTTGCCACTGGTCTTCTTCCTCTTCTTCTATCTTTCAGCTCCCTGTGGAGCATAGGTCTTCAACAAACACTTTCAGCTCCCTGTGGAGCATAGGTCTTCAACAAACACTTTCAGCTCCCTGTGGAGCATAGGTCTTCAACAAACACGTTCAGCTCCCAGTGGAGCATAGGTCTTCAACAAACACTTTCAGCTCCCAGTGGAGCATAGGTCTTCAACAAACACTTTCAGCTCCCTGTGGAGCATAGGTCTTCAACAAACACGTTCAGCTCCCAGTGGAGCATAGGTCTTCAACAAACACTTTCAGCTCCCAGTGGAGCATAGGTCTTCAACAAACACTTTCAGCCCCCTGTGGAGCATAGGTCTTCAACAAACACTTTCAGCTCCCTGTGGAGCATAGGTCTTCAACAAATACTTTCAGCTCCCTGTGGAGCATAGGTCTTCAACAAACACTTTCAGCTCCCTGTGGAGCATAAGTCTTCAACAAACACTTTCAGCTCCCTGTGGAGCATAGGTCTTCAACAAACACTTTCAGCTCCCTGTGGAGCATAGGTCTTCAACAAACACTTTCAGCCCCCTGTGGAGCATAGGTCTTCAACAAACACTTTCAGCTCCCTGTGGAGCATAGGTCTTCAACAAATACTTTCAGCTCCCTGTGGAGCATAGGTCTTCAACAAACACTTTCAGCTCCCTGTGGAGCATAGGTCTTCAACAAACACGTTCAGCTCCCTGTGGAGCATAGGTCTTCAACAAACACTTTCAGCTCCCTGTGGAGTATAGGTCTTCAACAAACACTTTCAGCTCCCTGTGGAGCATAGGTCTTCAACAAACACTTTCAGCTCCCTGTGGAGTATAGGTCTTCAACAAACACTTTCAGCTCCCTGTGGAGCATAGGTCTTCAACAAACACTTTCAGCTCCCTGTGGAGTATAGGTCTTCAACAAACACTTTCAGCTCCCTGTGGAGCATAGGTCTTCAACAAACACTTTCAGCTCCCTGTGGAGCATAGGTCTTCAACAAACACTTTCAGCTCCCTGTGGAGCATAGGTCTTCAACAAACACGTTCAGCTCCCTGTGGAGCATAGGTCTTCAACAAACACTTTCAGCTCCCTGTGGAGCATAGGTCTTCAACAAATACTTTCAGCTCCCTGTGGAGCATAGGTCTTCAACAAACACTTTCAGCTCCCTGTGGAGCATAGGTCTTCAACAAACACGTTCAGCTCCCTGTGTAGCATAGGTCTTCAACAAACACTTTCAGCTCCCTGTGGAGCATAGGTCTTCAACAAACACTTTCAGCTCCCTGTGGAGCATAGGTCTTCAACAAACACGTTCAGCTCCCTGTGGAGCATAGGTCTTCAACAAATACTTTCAGCTCCCTGTGGAGCATAGGTCTTCAACAAAAACTTTCCAAGTCGTTTTGTTTCTTGCCATTCTTTTAATATCATTCCTTGTCTTCCCCATCATCTTCATCTCTGCTTCTATCTGTCTTCTCCGAGAATTCCTTGATCTTCCTCTTTGTCTTTTCCCCTGAGGATTCCAAGAAAAAGGGCATGTTGTGTAATACTCTCAGTTGGCTTCTGCAGTGTGTGTCCTATCCAGCGCCATCGTCTTCGCTGTATCTCTTTATCCACTGGTGTTTGACTGGTACATTTCCATAATTCTATGTTAGTGATTTTGTCCTGCCATTTCCATCCTTTTATTCTGCGTAAGCATCCATTAATGAAAGTCTATATCTTCATGATTATCAGTTTTGTTGTTCTCCATGTTTCACAGCCATATAATAGGACTGACTTAACATTTGAGACGAAAATTTTTTTTTTTGTATTTAACCTAATTTCTTTGGACTTCCATATGTTTCCCAGTGCAACACAAGCTCCTCTTTCTTTTGATATCCTTATTGCGGTATCATTGTCACTGATAATTTGGTTCATTTGCCCGTTTCTGTCTTTCATGAAATATAAAATGTGCAGTCTTCTATCATAGTTTCTTGTTGGTTCCATCCATCCATCCATCCATCCATCCATCCATCCATCCATCCATCCATCCATCCATCCATCCAACTATCTATCTATCTATCTATCTATCTATCTATCTATCTATCTATCTATCTATCTATCTATCTATCTATCTATCTATCTATCTATCTATCTATCTATCTATCTATCTATCTATCTATCTATCTATCTATCTATCTATCTATCTATCTATCTATCTATCTATCTATCTATCTATCTATCTATCTATCTATCTATCTATCTATCTATCTATCTATCTATCTATCTATCTATCTATCTATCTATCTATCTATCTATCTATCTATCTATCTATCTATCTATCTATCTATCTATCTATCTATCTATCTATCTATCTATCTATCTATCTATCTATCTATCTATCTATCTATCTATCTATCTATCTATCTATCTATCTATCTATCTATCTATCTATCTATCTATCTATCTATCTATCTATCTATCTATCTATCTATCTATCTATCTATCTATCTATCTATCTATCTATCTATCTATCTATCTATCTATCTATCTATCTATCTATTGTCCTTTCGAGCCGAAGACGTCACATAGGGCAGAACCACAATCTCAAAAACAGAAACCTTGCGTGCCAAAGTGGCACATATTGCAGAGATCACTGCTCTAAAATATATGGCGCTGTTTCCATAACAATACTTTTTACAATGACAGCTTGTCAAGCCATCGATCAACCTCCTTATTCGCCTCTTACGACATTCTTGTTGGTTAGAAGATGTTTAATTTTAAAATGAAAAAATGTATGGCTTAAATTGAACAATGCATCTCTCAACAATCTGGCTGCTCTTTTTTGTAACAAGCTTGATTCTACTAAAATATCATTTTCTTCATCTTTCCTTCCTCATCTGCATTTCAGCGTCGAGAGGAGATATAATTTACAGTCTTTTGCTCTTATGTTCGCCTCTCCTGCTGTTATGTTTCCTTGTTTTTTTTTCTAAAATGCCGCCAATGTATCTTTTTCCTGGTCGGCCCTAGGAATTGGTGTTCCCGCGACGTTTATTGAAGGCTCGTTGTGTTTGTGTTTTCATCCATTTGCCCTGTCACGTGGCTAAACCATTTTATGTATTGTTTTTTTATATATTCCATTGCGGGAGTTCTTCTGATTGATTTGATTGTCTGTTTTTTTTTTTTCTGATGGTATGTAGCTCGTGCAACTTTCTTGTATTTTATTATATTATCTCCAACACATTTACATCTGTAATATATTATCTCCAACACATTTACATCTGTAATATATTATCTCCAACACATTTACATCTGTAATATATTATCTCCAACACATTTACATCTGTAATATATTATCTCCAACACATTTACATCTGTAATATATTATCTCCAACACTTTTACATCTGTAATATATTATCTCCAACACATTTACATCTGTAATATATTATCTCCAACACATTTACATCTGTAATATATTATCTTCAACACATTTACATCTGTAATATATTATCTCCAAAACATTTACGTCTGTAATATATTATCTCTAACACATTTACGTCTGTAATATATTATCACCGATACATTTACGTCTGTAATATATTATCTCCGATACATTTACGTCTGTAATATATTATCTCCGATACATTTACATCCGTAATATTTTATCACCGATACATTTACATCCGTAATATTTTATCACCGATACATTTACATCCGTAATATTTTATCACCGATACATTTACATCCGTAATATTTTATCACCGATACATTTACATCCGTAATATTTTATCACCGATACATTTACATCCGTAATATTTTATCACCGATACATTTACATCCGTAATATTTTATCACCGATACATTTACATCCGTAATATTTTATCATCAATATATTTACACAAGTTATATATTATATATAGTACGTCGCTAACCGTCTTTCTGGCATCCCCTGCACCTTCCAATAATTACGAACGTATGGACCTCGTCCCTCCCTCGGAAATCCTTGAAACGAAGTCGATAGGTGATAGTGTCTGGGTTGTTGTTGACGGATTGCCACGAGTTGATGCGGGCCGGTTTGCCTTTGACTCATTTGATGTGACGGGTCGTAATGGTTTTCCTGACATTCCCGGTTCTTACTGGAGAAGTTGGAGTTCGTCTGTCCCAGGCTATACTGGGAAACTACTAGTCCAGCCCAGAGGTACTGCAAAACTGGGTCCTCTATATCAGTAATAGCCGCCACTACAGGGAACACGGCGATCCTAGCTTCTGTTAGCCAGCCTGTTTTGACGCTGGCTCAATACTAGGTCTTCTATATCAGTAACAGCCACCACTACAGGGAACACGACAATCCTAGCTTCTGTTAGCCAGCCTGTTTTGACGCTGGCTCAATACTAGATCTTCTATATCAGTAACAGCCACCACTACAGGGAACACGGCAATCCTAGCTTCTGTTAGCCAGCCTGTTTTGACGCCGCCTCACAGCTCAATACTAGGTCTTCTATATCAGTAACAGCCACCACTACAGGGACCACGACGATCCTAGCTTCTGTTAGCCAGCCTGTTTTGGCGCAGACTATTACCAGGGGAGACTACGAGGAGCTAGAACTGCAAGGTCTTGGTCAGCTGATGGTGCGCCGACACTGCTATTGCGACCACAGGTCGCAGGAGCTTCCGCTCCCCCAGTGCGTCTGGGTAAAACAGTCTGTGCCTAGGGAGAGTAGGCGTAGTGGAATGTGGAAGAAAGCACCAATGTGTTGCCGAGTGTTCTTGTCAAACATTGGCAGAACCAGCCACGAGAGAAGCTGCTGGACAGAATCAAAACCTTAACTGGGGGACTGGTTGGTCTCGAGGCAAGACGCCGGCCTCGAGACAGAGAGGTTGTGGGTTCCAATCCCACTACATATCCCACTAGTTGGGATTTTTATTTATGATTTCTCTCTGCGACAACCACCCATGGTCTCAGCAGCGAGGCCCGTTTTGAAACGTCAATTAATCATCGACGGAAAAAATATGAGTACCTCAGAAGACGGAGTTATCTGCCTGTGCGGCGAGGGACCCCTGTGCACACGGCTGCTAGGGAAAACGGATTAACACGCAAAATTCAGTTCCTAGTCTCTAGGGACTTCGTCAGAGGTCAAAGCTGGCGAACGCAAAAAAAAGACCTTAACAACAAGAAATGTACACAACAGAGAAACCTCTACTAAACCGTCAGACAAGACGAAAAAGAACCATACATGTACAGAACTTCCGGTACGTTCCAAGATGGAGATCGTGTTTACTTCCGGTTTAGCGTGAACCGTTTAGGGTTGACAAAAATACAATGACACTCACCTATGGAGCAACCCTAGGCGGGGAACTCAACCATGGTTGTAGATTCTTGTCGTGTTATAATTTGTCGGACAAGTGCCGAGATGAGACAACAAGAGAATTCTAAAACAGGTTCTTATATGGGAAACAAACAAGAGGAGGGCATAAAGAGACGCTGAAAATAAAACTTATAAGAGAAGCAAAGTTAGCAGGCATAGACTCATTAGATAAGATCAAACATCTCGCCCAGAACAGAGTTGGGTGGCGAAAAACACAAGCCCAGCGTGACGTCATGCGGCTCGGCGAGGATTAAGATCAAGATAAAGAGAGTATATCATCTCTGAATCTGTGGTATATCATCTCTGATATATTAACATCTGTGGTATATCATCTCTGATATATTAACATCTGTGGTATATCATCTCTGATATATTAACTTCTGTGGTATATCATCTCTGAATCTGTGTTATATCATCTCTGATATATTAACATCTGTGGTATATCATCTCTGATATATTAACATCTGTGGTATATCATCTCTGATATATTAACATATGTGGTATATCATCTCTGATATATCATCTCTGATATATTAACATCTGTGGTATATCATCTCTGATATATTAACATCTGTGGTATATCATCTCTGATATATTAACATCTGTGGTATACCATCTCTGATATATTTTCATCTGTGGTATATCCACTCTGATATATTTACATCTCTGTTATATCATCTCTGATATATTTACATCTGTGGTATATCCACTCTGATATATTTACATCTCTGTTATATCATCTCTGATATATTTACATTTGTGGTGTATCCTCTCTGATATATTTACATCTCTATTATATCATCTCTGATATATTTACATCTGTGGTATATCCTCTCTGATATATTTACATCTCTGTTATATCATCTCATATATATTTACATCTGGGCTATATCATCACAGATATATTTACATCTGTTGTATATCATCACTGATATATTTACATCTGTTGTATATCATCACCGATATATTTATATCTGTGCTATATCATCTCCGATATATTTACATCTGTTGTATATCATAATCCACATAAACATAAACAATTTACAACAATATATCAAATATGATGTAACATAATTCGGTACATTATCCTCCACAGAGATAAGCATATAACGCATGACTTCATATGTATGTAATCATAATTCAATAAAAACACAACGTTAAAGCTAGAAAAACACAACTGCAACACTAACCCACATCATCTTCACAGAAGATTCGAGAAGCGACAAGATCGTCTCTAAAACTACAACCACATCTCGTGAGAGGCTAAGAGCATTCAACGAGGGCATTGCGAGGTTTTAATTTGTGAGTGTTCACATTCCGACCGGCACTGAAGATAAATCCTTTGGAAATTATCGTTTGTCGACGTCAGACGAGATTTTACAGATGCAGTAAGTTTTTTTTTTTTTTTTCTGCTAAAATTAGAGAAGAACTTTTTGCATGGAAATAGATTTAATGAGGCAAAAAATGCAAAAAATCAGATTTTGCAATTTAATATGGCCACCAGCAAAACTGAAAGATTAATGAGTTGTCCATGTTTCGTTTTTATGGAAAAAATATATTTAAAAATATGGAAAGCTGTTCCTCCGCAACGCCGTAGGTGTACTCTTTATTTCTGGCTGTCACGTGGTGACTACTGAAGGATTTGCTTGAGATCTTCGTCATATCTCTTTAAAGAGATGTTAAGTGGAACAATATTAAAACAGGTAAATGAATTTTAAATATCTGGGAACAATGTTAATCTCAGATGGTAGATGTACAATAGAGGTGAGATGCAGAATGGCTCAGGCAAAAGCAGCTTCCCAAAAAATGAGGAAGATACTGTGTAATCCATTTTTGACAATAGAAACAAGTAAAGAGTTCTTAAATGTTATGAAGAGTCAGTCTTAACATATAGATGCGAAACATGCACAATAGGACAACAGACAAGAATATCACTGGAGCCTGTAGAGATGTAGTTTTACAGAAGAATGTTGAGAATAACATGGACAGCTAAGAAGAGTAATGAAAATGTTCTGAAAGAGGTCAAAGCAAAAAAACGAGATAATTTCCAACATTAGGAAGGAACAATCATCATTTTTTGGCCATGTAATGAGAAGAGAATAACTTGAATATATTGTAACAACTGGGAAAATTAAGGGTCGAAGAGATAGAGGGAAGCAAAGAGAAAAACTACCAGACAGCTTAAGAGAATGGCTTGGCAGAAAGTCATCAACAGAAATGATAAATAACTGTCGAGATCGAAAGTTGTGGAGAGACATGATCAGCTACGCCAGTAGGCATGATACTTGATGATGATGATGATGACTCTCTAAACCGCCATTATTTTCAATATCGTTTACTCATCATCATCATCGAGTGCCGTCTCTGCATCGAAGGTTGGCTACCATGGAGCGCCATTCTAATCTGTCTCTTGCTTTGATGGTGCAGATTGTCATAGGTTGACTTGTGCATCTTTTTTTTTTGTTACTCGTCCATGTTAGTCTTGGTCTGCCTCTTTTACCTTGTATTTTCCCTTCCAATAGTACTTTTATTAGGCTGTTGTGTCTTTTAACATGCCCCCAAATTTTCATTTGTCTTGTTTTAATTGTGTTTAGCAGTTCTCTTTTTATTTTTAGTTATTTTAAAACTTCATCGTTTGTTTTCTTTTCTTTCCACCCAATTCTATCTATTCTTCTATAAATCCACATTTCAAAGGCTTCAATTTTCTGTTCTGTTTTCATGTCTAATGTCCATGTTTCTGCACCATACAGGAATATTGAGAAGATGTAACATTTTGCTATTCTTAGTATATTTTTCATGACATTAAAATTACTTTTTGTCATACCTATTCTTTTGTTTATTTCAGTTGTACATTTTCCATCACTGGTTATAGTATGTCCCAGGTAGTTGTAGCTCTGCACTATCTCCAGATGTATTCCTTCAACTGTGATATTTAATTGTAGGTCTTGAGAATTTTCTTTGTTTATGATCATAGTTTTAGTCTTTTTGATATTCATATCTAGTCCATATATTTTGCTTGTCATGTTTATTTCATTAAGTAATTGTTGTAGGTCTTTAGGATTTTCTGCTAGTAGTACAGTATCATCAGCATAACTAAGGTTATCTCGTAGGTCGTTCGCTGCATCGCACAATCTTCATCAAAATGCTATGCATGTCCTGGACTCTACACTGAAAAACAGGAATAAAGATAACAACTATCGAGATGAAATGTGTTAGACGAATAACAGGAAACAGCATGAGAAGTATGATCGGAAATGAAGAACTGAGAAAAAAAGTAGGAATAATTGCCGCCATTGAATACATAAACAAACAACAGATACAATTGTTTGGCCACGTGATTGATAAGATAGAAAAATTAAAACACAACTTTCAATAAATGTTTACGATTTTAAGGGGGGAACTTTAACGTGCGCGAGTGCACACGGAACCTCCTGTTTATTTTCCGTTATCCGATAGGACTAGGCATCATGAAGAGCCCACATCCACAGAAACGAGGATTTAACGCACATCCACAGAAACGAGGATTTAACCCACATGCACTGAAGCGAGGATTTAACCCACATCTACAGAAGCGAGGATTGAACCCACATCCACAGAAGCGAGGTTTGAACCCACATCCACAGAAACGAGGTTTGAAGCCACATCCACAGAAACGAGGTTTGAACCCACATCCACAGAAGCGAGGTTTGAACCCACATCCACAGAAACGAGGTTTGAACCCACATGCACAGAAGCGAGGATTGAACCCACATCCACAGAAACGAGGATTGAACCCACATCCACAGAAGCGAGGACTGAACCCATATTCACAGAAGCGAGGATTGAACCCACATCCACAGAAGCGATGATTGAATCCACATCCACAGAAACGAGGATTGAACCACATCCACAGAAACGAGGATTGAACCCACATCCACAGAAGCGGTGTTTGAACCCACATCCACAGAAGCGAGGATTGAACCCATATCCACAGAAGCGGACTGCGACCTGAACCACTCGGCCATCCTGACTTACTAATTGTGTATTTGAACAATATATAACCCACCGGCGGCTTGCTAAGCCCGCTGTAAGGATTAACTTGACCTCCACAGATATAAATAGTGAGAAACGAAACAAGTTTTAGATATAGGAATTAATCACATTTGGCTAGGAAAACATATCATCATCATCATCATCATCATCATCATGTACCCTGCCGGTTGGCGTAGGCGATCATGTCCCTCCACAATCTTCTATCTACAGTGCATCGTATAAACATAGGAAAACATATAACTGTTAAATAATTGTTGTTCTTGTTGAAGGCCTTTGCACCGAAATGTCATTCTGATTTGTGTTGTACACTCATTACGTAAAGCTTTAACCAAACGGTTTTTTTTTCTATAATTGTTTTTTTTCTATATTTTTTTCTATATTTTTTTCTATATTTTTTTTTATATATTTTTTTTGTATTTTTTTTCTATATTTTTTTCTATATTTTTTCCTATATTTTTTTCTATATTTTGTTTATATTTTTTTAATTTATTTTTTTCTATATTTTTTTCTATATTTTTTTTTCTATATTTTTTTTGGTATTTTTTTCTATATTTTTTTCTATATTTTTTCCTATATTTTTTTTCTATATTTTGTTTATATTTTTAAAAATATATTTTTTTCTATATTTTTTTCTATATTTTTTTTCTATATTTTTTTCTATATTTTTTTCTATATTTTGTTCTATATTTCTTTCATTCTCTGGGAAAACATAACTCAAGCTATATTCGTCACCCTAATTCTGGAATGTGATATATCAGACGCATCTGACCTCTTGACCTCTGTATCGTTTTCCTGGCGGTTTGTAGTTCCGGAAATACACGAACTGTTCCGTATCAGAGGTTCGCCACGGGAGATGACTCCAGGTCCATATCACGAAAGATAACCGAAGAGCCGTACCGGATAACTTGACGTCAACACTTTAACTTAACGTTGGCGCGAATTCATAGGTCAGTCAGAGACCTGATTAGACTTGCTGTGGTCATAAGTTAAGCTCAATGAAACATTCAAGACCCCTGTTAAAATAAATTAACGCCAGCAGGTCTCTATTACAGATTACAGTATAAACAAATTTGGTGCCTTTGTGTTAAAATAAAAGAATAACTACAGAAAATCTCTCTCACAACTTAAAAAATAAACAAATATGAGGCCCTCTAATTTTTTGGGTCCCAACGGATAGAATATTTACCCTAGGCCTAAATTCGGCCCTGCTCATAGTAAACCCTGCAGCATGGGAAGACAAAACTGCAGACCGCAATCTCTGGAAACACACTCTAAAAGTTCACCTCAAACAAGAAGCAGACAGACTCACAGAGAAAGAGAATACACGACGAAAGAAAAGAAAGGAAAAAATAACATTCCTAGGGGCACCGAAAAATCCATAGTCAACTAGGACTGACGGTGGCTACTATACATAGTTAACTGTTGAAGAAACAGCTTATCAAGATTATACGATGGATAGGGAGTCATAGGAGGAAGAGGTATGTATTACAGCACTCAGAAAAAAATGACAAATAAACAACAACAGAAAAAAATAAATAGCAATATATGGTCCGAAGCAGGATGGAACCCGTACCGGTTCGATGGCACTGCGCCTTTCCACGAGAAGTCGAACGCTAGGGAACACTGCCACTCAGCTAACTAAAAAATTAGCTATCGAGGACAATGTCTTACGCGCAGGCGTTCTCATGACTATAACATAGGGGATGGATACCAGATTATAGTTATGGTTAGTCGAAGACCCCTGTATCACTGCAAAGAAATTAAAATCCACAATTGCTCAACCGCCGTGCCAGTAGAATTATTGGAATTAACATCTCATCTCTTAGCAGGATCCAAGAAAAGAAAGGCAGCTGCAGTCCCTATCATAGCAGCTACAACACACGCCAAATAACATAAAACCAAGCGGGACCGAAAGTGAATGCAGCTGAGCTGTCCTTTGTCAAACGATATCCTCATTCATCGTAAGCAATTAGAATATCGAAACACGGTCCGGATGAAAAACACAGCTCACAGTGTGCACAGAGCACTAAACTCAGTAGCTCCGGCAGCAAGCCGGACTTGGAATATGAGGAAACTGCAACAAGGAACACTTTTCAGACTGTGCCTCAATGGCTCCTGCCGCCTATCCGCCATATTGACCGGAAGTCGATGCCAGAATACCAGAGTATACTTGTCGAAATTAAAGGCAGCGAGAAGGAAATTAAAAGAAATGACCTATATACCACATGAAACAGAGATTAAGTAATTGTAATCTCTAATACGGAAAGGGGCCGGGAAAACATGGAATGATCTTAAAAGAATGGAAAGCAACAGAACGACTTGGAAAGTGTTTGTTGAAAACCTATGCTCCACAGGGAGCTGAAAGGTAGAAGCAGAAGAGTTGTTATGTGGCTACCTGTCCTTTACAATTAATAAAAAATTAATCACAGTTTTTTTTTTCATCCTATGACAGACTCTAAGGATGAAAAAAAAAGAGTTCTTAAATATTATGTATAACCAGTCTTAACATATGGATGTGAATCATGGACAATACGTCAACAAGCAAGAAAATCACTGGAGGATGTAGAAATGTGGTTTTACAGAAGAATGTTGAGAATACCATGGACAGCTAAGAAGAGTAATGAAAACGTTCTGAAAGAGGTCAAAGCAAAATATATAATATTAAGAAGAAACAATCATAATTTTTTGGCCATGTAATGAGAAGAGAACAACTGGAATATATTGTAACTACTGGGGGGAAAAAAGAGAAAAAATACCAGACAGCTTAAGAGAATGGCTTGGCAGAAGGTCAACAACAGAAATGATTAAAAAATTTCGAAATCGAAAGTTGTGGAGAAGCATAATCGCCTACGCCAGGTGGCATGGCACTTGATAATAATGATTTAATATTCATGGTAAAGATACACGTGAGCAAATCAATTAAAATCCGTGCTAGTCGTAGTTCATATCTTAGTGGGTGTATGTGCTGGCCATGTCTCATATCTTAGTGGGTGTATGTGCTGGCCATGGCTCATATCTTAGTGGGTGTATGTGCTGGCCATGGCTCATATCTTAGTGGGTGTATGTGCTGGCCATGTCTCATATCTTAGTGGGTGTATGTGCTGGCCATGTCTCATATCTTAGTGGGTGTATGTGCTGGTCATGGCTCATATCTTAGTGGGTGTATGTGCTGGCCATGTCTCATATCTTAGTGGGTGTATGTGCTGGCCATGTCTCATATCTTAGTGGGTGTATGTACTGGCCATGGCTCATATCTTAGTGGGTGTATGTGCTGGCCATGGCTCATATCTTAGTGGGTGTATGTGCTGGCCATGGCTCATATCTTAGTGGGTGTATGTGCTGGCCAAGGCTCATATCTTAGTGGGTGTATGTGCTGGCCATGTCTCATATCTTAGTGGGTGTATGTGCTGGCCATGGCTCATATCTTAGTGGGTGTATGTGCTGGCCATGTCTCATATCTTAGTGGGTGTATGTGCTGGCCATGTCTCATATCTTAGTGGGTGTATGTGCTGGCCATGTCTCATATCTTAGTGGGTGTATGTGCTGGCCATGTCTCATATCTTAGTGGGTGTATGTGCTGGCCATGTCTCATATCTTAGTGGGTGTATGTGCTGGCCATGTCTCATATCTTAGTGGGTGTATGTGCTGGCCATGTCTCATATCTTAGTGGGTGTATGTGCTGGCCATGTCTCATATCTTAGTGGGTGTATGTGCTGGCCATGTCTCATATCTTAGTGGGTGTATGTGCTGGCCATGGCTCATATCTTAGTGGGTGTATGTGCTGGCCATGGCTCATATCTTAGTGGGTGTATGTGCTGGCCATGTCTCATATCTTAGTGGGTGTATGTGCTGGCCATGTCTCATATCTTAGTGGGTGTATGTGCTGGCCATGTCTCATATCTTAGTGGGTGTATGTGCTGGCCATGTCTCATATCTTAGTGGGTGTATGTGCTGGCCAAGGCTCATATCTTAGTGGGTGTATGTGCTGGCCATGTCTCATATCTTAGTGGGTGTATGTGCTGGCCATGGCTCATATCTTAGTGGGTGTATGTGCTGGCCATGTCTCATATCTTAGTGGGTGTATGTGCTGGCCATGGCTCATATCTTAGTGGGTATATGTGCTGGCCATGGCTCATATCTTAGTGGGTGTATGTGCTGGCCATGTCTCATATCTTAGTGGGTGTGTGTGCTGGCCAAGGCTCATATCTTAGTGGGTGTATGTGCTGGCCAAGGCTCATATCTTAGTGGGTGTATGTGCTGGCCATGTCTCATATCTTAGTGGGTGTCTGTGCTGGCCATGTCTCATATCTTAGTGGGTGTATGTGCTGGCCATGTCTCATATCTTAGTGGGTGTATGTGCTGGCCAAGGCTCATATCTTAGTGAGTGTATGTGCTGGCCAAGGCTCATATCTTAGTGGGTGTATGTGCTGGCCAAGGCTCATATCTTAGTGGGTGTATGTGCTGGCCATGTCTCATATCTTAGTGGGTGTCTGTGCTGGCCATGTCTCATATCTTAGTGGGTGTATGTGCTGGCCATGTCTCATATCTTAGTGGGTGTATGTGCTGGCCAAGGCTCATATCTTAGTGAGTGTATGTGCTGGCCAAGGCTCATATCTTAGTGGGTGTATGTGCTGGCCAAGGCTCATATCTTAGTGGGTGTATGTGCTGGCCATGGCTCATGTCTTAGTGGGTGTATGTGCTGGCCATGTCTCATATCTTAGTGGGTGTATGTGCTGGCCATGGCTCATATCTTAGTGGGTGTATGTGCTGGCCATGTCTCATATCTTAGTGGGTGTATGTGCTGGCCAAGGCTCATATCTTAGTGGGTGTATGTGCTGGCCATGTCTCATATCTTAGTGGGTGTATGTGCTGGCCAAGGCTCATATCTTAGTCGGTGTATGTGCTGGCCAAGGCTCATATCTTAGTGGGTGTATGCGCTGGCCATGTCTCATATCTTAGTGAGTGTATGTGCTGGCCAAGGCTCATATCTTAGTGGGTGTATGTGCTGGCCAAGGCTCATATCTTAGTGGGTGTATGTGCTGGCCATGTCTCATATCTTAGTGGATGTCTGGGCTGGCCATGGCTCATATCTTAGTGGGTGTCTGTGATAGCCATGGCTGATATCTTAGTGGGTGTATGTGCTGGCCTTGGCTCATATCTTAGTGGGTGTCTGTGCTGGCTAGGGTTCATATCTTAGTGTGTGTTTGGGCTGGCCATGGCTCATATCTTAGTGGGTGTATGTGCTGGCCATGGCTCATATCTTAGTGGGTGTCTGCGATAGCCATGGCTGATATCTTAGTGGGTGTCTGCGATAGCCATGGCTGATATCTTAGTGGGTGTATGTGTGCTGGCCATGGCTCCTATCTTAGTGGATGTATGTGCAGGCTAGGGTTCATAGCTTAGTGGGTGTATGTGCTGGCATGGGTGCATATCTTAGTGTGTGTCTGGGCTGGCCATGGCTCATATCTTAGTGTGTGTTTGGGCTGGCCATGGCTCATATCTTATTGTGTGTCTGGGCTGGCCATGGCTCATTTCTTAGTGTGTGTCTGGGCTGGCCATGGCTCATATCTTAGTGTGTGTCTGGGCTGGCCATTGCTCATATCGTAGTGTGTGTCTGGGCTGCCAAGGCTCATATCTTAGTGTGTGTCTGGGCTGGCCATGATTCATATCTTAGTGTGTGTCTGTGCTGGCCATGGTTCATATCTTAGTGTGTGTCTGTGCTGGCCATGGTTCATATCTTAGTGTGTGTCTGGGCTGCCAAGGCTCATATCTTAGTGTGTGTCTGGGCTGGCCATGATTCATATCTTAGTGTGTGTCTGTGCTGGCCATGGTTCATATCTTAGTGTGTGTCTGGGCTCGCCATGGCTCATTTCTTAGTGTGTGTCTGGGCTGGCCATGGCTCATATCTTAGTGTGTGTCTGGGCTGGCCATGGCTCATATCGTAGTGTGTGTCTGGGCTGGCCATGGCTCATATCTTAGTGTGTGTCTGGGCTGGCCAAGGCTCATATCTTAGTGTGTGTCTGTGAAGGCCATGATTCATATCTTAGTGTGTGTCTGGGCTGGCCATGGCTCATATCGTAGTATGTGTCTGGGCTGGCCAAGGCTAATATCTTAGTGTGTGTTGGGCTGGCCATGATTCATATCTTAATGTGTGTCTGTGCTGGCTAGGGTTCATATCTTAGTGTATTTCCATGCTAGCCATGTCTCATATCTTAATGTGTTTCTGTGATAGCCATGGCTCATATCTTAGCTTGTGTGTGTGTGTGTGTGTGTGTGTGTGTGTGCTAGCCATGGCTCATATCTTGGTGTGTCCGTGTTAATCATGTCTCATATCTTTATGTGTGTCTGTGTGTAGTCATATCTCATATCTTAGTGTGTATCTGTGTTAGTCATGTGTCATATCTTTGTGTGTGCATGTCTGGGTTAGTGATATCTCATATCTTTGTGTGCATGTTTATGTTAGTCACATCTAATATCTTTGTGTGTGCTGTCTATGTTAGGCATGTATCATATCTTTGTGTGTACATATCTATGTCAGTCATATCTCATATCTTTGTGTGCATGTCTATGTTAGTCATGTGTCATATCTTAGCGTGTATGTCTGTGTTAGTCATATCTCATATCTTGATGTGTGTAAGTGTTAGTCGAGCCTCGTATCTCTGTGTGCATGTCCATGTTGGTCACATCTCATATCTTTGTGTGTGCATGTCTGTGTTAGTCACCTCTAGTGACTCGGGCAGATGGTGCTCGTAAACCTGGGAGGGCCGACCATCTAAGGGCAGAATCCCCATACAGAAAAGACACTCTGCTGCCTTGCAGGAAGATTGGGGACAACCAAAGGCTAAGGAAAACAAACCTGAATAAAATGCTGGCTGAAATCGGATGCACTGGACCACTGGCGCAGAACACAGTGCAACGTTTTAACGGGTGTTCAATCAGAGTGGATCTGGCAGACTCTAATTGTGATGTTCTGTCTGTGGGGGCGATCAACACATTTAACCTGACAGCTGACTTCATGTGAGAGTCTGGAATCCTTCTCTGATCGAGTCCTGATCGCAGAGAGAGAGAGAGAGAGAGAGAGAGAGAGAGAGAAAGAGAGAGAGAGAGAGAGAGAGAGAGAGAGAGAAAGTATCAGCCACAAACAGCAGCGTAACATAGCAACCAATCACAACTTTTATTTTGATCGAATGTTGGGTTAACTGTCAAGAGAATGACCTTGCCCATCTCGAAGGTTAATGTTTTTATTTTTTTTAATTAAACCCCCCCCCTTTCCCCCTCTCTCCGTCACGCCAAGTGGCGTATAGGGAATATGGTGTTAGTGACCATAAATTTTACAGACCTTCGGCACTTGATTTTTGGAGTAGAATTTGTGGTCGGTATTACGCCCGTGCCGCTTTACTTTCCTAGAAAAAAATCCGGCAACCATTAAAGGCTGGGTGAACCCGGAAGCCGTTGGTTGGAATCGAACCCTACCTCTTGTCCTTTGTAGTCCAGTTCACCAACCACTGAGCTATCGCGGCTCATAGGTTAGTACTTCCGTCCGTCCGTCCGTCCTTCCGTCTATCTATCTATCTATCTGTCTGTCTGTCTGTCTGTCTGTCTGTCTGTCTGTCTGTCTGTCTGTCTGTCTGTCTGTCTATCTATCTATTGACCTTTCAAACCGTAGCCGGCCCATAGGGCTTAGACCTCTTCACTCGTTCTCTTATCTAAATGGTTATTCCAGCAGTTTTCAATCCTTGTAAAGATCTTTCATCAAATCTTGCCATTTGTCTCTGTTCTGTGCAAGCAACTCTATATCATAGTTACTACTTACGCTGAGTAAAAAGATGAAGATGCCAGCGACAAAATCTCGAACTGAGAACTATGGGAAAGATCCTGACAAAAACTAGTGGGCTCAGAAATAAGACAAAGATGATGGTGTTGAATAGGGCACACGCTGAGAAAACCAAACGAGAATTTTACACAACAAGCCCTTCTTTTGAAATCCCTAAGGGAGGAGACAAAGAGGAGGGTCAAATAAACTAGAAGACAGATGAAATCAGAGGTGAAGAGGATGGGGAAGACATGGCACGATTTTAAAATATTTTGGAATATTCAGAACGGTCTGGAAAGTGGGAGTTCGTGGAAATGAAAGAGCGGACAGGTTGGCTATCTGTGCTGTGGTTGAAGACGGTCAAACAATGGATCGGGCGGCATTATCAATGAGCTCCGAAATGTGGGAAGAGCACAGGACTTCGACCACCACAGATCCACGTCACTTCTTCGGATGATGGAAATGGGAGTTAAGATGGGCACAGCCAGAAATGAGAAACTTAGTGGGCGTGTAAGAAGACTTATCAACCAACATAGAACTGGAGTCGTCAGTCGCTGGACACTGGGGGACTTGCTGAGGAGGGATCTGAGCACCTATAGACATGTTCGGAGTGCAATGATGACGACCCACAAATAACTCAATAACTCCAAAACGCACTTTACATGTTTTGTGTCTGGTGACACAAATTGAAACCACTTCCACAAAAATATGAATTTTTAGAATGCGGGGAATGTACTAGGTTCAGGTGCTTTTAATCCACAATTGAAGCAAAATGTAAGAGTTTATAAAGCAAAATGTAAGAGTTTATAAAGCAAAATGTATGAGTTTATAAAGCAAAATGTATGAGTTTATAAAGGCCACTTTAGGATGGAAACAATCAGCTGCGCAGTAAGTGGGCTGGAAGTGATT
This sequence comes from Megaustenia siamemsis, assembly GCA_032433765.1. Lineage (NCBI taxonomy): Eukaryota > Metazoa > Mollusca > Gastropoda > Stylommatophora > Ariophantidae > Megaustenia > Megaustenia siamemsis. The sequence goes on along the minus strand of JAVIAB010000145.1, from coordinate 44,220,517 downwards.
TCTGACTTACAGCTGACTCCAAGCGTCAGAGCCAGAGATATGGAGATCCTACTCCACCTTCTAGTAGTACCTCAGGAAATTAACCATTCCGGTCACGCGAGAAGGGATTAAAAATAGAAGGCAACTCTGAACTAAAAAATGTCTAGCTGGAGTCGGATGTACTGGAACGAAAGCGTAAATATAGAAGTTTGCTGTAAACCTTAACACGACGCTTCTGTGTTCACTTAACGCCCTTTTAAAAACGAATAGAGCAAGTTACTGAAAGTTATCGTGGAGGGGTAGACACAAGACAAACGAAGTAGAGGAAGACAAGACTAATGTGATTACCTGATAGCACAAAAAGATAACGATAGACAGGTGAAGAGCTGACAGCGTGTGTCATCAAATGCATGGTCTGAGTGGATTGGTGATCCATAGTAACCAACTTTCTTTGTGAAAACGGAACACGATGATGATTACGATGATGATGATGATGATAGTGATAATGATGGTGATAATGATAATGATGGTGATGTGCATGTCCATGAAATTTCTTGAAAAAAAAACGTATCAAATTCATACAAGGTAAATAATACAATAAATTGGTATATAAACTTCTCACATGTAAATTATACCATAAATTGAAATATAAACTTCTCACATGTAAATTATACCATAAATTGGATATAATAACATAATAACATAATAACATAAAGTAGCAACGATAAATATATGCGGGATAAAAAATAAAGAAGTCGAACTTATAGAAGAAATGACAAAAAGGAAAATTAAAATAATAGGATTAGCGGACACCAGAGTAAAAAGACAACAGATAAAGAAAACACACATGAACTACACGATAATATTCTCAGGAGTCGACAACACAGAAAGAGCAACACACGGAGTAGGCTTTATCATCGACCCAGAACACGCAAAGAACATTCTAGAAATAAAATACCAGCCAGAAAGAATTATCACAATTAAACTACTAGAAGACGATCGAGAAACAAATTACATTCAAATCTATGCACCATGCAACAACAATGAAAGAGGCAGCGAAGAATTCTACGTCACATTGAATGAAATTATTAACAAGATTGACGAAAGTGACGACATGTTAGTGATGGGAGATTTTAATGGAAGGCTTGGGAAACGCAACAGTGAGAACAGTGATATCTTAGGACCCTTTGGCGATAAAACAGCTGAAATAAACGAAAATGGAAGCAGATTGCTGGAAATATGTCATCAAAACGATTTATTTATCACCAACACATTCTTCAAACACAGAGAGTCGCAAGTATACACCTGGTGCAAATGGAATGACACAACATGCAAAAGCCAGATAGATTTTATACTAACAAGACAACAGAACAAGAAAAGATTAACCGACAGCAGAGCAATCCCTAATATTACAGATGACACGGATCACAAGATGGTTATGATCACACTAAGACAGACAAAAATAAAGAGAATATACGAAAACAAACAAAAGAAGCGAAAAGAACAGACAATAAAAATAAAACAATTAAAAGATCAAGAAACAAGGAAAACCCTTGAAGAAAAACTAACAGAGGAGTTCAAGAAACTCCCTAACGAAGTATGCACAGTAGAAGAAGAGTGGAAACAATTTAAGGAAACAGTAACCAACATCTCTAAAACAGTTTGTAGAACGAAGCTAAGAACAAGAGAAGGGAAAAAGAGCAGCCCGTGGTGGAACGAAACAATCAGAGAAGCAATTAAAGAAAAGAAGAAACTGTTTAACAATTGGAGTGAGAACAAGAACCAAGAAAAATATGAAAAATATGCCTTAGTTCGAAAAAGAGTTACAATTTTGATCAAAGAAGCTAAGCAAAATAATTGAACAGAATTCGAACAAAACATGAGCAGGGACTTCAAGACAGCCACAAGAGATTTCTACATAGCAGTAAAAGCTACAAGAGCGAGAAAAGAAAACCATGATCCTACAAAGCTCATAAATGACAACGACGGACAGCCAATATCAAATAACCAATGTATACAACAGAGATGGCAAGAATATTTTGAAGACCTGTTAAACATACCAACCACCAATAAGGCAACAAAAACCACGCTAGAACTCACAAATACTGAACCCAACATCATGAAAGAGGAAATCGAAGAAGTAATCAAATATGCCCCAAGAAATAAATCACCGGGGATAGATAGCATACCAATATAAATAATAGCAGCAGCAGGAGAAACAGGAGTGACATGGCTGCACAGAATATTTAATGCAGCATGGCACCAACAACACGCCCCAGAAGACTGGCAACAGGCAATCATCATACCAATATGGAAAAAGAAAGGTAGCAAAAGAGACTGCAATCAATATAGAGGTATATCTCTGCTCAGCCATGTAGGAAAGCTATACGCCAAAATCTTGGAAAAAAGGCTGAGACAAATAATAGAACTACAGTTAAGTGATTCTCAAATGGGGTTCCGAAAAAAACAGAGGATGTACGGAAGCACTATTCACACTAAAACAGCTTGCAGAAAAAACGACAGAACACAATCAAAACTTATACATAGCCTTCATTGACCAGGAAAAAGCATTCGACAGAGTAAACAGAGAACAACTGTGGGAGATACTAACATCATACGGAGTAAGCCAACATCTAACCAACCTTATTAAAAGTCTCTACGTCAACAGCAGCTGCAGGGTCAGAACAGCAGCAGGCTACACAGACCACTTCGAAGTCAGATCAGGTGTAAGACAGGGGTATGTACTATCCCCCCAACTGTTTATTACATACATGGACCATATATGCAAGCTAGCCAACCCATCAGAGACAGAGGAGATCAACGAGCTTCTATTTGCAGACGATCAGGCACTAATACATGAAACAATAGAAGACCTACAAGAACACTTAAACAAACTCAACATCTCAGGCACAAAATACAACATGAAAATCAACATCAACAAAACAGAAGTCATGAATGTCGCCACAAATAAACAGAACATCAACATAACTATAGAAGGCAGACAACTAAAACAAGTAGAGGAATTCAAATACCTAGGAAGTCTAATGACAAACGACAATTCCCAAACAGCAGAGATAGAATCAAGATGCAACAAAGCTTGTCAAATCATCGGACAGTTATCGCCACTATTGTTCAAAAAGGAAATAACCCTGGAGGCAAAAAGAGCACTATACAATACAATCTTCATCCCAACGTTGTGCTACCAATGACAGACCTGGACCCTAGAGGCAAGAACAATAAGAACAATAACCTCTACTGAGATTAAATGTGTTAGGCGAATGACAGGAAACAGTCTGAGAGATAAGATCAGAAATGAAGAACTGAGAGAAAAGCTAGGAATAGCCCCCGCCATAGAATATATAAGGAAACAACCTATAAAATGGTTTGGCCACGTGACAAGTTAGAAAAATCAAAACACAACACAACCAGCTTTCAACAAACGTTGTGAGAATACCAGACCCAAGGGCCGACCACGAAAAAGATGGATCGATGGAATATTAGAAGCACTAGGAAACATAACAGCAGCATAGGCGAACAGAAGAGCAAAAGACCGCAAATTATATCTCCCCTCGACGTTGAAAGACAGATGAGGAAGGAAAGAGAAGAAGAAGAAGATAAATTGGAGTATAAACTTCTCACATGTAAAAAATACCATAAATTGGAATATAAACTTCTCACATGTAAAAAATACCATAAATTGGAGTATAAACTTCTCACATGTAAAAAATACCATAAATTGCAATATAAACTTCTCACATGTAAATAATATCGTAAATTGGAATATAAACTTCTCACATGTAAATAATATCGTAAATTGGAATATAAACTTCTCATGTAAAGAAAAGATACCTTAAATAAACAGGAATAAATATCTCGCATTTATAAAATACCATAATCTTTTAATATTAACTTCTCACTTGTAAACAATACCGTAAACGGGAGCATAAACTTCTCACATATCTTCACTTTTTAGTCTGCAGGCAAAAGTGAATGGATATAAACATCTCACACACCCACGTCTCTTTGTAACACCACAGAACACCATCAACACAAAGTGTTACCCACAAACACACACCGTCTATTACAGCACTCAGAACAACACGAATGTTAAATGTTTTTCAGCGTGTGTTGGAACGAGAGGGCACACGCGATGTTTGTGTGTGTGAGTCTATGTTTCCAAGTCCTCGATAGAGCCTCGTGTACCTGTCTAGCTTGTGATGAACATTCTCGACGAGTTTCTGGAAGATTGGCTAGAAGTCTGTTCAAAAATTTACACCCAAACTCTAAATTTTCTCAGAAAATATTAGGCAGAATGTCATCTTTTTTCGCATGTAGTTTTAATTTCCCTGGACCTTAAGAATTTGTAAAAATTATATCAAAAGGGTAGGTGTATCTCGCAAATATGAGTATTTGTTATATAAACTGTGAACAAAAACAGAGTGCAAGAAACATTAGAGTTTACAGTATTACAAAACAAACATTGAATGGTCACGGTGATTCTTGCTCTTCTTCATCCTCTTCTTTCCTTCCTCAATTGCCTATCAGCTATGAGGGCGGATTTAATATGCGGTCTTTGCTGTTCTGTTTGCCTCTGCTGCTGTTATGTTTCTTAGTATTTCTAAAACACAGTCAATCCATCTTTTCGTGGTTGGCCATTTGGTCTGGTGTTCTCTCAATGTTTATTGAAGGCTTGTAGTGTTGTGTTTTAATCTTTCAGCCATGTCATGTAGCAAAACAATTTTATCTGTGGTTTCTTTATATATTCTTAGGTGGAAGCAATTCCTAACTTTTTTTTCAGTTCTTCATTTCTAATCTTATATCTTAGGCTGTTTTTTTTTTAATCATATGTCTAACATATTTAATCTCAGTAGAGGTTATTTTTATCTTGTTGTTCTTACATCTAGGATCCAGAACTGGCATTGGTTGTACAACGGTGATTCTTTTTTCTTTTTCGTCTACCTTTCAGCTCCCTGTGGAGCATAGGTCTTCAACAAACACTTTCAGCTCCCTGTGGAGCATAGGTCTTCAACAAACATTTTCAGCTCTCTGTGGAGCATAGGTCTTCAACAAATACTTTCCAAGTCGTTCTGTTTCTTGCCATTCTTTTTAAGATCATTCCATGTCTTCCCCATCATCTTCATCTCTGCTTCTGTCTATCTTCTCCGAGAATTCCTTGGTCTCTCTCTTCGTTTTTTCCCCTTGGGATTCAAAAAAACGGCCTGTTGTGTAATACTCTCAGTTGGCTTCCGTAGTGTGTGTCCTGTCCAGCGCCATCGTCTTCGCTGCATCTCTTCATCCACTGGTGTTTGACTGGTACATTTCCATAATTCTATGTTAGTGATTTTGTCCTGTCTGTAAAGTTGCAACGGTGATTGGTTCTACATGTTCTGGTAATGTCAACAGTGTCTTCGGCCAGTTATCCCCGGTTCACTTTGAGACTATGTAGGGAAGATGCAAATAATTGTTGTGCTGCGGTAAAGCTGGTAGCAAGGAGCCAATAGTGGGGTGTGATATACACTCCAAGGTACGGTGACAGCTTTACAAAAAAGGAACACAAAACAATACTGACGTTTCGGCCTGCGGCTTTTTTCAGAACACGGGGACAACGACGACAAACGGTGAAACACAAATATCTATAGCTATATATAGGATGATAAAGTTAGGGAGAGGTGGACGGAGAGTTGAGGGATAAGGTGGTGAGATGAAGAAGAAATGTGTTACATATGGGAAGATTGGTGAAGTGTAGAGATATATAAAATCGTAATTATAGGGAAATTATGAGGAGTTGAAAACTAAAGAGTGAAAAGTAAATAATGAATCTATAAAAGTATATTAAAAATGACTTAGTTGGAAAGACTGTGCTCTCCTGTGTGGTGGAATTCATCCAAATGGTCGGTCCAGTAGACTGCCTGGAAAAGCAGTCACGTGATATGACCACACGTGGTCAAGCGAGACAGACCAGGAATCGTGAAATTACAATTGTAGGTGGAAAGTGCATAGGGGGAAGGGGGGGGGGGCAGGGGGAAAAGACGGGCGGCCAGACAGCTACGTAAACAATAGGTGCTGGACAGAGGATGGGTCAGTGGTATAATACACTAGCCCGTGGGAGCAAGGCTGGACTGAAAACAAAGATCCGAGGAGGAAAGAATGTCTGAGTGAGTTAAGTGGCCTATCTATGGACTGGAACAATAAGGGAAGATAACCATGGGAGATAACTAGCGGAGTATGGAGATAAGGACAAGAGAGTAGCTGTAGGCAAGTGGTTAATGAGTACCAGAGAAATAGTGAACCAAAAGGCAATGTGCTGAACTAGGAGAAAATAATGAGAGAGGTGATGAACTAAGAATGGATGTCTTAGAAGTGGATAAATAGAGAAGTAGATCCATAAAGGTGGGAGGGGGGGGGGGGGGCTCGTATAGTGAAGTAGAAGTTGTATCCAAGAAGTTGGGAGAGTAAAGGAATTATGTACCGGAAGAGGATTTATAGAGAGGAAGAATATAAGAAACAGGTATGCAGGAAGTGGATAAGTGGAGAGGTGGTGGGCCAGAAGTAGATAGAGAAGGAGTCTGTAGGAAGTAGAGCAACAGAGAAATTGTGCGCTGGAGGTTAGTACATAGAGAGGTTGAGAAATGGTAAAACTGAAGTGGACACAAAGAGAGGTGGCTGATATGTAGACAGGTGGAGTCCTAGAAGAGGACTCAGAGTGGATAATAGGATAAGGGGAGTACTGGATGTGTAGACAGGTGGAGTCCTAGAAGAGGACTCAGAGTGGATAATAGGATAAGGGGAGTACTAGATGTGTAGATCGAGAGAAGCGGAGACTGCAAATGGATAGAGAGAGAAGGGGGTGGACTAGAAGTAGATCAACAGAGAGGTGGTGTGTTAGACGTGGTTATATAAAATTGTGCGGAGAAATGGGGCAGCCAATATAGAGGAGTAGAATACTGGGAGTGTATATAGTAAAAGAGAAGTGGTGAACTAGAAGGTAGTTCGTAGAGAGGTGGAGTACTAGATGAATATGATCAGAGAAGTGGTTACTGTAAGTGTATAGGGAGAGAAGGGTAGATTAGGAGTGGATAAACAGAATATGTAGAGGAGGAGGTGGAGTATGAAGGTCAGAGGAGGAAGTGAGAGAGGGGTCTTCAGATGGTCAGGGATAGATTGATGCCACGAGGGGTGAGGCAATCCCAACGAGCTATCAGGCTATTAACTAGAGTGAATCGACTGTGGCTGTTAGATGAACATGATAACAGGCCAGTGACCAGAACAGCAGCTGTACCCCGATGGCCCCTAGAGTTAAAGTGGGCTGCTACGGGGGTGCCTGCATCCCGGATGATAGCATATAGATGTCCACGGCAACATTCACAGATACGGCGTCCAGATTCACCAATGTAGGTCATTTTACATCGCTTACAAATGATGGCATAAATGATGTTACGCAATGTGCAATTGAATCCTTCTCTGATCTCGAAAGGACCATTGAGGAAGAGCACCGTATCAGTCTGGAGTACGTGGTTACAAGTATTGCATACTCTGCGGTTGCAGCGGGTAGTACCCTGATGACTGAAAGGGGGGGGGGGGGAGCAAGAAGGCGGTCCCTAACAAGAAAGTCACGAAGGTTCCGGCCACGCTTAAAAGCCACTAATGGGGGGGGGGGTGTCAGGGAAGAGTAGACGGGTAGTGGGGTCATAGCAGAGAATAGGGAGGCAGCGGTGAATAATCCTAATCAGAGCGTAGTGGTGATGACAATGGGTTCACAGCGTAGTTGTGATGGTAATTGGTTCACAGCGTAGTGGTGATGGCAATGGGTTCACAGCGTAGTGGTAATGGTAATGGGTTCACAGCGTAGTGGTGATGGTAATGGGTTCACAGCGTAGCGGTGAGGGCAATGGGTTCACAGCGTAGTGGTGAGGGCAATGGGTTCACAGCGTAGTGGTGATGGTAATGGGTTCACAGCGTAGTGGTGATGGTAATGGGTTCACAGCGTAGTGGTGATGGTAATGGGTTCACAGCGTAGTGGTGATGGTAATGGGTTCACAGCGTAGTGGTGAGGGCAATGGGTTCACAGCGTAGTGGTGAGGGCAATGGGTTCACAGCGTAATGGTGAGGGTAATGGGTTAACAGCGTAGTGGTGAGGGCAATGGGTTCACAGCGTAGTGGTGAGGGTAATGGGTTCATAGCGTAGTGGTGAGGGTAATGGGTTCACAGCGTAGTGGTGATGGTAATGGGTTCACGGCGTAGTGGTGAGGGCAATGGGTTCACGGCGTAGTGGTGAGGGCAATGGGTTCACGGCGTAGTGGTGATGGTAATGGGTTCACGGCGTAGTGGTGAGGGCAATGTGTTAAACAGTGTAGTGGTGATTTTAATGGGTTCACAGCGTAGTGGTGAGAGTGATAGGTGATAGCGAGCACTACTATGTCCGATGGGAGATGAGTAGACGGGGTAAGAGCAGACTGACGTGAAGTGTGGAGAACTCGACATAGGGCAGGGAGGAGAACTGCTTCCGGATAAAGATGTAGGCGGAAGAATTCAAGCATGAGGTGAGCATTATGAAGAAAATCTTCATCGTCTTGGCAAAGGTGACGAAGTCCGAGAAGCTGAGAATAGGAAAGAGAGTTCTTACAGGATGTATGGTGAGAATAGTCATAGCGAAGGAAACTGTGAGAGTCGGTGGTCTTGTAGAAGACCGAGGTGAGAAGATGAGAGGTGCCCAAAGAGACTGTCTAGGAAAGATACGGAGGAGGTAGAGATGTGGTAGGTGATGTGGACCGAGGGGTGGAAATGTCCGACATACCTGATGAAACGGGAGATCTCATCATAGGAAAGGTCAGTCAGACCAATGCAGTCATCAATGTACCTATGATACATAAGGGGAAGAGTCCCCTGGTGGGTGTGTCCAACGCCTACTGTTTACGTAGATGTTTGGCCGGCCCGTCCCCCCCCCCCCGGTACCCTCCTTCCACCTACAATTGTAATCTCACGATTCCTGGTCTGTCTCGACCACGCGTGGTCATATCACGTGACGGCTTTTCCCGGCAGTCTACTGGACCGGCCCGGCCATTTGGATGAATTCCACCACACAGGACAGCACAGTCTTTCCAGCTAAGTCATTTTTAATATACTTTAATAGATTCTTTATTTACTTTTCACTCTTTAGTTTTCTACTCCTCATCATTTCTCTTTACTTACGATTTTACATATCTCTACACTTCACCAATCTTCCCATATGTAACACATCTCTTCTTCATCTCACCATCTTATCCCTCATCTCTCCGTCCACCTCTACCTAACTTTATCATCAGACATATAAAAAAAAAAGTAAAGTACCCCCGTCACGCCAAGTGGTGTATAGGGAATATGGTGTTAGAGACCATAAATTTTACAGACCTTCGGCGCATGATTTTTGGGGTAATGTGGTCGGTATTACGCCCGTGCCGCTTTACCTTCCCAGAAAAAATCTGGTACCCATTAAAGGCTGGGTGAACCCGGAAGCCGTCGGTTGGGATCGAACCCTACCTCTTGTCCTTTGTAGTCCAGTTCACTAACCACTGAGCTATCGTGGCTCCCCTTATCCGACATATAGCTATATATATTTGTGTTTCACCGTTTGTCGTCGTTGTCCCCGTGTTCTGAAGAAGGCCGCAGGCCGAAACGTCAGTATTGTGTTGTGTTCCGTCTTTGTAAAGCTGACACCATACCTTGGAGTGTATACCACACCCCACTACTGGCTCCTTGGGGAAATCTGATTGTTTTTGTCAGCATATTGAACGGCCGAGGAGATTCACTGCGCAACCTTCAATATTGGAATACCGGTCAATATGGAGGATAGGCGGCAAGAAACAATGAGGCTCAGTCTTAAAAGAGTTCCTTGTTGCAGTTTACTGATAGTACAAATCCGGCTTTGCTGTTCGAGTTACTGAGTTTAGTGCTCTGTACACACCGTGAGCTGTGTTTTCATCCGGATCGTGTTTCGATATTCCCATCGTTTACGATGATTCATGATATCGTATGACGAGTGAGAATTCAGCTGCGTTCACATTCGGTGCCGCTAGGCCTTATGTCATTTAGCCTGTGCTGTAGCTGCTATGATAGGAACTGCATTTGCCTTTCTTTGTATCCTTCAATGAGATTAATTTTAAATCGAATGATTCCACTGTCACGGGCGCTCTAGCAGATATAGATTTTAATTCGTTTGCAGTGATAGCGTGACGTTCGACTAGCCATATCCTTTAACTGTCTGTCCTTAAGACCTTTAAGAGGAGTAAGACAAGGATGCATCCTATCACCAAGCTTGTTCAATCTATACACTGAGCAAATCTTTAATAACATAACAGAGGTGCCATGCCTAAACATTAATGGGAAGATAATCAATAACCTAAGATATGCTGATGATACTGTACTACTAGCAGAAAATCCTAAAGACCTACAACAATTACTTAATGAAATAAACATGACAAGCAAAAAATATGGACTAGATATGAATATCAAAAAGACTAAAACTATGATCATAAACAAAGAAAATTCTCAAGACCTACAATTAAATATCAAAGTTGAGGGAATACATCTGGAGACAGTCCAGAGCTACAATCTACCTGGGATATACTGTAACCAGTGATGGAAAATATACAACTGAAATAAACAAAAGAATAGGTATGGCAAAAAGTAATTTTAATGCCATGGAAAGTATATTAACATTAAAACAAATAACACCAGGGCTAAAACTAAGAATAGCAAAATGTTACATCTTCTCAATATTCCTGTATGGTGTAGAAACATGGACATTAAACAAGAAAACAGAACAGAAAATTGAAGCCTTTGAAATGTGGATTTATAGAAGAATATGTAGAATTAGATGGAAAGAAAAGAAAACAAACGATGAAGTTTTAAAACAACTAGAAATGAAAACAGAACTACTAAACACAATTAGAACAAGACAAATGAAATTTGGGGGCATGTTAAAAGACACAACAGCCTAATACAAGTAATATTGGAAGGGAAAATACAAAGTAAAAGGCAGAGGCAGAGGCAGACCAAGACTAACATGGACGAGCAACATCAAAAGATGCACAAGTCAAGCTATGACAATCTGAACCATCAAAGCAAGATACCGAGTGGAATGGCGCTATATGGTAGCCAACCTTCGGTGCGAAGACGGCACTCAATGATGATGAAGACCTTTTGTCGTTATTGCATAATCTGGCGTTTAGAAGACAGTTTATTTTAATATTAAATCTGTCAATATGTCTTCATTATTCTTTTACATAATCCAAGGTATCTTACTATTTTTTCTGAATCATTTTAGAAAGATAAACCCATTAATAAATATAAAAGATAATTAAACAAATAAATAAATAAATATGGTGAGCTGAATCAATTTGATCAAATTAGAATATTTAGGATTCGTTGATTGTAATTTAATTCTCAACATTTTTGATTTCGTTAATTGGGAGATTTTGCATCCTTAATCCATGACAAACTGGCAATTAAGGAATATAATGAGTTGAGTCCCGCTTCCTTCCCTTACTTTGATGTTCTAATTTATGAGATTAATGTAATGTTAATTAAATGGTTTATCTGCTAGTAATTAGGTGAATACATGGGGAGAATAAAGGAACTGCGATAGCTCAGTGGTTAATGAACTGGACTACAAAGGACAAGATGTAGGGTTAGATCACAACCGACGACTTCCGGGTTTACCCAGCCTTAAATGGGTACCCATTTTTTTTCTGGGAAACTAAAGCGGCACAGGCTTAATACCGACCACATTACCCCAAAAAACATGTGCTGAAGGTCTGTAAAATTTATGGTTATCATAATCCCGAGTACCATCTCCACATCGAAGGTTGGCTACAATGGAGCACCATTCCACTCTGTCTCTTGCTTTGATGGTGCAGGTTGTCATAGGCTGATTTGTCCATGGTTTGATGTTACTCGTCCATGTTAGTCTTGGTCTGCCTCTGCCTCTTTTACCTTGTATTCTACCTCTCCAGGATTACTCTTAGTAAGCTGTTGTGTCTTTTAACATGGCCCAAGAATCGCATTTGTCTTGTTTGAATTGTGATTAGTAGTTCTCTTTTCATTTTTAGTTGTTTTAAGACTTCATCGTTTGTTTTCTTTTCCTTCCATCCAATTCTACCTAAAAATGTATGGTCGCTAACACCATATTCCCTATACGCCACTTGGCGTGACGGGGGTACTTTATTTATTTATTTTTTTTTACTATGGGGAGAATAGATGGTAGAGTATGTGAGAGTAGGATTAGATAGATGAAGGGAAGAATAGATTTGGGAATAAGTGAGATTAAGATTGGAGGGATGAATTTGGAAGAATAGATGAGGGAGTAAGTGAGGGTAGGATTAGAGGGATGAAGGGAAGAATAGATGGGGGAGTAAGTGAGGGTGGGATTAGAGGGTTGAAGGGAAAATAGATGGGGAAGTAAGTGAGGGTAGGATTAGAGGGATGAAAGGAAGAATAGATGGGGGAGTAAGTGAGGGTAGGATTAGAGGGATGAAGGGAAGAATAGATGGGGGAGTAAGTTAGGGTAGGATTAGAGGGATGAAGGGAAGAATAGAAGGGGAGTAAGTGAGGGTAGGATTAGAGGGATGAAGGGTAGAATAGAAGGGGAGTAAGCGAGGGTAGGATTAGAGGGTTTAATGGAAGAATAGATCGGGGAGTGTGGGTAGGATTAGAGGGATGAAGGGAAGAATAGATGCGGGAGTAAGTGAGGGTAGGATTAGGGGGATGAAGGGAAGAATAGATTGGGGAGTAAGTAGGGTAGGATTAGATGGATGAAAGGAAGAATAGATGGGGGAGTAAGTGAGGGTAGGATTAGAGGGATGAGGGGAAGAATAGATGGGGGAGTAAGTGAGGGTAGGATTAAAGCTATGAAGGGAAGAATAGATGGGTGAGTGTGGGTAGGATTAGAGGGATGAAGGGAAGAATAGATTGGGGAGTAAGGGAGGGTAGGATTAGAGGGGTAACAACACCTGAACAGCTGGAGACACAGACAGGCAGACAGACAGACATGAAGAGATTTAGACATACATAGATGCAGCCAGACAAACAGATAGAAATGAAAGCAGGCTGAGAGATAGACAGACAGACAGACAGACAGACAGACAGACAGACAGACAGACAGACAGACAGACAGACAGACAGATAGATAGATAGATAGATAGATAGATAGATAGATAGATAGATAGATAGATAGATAGATAGATAGATAGATAGATAGATAGATAGATAGATAGATAGATAGATAGATAGATAGATAGATAGATGGTAAGGAAGGTAGGTAGGTAAGTTGGTAGTAAGAAAGGTAGACAGACAGAAAGACAGACATATCGATTAAAAGGCAATATGGAGGCGAAGGCGCGCCCCACCCAGCACCAGAGCTGGAAGTCGTCAATGACTCATAACTGATGGCTTGCGCCAGGATCGGTGAACCAGAACCATCCAGACCCTGCTACACCTCTCCGCGGTGCCTCCAGAAACAGACTAACCTGTCTAGTCTGGCCAAGCGAGCAGGGATCGAAGAGGGAAGACAAACCCGGTACTCAAAAATGTCGGCTGAAGTCGGATGTGTTGGGCCGAAAGGCGCAGATATCACAGTGTTACACTGCAAACTTCAACACAACGAGACTACGTCCACTTAACGTCCTTTTAAGGGCGGATGACGAGGAGGAAGTCTACGGTTCGTATCCGCTAGAATACCTCAAATCATCGGGCGACCGCATCATCATCACCATCATCATCATCATCAAAAGGCAATTTTGAAATTGCTATTACACAAATAGCAAAACTTAAACTTAACAAGAGCTAACGCAATATATAATTTTTTTTTCCCCAAAATATTTAAAGAGTTGTCGACAGTGGCCAGATGCTTCATGTCTACCTTACTATCGTAACCCCTTCCAAAATAATTAGCTTGAAGGATTGCAAATGGCTTCCAATTTCAAGATGACGGAAGAGACAGGGGAGATTTTAGCGGAGGATATAAATAAACCAGAAGATAAAAATAGACCAAATTTTGGGGAGACTTTAAGGACTGGCATTGAGGTTCTGATTGGGGTGAAAGATTCATGAGTTGTTTCTTTTTGTTTTTCTTCTTTTTTATTATTTTTTCTTAAAGGAAACGGGTAAATTAGAGAACAGTTGAAGGTTATTTTTAGAGTGTGGGGAGGAAGTATGGGAGTCCGTAGTGGCTAGTTTTAGTTTTTGTTTGTTCGTCTCAATGATGAGTGTTTTAGTGGAAGAATTTTTTGTATGCTTTAGTGAGCATATTCTTCTTCCTCCTCCTCTTCTTTTCTTGCTCTTCTTCATCCTCCTTCTCTTCTTCCACTTCTTCTCCTTCATCTTCCTCTCTTCCTCCTGCTCCTTTTCTACTTCTCCTTTTACTTCTTCATCTTCTTCAGTTTTCAAATCTTATGATCATGTGAACTTGATTCTTTGGCCTGTCTCATGTTGGAGAGGTAGGAACAACATCATGACATGCGATGAGCTGGCCGCAAATAAAAATAAGTGAATAAATTATAGAGGGGAACTTCTGATCAGTGAATCATTTCGTGTGAAGAGGTATGTTTATAGCGCTCGGAAAAAAAACACAAATAATCAACAACAGAAAGAAAAAAAACAAAGAACAATATATGGTCCTAAACAGGATCATGGATCCTTGCCACGAGAAGCCAAACGCTAGTCTATCTATTGTCCTTTCGAGCCGAAGACGGCACATAGGGCAGAACCACAATCTCAAAAACAGAAACCTTGCGTGCCAAAATGGCACATATTGCAGAGATCACTGCTTCTAAAATCTATGGTTCTGTTTCCATAGCAATACTTTTTACAATGACAGCTTGTCAAGCCATCGATCAACCTCCTTAGTCGCCTCTTACGACATGCCTGGAAGGTCACAGTGTCACTATTCTTTACTTCCCTCATAATGAGGCCCCGGTAACACACAGGAAGGTTAGTGCACACAGCCAAATCAGATAACTACACACATAAATTAGCTACTAATGGCGATGTGTTTAACACAGGTGTGCTCAATACTATAGCACAAGGTTACGATCACAGCTCGGGAATAAATTGGGTATCTGTATTTTCCTATTGAGACAGCATAGACGAAACACTTCAAAGGAAGAGGTATGTTTACAGCAATCGGGGAAAAAAAATTACAAATAAACAGCAACATAAACAACATAAATATATGGTCCTAAGCAGGATGAAACCCGTATCCCTTGGCACATCGCCTTGTAACGAGAGACTAAACGATAACCATAGGGTTACCCAATGATGATGAGTATGACAGGGAACAGTTGGCTGTGTTCACTTTCTGCGCGGTTTCGCCTTATGTCTTTTGGCGTGTGCTGAGACTGCTACGGTGGGGACTACAGTTACCTTTCTTTGTTTGGGAGATGAGTTAGTAATTCGGATGATTCCACTGGCACGGGCGGTTGAGCAATTATGGATTTTAATTCGTTTGCTGTGATACCGGGGCCTTCCATAACCAATAACAATAACGATGAGGATGATAAGGATGATGATAAGGACTATAATATTGAGGAGGAGGAGGATGAGGACAATGATGAGGAGGAGGTGTAGGAGTTAAAGTGGCATAGTATATATTGATAGGGATAATAAATGTAAGCGGAGAATAGAAAAATAATAGCAATACTGCTTTAATTATAAATGTCTTATGATTGATTTGATTGGTCCTTCTGATGGTGTGTAGATGGTACATCGGAGCTTAAGAAGAGGAACTTGGCAGAGGAGATATATAGGGAAACGATAACCTTGAAATCAAGGCTGTTGGCTTCGTGAGAGATTAGGGAGTTTCAGAGTGAATGAGTTACGATCGCAGAAGAAGATATAGAAGGAGAAGTAGGTGAAAAAGAGGAGGAGGAGGTAGAAAGAGGAGGAGGAGGAGGAGGAGAAACAGGAGGCAGCAGGATGTGGAGGAGGAGAAGAAAAGGAGGATGTGGAGGAGGAGAAGAAAAGGAGGAGGCGGAGGAGGAGGCGGGGGAACAGGGGGATGTGGAGGAGGATGTGAAGGAGAAGGAGGAGAGGAAAAGAAGGACGTGGAAGAGGAGAAGAAAAAGATGAGGCGGAGGAGGAAAGGGAGAAGAAGAAAAGGAGGATGTGGAGGAGAAGAAGGAAAAGATGAGGTGGAGGAGGAGAAGGAAAAGATGAGGAAAGGGAGAAAAAGAAAAGGAAGATGTGGAGGAGGAGAAGGAAAAGATGAGGTGGAGGAGGAAAGGGAGAAGAAGAAAAGGGGGATGTGGAGGAGGAGAAGGAAAAGATGAGGAAAGGGAGAAAAAGAAAAGGAAGATGTGGAGGAGGAGAAGGAAAAGATGAGGTGGAGGAGGAAAGGGAGAAGAAGAAAAGGGGGATGGGAGGAGAAGAAGGAAAAGATGAGGTGGAGGAGGAGAAGGAAAAGATGAGGAAAGGGAGAAAAAGAAAAGGAAGATGTGGAGGAGGAGAAGGAAAAGATGAGGTGGAGGAGGAGAAGGAAAAGATGAGGTGGAGGAGGAGAAGGAAAAGATGAGGAAAGGGAGAAAAAGAAAAGGAAGATGTGGAGGAGGAGAAGGAAAAGATGAGGTGGAGGAGGAGAAGGAAAAGATGAGGTGGAGGAGGAGAAGGAAAAGATGAGGAAAGGGAGAAAAAGAAAAGGAAGATGTGGAGGAGGAGAAGGAAAAGATGAGGTGGAGGAGGAAAGGGAGAAGAAGAAAAGGGGGATGTGGAGGAGGAGAAAGAAAAGATGAGGTGGAGGAGGAGAAGGAAAAGATGAGGTGGAGGAGGAGAAGGAAAAGATGAGGTGGAGGAGGAGAAGGAAAAGATGAGGTGGAGGAGGAGAAGGAAAAGATGAGGTGGAGGAGGAGAAGGAAAAGATGAGGTGGAGGACGAAAGGGAGAAGAAGAAAAGGGGGATGTGGAGGAGGAGAAGGGAAAGGTGAGGTGAAGGAAGAAAAGGAGAAGAATAAACAGGAGGATGTGGAGGAGGAGAAGAAAAGGAGGAGCGGAGGAGGAGGAGAGGGAGAAGAAGAAAAGGGGGGATGGAGGAGGAGAAGAAAAGGAGGAGCGGAGGAGGAGGAGAGGGAGAAGAAGAAAAGGGGGGATGGATGAGGAGAAGAAAAGGAGGAGGTGGAGGAGGAGAAGGAGAAAAGGGGGGATGGAGGAGGAGAAGAAAAGGAGGAGGCGGAGGAGGAGGCGGGGGAACAGGGGGATGTGGAGGAGGATGTGAAGGAGAAGGAGGAGAGGAAAAGAAGGACGTGGAAGAGGAGAAGAAAAAGATGAGGCGGAGGAGGAAAGGGAGAAGAAGAAAAGGAGGATGTGGAGGAGAAGAAGGAAAAGATGAGGTGGAGGAGGAGAAGGAAAAGATGAGGAAAGGGAGAAAAAGAAAAGGAAGATGTGGAGGAGGAGAAGGAAAAGATGAGGTGGAGGTGAGGAGGAAGAAAAGGAGGGATGTGGAGGAGGAGAAGGAAAAGATGAGGAGGAGGAGGGAGAAAAAGAAAAGGAAGATGTGGAGGAGGAGAAGGAAAAGATGAGGTGGAGGAGGAAAGGGAGAAGAAGAAAAGGAAAGGATGGGAGGAGAAGAAGGAAAAGATGAGGTGGAGGAGGAGAAGGAAAAGATGAGGAAAGGGAGAAAAAGAAAAGGAAGATGTGGAGGAGGAGAAGGAAAAGATGAGGTGGAGGAGGAGAAGGAAAAGATGAGGTGGAGGAGGAGAAGGAAAAGATGAGGAAAGGGAGAAAAAGAAAAGGAAGATGTGGAGGAGGAGAAGGAAAAGATGAGGTGGAGGAGGAGAAGGAAAAGATGAGGTGGAGGAGGAGAAGGAAAAGATGAGGAAAGGGAGAAAAAGAAAAGGAAGATGTGGAGGAGGAGAAGGAAAAGATGAGGTGGAGGAGGAAAGGGAGAAGAAGAAAAGGGGGATGTGGAGGAGGAGAAAGAAAAGATGAGGTGGAGGAGGAGAAGGAAAAGATGAGGTGGAGGAGGAGAAGGAAAAGATGAGGTGGAGGAGGAGAAGGAAAAGATGAGGTGGAGGAGGAGAAGGAAAAGATGAGGTGGAGGACGAAAGGGAGAAGAAGAAAAGGGGGATGTGGAGGAGGAGAAGGGAAAGGTGAGGTGAAGGAAGAAAAGGAGAAGAATAAACAGGAGGATGTGGAGGAGGAGAAGAAAAGGAGGAGCGGAGGAGGAGGAGAGGGAGAAGAAGAAAAGGGGGGATGGAGGAGGAGAAGAAAAGGAGGAGCGGAGGAGGAGGAGAGGGAGAAGAAGAAAAGGGGGGATGGATGAGGAGAAGAAAAGGAGGAGGTGGAGGAGGAGAAGGAGAAAAGGGGGGATGGAGGAGGAGAAGAAAAGGAGGAGGCGGAGGAGGAGGAGGAGAAGAAGAAGAAGAAAGGAAGGGAAAAAAACAAAGGGGGAAAAGTAAAAAAAGGAAGTGGAAGAGGAGAAAGATAATAAGAAGAAAGAGGAGAAGAATAAAAATGAAGAGGAAAAAGAAGGAGAAGAAAATAAGATATAGGAGGAGAGGGAGGAGAAGTAGGAGAAGAAGAAGAAGATGAAGAATATAAAAAAAGAGGAAGAAGATGACGAAGATACAAGTTATATTACCTAAATATAAAAGACAACAAATATATCAATGACAATCTAATGAGTTGAAAGTTCAAGCCACGCCCCCATGTACACAGATTTCATTTCAAATAAAAATGTAACCTTACCTTTTATCTTATCTAGAACACATTGAATTAATATTCCTCCAAACAATCTTCTTCATTCTTCAGCTTCGTCTGCAGCAACTCTCCCGTGAGGTTTAATCGCAGTGGTTATGTCAGTGGCGAAACGATCAAACAGTTGTTGTTTTGATCTCAACACAGGACTCCCCAGCCGGGCACAACTGTAAGGAAACAAAGATGAATTATTAATGTTCATTATTAATCTTCTCCTTCTTATTCTTTCCGTCCTCATTTGCCTTTCAGCGTCGAGGGGAGATTTAATTTTACAGTCTTTTGCCTTTTTTGTTCGCCTCTGCTTCTGTTGTTTCATAGTGTTTCAAATATTCCGTCAGTTCATCTTTTTCGTGGTCGGCCTTTGGGTCTGGTGTTCTCACAGCGCTTATTAAAGGCTCGTTGTGTTGTCTTTTGATCACTCTGCCTTGTCACGTGGCCAAACCACAAAATCTGCTATTTCTTTATATATTCTATGGCGGGGGCTATTCCTAGCTTTTTTCTCAGTTCTTCATTTCTGATCTTATCTCTCAGACTGTTTCCTGTCATTCGTCTAACACATTTCACCTCAGTAGAGGTTATTTTCTTATTGTTCTTGCATCTAGGGTCCAGGTCTGGCACTGGTAGCACAACGTTGGGATGAAGATTGTATTGTACAGTGCCCGTTTTGCCTCTATAGTTGTTTCCTTGTTGGACAATAGTGGTGATCGTCATCATCATCATCATGTGCCATACCGGTTGGCATAGGCGATCATGTCCTTCTACAATCTTCTATCCACAGTGTATCATATCAGTTCTGTTGTTGACCGTTTCCCATGACATGGCACCAAGCTATCTAGTATTTTCTCTCTTTGTTGTCCACGATCTCTCTTTCCTCTTATTTAGCCAGTTGTAACCAAGTATTCCAACTTTCCTCTTCTCATGATGTGACCAAAAACATTTATTGTTTCTTTCTGATGTTTTTTAGAAGTTTCTTTTTTTGTGTTGGCCTCTTTGAGAATTTCTTCAACGTTGGGATGAAGATTGTATCGTATAGTGCTCGTTTTGCCTATAGAGTTATTTCCTTGTTGGACAAGAGTGGTGATAACTGTCCAATGATTTGACAAGCTCTGATGCATCTTGAGTCTATCTCTGCTTTTGTGAATTGTCGTTTGACACTAAACTTCCTAGGTATTTAAATTCCCCTGCTTGTTTTAGTTGTCTGCTGTCTATAGTTATGTTGATGTTCTATTTCTCTTTGGTGATATTCATGACTTCTTTTTTGTTGATGTTGATTTCCATGTTGTATGCATCGGTAGCCTAGTTGGGAAAACCACCCGACTAGACTACCGACGTTCGGACAACCCGTGTTCGATTCCCGCTGGGAGCAGTGTGAATTGTACTCGTGGTTGGAATAAAAAAAAAATACCCCCACGGTCGACCCAGCCGTTGGCAGAAATGGGTACCAGGGTATATTATCCTGGGAAGGTGAGGAATGTCGCTTCGCATCTGAGTTTCGATGCTTGAGGCTACACTATACAGAAATATCCGAACATTTCTGGATAGGCGGCCGAGCACATATGGGTATATACTCGCGTGCTAAAACGCCGGTTCAAGTCTCGTACTTTACCTTTACCTTTACCTTTATTTTGTGTTCGTTATTTAATAATCTAACAATTATGATTATATAGTGTCTTGTAAGAGGGTGGTTTGTAACCAATCAAGATTTGTCAGTAGTTTGGTAAAACATGAGTGTCTTGTAAGAGGGTGGTTTGTAAGCAATCAAGATTTGTCAGCAGTTTGGTAAAACATGAGTGTCTTGTAAGAGGGTTGTTTGTAACCAATCAAGATTTGTCAGCAGTTTGGTAAAACATGAGTGTCTTGCAAGAGGGTTGTTTGTAACCAATCAAGATTTGTCAGCAGTTTGGTAAAACATGAGTGTCTTGTAAGAGGGTTGTTTGTAACCAATCAAGATTTGTCAGCAGTTTGGTAAAACATGAGTGTCTTGTAAGAGGGTTGTTTGTAACCAATCAAGATTTGTCAGCACTTTGGTAAAACATGAGTGTCTTGTAAGAGGGTTGTTTGTAACCAATCAAGATTTGTCAGCAGTTTGGTAAAACATGAGTGTCTTGTAAGAGGGTTGTTTGTAACCAATCAAGATTTGTCAGCAGTTTGGTAAAACATGAGTGTCTTGTAAGAGGGTTGTTTGTAACCAATCAAGATTTGTCAGCAGTTTGGTAAAACATGAGTGTCTTGTAAGAGGGTTGTTTGTAACCAATCAAGATTTGTCAGCAGTTTGGTAAAACATGAGTGTCTTGTAAGAGGGTTGTTTGTAACCAATGAAGATTTGTCAGCAGTTTGGTAAGACATGAGTGTCTTGTAAGAGGGTTGTTTGTAACCAATCAAGATTTGTCAGCAGTTTGGTAAAACATGAGTGTCTTGTAAGAGGGTTGTTTGTAACCAATCAAGATTTGTCAGCAGTTTGGTAAGACATGAGTGTCTTGTAAGAGGGTTGTTTGTAACCAATCAAGATTTGTCAGCAGTTTGATAAGACATGAGTGTCTTGTAAGAGGGTTGTTTGTAACCAATCAAGATTTGTCAGCAGTTTGGTAAGACATGAGTGTCTTGTAAGAGGGTTGTTTGTAACCAATCAAGATTTGTCAGCACTTTGGTAAAACATGAGTGTCTTGTAAGAGGGTTGTTTGTAACCAATCAAGATTTGTCAGCAGTTTGGTAAAACATGAGTGTCTTGTAAGAGGGTTGTTTGGAACCAATCAAGATTTGTCAGCACTTTGGTAAAACATGAGTGTCTTGTAAGAAGGTTGTTTGTAACCAATCAAGATTTGTCAGCAGTTTGGTAAAACATGAGTGTCTTGTAAGAGGGTTGTTTGTAACCAATCAAGATTTGTCAGCACTTTGGTAAAACATGAGTGTCTTGTAAGAGGGTTGTTTGTAACCAATGAAGATTTGTCAGCAGTTTGGTAAAACATGAGTGTCTTGTAAGAGGGTTGTTTGTAACCAATCAAGATTTGTCAGCAGTTTGGTAAAACATGAGTGTCTTGTAAGAGGGTTGTTTGTAACCAATCAAGATTTGTCAGCAGTTTGGTAAAACATGAGTGTCTTGTAAGAGGGTTGTTTGTAACCAATCAAGATTTGTCAGCAGTTTGGTAAAACATGAGTGTCTTGTAAGAGGGTTGTTTGTAACCAATCAAGATTTGTCAGCAGTTTGGTAAAACATGAGTGTCTTGTAAGAGGGTTGTTTGTAACCAATCAAGATTTGTCAGCAGTTTGGTAAAACATGAGTGTCTTGTAAGAGGGTTGTTTGTAACCAATCAAGATTTGTCAGCAGTTTGGTAAAACATGAGTGTGTTGTAAGAGGGTTGTTTGTAACCAATCAAGATTTGTCAGCAGTTTGGTAAAACATGAGTGTCTTGTAAGAGGGTTGTTTGTAACCAATCAAGATTTGTCAGCAGTTTGGTAAAACATGAGTGTCTTGTAAGAGGGTTGTTTGTAACCAATCAAGATTTGTTAGTAGTTTGGTAAAACATGAGGGTCTTGTAAGAGGGTGGTTTGTAACCAATCAAGATTTGTCAGCAGTTTGGTAAAACATGAGTGTCTTGTGCTGGACGCTGTTCTACTGAGCAGCTTCTATCATGTTTGAATCTGTCAGCATTGGGTAGACAGGTCCTACCGCAGAAGCAACAAAATACAGACAGATTCATAGAAAAGGAGAATACACTAAGAAAGGAAAGAAAAAAAAAACATATTTCTAGTGGCGCTGCAAAATCCACAGACAACTACAACTGACGAGGACTACTACCATAAAGGAATCCACCACAACTACCATCACTACTTCTACTGCTACTACTACTACTACTACTACTGCTACTAGTGCTATTATTATCATCATCATCAAGTGCCGGGCCTAGTGGCGTAGGTGATCATGTCTCTCCACAACTTTCAGTCTCGACAGTTGTTTATCATTTCTGTTGCTGACCTTCTGCCAAGCCATTCTCTTAAGCTGTCTGTTATTGTTTTCTCTTTGCTTCCCTCTATCTCTTCGTCCCTCAATTTTTCCAGTTGTCACAATATATTCAAGTTGTTCTCTTCTCATTACATGGCCACAAAATGATGATTGTCTCTTCCTAATATTGGAAATTAGCTCTCTTTTTGCTTTGACCTCTCTCAGAACCTCTTCATTACTCTTCTTAGCTGTCCATGGTATTCTCAACATTCTTCTGTAAAACCACATTTCTACAGACTCCAGTGAGTGGTGGTAATACTACTATTACTACTTCTACTGCTACTACTATTACTACTACTACTAATACTACTACTGCTACTACTATTACTACTACTACTACTACTACTACTACTACTATTACTACTACTACTACTACTTATACTGCTACTATTGCTACTACTATTAGTACTGCTATTACTGCTACTATTACTAATACTACTACTACTACTACTACTATTACTACTACTTTTACGACTAATACTATTACCACTACTATTACTATTACTATTACTATAACTACTACTAATACCACTATTACTACTACTAATATTACTACTACTACTATTACCACAACTACTATTGCTACTACTACTATAACTACTACTACAACTACTACCACTACTACTACTACTACTACTACCACTATTACTACTTCTACTACTATTACTACTACTACAACAACTACTATTACTACTATTACTAATATTACTACTACTACTACTACTACCACAACTACTATTACTACTACTACTATAACTACTAATACAACTACTACCATTACTACTACTACTACTACTACTATTACTACTTCTACTACTATTACTACTACCACAACTACTACCACTACTTTCACTACTACTACTATTACTACTTCTACTACTATTACTACTACTACTACAACAACTACTACTACTATTACTATTACTACTACTACTACTACCATTGCTACTACTATCACTACTACTATCACTACTACTACAACTGCTACTACTACTACATAGAACTATGTAGCTAATCACCTCATTATCCAACAATTCAACATTACTTGCCATCTGACTAAATAAAAAAGTAAAGTACCCCTGTCACGCCAAGTGGCGTATAGGGAATATGGTGTTAGTGCCCATAATTTGTGCACACCATCGGCACATTATTTTTGGGGTAATGTGGTCGGTATTACGCACGGCCGCTTTACTTTCCCAGAAAAAAAATCCAGTACCCATTTAAGGCTGGGTGAACCCGGAAGCCGTCGGTTGAGATCGAAACCTACCTCTTGTCCTTTGTAGTCCAGTTCACTAACCACTGAGCTATCGCGGCTCTTGCTATCTGACTACATGTACCTAATTCACGTCCGTCTCCTTTGCAATCTCTTTTATTTATCAACACTATATTCTGATATCCCATAATAGCTCTTCTCTGTATGTCAACACGTGTGTATATCTGTTTTGCTGTCGGACAGCACAACACCAGGGTCATACCTCGACTCTTCATCTTGAAAATTTATCTGTTATAATCTGACATATTTCTTACCAGATACAAGAAATATTTTTTTTTTATAATTTGGAAAGAGCAAGATAAAAACAGAACCGGTGAGTGTCATTAATTATCCAGTGGTTGTTAACTTATCTCCGTCGGTTAACATAATTCTTTCTCTAGTTAATTTATCTTCACATAATTCCTTCTTGAGGTCATTTCACTTCAGATTCTTCCTTCTATATCTACTTTCTTTCCACATCATTTCTTTTTTAACTTAATATCTCCCCATATTATTCCTGCTCCTCTATTATCTCTCCACATTATTCCTTCTCTATCTACGTTCTTTCCACATCATTTCTTTTTTAACTTAATATCTCCCCATATTATTCCTGCTCCTCTATTATCTCTCCACATTATTCCTTCTCTATCTACTTTCTTTCCACATAATTTCTTCTCTATCTAATTTCTCTCCACATCATTCATTTTCCATCATCTGCTTTCTCCACATTATTCATTCTCTATCTACTTTCTCTTCACATCATTCTTTCTCTAATTGCTCCACACATCATTCCTTCTCTAAGAAATTTCTCTCCACATCATTCTTTCTTTAATTTCTCCACACATCATTCTTTCTCTAATTTCTCCACACATCATTCTTTCTCTTTCTAATTTCTCTCCACATCATTCTTTCTCTAATTTCTCCACACATAATTCTTTCTCTAATTTCTCCACACATCATTCTTTCTCTAATTTCTCCACACATCATTCTTTCTCTAATTTCTCCACACATCATTCTTTCTCTAATTTCTCCACACATCATTCTTTCTCTAATTTCTCCACACATCATTCTTTCTCTAATTTCTCTCCACATCATTCTTTCTCTAATTTCTCTCCACATCATTCTTTCTCTAATTTCTCTCCACATCATTCTTTCTCTAATTTCTCTCCACATCATTCTTTCTCTAATTTCTCCACACATCATTCTTTCTATAATTTCTCTCCACATCATTCTTTCTCTAATTTCTACACACATCATTCTTTCTCTAATTTCTACACACATCATTCTTTCTCTAATTTCTCCACACATCATTCTTTCTCTAATTTCTACACACATCATTCTTTCTCTAATTTCTCCCCACATCATTCTTTCTCTAATTTCTACACACATCATTCTTTCTCTAATTTCTCTCCACATCATTCTTTCTCTAATTTCTACACACATCATTCTTTCTCTAATTTCTCCACACATCATTCTTTCTCTAATTTCTCCACACATCATTCTTTCTCTAATTTCTCCACACATCATTCTTTCTCTAATTTCTCCACACATCATTCTTTCTCTAATTTCTCCACACATCATTCTTTCTCTAATTTCTCCACACATCATTCTTTCTCTAATTTCTCCACACATCATTCTTTCTCTTTCTAATTTCTCTGTGTTGATATATATTCCTCACGACCACTGGTAGTTTATCTCTACCAAAGGTAAACATATCTCATTCTTCAGTGGTAGTCAGTTTCACTCCATAAGTCCCCCATTGGGAGAAATCCCCCTCCGTTATCATTGATATCTCCCTTTGGGTGACCTAATCGATACAAATATATCGATATCTGAAATAAGTTGAATGTACGTTCCAATCAATCGAGATTAAATTTAAAAAAATGTGGAATAAAAATTCAGACACGTAATTTTCGTGGCGACTGCACTGGGCATGCTACTGTATTCTTCAGTCAAACTGAAAGTTCCAGATACATTTAGAAAATGGGGAAAAAATGCAGGAATTAAAATTCTCTTCGTTCATCATTTCCTTTTGTGAAATCCACGCAGACTTTAAATGAGAAATTAACAGTCTTTGAAATCAAAATAATTCTTCTTTCCATCCTCAATTGCCTTTCAGCGTCGAGGGGAGGTATAATTTGCGGGCCCCTGCTCTTCTGTTCACCTCTGCTGCTGTTATGTTTCCTAGTGCTTCTAATATTCCATCGACCCGTCTTTTTCGCGGTCGACTCTTGGGTCTGGTGTTCTCACAACGTTTGTTGAAGGCTCGTTGTGTTGTGTTTTGATCTTTCTGTCTTGTCACGTGGCCAAACCATTTTATCTGGTGTTTCCTTATATATTTTACGGCTGGGGCTATTCCTAGCTTTTTTCTCATTCATTTCTTCATTTCTGATCTTATCTCTCAGACTGTTTCCTGCCATTCGTCTAACACATTTCATCTCAGTAGAGTTTATTTTTCTTATTGTTTCTGTTTCAAGAAAAAAATTCCGGTTCCAGGATAGTGTAATAGAGTTTATGTTCCATCGACCGCTGCAGAATTTGCATTTAGAAATTGATTAATTTCAGCACTCTAATGTAGATAGCTGTATTAATGACAACCGAATGTTCCACTTAACGGATTCGTGGCCGTGCTACTGAGTCCGTGCACCAGTCAGCGGTCCCCATTGGCAAATCAAGTGTTATGAATTTGACCTTCCCCCATCGTGAAGTTTATATCCGGTATACGTCATGATATTGAGAGCTGTTCAATAACCGTATTTTGACATCTTTCAATGATAATGACTCTCAGCTCCTTAATATAGATTGTTCTGTTAAGACAACCGTAGGTATAACTTTGAGAATTCTGCGCCATCGCTAAGGTGTTTCGTGCGTCTTTTGGCTACATTCTTTGGAGTGGATCGGGCGTTGTATGCGTATATATTGTTTTGTATATGCAATGTTATCATGATGGACGACCGTATGTTCCTGAACAGGAGGGTACGCTCATTATGAAGGGCGAGATGATAAGAGTTTTGTTCGTGAATTTCTTCCCCTGATGTGACTTCCGGACCTTCATGTTAGTCTGGAAGGATGTTGTCTAGATTCATGAGAGCTACGTGTAGATCGAGTGTAGACTTGTAAACCAGTTTATCGTTTCACACTGCGGATCTTACATTGGGGGGAGATCTGAACGCTTGTGGACCGTTGCTCGATGAGCAATGAAGACAATCCGACGACTAACTACCTAACTAACTACCTAACCTATTCTGTTTATTGAATCAGCATCATTGCTGTCGAGGCATCCCATATCCACTCCATAGTACGTCCCATCATTTCATAAAGCGTATGTAGACTGATTTTTCTTATAAGATGTTGGTCATAGACACATCTGCTTTTCCCACTAATCACTCCGGATAGACCGGGCACCTTTTCCACCACCTCTAGACTCAACAATCTCTATTATGTACATAATTTACCCCCCCCCCCCCCCACCCACATCCTCCTCCTCTTCTCTTAAGAAGTGAAAAACCACCTAAGCGTTGTCCTCTTTGTTAGAACTTTCGAAACCACGTGGAACCATCTGGTAAAAGAACATAAAGGACGACTAAGGGAATCTTCACGCAAAAACAATTACTAGGGAAGGCTCAACGTGGAAATGAGAAACAACCAAGAACTACAAGAACTATCAGCAAACGGTCAGTGGTGGAGAACTATACTCTATATAGCTTCTTCGCCCCGAGAGATAAATGAAATAATTTCTTCTCCAGTTGTTGTAATTTTTTTCTTCTGACTTCTTTGTTTTTTTTTTTTTTTGTAGTTTTCATAATTTACGGACAAACCATTTTTTTTAATCCTCAGGAAATGAGACAATGAAGAAGGTAACAATATACTTGGAGAGCAGGATAGGTTATGGTTATGGTTATGGAAGGCCCGGTATATCCGCAAACGAATCATAATCCATCAACCGCCCATGCCAGTGGATTCATCCGAATTAATATCTGATCTCCCAAACAAAGAAAGGTAACTGCAGCCCCCATCATAGCAGTGTCAGCACACGCCAAAAGACATGAGGCGAAACCGCACAGAAAGTGAACACATCCATCTGTTTCCCGTCATAAGATATCATCAATCATCGTAAGCAATCGAAATATCGAAACACGATCAAAACGGATGAAACGCACATCCCACGGTGTACACAGAGCACGTAACTCAGTAGCTCCGGCAGCAAGCCGGACTTGGAATATGAGGAAACTGCAACAAGGAACACTTTTCAGACAACCTTCAACAGTTCCTGCCGCCTATCCACCATATTGACCGGAAGTTCCAAAACGATTGAGAAGACCCGGAACAGGACGGCCTACAATGTACCTGTTGAAGACCTAAGTTTCTCACGGAATTAAACAGAAGAAGAAGATTCATTATTTGCTCTTTTGTAATTAAAGTTTCCTCCCAAATGCTCATCCGTTTTTATAAAGTGTTCATCTACAGCCACCCAATTTATAAATTTGTTGCAAATGTGTTCATTATTTCTTTTCAGTTTTCATCAATTTCTCCTCAGTTTTCATCAATTTCTCTCCAGGTTTCATAAATTTCTCTTCAGTTTTCATCAATTTCTCTTCAGTTTTCATCAATTTCTCTCCAGGTTTCATAAATTTCTCTTCAGTTTTCATCAATTTCTCTTCAGTTTTCATCAATTTCTCTCCAGGTTTCATAAATTTCTCTTCAGTTTTCATCAATTTCTCTTAAGACCCTCCAAATGGAACACTCTGTACGGAACCACAGCAGAACTTAAAAATACTTGCAGATACTACAATATGGCATTGGGCCGAAGGGCATCAGCTCAAAGGTTGCTGGATTCATGACAACAACAACAACATCAATTTCTCTTCAGATTTCATCAATTCTCTTCAGTTTTTATAAAATTCTCTTCAGTATTAATCAATTTCTCTTCAGTTTTCATCAATTTCTCTCAAGTGCTCACCAATCCTCTTAAATAATCAACAAACTACATCCCAGCACCTAAAATTCCTCACAAGTTTTCATCAATTTATCTTCAGTTTTCACCAATTTCTCTTCAGTTTTCATCAATTTCTCTAGTTTTAGTCAATTTCAATCATCAAGTACTAAGGCTGCTGGCGTAAGTGATCATGTCTCTCCACAACTTTCGACCACAACAGCTATTTATCATTTCTGTTGTTGACCTTCTGCCAAGTCATTCTCTTAAGCTGTCTGGTATCTTTTCTCTAAAAAAAAATAAATAAATAAAGTAAAGTACCCGCGTCACGCCAAGTGCCGTATAGGGAATATGATGTTAGTGACCATAAATTTTACAGACCTTCGGCACATGATTTTTGGGGTAATGTGGTCGGTATTACGCCCGTGCCGCTTTACCTTCCCAGAAAAAAATCCGGTACCCATTTAAGGCTGGGTGAAACTGGAATCCGTCGATCAGGATCGAACCCGACCCCTTTGTTTTTTGTAGTCCAGTTTACTAACCACTGAGCTATCGCGGCTCCCTATCTTTTCTCTTGTTTCCCTCGATTTCATGACCCGTTTCAATCAAACTCGTGTGTGTGCTGGCCATGGCTCATATCTTGGTGTGTGTCATGTTAGTCATATCTCATATCTAGGTGTGTGTCATGTTAGTCATATCTCATATCTAGGTGTGTGTCATGTTAGTCATATCTCATATCTTGGTGTGTGTCATGTTAGTCATATCTCATATCTAGGTGTGTGTCATGTTAGTCATATCTCATATCTTTATGTGTATCTGTGTTAGTCATGTGTCATATCTTGGTGTGTGTCATGTTAGTCATATCTCATATCTAGGTGTGTGTCATGTTAGTCATATCTCATATCTTGGTGTGTGTCATGTTAGTCATATCTCATATCTTGGTGTGTGTCATGTTAGTCATATCTCATATCTTGGTGTGTGTCATGTTAGTCATATCTCATATCTTGGTGTGTGTCATGTTAGTCATATCTCATATCTTGGTGTGTGTCATGTTAGTCATATCTCATATCTTGGTGTGTGTCATGTTAGTCATATCTCATATCTTGGTGTGTGTCATGTTAGTCATATCTCATATCTTGGTGTGTGTCATGTTAGTCATATCTCATATCTTGGTGTGTGTCATGTTAGTCAAATCTCATATCTTGGTGTGTGTCATGTTAGTCATATCTCATATCTTGGTGTGTCCGTGTTAATCATGTCTCTTATCATTATGTGCGTCTGAGTTTAGTAATATCTCATAACTTAGTGTGTATCTGTGTTAGTCATGTGTCATATCTTTGTGTGTCCATGTCTGGGTTAGGGATATCATATATCTTTGTGTGCATGTTTATGTTAGTCATATCTCATATCTTTGTGCGTTCATGCCTATGTTAGTCATATATTATATCTTTGTGTGTTTGTCTATGTTAGGTATGTGACATATCTTTGTGTGTGCATGTCTAAGTCAGTCATATCTCATATCTTTATGTGCATGTCTATGTTAGTCATGTGTCATATATCTTGATGTGTGTCGGTGTTAGTCATGGCTCGTATCGCTGTGTACATGTCTTTGTTATTCATGTCTCATATCTTTGTGTGTGCATGTATGTGTTAGTCACCTCTAGTGACTCGGGCAGATGGTGCTCGTAAACCTGGGAGGGCCGACCATCTAAGGGCAGAATCCCCCTACAGAAAAGACAATCTGCTGCCTTGCAGGAAGATTCGGGAACAATCAAAGGCTAAAAAAAAACCTGAAAAAATGTTGGCTGAAATCGGATGCACTGGACCACTGGCGCAGAACACAGTGCAACGTATTAACAGGTGTTCAGTCAGAGTGGATCTGGCGAACTCTAATTGTGACGTTCTGTCTGTGGGGGCGATCAACACACTTAACCTGACAGCTGACTTCATGTGGGAGTCTGGAATCCTACTCTGACTGAGTCCTGATCGCAGAGAGAGAGAGAGAGAGAGAGAGAGAGAGAGAGAGAGAGAGAGAGAGAGAGAATCAATCTCTCTTCTCTGTGAAAATAAATTGTTTCGCTATTTATCACATTTTGTTAAAAAAGAGGAGATCAAGTTACTACAGCTCATTACAAAGATGCGCGGGTGAAAAGTAAATAAACGTCCCAGAGAAGTTAAAATAATCAGAGAATAGTTTGAAGTATTTTCAGCACGAAAAAGATAACACAGAGTTTTACAAATATAAAGTTAAGGAAATTCTCGTTAAAAATTCTCCTTTTTCTTCTTCTATCTGTCAGTTCCCTGTGGAGCATAGGTCTTCAACAAACACTTTCCAAGTCGTTCTGTTTCTTGTCATTCTTTTAATATTGTTCCATGTCTCACCCATCATCTTCATTTAGGCTTCTATCTGTCTTCTTCAAGAATTCCTTGGTCTTCCTCATTGTCTTTTCCTCTGGGGATTCCAAAAAAGGGACTGTTGTGTAATACTCTCAATTGGCTTCTGCAGTGTGTATCCTATCCAGCGCCATCGTCTTAGCTGTATCTCCTTACCCACTGGTGTTTGACTGGTAATTTCCATAATTCTATGTTAGTGATTTTGTCCTGCCATTTCCATACATTTTATTCTGCGTAAGCATCCATTAATGAAAGTCTGTATCTTTATGATTGTCATTTTAGTTGTTCTCCATGTTTCACAGCCATATAATAGGACTGACTTAACATTGGAGTTGACGATTTTTATTTTTGTATTTAACCTAATTTATTTGGACATCCATATGTTTCCCAGTTCAACAAATTCTTCTCTTGCTTTCGACATCCTTATTTCGGTATCATTTTCTGCTCCTCCCTCTTTGTCTATGTTACTATCTATCTATTACAGACGCAGATACTCCTTCTCTTATCTTAATTTTTGTTCCAGCAGTTTTCAATTCTTTTAAAGATTTTTTATCAAATCTCGCCAATTGTCTCTGTTCTGTGCAAGCAATTCTATCTCACTTCAGGAGCCGATTCCTGCTGCTCTTGCCTCTCTCATCAATGTTCTTCACAGTGTCTCTCTGGGTCTTCCTCATTTCCTCTTACCTGTTGTTTCCCACATGAGGGCTTGCTTTGTTATTCAGTTATTATCTCTTCTCATCACATGTCCAACATATGATCATCGCCTTTTCTTTATTACTGAAGATATTAGTGGTTGATTGGCGATTTCTCTAATTTCCTCGTTTGTTTTGAAATCTTTCCACGATATACCAAGTATTTTCCTGAGACATTTTTTAATGCGTTCAATTTATATCTATATTACTGCCCAGATAAAAATGAACAGATAAAAATGAACAGATAAAAATGTCCATTAAATTCCTACTCATCACATAGGTTTGAGGGTCACTGGAAGTGCAGAAGTCACTTCTGACTTCGTCAATTTGCTCCATTTCCTCCCAAACTGCAGTCATTCTTTTGCACTCAGTAAAGTCGAAGCCTGCCCATCATTTAACTCTTTCCGTACAGGAGCTTTTTATCGATGCAACGGAAGAGATTTCAGAGACAGAATTGTCCATGTTTATCAGAATTAATCTACATATTTATATTTATCTAACATCTCTCTCTCTCTCTCTCTCTCTCTCTCTCTCTCTGCGATCAGGACTCAATCAGAGTAGGATTGCAGACTCTCACATGAAGTCAGCTGTCAGGTTAAGTGTGTTGATCGCCCCCACAGACAGAACATCACAATTAGAGTCTGCCATATCCACTCTGATTGAACACCCGTTAAAACTTTGCACTGTGTTCTGCGCCAGTGGCCCAGTGCATCTGATTTCAGCCAGCATTTTATTCAGGTTTGCATTCCTTAGCTTTTGATTGTCCCCAATCTTCCTGCAAGGCAGCAGATTGTCTTTTCTGTAGGGGGATTCTGCCCTTAGATGGTCGATCCTCCCAGGTTTACGAGCACCATCTGCCCGAGTCACTAGAGGTGACTAACACAGACATACACCCACATATAACATTTCATATATGAATATTCAGATAATTGAACAAGAGATTAGATTTCAGGATACAAATAATAATAAATAAATATTATTATATAGGGAACTTCCGAGGCGATAATAGGGAATCGTAGAACAAAGATTAGATTTCACCAATACCAAGATGATACAAGACATGTAAAAAGAATATGGTTTGATGACGGTTCACAATAATAAAGTTGATAGTGACGCACAGTGTGCGGAAATGTACGCGGCCAAAATCGGGGTGACGCCCAATGCGGCGAAACAAATGGAAAGGGTTAATATCATCAAGATAGATCAGTGGTTAGTGAACTGGACTACAAAGGACGAGAGTTAGGGTTCGACCCCAACCGACGGCTTCCGGTTCACCCAGCCTTTAACGGGTACCGGATTTTTTTTCTGGGAAAGTAAAGCGGCACGGGCGTGTAATACTGAACACATTACCCCAAAAATTATGTGCTGAAGGTCTGTAAAATTTATGGACACTAACACCATATTCCCTATATGCCACTTGGCGTGACGGGGGTACTTTACTCTTTTTTTTTACTAATATCATCAAGCTAATATCAAAGCCCATCTCTTTCTCTGTCTTTCTCTTTCTCTGACATATCCGTCTTACTATTTTCAAAGTTCATTCTTCTACTTCTTCTACTTCTTCTTCTTCTTCTTTCTTTCCTCATTTGCCTTTCAACGTCGAGGGGAGATATAACTTGCGATCATTTGCTCTTCTGTTCGCCTCTTCTGCTTTTACATGAAACCTTATTGATATAGTGGACACAGATATATATGTTTCGCACAGAGAAGATAGGGTCTTACAATATTATCAAACGAATTGTTATTGTTATGGAAGGCCCCGGTATCGCTGCAAACGAATTAAAATCCATAATTTCTCAACCGCCCGTGCCAGTGGAGTCATCCGAATTACTAACTCATCTCCCAAACAAAGAAAAGTAGCTGTAGATCCCACCATAGCAGTCTCAGCACACGCCAAAAGACATTAGGCGAAACCGCACAGAAAGTGAACGCAGCCAACTGTTCCTAAACAATCGGAATATCGAAACACGATCAAAACGGATAAGACACACAGCTCACGGTGTGTACAAAGCACTTAACTCAGTAGCTCCTGCAACAAACCAGACTTGGAATATGAGGAAACTGCAACAAGGAACACTTTTCAGACATATCCTTCAATGGTTCCCGCCGCCCATGCACCATATTGACCGGAAGTTTTATCAAACGAATAATAAGACAGAAGACATGACATAGATATTAAGGGATATACTTATATTTTCTTTTTCTTCTTTCGTTCCTCCTTTGGCTTTCAGCCGCCAGGGGAGATATAATGTGTAGTCTTTTGTTCTTTAGTTGGCCTCCTCTGCTATTATGTTTCCTAGTGTTTCTAATATTCCGTCAATCCATCTTTTTCGTGTTTGTCCCTTGGGTCTGGTGTTCTCGCAACGTTCGTTGTGTTGTGTTTTTATCAGTCTGCCTTGTCATGCGACCAAACCATAGTTCCACCACCCATCCACTGACTCACTCACCACCCATCCACCCACCTTTCTATCCACCCACCCATCTACACACCTATCCATCACAACCCACTTAATGTTCCTCAAAGTGACTGTATCCTCCATTTGATCCCACCACAACACTCAAGGGAAGATAACACAATTAACTATCACGTACCCAGTTCCCTTCCCCTAGCCAGATTTTGACACAAATTTCCTGCTAAATTACAGCCGATTACAAGATGCCCAGGTTATTTCCAAACCTCTGATATACTTTCAGACTTTTCCCCCCACCTGTCCGTCGTTTATCTTTCCTACCTCATGCACCGTTTGATGAAAACCTGTATTTAGTTTTATGAGTCAGAACCGAAGATAAAAATTTAAAAAAAATAATCTAACAGAGGTTAGAAATCTCTTCTTCCTCTTTCCTTCCTCATTTACCTTTCAGCGTCGAGGGGAGATATAATTTGCGGTCTTTTGCTCTTCTGTTCGCCTCTGCTGCTCTTCTGTTCGCCTCTGCTGCTGTTATGTTTTCTAGTCCTTTTAATATTCCAACGATTCATCTTTTTCGTTGTCGACCCTTGGGTCTGGTATTCTCACAACGTTTATTGAAGGCTCGTTGTGTTGTTTTGATCTTTATGCCTTGTCACGTGGCCAAACCATTGTATCTGTTATTTCTTTATATATTCTATGGTTGGGGCTATTCCTAGTTTTTTTTCTCAGTTTTTCATTTCTGATCTTATCTCTCAGACTGTTTCCTGTCATTCGTCTGACACATTTCATCTCTGTAGAGGTTATTTTTTTCTTACTGTTCTTGCATCTAGGGTCCAGGTCTGGCATTGGTAGCACAACGTTGGGATGAAGATTGTATTGTACAGTGCCCGTTTTGCCTCTATAGTTGTTTCCTTGTTGGACAATAGTGGTGATCGTCATCATCATCATAATCATCATGTGCCATACCGGTTGGCATAGGCGATCATGTCCTTCATCTCTGTAGAGGTTATTTTTTTCTTATTGTTCTTGCATTAGAAATCTCTGAGCGTTAAAAAGAAATTATTGTAAGATGATGAAAAAGAAGAAGAAGAAGAAATGTGTACCCCGCATGTGCACCCGCGTTGTCCAACTCGGTTCCGGGGTTCCATGGCGCCCTTAACTGACTTTCCTGCCGCTAAATGTTACTTCGATAACTTTAGCGTTAAATAGAATTTCAAATAGGGCCGCGGTAGACTAGTTAGGAAAACCACCCCACTGGACTACCGACGTTCGGACAAACCGACTGGACTACCGACGTTCGAACAACCCGACTGGACTACCGACGTCCGGACAACCCGACTGGACTACCGACGTTCGGACAAACCGACTGGACTACCGACGTTCGAACAACCCGACTGGACTACCGACGTTCGGACAACCCGACTGGACTACCGACGTTCGGACAATTCGACTGGACTACCGACGTTCGGACAACCCGACTGGACTACCGACGTTCGGACAACCCAACTGGATTACCGACGTTCGGACAACCCGACTGGACTACCGACGTTCGGACAACCCAACTGGATTACCGACGTTCGGACAACCCGACTGGACTACCGACGTTCGGACAACCCGACTGGACTACCGACGTTCGGACAATTCGACTGGACTACCGACGTTCGGACAACCCGACTGGACTACCGACGTTCGGACAACCCGACTGGACTACCGACGTTCGGACAACACTTTGTTCGATTCCCGCTGGAAGCAATGTCAATTGTACTCATGGTTGAAAAAAAAATTACCCCCGCGGTTGACCCAGCCGCTGGCAGAAATGGGTACCAGGGAGGTGAAGAATGCCGCCTCGCAACGTGAGTTTCGATGCTTGAAGCGACACCATCCAGAAGTCTCCAACACCTCTGGATAGGCGGTCGAGCACTTGTGGGTGCAAACTCGCGTGTTAAGACGCCGATTCACAGACCTGAGGAGAGCAATGTGGTCCACACCCACCTCCCTGGAAGAAAAATTATATGGGACAATCGAATCACTTAAACAGACAGCTGACTTGTGAGAGTCTGGAATCCTAATCTGATTGAGTCTTGATCGCAGACAGAGAGAGAGAGAGAGAGAGAGAGAGAGAGAGAGAGAGAGAGACGCCGATTCAAGTCTCGTACTTTACCTTTAGAATTTCAAAATGTAATAGAAAGTAAAGACATTACATTTCCAATGTGGAGTTTCCATTTCTTAATTGTATTTAGTATAATGTTATACTCTAAAGCTATACTATAATGTTATACTCTAATGTTATGCTATAATGTTATACTATAATGTTATGCTATAATGTTATGCTATAATGTTATGTTATAATGTTATGCTATAATGTTATGCTATAATGTTATGTATGGTTATGATGGAGGCGAAGGTACGATCAATGCCATATACATCATAAAATCTTTAGTAGAAAGAACCATAGATGTGAAAACAAATCTATACCTATGATTTATAGATTATACCAAAGCATTTCACAATGTAAAGCATTTAAAAAAACAATCAAAATTGTAGAAGGCATAAACATAAACAGCAAAGATCTAAGAATAATAAAAAGCATGTACTGGCAAAAAAAAAAAAAAACAGCGGCCATAAGAATAGGAAATCAATTGGGAATGTTTCAACAATAAAAGAGGGTGTTAGACAAGGGTTGTGTGCTGTCACCAGATTTGTTTAATATTTATAGTGAGATTATTTTAAGATCCATAAGGGGCATGCCTGGAATAACAGTCGGAGGTCATAATATAAATAATCAAAATTATGTTGATGATTCATGTTTGTATTCATGAAATGAAGTTCGTATCCCCGAAATAATACTCCCGTGCATAAAATAAAGTTTGTATCCCTGAAATAATATTCCCATACATAAAATAAAGTTTGTATCCCTGAAATAATATTCCCATACATAAAATAAAGTTTGTATCCCTGAAATAATATTCCCATACATAAAATAAAGTTTGTATCCCTGAAATAATATTCCCATACATAAAATAAAGTTTGTATCCCTGAAATAATATTCCCATACATAAAATAAAGTTTGTATCCCTGAAATAATATTCCCATACATAAAATAAAGTTCGTATCCCTGAAATAATATTCCCATACATAAAATAAAGTTCGTATCCCTGAAATAATATTCCCATACATAAAATAAAGTTTGTATCCCTGAAATAATATTCCCATACATAAAATAAAGTTTGTATCCCTGAAATAATATTCCCATACATAAAATAAAGTTCGTATCCCTGAAATAATATTCCCATACATAAAATAAAGTTTGTATCCCTGAAATAATACTCCCATGCATAAAATGAAGTTTGTATCCATGAAATGATGTTTGTATCCATGAAATGATGTTTGTATCCATGAAATGATGTTTGTATCCATAAAATGAAGTTTGTATCCATGAAATGAAATTTGTATCCATGAAATGAAGATTCTTATTTTCAAACTTGCAGTGATAATAAACACAAAAAAAGCGCTATGTGGCATTTATCCTCCTGCAGGTTCTACATTATGGTGCGAGGGAGTCGCAAATGAAGGTGTATCAACAGGGAGGGAGGGAGGGAGGCGGCTGCGGAATAAAGGTTGCATGTTCATATCAAAGGTTTTACCATTTTAACTTTTATAACTAAAATTTAAAAAATATATTTCGCGTGTGCGTTATTCCTACTTTTTTTCTACGTTCGCCAACCCTTACCTCTGCCGAAGTCCCTAATGACTAAGAAGTGAGTTTTACGTGTTAATTCGTTACTAGGGAACAGGCAAATAATTGCGATGCTGCGGTGAAGCTGGTAGCAAGGGGCCAGTGGTGAGGAGTGTAGAACACTCCAAGGTATGAAGACAGCTTCACAAGGGAGGAACACAACACAATACTGACGTTTCGGCCTGAGGCCTTTTTCAGAGTACAAGGACAACGAAAACAAACGGTGAAACACAATTATCTATAAATACATGATCAGAAGAAGAGGATAGAAAAGAAAAAAGTAGGATGATGAGAAAATGAAAAAAGAAGAGAGCTAAGATAAGAATATAGAAAGAATAGGAGAATATATGTATATATTAAATATAAAATATAGAATCACTTAGCTTAAACGACTGGTTAATCCCATATATTCTCATATTATTTCTATATTCTTATCTTAGCTCTCTTCTTTTTTATTTTTTCATCATCCTACTTTTTTCTTTTCTATCCTCTTCTTCTGATCATGTATTTATAGATAATTGTGTTTCACCGTTTGTTTTCGTTGTCCTTGTACTCTGAAAAAGACCCCTGGCCAAAACGTCAGTATTGTGTTGTGTTCCTCCCTTGTGAAGCTGTCTTCATACCTTGGAGTGTTCTACACTCCTCACCACTGGCCTCTTGCTACCAGCTTCACCGCAGCACCGCAATTATTTGCCTGTTCCCTAATCCGCCGGGAACCCAACGAAAGAATGACTACAGGAAGGACCTCCCGAGGCGGGAGAATGGAAACGAGGTTATGCCTGACCAGTGTTCATACACCTGAAGAGAGAACTAGAAGCCCAAACACAAGCTAATGTCGTACAAGGAAAAGGGGTGGATATAAGGTAACAAGAAAGTCTTCATACCTTGGAGTGTTCTACACTCCCCACCACTGGCCCCTTAATTCGTTATTCCCTGGCAGCCGTGTACATAAGGGTCCCTCGCCGCACAGGCAGATAACTCCGTCTTCGGAGGTACTCATACTTTTTCCCGTCGATGAGTAATTAACGTTTCAAGCCGGGCCTCGCTGCTGAGACCAGTGGTTGGTTGTTGCAGAGAGATATCACAAATAAAAACCACACTGATGCAGCCGGGATTTGAACTCACTACCTCTCTGTCTCGATGCCGACGTCTTGCCTCAAGATCAACCAGTCCTCCTAATTTTAATTAAAACGATTCCTGCAATTTCTATATTAAAATGAACAACTTACTTTATTTCTCCTGGCAGGCACACAGATCCGCCGAACCTCGCTCACAGCTCGTGCTAAGTCACTCACAAACAGGCTATAGTGTTCTCACGAAATGCTCGCATTCAGGGAACGATAACTCCCTTGCCCTCACGCACATACACACTCGTGTGTACAGGGTTTAATCTCATTTGTCTATTCTCCCACGTGCAACTACCTACCGTTCTCCTCCCTTCCACTTATCTCCAATACTTGTTTTACCTGATTT
Organism: Megaustenia siamemsis; assembly: GCA_032433765.1. Classification (NCBI taxonomy): domain Eukaryota; kingdom Metazoa; phylum Mollusca; class Gastropoda; order Stylommatophora; family Ariophantidae; genus Megaustenia; species Megaustenia siamemsis. Next base: position 44,180,931 of record JAVIAB010000145.1, on the reverse strand, counting down.
TACCGTTAGGCGTGTACCCGTGGAAAAATATATTGGAAATGAGGAAAGATCTTCAAAATATGGAGATGGGGGCCGTGGAAAAATATATTGGAAGTGAGGAAAGGTCTTCAAAATATGGAGATGGGGGCCGTGGAAAAATATATTGGAAGTGAGGAAAGGTCTTCAAAATATGGAGATGGGGGCCGTGGAAAAATATATTGGAAGTGAGGAAATGTCTTCAAAATATGGAGATGGGTGCCGTGGAAAAATATATTGGAAGTGAGGAAAGGTCTTCAAAATATGGAGATGGGGGCCATGCTTGCGTCAATGGTTTTCATCTTTTTGATATTCAAGCCACTATTAACGCCTTCTGATTACCAAGATATCTTGTAGCAGGGCCAAGGCTAAATAAATCCACAAAAATGCGAAGCTGTGGTGAAACTAATTGTGAGGAGAAATGAAAAAAATGTAGAAAAGAAAAAGTAGAGGAAAAAAAAAGAATAGGAATGGCAAAAAGTAATTTTAATGTTGTGAAAACTATACTAACATCAAAACAAATAATACCAGGGCTAAAACTAAGAATAGCAAAATGTTATATCTTCTCAATATTCCTGTTTGGTGCAGAAACATGGACATTAGACAAGCAATCAGAACAGAAAATTGAAGCCTTTGAAATGTGGATTTATAGAAGAATAGGTAGAATTAGATGGAAAGAAAAGAAAACAAATATTGCATTTTTAAAACAACTAAAAATGAAAAGAGAACTACTAACACAATTAGAGCAAGACAAATGAAATGTTTGGGGCATGTTAAAGAGACAACTGCCTAATAAAAGTAATATTGGAAGTGAAAATACAAGATAATAGAGGCAGAGACAGATTAAGATTAACTCGGACGAGTAACATCAGAAGATGGACAAATCAATCTATGACAGCCTGCCCCAACAAAGCAAGAGACAGAGCGGAATGGGGCTCCATGGTAACCAACTTTCGATGAGGAGACGGCACTCGATGATGATGACGATGACGATGATGATGGTGATGATAAAAACAGAATGGTTAAAGCCTCACGTAAGAGGTAGACGACAACGCAGGCTAATTATGTGGATGTTTTGGTGTTCTCCACCTGTTACATGGACCTTTAACCATACTGTTTTTTTTTTGTGTTGTATTAAAAAAAAGATATATTGCTTCATTTCTCCCCATATCTTATATGGTGGACTGCTTGGTCTCGAGGCAAGACGCCGGCCTAGAGACAGAGAGGTTGTGAGTTCAAACACGCAAAATTCAGTTCCTAGTCTCTAGGGACTTCGTCAGAGATCAAAGCTGGCGAACGTAAAAAATAAATAAATAAACAAATAAATAAACAAATAAATAAACAAATAAATAAACAAATAAATAAATAAACAAATAAATAAACAAATAAATAAACAAATAAATAAATAAACAAATAAATAAACAAATAAATAAATAAACATTTTTTAGCACCTGAACTAGAGGAGGCCAGTGAGTCATAGCTCGCTTGTTTGCGTTCAGTCGATAGTAAACCTCTTCTTCATTCCATCTTAAAAGGACATTAGAGGGACTGGTTGGTATCGAGGCAAGACGCCGGTCTCGAGACGGTGAGGTTGTGAGTTCAAATCCCGGGTGCACCAGTTGGAATTTGTATTTATGATTTCTCTCCGCGGCAACCACTCCTGGTCTCAGCAGCGAGGCCCGGTTTGAAACGTTAATTACTCAGCGATGGGAAAAAATAAGAACATCCGAAGACGGAGTTATCTGCCTGTACGGCGAGGGACCACTTTGTACACGGCTACCAAAGAAAAATGGATTAACAGGCAAAATTCATTTCGTAGTCTCCAAGGACGTCACCAGAGGTGAAAGTTGGCGAACGAAAAAAAGGACATTCAGTGGATGTGGATGTGTATGTTTTGTGGTTTTCAGTAGAACTGTGATATTTACACATTTCGGCCCAGCCCATCCGACTTCAGTACTGCATGTGCATTTTTGAGTTACGGGTTGCCCTCCCTAGCGATCCCTACCCACTTGGCCAAACTAGAATGGTTAGTCTGTGTCTAGGGGCACCATGAAGAAGTGGAGTAGGATGCGGGTAGCTCTAATTCAGTGATCTTGGAGCAAGTCTGGAGCTATGAGTCCTTTGGCACTTTAAACCCTGTTGCGGTCGCTGCCGATTCATAGTTGATTACTTTTTCATCACCATCATCATCATCATCATCATCATCATCATCATCATCAAGTACCGGGCCTACTGGCGTAGGTGATCATGTCTCTCCACAACTTTCGATCTAGTCAGCTATTTATCATTTCTGTTGTTGACCTTCTGCCAAGCCATTCTCTTAATGTGTCTGTTATTTTTTCTCTTTGCTTTCTTCTATCTCTTCGTCCCTCAATTTTCCCAGTTGTTACAATATATTCCAGTTGTTCTCTTCTCATTACATGGCCAACAAATGATGAATGTTGCTTCCTAATATTGGAAATTTTTTTTAACGCTTGTTTAAAGGCAGCTGCAGAAACCAGAAATATTAAAATCATAAGAAAAAGACAATCAACATTTATTGGACATGTCATGTGAAAAGAAGGCATTGAGAATACTATACTGACGGACAGAATGAATGGAAAGAAGAGCAGATGAAAACCAAGAGAAACAAATTGAACATGTTATCGAAATGGGAGATTACAAATCACCCCTTTAAATTATGACATTTATGAAGGAATGAGTGATGTGGAGAGAGATGATCGCCTACGATAAACGACATGGCACTTGATGATGACGATGAAGTTAATCATTCTGCCGGCTGCTCTCCCTTGTTATTAAAAAGCCAACAATTATGATTGCAATATTCTGAAGTTTGTGGGGTTGTCTGCCCTTGTCGGGTAGTTGACTTCATTACAGCCCGTCTGCTAGAGTCTCTACAGATTAGTGAGATAGATGACTTGAGAACGGCCCTACACCAACTGTGCAATAACTTCCGGAGAGTGGTCATCCAGTGGATACCATCACACTGTAATATACAAGGAACCGAATGTGCAGACAAACTAGCTAAGGACGGGGAAGGTTACCACAAGAGAACCATCTGGTCAGCTACGATGAAGCCAAATCCATCATCAAAGGCCAGTATCATGAAAAATGGAAACAAGAACACCCAAAGTATAACGAGAGGGATGGATACCTCCAACTATAAAGGAGGGATCAAGTCACCATACTTCGCCTACATACTGGCCACAACAGAATTAGAAACCACATGTTCACTAAACTCAAAATAAGAACTACCAAGTTATGCCACTGTACACTGGACAATATGACAACAAAACATGTTCTGCAGGATTGCCCCCAGTACACAGACCTGAGGAGGACAAATTGTGGCCCGCACCCACTTCCCTGGAAGAGAAACTCTACGGGGCAACAGAAACACTTACACAGACATGAGGAGGACAAATTGTGGCCCACACTCATCTCCCTGGAAGAGAAACTCTACGGAGCAACCGAAACACTTACACAGACCTGAGGAGGACAAATTGTGGCCCGCACCCACTTCCCTGGAAGAGAAACTCTACGGGGCAACAGAAACACTTACACAGACATGAGGAGGACAATTGTGGCCCATACCCACCTCCCTGGAAGAGAAACTCTACGGGGCAACAGAAACACTTACACAGACATGAGGAGGACAAATTGTGGCCCGCACCCACTTCCCTGGAAGAGAAACTCTACGGGGCAACAGAAACACTTACACAGACATGAGGAGGACAAATTGTGGTCCATACCCACCTCCCTGGAAGAGAAACTCTACGGGGCAACAGAAACACTTACACAGACATGAGGAGGACAAATTGTGGCCCATACCCACCTCCCTGGAAGAGAAACTCTACGGAGCAACCGAATCACTTACACAGACATGAGCCTCCATAAGAGAGTCCGGAGTACTAGTCTGAATGACGTCATGATCGCAGAAGAAGATAAAGAAGATCTTAAAGTGGCATTTTAGTTCTAGCCTTGGGAATTTGGAAGAACTTATGCAGGAAGAAGTCCTGAGCCTAGACATTCGCCACATTCGTAAAACGGATGTTTTGTGTAAGTGGTTCCAATTTGTGAAACCACAAGCCAAATGTGACATTTGTAGCTAAAGCCAACATTTATGAATGAATGATATTTCAGTTCTTCATGCTGGCCATGAAAATATCAAATATTGGTAAGTCTCAGAGTTTCGGGAGATGCAATATTCATTTCTTATCACACATTTTAATGTGGAGCTTCTTCTATTCGTTTTGATTTTTGTATGAAAGGAGTAGGTTTAAAGGAAAAGGTAAAGGTAAAGATAAAGGTAAAGGTAAAGATAAAGGTCTAGATAAAGGTAAAGGTAAAGGTCTAGATAAAGGTAAAGGTAAAGATAAAGGTAAAAGGTAAAGGTAAAGATAAAGGTCTAGATAAAGGTAAAGGTAGAGGTCAAGATAAAGGTAAAGGTCTAGATAAAGGTAAAGGTAGAGGTCAAGATAAAGGTAAAGGTCTAGATAAAGGTAAAGGTAAAGGTAAAGATAAAGGTCTAGGTAAAGGTAAAGGTAGAGGTCAAGATAAAGGTGAAGGTCTAGATAAAGGTAAAGGTAGAGGTAAAGGTAAAGGTAAAGGTCTAGGTAAAGGTAAAGGTAAAGGTCTAGATAAAGGTAAAGGTCTAGATAAAGGTAAAGGTAAAAGTAAAGATAAAAGTCTAGATAAAGGTAATGGTAGAGGTCAAGATAAAGATAAAGGTAAAGGTCTAGATAAAGATAAAGATAAAAGTAAAGGTCTAGATAAAGGTAAAGGTAAAGGTCAAGATAAAGGTCAAGATAAAGGTAAAGGTGTAGATAAAGGTAAAGGTAAAGATAACGGTAACGGTAAAGGTAAAGGTATAGGTAAAGATAAAGGTAAAGGTAAAGATAAAGGAAAAGGTAAAAGTAAAGATAAAGGTAAAGGTAAAGGTAAAGGTAATGGTAAAGGTAAAGGTAATGTAAAGGTAAAGGTAAAGATAATGTAAAGGTAAAGGTAAAGATAATGTAAAGGTAAAGGTAAAGATGAAGGTAAAGGTAAAGATAAAGGTAAAGGTAAAGGTAAAGATAATGTAAAGGTAAAGGTAAAGATAAAGGTAAAGGTAAAGATAAAGATAAAGGAAAAGGTAAAGGTAAAGATAAAGGTAAAGGTAAAGATAAAGGTAAAGGTAAAGATAAAGATAAAGGTAAAGGTAAAGATAATGTAAAGATAAAAATAAATGTAAAGATAAAGATAAAGTTAAAAGTAAAGATAAAGATTAAAGTATACGTGAAGATAAAGATAAATGTAAAGGTAAAGATAAAGATAAAGGTAAAAGTAAAGATAACGGTAAAGATAAAGGTAAAGGTAAAGATAAAGGTATAGGTAAAGATAAAGGTAAGGGTAAGATAAATATAAAGATAAAGGTCAAGGTAAAGGTAAAGCTAAAGGTAAATGTAAAGGTAAAGCTTGAGGTAAATGTAAAGATAAAGATAAAGTTAAAAGTAAAGATAAAGATTAAAGTATACGTGAAGATAAAGATAAATGTAAAGGTAAAGATAAAGATAAAGGTAAAAGTAAAGATAACGGTAAAGATAAAGGTAAAGGTAAAGATAAAGGTATAGGTAAAGATAAAGGTAAGGGTAAGATAAATATAAAGGTAATGCTAAAGGTAAAGGTAAAGCTAAAGGTAAAGGTAAAGCTAAAGGTAAAGCTAAAGGTAAAGCTGAAGGTAAAGGTAAAGATAAAGGTAAAGGTAAAGCTAGAGGTAAAGGTAAAGGTAAAGCTAAAGGTAAAGTACGTGACTTGAGTCGTCGCCTTAGCACGCGTGTTTTCACCCATATGTGCTCCTCCGCCTATCCAGAGGTGTTCGGAGACTTCTGGATAGTGTCGCTTCAAGCATCGAAACTCACGATGCGAGGCGGCATTCCTCATCTTCCCAGTGTATGAACACTGGTACCCATTTCTGCCAGCGGCTGGGTAGACCGCGGACGTTTTCTTTTTTTTTTTCCAACCACGAGTACAACTCACACTGCTCCCAGCGGGAATCGAACACGCGTTGTCCGAACGTCGGTTGTCCAGTTGGGTGGTTTCCCCAACTAGGCCACCGAGGCCCCCAATATGTAAAACACAAATAAGAAAATGCACTAAAGTATCATGAGCAAACAGCTGTGCTCTGACTGTAGCCAGATCTCTCACTTTTTTCTGCTGTCAAGTTCAAGGTAGTTTTGATGCCTTGAAACCACATTCCATTTACTCTACTCCTATCTCATCTTCCTGGAAACCATGCCCTCCATTCCTGTGCTGGATAGGGTCAGGTGAATCATATAGGCTCATGGGCCGTCACAAAGATTGTGTCTGTTTCTCACTGTGGTACAATCTTTTACACCAAAGCTGTCCAACGAGGCGACCGCAGGGGGACATGGTACCCTGGACTTACTTTCTTGTGGCTTAATTTTACTCCGTCAACTTAAACGTTAAATAGGATTTCAAAACCTGTTTTCAGTCTTTCTTTCTTTCTTTCTTTTTCTTTCTTTCTTTCTTTCTTTCTTTCTTCTTTCTTTCTTTCTTTCATTCTTTCTTTCTTTCTTTCTTTCTTTCATTCTTTCATTCTTTCTTTCATTCTTTCTTTCTTTCTTTCTTTCTTTCTTTCTTTCTTTCTTTCTTTCTTTCTTTCTTTCTTTCATTCTTTCTTTCAGTCTTTCTTTCTTTCCTTCTTTCTTTTTGCTTTCTTTCTTTCTTTCATTCTTTCTTTCTTCCTTTCTTTCTTTCATTCTTTCTTTCAGCCTTTCTTTCTTTCATTCTTTCTTTCCTTCTTTCTTTTTGCTTTCTTTCTTTCTTTCTTTCTTTCTTTCATTCTTTCTTTCAGTCTTTCTTTCTTTCCTTCTTTCTTTTTGCTTTCTTTCTTTCTTTCATTTTTTCTTTCATTCTTTCATTCTTTCTTTCTTTCTTTTTCTTTCTTTTTTCTTTCTTTCTTTCTATTTTATACCTATCGGATATCGAGTGAGATACAAAGATCTAGGTCTCAGCCTTTGACGGCTTCACTCACTGCCAATCGATGTTGTTTTAACGTTTCTTTAATGTTGTATGTCCAGCCTTATTTGGGCCTGCCTCTTGCTCTTCTCCGTTCTACTCTTGTAGCATATGTCTTGCACAGTATGGGATCACACGATATTCTTTCTAGATGGGCAAACAAAAAAAAGCAAACCTGGGACATACTATAAACAAATGATGGAAAATGGAAAATGGAAATAAGCAAAAGATTAGGTATGGCAAAAAGTAATTTTAATGTCATGAAAAATATACTAACATCAAAATAAATATCAGCAGGGCTGAAACTAAGAATAGCAAAATGTTACATATTCTTAATATTCCTGTATGGTGCAGAAACATGGACATTAGACAAGAAAACAGAACAGAGAATTGAAGCCTTTGAAATGTGGATATATAGAAGAAAAAGTTGAATTGGATGGAAAGAAAAGAAAACAAACGAAGTCTTAAAACAACTAAAAATAAAAAGAGAACTACTAAATACAATTAAGACAAGACAAATGAAATTTTTGGGACTCGTTAAAAGACACAACAGCCTACTAAAAGTAATATTGGAAGGGAAAATACAAGGTAAAAGAGGCAGAGGCAGACCAAGACTAACATGGACGAGTAACATCAAAAGATGGACAAGTCAATCTATGACAAGATACAAATAATATTTTATAATATTTTAATAATATTTTAAAATTTATTATTTGTATCCAGTATATAACCACTGGAAACTACTATTTGTTCTGTTTCTTCCAATAAATGTGTGTCTACAACACAAGTATTCAGCCCTACTGGGAGATACTTGCATTAATAGGAAAGTACAAATATACAATTTATTTCCGGTCTGTGACCGTTACCCTATGCTATAGTCATTGAGAACGCCTTCGCGTAAGACACTGCTACAATAGCTAATTTTTTTTAGTTAGCTGCGTGTCAGTGTGCCAAGCGTTCGGCTTCTCGTGGCAAGGCGCGGTGCCAGGGAGTACGGGTTCGATCCCGCTTCGAACCATATATTGTTCTTCGTTTTTTTTCTGTTGTTGTTTGTCTGTCAATTTTTCCGAGTGTTAACACATACTTCTTCTCCAGAAAATACCATCAAAGCAAGAAAGAGAATGGAATGGCGATCCATGTTAGCCAACCTTCGTTGCGGAGACGGCACTAGATGATAATGATGATGAAGCCAATTTATTTGTGGTTTCTGTTTGCAGCTTAGGATTGGTTCAATGCCTACTCTGTCTTTTAAATTATCATTTCTGCAGTAAGTAACGACACTATTTTTGAGGGTTCAGTTTGTTTTTTTTTATCTGTTGATACGTTTCGACGCACTGTACGTCATTTCGATTTCGCTCATTTACGTTTAGCCGCAGAGTGCGTCACTCTCAATTTGATTAGTGCAAACTGTCATTTTACACATTACAAAGTTGAACGCATTCGAAAATAAATGTCTAGGGAAAATACTTGGTATAGAGTGAAATGAATTCAAAACAAACGAGGAAATTAGAGAAATCGCCAATCAACCACTAATATCTTCAGTAATAAAGAAAAGGCGATGATCATATGTTGGACGTGTGATGAGGAGAGATAATAACCGAATAGCAAAGCAAGACCTCATGTGGGAAACAATAGGTAAGAGGAAAAGAGGAAGACCCAGAGAGACACTGAGAAGAATATTGATGAGAGAGGCAAGAGCAGCAGGAATCGGCTCCCTCAATGAGATAGAGCTGCTTGCACAGAACAGAGACAAATTGCGAGATTTGATAAAATATCTTTAAAAGAATTGAAAACTGCTACAATAAAACTTTAGATAAGAGAAGGAGTATCTTGGTCTACGCCCTATGGGCCGTTTACGGCTCGAAAGGTCAATAGATAGATAGATAGATAGATAGATAGATAGATAGATAGATAGATAGATAGATAGATAGATAGATAGATAGATAGATAGATAGATAGATAGATAGATAGATAGATAGATAGATAGATAGATAGATAGATAGATAGATAGATAGATAGATAGATAGATAGATAGATAGATAGATTAGATAGATAGATAGATAGATAGATAGATAGATAGATAGATAGATAGATAGATAGATAGATAGATAGATAGATAGATAGATAGATAGATAGATAGATAGATAGATAGATAGATAGATAGATAGATAGATAGATAGATAGATAGATAGATAGATAGATAGATAGATAGATAGATAGATAGATAGATAGACAGATAGATAGATAGACAGATAGACAGACAGACAGACAGACAGACAGATAGATAGATAGATAGATAGATAGATAGATAGATAGATAGATAGATAGATAGATAGATAGATAGATAGATAGATAGATAGATAGATAGATAGATAGATAGATAGATAGATAGATAGATAGATAGATAGATAGATAGATAGATAGATAGATAGATAGATAGATAGATAGATAGATAGACAGATAGACAGACAGACAGACAGACAGACAGACAGACAGATAGATAGATAGATAGATAGATAGATAGATAGATAGATAGATAAATAGATAGATAGATAGATAGATAGATAGATAGCTAGATAGATAGATAGATAGATAGATAGATAGATAGATAGATAGATAGATAGATAGATAGATAGATAGATAGATAGATAGATAGATAGATAGATAGATAGATAGATAGATAGATAGATAGATAGATAGATAGATAGATAGATAGATAGATAGATAGATAGATAGATAGATAGATAGATAGATAGATAGATAGATAGATAGATAGATAGATAGATAGATAGATAGATAGATAGATAGATAGATAGATAGATAGATAGATAGATAGATAGATAGATAGATAGATAGATAGATAGATAGATAGATAGATAGAAACTGTCATTAAACCTTATTCTTTTTACATGTCTTGATTCATCTTGGTATTGGTGAAATCTAATTCTTAGTTCAATTTTCAAAAAATTCACATATAATATGTAAACATATGTTATGTATTAGATAAATATAAACATGTACTTCATTTTTAAAATGATGACGAATTTTATATCTGAAATTTCTTCCGTTGCATTGATAACAACTTTCTGTACGAAAGTTCTGACGGTTCTCGTCTCCACAGCCATTGTAACCCAACATATTGATAAACTGAACAGCGCTGATCTGCACATTCCAACCACAGCCTTCTATTGTAGGAATGGAGACAAAATATTAATGAATGGATATTATTATAGAGGGAGACTTCCGAGACGATAGTTCAACTAATCATTTCAGAGGAAGTGGTATGTATACAGCACTCAAAAAATATCACAATTAATCAACAACAGAAAGAAAAAAAAGAACGATCATTATCATCAAGTACCGGGCCTGCTGGCGTAGGTGATCATGTCTCTACACAACTTTCGATCTCGACAGTTATTTATCATTTCTGTGGTTGACCTTCTGCCAAGCCATTCTCTTAAGCTGTCTGTTATTTTTTTCTTTTTGCTTCTCTCTATCTCTTCGTTCCTCAATGTTTCCAGTTGTTACAATATATTCCAGTTGTTCTCTTCTCATTACATGGCCAAAAAATGATGATTGTTTCTTCCTAATATTGGAAATTAGCTCCCTTTATGCGTTGGCCTGTTTCAGAACGTTTTCATTACTCTTCTTAGCTGTCCATGGTATTCTAAACATTCTTCTGTAAAACCACATTTCTACAGACTCCAGTGATTTTCTTGTCTGTTGTCCTATTGTCAATGATTCACATCCATATGCTAAGACTGGCCCTACATACTATTTAAGAACTCTTTTCTTGTTTCTATCGTCAAAAATGGATTGTACAGTATCTTCCTCATTTTTTAGAAAGCTGCTTTTGCCTGAGCCATTCAGCATCTCACCTCTGTTGTACACCTACCATCTGAGGTTAACATTGTTCAAAGAACAATATGTGGGCCGAATTAGGATTGAACCCGTGCTCCTTGGCGCAGCGCTCTGCCACGAGAAACCAAACACTAGAGTACACAGCCTTCTATTGGAGGAGATGTCTGCGCGCAGAAAGGAATAAATCCAATTGTGTGACATTTTCAGCTTTGTGAGCAGGGACCCTTGTGGATAAAATGTCGTCATCCATGTTAAGGTCGCATAGCTGATTACGTCTGGGATTCCCTTGTCAGCCAGCTGACCTTATTCACAGCCAAATATAGATATACGCAGGCCTGCAGGCTGATCGGGAATTCCCGGTAAACCCCCCCCCCCCAACTGATAGGGAATTCCCGGGAGGTAACCCCCCCCCCCAACTCATAGGGAATTCCTGGTAAACCCCCAACTGATCGGGAATTCCCGGTAAACCCCCCCCCCCCCCACTGATAGGGAATTCCCGGTAAACCCCCCCCCCCAACTCATAGGGAATTCCTGGTAAACCCCCAACTGATAGGGAATTCCCGGTAAACCCCCAACTATCGTGATGTTTTCAGCTTACTGAGCAGGGATAGTTATATGTAGGATAACGTTAACCGTCTATAGCTCCTATAGCCGAAAATCTCTAGTTTAAGGGTCTTTTGGTTTTATTTGATATATATATATATATATATAGTTATATTTCAAATATATAATAATATTTAAATTTTTATTTATATTATATATCTTCTTCTCCTTCTCTCCTTCCTCATCTGCCTTTCAGCGTCGAGGGGAGATTTAATTTGTGGTCTTTTGCTCTTGTTCGCCTCTGCTGCTGTTATGTTTCCTAGTGCTTCTAATATTCAATCGATCCATCTTTTTCGTAGTCGACCTTTGGGTCTGGTGTTTTCACAACGTTTGTTGAAGGCTCGTTGTGTTGTGTTTTGATATTTCTGTCTTGTCACGTGGCCAAACCATGTTATCTGTTGCTTGCTTATACATTCTATGGCGGGGGGCTATTCCTAGCTTTTTTCTCAGTTCTTCATTTCTGATCTTATCTCTCAGACTGTTTCCTGTCATTCGTCTAACACATTTCATCTCAGTAGAGGTTATTTTACTTATTGTTCTTGCATCCAGGGTCCAGGTCTGGCAATGGAAGCACAACGTTGGGATGAAGATTGTATATATTATATATATATTATATAGATTATATATATATTATGTATATTATAATTAATTATATTTTAAATCTATAGTTGGCTGTGCCGTATTACTGTAGATGCCGATGTTCCTACCCTGCCCCTCATTATCACATTTTCACTTTGGTCGACACACACGTACCCCGTGCGCACTAATGTTTATTTTCCTTCCGGTAACAGTGGAATATTTTTTGAACGTATTTATTACGTAAAGTATACAGGAAGGACATTTTATTTTTATTTTTCATTCTAATTTCAAAATTATTTCATTTATTATTAATAATTTTTTTAAAATCAATTAATTGAATTGAATTTTTAATATTTAAAAAATATATTTTAATAATTAATTTAATTAATTTTTTTTTTCATCCTGCTGAAGGCCTATTGAGCCGAAACGTTGTTCTTATTTGTGTGGTCCCACTTATTACGTAAAGTTTTAGCCATACCGTTTTATTTTAATATTAGTTTCTATTTTTTTTTTTCATTTCTCGATACAATACTTTACCGCAGCTTCGCATTTTAATGCATTTCTTTGCCCGGACCCCACCCTACCCCTCTCCTAAAGTTATGAAAATAATGTATTCTCGCCGTGGGCTGAGAACCACTCCCAAAATATATTAGTGTTCCTATTTACAAAAGTTCTGAAACCCCTGCCCTAAAGTTTATACAAGCGTAAACGAAAATGTAAGAAAGACAGGTAGGGGTTAAGAGCCGTGTCGTGCCGTTCATTAGTCACTGGCGCGCGTGAGCATTTGTATTTCTTTGTGCACGCACGTGAGTAAGTATGTGTGTGTGTGTGTGTAAGCCTGTATATGTGTTTTCGGTACGTTTATGTTTGTTTATGTGTGGTATATGGTGATTGGTGTGTTTATGTCTACGTATGGCACAGTTTGACAAAATATCGGAGAGCGATTTGGACACTGTCCGAAGGTGTGTTTGTGTGTGATTGTGTGTGTTTGTAGTAGAGTAATTGCTATACATGGTTCAGGTGTAAACGATAGATAACGCTTGCACGGATGTGTGTCTAAGAGAGAAATAGAGAGAGAAAAAGAGAGAAAGAGAAGGAGAAAGGAATGAGAAAGAGGAAGTCAGTGATATTGATAACGTGCCAGAATGTTGGGAGATATAAGGATAGAAACAGACAGGCAGATAGGCAGACAAACAGGCAGTTAGGCAGACAGACAGGCAGATAGGCAGACAAACAGGCAGATAGGCAGACAGACAGGCATATAGGCAGACAAACAGGCAGATAGGCAGACAGACAGACAGACACACAGACACACAGACAGACAGATAGGCAGACAGACAGGCAAATAGGCAGACAAACAGGCAGATAGGCAGACAGACAGGCAGATAGACACACAGACAGACAGATAGACAGACAGGCAGATAGGCAGACAAACAGGCAGATAGGCAGACAGACAGACAGACAGACACACAGACAGACAGATAGGCAGACAGACAGACAGACTGACAGACAGGCAGACGAACGGACAAACAGAAAGATTGATAGATTTATAGATAGATAAATACGCAGACAGACAGTCAGACTAGATAAACAGACAGACAGACAGACAGGACAGGACAGGAATAAGGGTCATATAAAAAGAGAAATAGTTATAAAATATAAGTAAGGTTAATTATATATAGTTTCTCAGAGAGAGAGAGAGAGAGAGAGAGAGAGAGAGAGAGAGAGAGGAGGGGGAGGAGGATATAGAAGGATAGTGGAGAATGTGAACAAGTGGGAGAATGAACACAAATAAAAACATGCAAACAAGACGAACAAAAAGACAATCAGAGGGGACATAAAGAAATGGCAATCTTCTGCAGAAACAAAATTAACTGTTTATTTTCCAAAAGTTAACTGGTTTCCTAAACATAACCGTCTTGTAATATGAACTGGTATCACCAACGACCAATTGCTTTTCTTCTAGCCATTTGTTCAGGGGTCACTTCAGCATCAAACTACACTCACTCCATATTTTCCTATATTTTATTACAAGATACAATCTTTTCAATGTTATTTCCCTTCTATTGCATTTCAGGAAATGAAAAAATAAACGTCTGAAGCAACAAGTATATGTCAATAGAAGATAGAAAGATAGTTCATCGGTGCTATATAGAGCTAATCCTGACCTATGGAAGTGAATCATGGACAGTAAACCAAAAAATGAATAGACGATTAGAGGCCACAGAGATGGGATTTCTAAAAGAACGATAATTTTCACTAGACTGCTGAAAAGACCAACGAGGAAATTTTCAAAGAGACCAACACACAAAGGGAGTTCCTAAGAAACAACAGAAAAAAAACAATCAACGTTTTTCTGGCACATCATGAAAGGAGGAAAGTTGGATTACTTGGTTACAATTGGCAAAATACAAGGAAAGAGAGATGGCGGACGACAAAGAGAGAAGATGCTAGATAGCTTGGTGTCATGGCATGGAAAACAGTCAACAACAGAGCTGATACGATGCACTGTAGATAGAAGATTATGGAAGGACATGATCGCCTACGCCAACCGGTATGGCACATGATGATGATGATCGATAGCACAGTCAGTCAATACAATGACAACGACAACACAGACATCGTGAATAACGTAAAGAAGATACAGAACATCAACATAACGGTGGACGGCAGACAACTAAAACAATTAGAGGAATTTAAATACCTAGGAAGTCTAGTGACAAACGACAATTCACGAGAAGCAGAGATAGACTCAAGATGGAACAAAGCTCGTCAAAACATTAGACAACGTTGAGCTACCAATGCCAGTCCTGGTCTCTATACCCAAGGACAATAAGAAAAAAATTGCGTGCTGAGACTGCTATGATGGGGACTACAGCTACCTTTCTTTGTTTGGGAAATGAGATAGTAATTTGGATGATTCCACTGACACGGGCGGTTGAGCAATTATGGATTTTAATTCGTTTGCAGTGATACCGGGGCCTTCCATAACCAATAACCAATAAGAAAAATAACCACTACTGAGATGAAATGTGTTAGACGAATGACTGGAAACAGCATCAGAGATAAAGAACTGAGATAAAGAACTGAGATAAAGAACTGGGAATAATTGCTGCCGTTGAATACTTAAATAAACAGATAAAATGGTTTGGCCTCATAATAAGGCAGAAAGATCAAAATACAACACAACGAGCCTTTAATAAACGTTGCGAGAAAAAAGACCTAAGGACCAACCACGAATAAGTTGGATTGATGGAAAATTAGAAACACTAGGAAACATAACAGCAGCAGAATCAAACTAACGAACAAAAGACCGCAAATTATATCTCCCATCGACCCTGAAAGGCAAATGAGAAAGTAAAGAAGAAGAAGAAAGTATTAGTCTATCCATTAATATCTATGTGATGTCTTCTGCTTTGTTATTCGTTTGATGATATTGTAAGACTCTTATCTTCCCTTTTTGATACATTTTGTCTATTTGTGTCCACTATATCAATAGATGTTCTTCAATGGCTGGCTCTACCAGATGGGTGTTGATGTATCGACGTCCGAAAGTAGTGGCGTATCGTACGATAACTCTTAGGGGTGGGTGGGGGGAGCATCACTAGCTCAAAGTTCTTAGGAGTTCCAAATTTGTAAAGGAAAAAAAAACAACTAATTAGTAACAATTCATATATAATATAACACGTTATATATATATATATATATATATATATATATACACACACGCACGCGCGCGCGCACGAACCTGCTTTTTCATCTTAAAAAAGTCAGATTGAAAGAATAATATTTTTATTTCCACCTTTTCTTTTCTGGTTTTATTTTTTATTTTTAAGAATTACCGGGTACCTTCAGCCGACACTGCTTCGGGGCGCAGTGTACCCATTTTCTTGTCTTGTCCTGGGAGCCAACAAACCATGTTACGCCACTGTCCGCATTGGTAGAAGAGTAAGTTATAATGACAAAATAATAAAAATTGTAATTTTAAAAATATGTAAATAAAAAAAATATAAATGTAAAAAAATATGCAATTTTTTCATATGTAAATTTTTTAAAGAATTGAACATTTGAAAGGTATGTAAATATAAGAAATATGTACATTTCAATATGTAAATATCTATATCATTATTGGAAACAAAGTTAGTTAGTTGTAAATTTAGAATCAAGAGGTTTTTTCAATTTTTTAAAAAATTTACAATTAAAAAGACAAGTCAACCAAAACGTGAAAAGACATGTACTTTCAAGATGGAATCAAATTCTATGAAATCATTATCATCGTGTTGCTTGTATTTAACCTGGGTGGCGCAGCACTGTGATTCGCGATGATATGCCACATTGGATGTTATCATCATTGGCAACTGCCATAAGGATCCACTCTAGATTTGAGGCCGCTTGGCAGTAGACGCAAGCGCTTTCATCATTCTGGTAGTGGAAAGAAAGAAGGTAAGTTGTAAGGAGTGGAGTGGTGTAGTGGTGAATTGTACTCGTGGTTGGAAAAAAAAAAAATACCTCCACGGTCGACCCAGCCGTTGGCAGAAATGGGTACCAGGGTATTATCCTGGGAAGGTGAGGAATGTCGCTTCGCATCTGAGTTTTGATGCTTGAGGCTACACTATACAGAAATATCCGAACATTTCTGGATAGGCGGCCGAGCACATATGGGTGTAAACTCGCGTGCTAAGACGCCGGTTCAAGTCTCGTACTTTACCTTTACCTTTAGGTAAGGCGTCAGGCGTGAGACAGAATGTTTTGTGAGCATCCATCTGAAATATTATCATCATCATCATGTGCCATGCAGAAATGGAATCCAGTGGTCACTGACCAAGCAACTGGATGATTTAGACTTTGCTGATGACATAGCAGACAGCTTGAGAGAATGGCTTGGCAGAAGGTCAACAACAGAAATGATAAATAGCTGCCGAGATCGAAGGTTGTGGAGAGACATGATCACCTACGCCAGTAGGCCCGGTACTTGATGATGATGATGATGATGATGATGACATAGCTCTCCTATCACACAACCATCAACAGATGCAGGATAAAATGAGCATACTTGACGAGAGATCACAACAGCTAGGACTGAAAATAAATAGAGATAAGACCAACATTATGAGAATTAATGCAGTTGGCAATAACCAAATAAAAATAGGAGAAATACCTCAACTAGATGTACAATCTTACATATACTGGGCAGTAATATAGACAAAGTGGGAGGAACAGAAAATTATACCAAAATAAGGATATCAAAAGCAAGAGGAGCATTTGTTGCACTGGGAAACCTAAGGAAGTCCAAATAAATTAGGTTAAACACTAAAATAATAAAATATTCAACTCCAATGTTAAGTCAGTTTATTATATTGCTGTGAAACATGGAGAACAACAAAAATGATAATCATGAAGATACAGACTTTCATTAATGGATGCTTACGCAGAATAAAAGAATGGATATGTCAGGACAAAATCACTAACATAGAATTATGAAAATGTACCAGTCAAACACCAGTGGATAAAGAGATACATCGAAGACGATGACGTTGAAGCCAACTGAGAGTATTACACAACAGGCCCTTTTTTGGAATCTCCAGAGGAAAAGACAAAGAGGAAGACCAAGGAATTCTTGGACAAAACAGATGGATGCAGAGATGAAGATGATGGGGAAGACATGGAATGATCTTAAAAGAAAAAACAAGAAACAGAACGGCTTGGAAAGTGTTTGTTGAAGACCTATGCTCCACAGGGAGCTGAAAGATAGAAGAAGAAGAATGTGTCATACCAGTTGGCGTAGGCGATCAGTTCTCTCCACTTCATTCGGTCCTTCATCATCATCATCATCATCATCATCATCATCATCATCATCATCATCATCATCGAGAACCGTCTCCGAAACGAAGGTTGGCTACCATGGATCGCCATTCCACTCTGTCTCTTGCTTTGATGGTGCAGGTTGTCACAGGCTGATTTGTCCATCTTTTGATGTTACTCGTCCATGTTAGTCTTGGTCTGCCTCTGCCTCTTTTACCTTGTATTTTCCCCTCTAATATTACTTTTAGTAGGCTGTTGTGTCTTTTAACATGGCACAAAAATCGCATTTGTCTTGTTTGAATTGTGTTTAGTAGTTCTCTTTTCATTTTTAGTTGTTTTAAGACTTCGTCGTTTGTTTTCTTTTCCTTCCATCCAATTCTACCTATAAACCTTCATACATGTCATAATTTCGGTCAGTGATAATTTATTATGCCACTTTGATAAGCTGTTCAATAAATTTTCTCTAAATTTCCTCTGCTTTTCTTTACATTCATTCTGCCTGTTATAAAATTCTCAATGCCTTCTTTTCACATCACATGTCCAATAATATATATTGTTTTTCTTACGATGCTGAGATTTATCTAGTTTCTTCAGCTTGTTTTAAACATTCTTCATTTGTAATGTTTCCTGCTATCCATAGAATTCTTTGAATCGAGAAACTTAGTGGACGTATAAGGAGACCTAGAAACCAGCAACAGAACTGGAGTCATCAGTCGCTGAACACTGCGGGACTTGTTGAGGAGAGGATCTGAGCACCTGTGGACTTGTTAAGAGTGTTATTATGATGACCCGCAAATAACTCAATAACTCCACTAAATAACTCGTAGTATTCTTTTGATATATAACACTGGAGTCTGTAGAAATGTGGTTTTACAGAAGAATGTTGAGAAAACCAAGGACAGCTAAGAAGAGTAATGAAAACGGTCTGAAAGAGGCCAAAGCAAAAAGAGAGCTACTATCCAATATTAGAAAGAAACAATCAACATTTTCTGTCCATGTAATGAGAAGAGAACAACTTGAATATATTGTGACAATTGGGACAATTGAGGGACGAAGAGATAGAGGGAAGCAAAAAGAAAAGATACCAGACAGCTTAAGAGAATGGCTTGGCAGAAGGTCAACATCAGAAATGATAAATAACTGTCGAGATCGAAAGTTGTGGAGGGACATGATCACCTACGCCAGCAGGCCCGGGCTTGATGATGCTGATGATTGTTTAGATAAACCACATCTCAGCTGCCTCTAATGTTCTTTGTGTTGTCTTACTTGTTGTCCATGATTCACTTCCATATAGTAGAACAGGTTCGATGTTGCACTTTAGGACACATTTTCTAACATTAATTGACAATGACTTGCTACATAGGATGTTTTTTGTTCGATGGAGTTCTGTCTGTCCTTGTCTTATTTTACTTGTAATTTCTGCAGAACATCTGCCATCTGATGTTATTATTCATCCCAGGTATTTTAATATACTTACTTGTTTCAGGATTTGTCCATTTAGTTTTACCGTACATTCTTCTGTGTTTGTTTTCTTTGATATTATCATAGCTTCTGTCTTTTTGATGTTGAGAGTTAAGCCATTTTGTTCACTTTCTGTCACAGTCTCACGTAATAGATTCGGTAGATCTTTGTGGGTATTGTGCTATCTGTTATCTGTTATCTGCTATCTGTTATCTTTTATCTTTTATCTGCTATCTGTTATCTTTTATCTGCTATCAGTTATCTTTTATCTGCTATCTGCTATCAGCTATCTGCTATCTGTTATCTGTTATCTGTTATCTGTTATCTGTTATCTGTTATCTGCTATTTGTTATGTTACCTGCTGTTTGCTATCTGCTATCTGTCATCTGCTATCTGTTATTTGCTATATGTTATCTGTTATATGTTATCTGCTATCTGTTATCTGTTATCTGTTATCTGATATCTGCTATCTGTTATCTGTTATCTGCTATCTGTTATCTGTTATCATCTCTGTTATCTGGTATCTGCTATATGCTATCTGCTATCTGTTACCTGTTATCTGCTATCGGTTATCTGCTATCTGTTATCTGTTATCTCCTATATGCTATCTGTTATCTATTATCTATTATCTGTTATCTGCTTTCTGTTATCTGTTATCTGCTATCTGTTATCTACTATTTATTATCTACTATCTGTTATCTGCTCTCTGTTATCTGCTATCTGTAATCTACTATCTGTTATCTGCTCTCTGTGATCTGTTATCTGTTATCTGCTATCTGTTATCTACTATCTGTTATCTGCTCTCTGTTATCTGTTATCTGCTATCTGTTATCTACTATCTGTTATCTACTATCTGTTATCTGCTATCTGTTATCTGCTATCTGTTATCTACTATCTGTTATCTGCTCTCTGTTATCTACTATCTGTTATCTACTATCTGTTATCTGCTCTCTGTTATCTGCTATCTGTTATCTACTATCTGTTATCTACTATCTGTTATCTGCTCTCTGTTATCTGCTATCTGTTATCTACTATCTGTTATCTGCTCTCTGTGATCTGTTATCTGTTATCTGCTATCTGTTATCTACTATCTGTTATCTACTATCTGTTATCTGCTATCTGCTATCTGTTATCTGTTATCTACTATCTGTTATCTGCTCTCTGTTATCTGTTACCTGCTATAAAATACTTGGGCACAATAATAACATCAGATGGGAGATGCACCACAGAAATAAAAAGCAGAATAGCTCAGGCCAAAATAGCATTTCCGAAAATGGAAAATATCTTATGCAACAAATATATGTCAATAGAAGTGAGAAAGAGAGTCCATCGGTGAAATATAAAACCAATTCTTCTGACCTATGGAAGCGAATCATGGACAGTGGGAAAAATAAATGAAAAGACGATTAGAGGCCACAGAGATGGGATTTCTCAGAAGAATGTTGAAAGTTCCCTGGACAGCTAAAAAGACCCATGAAGAAATTTTCAAAGAGGCCAACACAAAAAGGGAACTCCTAAAAAACAGAAAGAAACAATCAACATTTTTTTGGGCACATTATGAAAGAGGAAAGTCGGAATACTTGGTTACAACTGGCAAAATACAAGGAAAGAGAGATCGCGGACGACAAAAAGAACAAAATAGTGAATAGCTTGGTGTCATGCCATGGAAAACAGTCAACAACAGAGACAATGTACTGTAGATAGAAGATTGTGGAAGGACATGATCGCCTACACCATCCGGTATGGCACATGATGATAATGATGAAATGCTATATGTTATATGCTCACTGTGTTCTGCTATCTGTTATCTGTCATCTGCTATTTGTTATCTGCTATCTGTTATATGTTATCTACTATTTGCTATCTGTTATCTGTTATCTGCTATATGTTATCTGCTATATGTTATCTGCTATCTGTTATCTGCTATCTGCTATCTGTTATCTGTTATCTGCTCTCTATTATCTGTTATCTGCTATATGTTATCTGCTATATGGTATCTGTTATCTGCTATCTGTTATCTGCTATCTGGTATCTGCTCTCTATTATCTGTTAACTGTTATCTGCTATATGTTATCTGTTATCTGCTATCCATATTCTATTATCTGCTATCTGTTATCTATTATCTGCTATCCGTATTCTATTATCTGCTACGATCACTCCTTTGCTGGACCAATTTCTACTCGTAAAGCGTCCAGAGATGTCAAGTTGACCCTGCATGTAAGAGTAAATTGACTAAAATAGCCAGGAATACAATATCTATGTGAGAGCCGCGATAGCTCAGTGGTTAGTGAACTGGACTACAAAGGACAAGGGGTAGGGTGCGATCCCAACCGATGGATTTTGGGTTCACCCAGCCTTAAATGGGTACCGGATATTTTTCTGGGAAAGTAAAGTGGCACGGGTGAAATACCGACCACATTACCAAAAAATCATGTGCAGAAGGTCTGTAAAATTTATGGTCACTAACACCATATTCCATATACGCCACCTGGCGTGACGGGGCTCTTCACTTACTTTACCTTTACACTATCATGTATCAATAGTATGTCCTTAGGCGTCTTCACATACTGTTGGTACGTGTACACAATAACGATCACGCAACAACAACTGGATGGGAGGGGAAGAACTTTTGCTGATGATATTCTGGTATATCGACAGGGAAGAGACAGACGGGGAATCGCCTCCACAATACAAGACGAACTCGATCGCATTTCTTCCTGGTGTGGGGGTTCAGGTGCCTTGGTTAATCCTAATAAAGCATCAGTTTCATGGTTCTCCCTTAACAATCATATCGTTAATACGGCCACACCGGTAATACGAATGATGAGGTGACCAGGGACAAGTTGATGACATACCTCGGAGTTAAGTTTGATCGCAGTCTGTGTTTTCGGGACCACGTCGACCATGTGATAACAAAATCCCGCAAAGGATTAGCCATCTTGAAGGTCATGGCAGCTGCCAACATCGAGCAGAGACTACTTACTCTTCTGTTCCAGGGATTAGTCCTCGCACTAATCGAGTATGCCCTGGCAGTTCTTACTGTCATTACGACTCAAATTAAAAGGCTGGAGAAAATACAAAATGAAGCCATGCGCATTATCCTGGGATGTACAAGGGACACTCCCTGTGTAGCAATGAGGTATCGTCTTGACTTTCCAACCATGGATGACAGAATCAAGATCTGGAGAGCACGAGCATACCTGAAGATTAGTACAGATATAGAGCATCCATTGCACCACGTGCTCAATACAGAGAAAGGTGACAGGCTAAAAAGAGGCAAATCATGGGTGGGCCGAGCAGAAGATGCCATCAAACAGGTCTGTGGGCTTACCAATATCAGCGTTGGTGAGGAGTGGATACCGGTGCCTACGTCATTCAAGGGGACTTTCTCGTGTATTGTCACACTCGACAGGAAAAGTAGGGAACAGAACCCGGTCGTGGGTAAAGCCGAGGTCAACGGTCTCATCTGCGATAACACCGATGAGAAAGATGCAGTCATCTATACAAACGGATCTGTAAGACGACACCAAAGAAGTGCATGGGCATTTACAGCACGCTCAGCAGGCAGAATAGTCAAGGAAGACAGTGGTGCATACGTCATGATCACGAGTAGCATGACAATGGAGGTGTTGGCAGTGATCAAGGCATTCAAATGGTTAGAGTCACAAGACTACACCCACGCATGTATACTGAGTGATTCGATGAGCATGATAAAAAAAGTGGATGCGGGCTCTGTACGCATGAAATGGATAGTCGTTGCAGAAATCCAAAATATGTAAGGTCACCTTTGTCTATGTCCCTGTACATGCGGGAGTGCGGGGAAATGAAAGAGCGGACAGGTTGGCTAGCTGCGCTGTCGTTGAGGACGGGCAACCAATGGATCGGGCGGACATTATCAATGCCCTCCGGGATGTGGGAAGAGCACATGACTTCGACAAACACAGATCCACGTCACTTCTTCGGATGATGGAAATGGGAGTTAAGATGGGCACAGCCAGAAATGAGAAACTTAGTGGCCGTGTAAGAAGACTTATCAACCAACATAGAACTGGAGTCGTCAGTCGCTGGACACTGAGGGAATTGCTGAAGAGGGGATCTGAGCACCTATAGACATGTTCGGAGTGCAATGATGATGACCCACAAATAACTCAATAACATACTGTTGGTAGCCAGCAATCATGATAAGTCAGTAGTTTCGTAAACTATTAGTATCTTATCACGGATGTTGCTTTACTGAACATCTTCTCTCGTGACTGAATCTGCCAATATTGGATAGACAGATCCGACCGCAGAATGGACAAGATGTTGGATAGACAGATCCGACCACAGAATGGACAAGATGTTGGATAGACAGATCCGACCACAGAATGGACAAGATGTTGGATAGACAGATCCGACCACAGAATGGACAAGATGTTGGATAGACAGATCCGACCACAGAATGGACAAGATGTTTGATAGACAGATCCGACCACAGAATGGACAAGATGTTGGATAGACAGATCCGACCACAGAATGGACAAGATGTTGGATAGACAGATCCGACCACAGAATGGACAAGATGTTGGATAGACAGATCCGGCCACAGAATGGACAAGATGTTGGATAGACAGATCCGACCACAGAATGGACAAGATGTTGGATAGACAGATCCGACCACAGAATGGACAAGATGTTGGATAGACAGATCCGACCACAGAATGGACAAGATGTTGGATAGACAGATCCGACCACAGAATGGACAAGATGTGTTTGTGGTACCTGGCCTTGTCTCCTTTCTCCTGCGCCTTTTGTCTTCTGTTTTTGAAACCAGCACTGCCTCGAAAGTTGATGTGTCATGTTTTTGAAACCAGCACTGCCTCGAAAGTTGATGTGTCATGTTTTTGAAACCAGCACTGCCTCGAAAGTTGATGTGTCATGTTTTTGAAACCAGCACTGCCTCGAAAGTTGATGTGTCATGTTTTTGAAACCAGCACTGCCTCGAAAGTTGATGTGTCATGTTTTTGAAACCAGCACTGCCTCGAAAGTTGATGTGTCATGTTTTTGAAACCAGCACTGCCTCGAAAGTTGATGTGTCATGTTTTTGAAACCAGCACTGCCTCGAAAGTTGATGTGTCATGTTTTTGAAACCAGCACTGCCTCGAAAGTTGATGTGTCATGTTTTTGAAACCAGCACTGCCTCGAAAGTTGATGTGTCATGTTTTTGAAACCAGCACTGCCTCGAAAGTTGATGTGTCATGTTTTTGAAACCAGCACTGCCTCGAAAGTTGATGTGTCATGTTTTTGAAACCAGCACTGCCTCGAAAGTTGATGTGTCATGTTTTTGAAACCAGCACTGCCTCGAAAGTTGATGTGTCATGTTTTTGAAACCAGCACTGCCTCGAAAGTTGATGTGTCATGTTTTTGAAACCAGCACTGCCTCGAAAGTTGATGTGCCATGTTTTTTTTTAAATTATTATTCTCCACGTGCTACGAAGCATCAAAGCTTGTCAAATCATTGGACAGTTATCATCACTATTGTCCAACAAGGAAATAACTCTTGAGGCAAAATGGGAACTCTACAATACAATCTTCATCCCAACGTTGTGCTACCAATGCCAGACCTGGACCTTAGATGCAAGAACAATAAGAAAAAAATAACCTCTCCTGAGATGAAATGTGTTAGACGAATGACAGGAAACAGTCTGAGAGATGAGATCAGAAATGAAGAACTGAGAAATAAAGCTAGGAATAGCCCCCGCCATAGAATATACGAAGAAACAACAGATAAAATGGTTTGGCCACGTGACAAGGCAGAACGATCAAAGAACACTACAACGAGCCTTCCATAAACGTTGCGAGAACACCAGACCCAAAGGCCGGCCATGAAATAGATGGATTGAATGAATATTAGAAGCACAATGAAACATAGCAGCAGAGGCAAACAGAAGGGCAAAAGACCGCAAATTACACCTCCTCTCGACGCTGAAAGGCAATTGCGGATGGAAAGAAGATGAAGAAATAGATTGTGCTACGATGTGGTGCCATACTTCCCCAATTTCTTTCCCTGATAAATAATTCGCTCAAGGAAGCCCCACAAACATCCTTATATCTCAGCACTGGTCTGCTCAGTCTTCCAGTCAATATGGCAGATAGGCGGCAATGAACCGTTGAGGCACTGTCTGAAAAGCTTCATTGTTGCAGTTTCCTCATATTCCAAGTCCGGCTTGCTGCAGGAGCTACTGAGATTAATGCTCTGTGCACACCGTGAGCTGTGTGTTTCATCGGATGGTGTTTCTATATTCATATCGCTTACAATGAATGATGCTATCGTATGACGAAGGTCTGTTCAGATGCGTTCACTGTCGGTGCTGATAACGTCTTATGTCTTTTGACGTGTGCTGTGTTTGCTACGATGGGGACTGCAGCTGCTTTTCTTTGATTGGATATTCGATGAGATGTTAATTCGGATGATTCCACTGGCACGGACGGTTGAGCAATTATGGATTTTCATTCGTTTGCAGTGATACCGGGACCTTCGAATAACTATCTTTTTTATGTTGTTGTTTGTTGTTCCAGCTGAAGGCCTACTTGGCCGAAACATCGATTTTTGTTTTGCCCATTACTACGTTAAGCTGTTACCATACCACATTTTCCTTTTTCTTTTAGAATTGCTATTATCATCAGCTTTACAGCACTTCGCATCTCTTTGCATCTTGGTGCATCTTGGTGCATCTTGGTGCATCTTGGTGCATCTTGGTGCATTTTGGTGCATCTCGGTGCCTTTACTTCTATAACTATAGCTGGTCTGCCCTTTGGTCTCTTTCCATCCTTAAGTTCGATATACAATATTTATTTTTGAAAAAAACGATTATTTGCCAGTCTTCTTACATGACCCAGCCACCTTAGTGTACGACTCCTAAGTGTTGTCATTATGTCATACAACATCTCCTTCCTCTTCAGACACTTCAAAAGAACAACAGAAGGACAACAGAAGAAAGAAAAGCACTCCAAAACAGTACTCACCTTACAGAACGTGCCACTGGTCGCCTCAAAACACATTTTATAACTTGATGAGTCGCCATCACATCCACCATGAATTAGTTTCCCAGATAACATGTTTAATCCTGTTTGTCCGTCTCTATCTGCCAAGGGAAATAATCATTGTTATTATTATTATCATCAACGTCATTAAGAGTTGTCTTTGTAATGTTTAGTACGCTGTTAATAAATTAAACCAAAGATTTGATTCATCTATTGAGTCATATCCACGGATCCGAGGACAAGTTCATGAATGTCGTTCTTCTCTTTCTGCTTGTCCTATTTGTTTCTCTCTTTTTTCTCTTCCTCTTTTTTTATATTTTATAACATAATATAACTCAAGATCTCAATAACTCTTTAACTGAATATAACTCATTAACTCAATACAACTCAATAACTATTTAATTGAATATAACTCAATATAACTCAATAACTAGATATAACGCGATAACTCTATAATGCAATACAACGCAATAATTCAATATAACTCAATAACTCAATATACCTCAACAACTCATTATAACTCAATAACTCAATATAACTCAATATAATTTAAAAAAACTCAATATAACTCAATAACTCAAAATAATACAATAAATCAACATATTCAATAATTCGGTAACTCAATAATTCAATAACTCAGTTAATTAATACTTTAGATAGCTGTTTTGCGTTGCGACTATTCTTCAACTCCCCTCCTAGCCTCGACCACGGGCAGCCAATATCTCCCTTAAATTGTTACAAAATAACACTGACCGTCTACATCTCCGTAGCTGAGAATTTTGCAGATGCTGATGTTAACATCTTTAGCCATATCGCTCTCTTTGAAGGCACACGCCTCCTTATGGCAAGGACCAAGCGTTCCAACAAATTTGGAGAAGTCATTGGCTAGTGTTACTTTGACAATACCGGTTGATAAATCTGAAAGTTTAAACATAAGAGACAGGAACATATTCATAACATATATATATATATATATATATATATATATATATATATATATATATATATATATATATATATATATATCTATCTATTGACCTTTCGAGCCGTAACCGGCCCATAGGGCGTATACCAAGATACACCTTCTCCTATATGAATTTTTGTTCTAGCAGTTTTCTTTTAAAGATATTTTATCAAATCTCGCCATCTGTCTCTGTTCTGTGCAAGCAGTTCTATCTCATTGAGGGAGCCGATTCCTGCTGCTCTTGCCTCTCTCATCAATGTTCTTCTCAGTGTCTCCCTGGGTCTTCCTCTTTTTCTTTTACCTGTTGTTTCCCATATGAGGGCTTGCTTTGCTATTCGATTATTATCTCTTCTCATCACATGTCCAACGTATGACCATCGTCTTTTCTTTATTACTGAAGATATTAGTGGTTGATTGGCGATTTCTCTAATTTCCTCGTTTGTTTTGAATTCGTTCCATTCTATACCAAGTATTTTCCTTAGACATTTATTTTCGAATGCGTTCAACTTTGTTTCTATATCTCTTGTTGTTTTCCAGCTTTCACACGCATACGTAAGGGTTGATAGTACATTTGATTTGAATAGCCTAAGTTTTGTGTTTGTGCTAATGAGTTTTGATTTCCACAACTTTTCAAGGCTTCTGAAAGACATTGCTGCTTTAGCCAGTCTGATTCTAATTTCTTTGCTCGTATCCCCTTCTCGATCAATGTGACTTCCAAGATAGATGAAGTGATCGATCTCTTCTACTGGTTTGTTTTCCATGTATATTTTGTCACTTTTTGGAATTAAACTTTTCATGACTTTAGTCTTTTCATGATTGACCTCAAGCCCAATTTTGCTGGCTATTGATGATAGTTCATTTGTGTTTTCCTGCATCGTTTTTATCTGATTGCTGATGAGAACTATGTCATCAGCAAAGTCCAGGTCCTCCAAATGGTCTCCTTGTATCCATTCGATGCCTTTATTACCAGTGCAGCATTTCTTCATTATGAAGTCCATAACAATTCCAAATAACAAGGGCGATAAAATACATCCTTGTTTAACCCCAGTTTCTATTGGGAAACATTCGCTCAGTCCTTCCTCTGTTCGAACTGCACATGTGTAACCATCATACATGTCTTTGATAATATTTATGATTTTTGATGGTAAGCCATATTGCTTCAGAATTTTCCACAAAGAATCTCTATGAATACTATCAAATGCTTTTTTGAAGTCGATGAATTTAAGTACAAAAGGTTTTTGCTTTTCAATGTGTTCCTCCAATATAAGTCGTAGAGTGAAAATGTGGTCAAGACAGCTTCTCCCTTTTCTAAACCCAGCCTGTTCTTCACGCATTACTGTATCTATTGAATCCTTTATTCTATTTAGGATGATTTTACAGAATAATTTTGAGGCAACTGACAAAAGTGTATATATAACATATTCATAAACATATATATATATATTCATAAACATATATATATATATATTCTACATAATAGGTAGAAGCATACTTGAATACATGACATTATGCATGTATAGATATCATAGTTCTTTGGTTATGGAAGGCCCCGATATCACTGGAAACGAATTAAAATCCATAATTGATCAACCGCCCTGCTAGTGGAATCATCCGAGTTACTAACTCATCCGCCGAACAAAGAAAGGTACCTGTAGTCCCCATCATAGCAGTCTCAGCACACGCCAAAAGACATAAGGCGAAACCGCACAGAAAGTGAACACAACCAACTGTTCCCTGTCATACGATATCATCATTCATCGTAAACAATTGGAATATCGAAACATGATCAAAACGGATGAAACACACAGCTCATATCAGAGTATGAAGTAACTCAGCTCATATCATAGTATGAAGTAACTCAGCTCATATCAGAGTATGAATAAATAGTAATATCAGACATTGCTTACATGTGAATACCATATATTATTCTTCTACCTTTCTGCTCCCTGGGAGCACAGGTCTTCAACAAACACTTTCCAAGTCGTTCTGTTTCTTGCCATTCTTTTAAGATCATCCCATGTCTTCCTCATCATCTTCATCTCCCATTCTATCTGTCTTCTCCAAGAATTCCTTGGTCTTCCTCTTTGTCTTTTTCCCTGGGGATTCCAAAAAGGGCCTGTTGTGTAATACTCTCAGTTGGCTTCAGCAATGTGTGTCCTATCCAGCGACATCGTCTTCGCTGTAACTCTCTTTATACACTGGTATTTGACATGTAGGTTTTCATAATTCTATGTTCTATGACAAACAGTCACCACCATCATGCAGCATAAAAATAAACGAGACAAATCTGAAACAAGTGCAACGTTTCAAATACTTGGGCACAATAATACCATCAGATGGGAGATGCACCACATAAATAAAAAGAGAATAGCTCAGGCCAAAATGGCATTTCAGAAAATGAAAAATATCTTATGCAACGAATCTATGTCAATAAAAATGAGAAAGAGAGTTCATCGGTGCTATATAGAACCAATTCTAACCTATGGAAGCGAATCATGGACAGTAGACAAACAAATGAAAAAAACGATTAGAGGCCACAGAGATGGGATTTCTCAGAAGAATGTTGAAAGTTCCCAGGACAGCTAAAAAGACCAATGAGGAAGTTCTCAAAGAGGCCTACATAAAAAGGGAGCTCTTAAAAAACATCAGAAAGAAGCAATCAACATTTTTCGGGCACATCATAGAAGAGGAAATTTGGAATAATTGGTTACAACTGGCAAAATAAAAGGAAAGAGAGATCGCAGGCGACAAAGAGAGAAAATACTGGATAGCTTGTGAGAGTACAAAAACTAGAAATCTGCGTACTTGTCTTATTACAGTTGTGAGAGTACAAAACTATAAATCTGTGTACTTGTCTTATTACAGTTGTGAGAGTACAAACTATAAATCTGAGTACTTGTCTTATTACAATTGTGAGAGTACAAAACTATAAATCTGAGTACTTGTCTTATTACAGTTGTGAGAGTACAAACTATAAATCTGTGTACTTGTCTTATTACAGTTGTGAGAGTACAAAACTATAAATCTGTGTACTTGTCTTATTACAGTTGTGAGAGTACAAACTATAAATCTGTGTACTTGTCTTATTACAGTTGTAAGAGTACAAACTATAAATCTGTGTACTTGTCTTATTACAGTTGTGAGAGTACAAAACTATAAATCTGTGTACTTGTCTTATTACAGTTGTGAGAGTACAAACTATAAATCTGTGTACTTGTCTTATTACAGTTGTAAGAGTACAAACTATAAATCTGTGTACTTGTCTTATTACAGTTGTAAGAGTACAAACTATAAATCTGAGTACTTGTCTTATTACAGTTGTGAGAGTACAAAACTATATATCTGTGTACTTGTCTTATTAAAAGTTGTGAGAGTACAAAACTATAAATCTGTGTACTTGTCTTATTACAGTTGTGAGAGTACAAAACTATAAATCTGTGTACTTGTCTTATTACAGTTGTGAGAGTACAAAACTATAAATCTGTGTACTTGTCTTACTACAGTTGTGAGAGTACAAAACTATATATCTGTGTACTTGTCTTGTTACAGTTGTGAGAGTACAAAACTATAAATCTGAGTACTTGTCTTATTACAGTTGTGAGAGTACAAAACTATAAATCTGAGTACTTGTCTTGTTACAGTTGTGAGAGTGTACAAAAATAGAAATCTGAGTACTTGTCTTGTTACAGTTGTGAGAGTACAAAACTATAAATCTGAGTACTTGTCTTATTACAGTTGTGAGAGTGTACACAACTAGAAATCTGAGTACTTGTCTTGTTACAGTTGTGAGAGTACAAAACTATAAATCTGAGTACTTGTCTTATTACAGTTGTGAGAGTGTACAAAACTATAAATCTGAGTACTTGTCTTATTACAGTTGTGGGATGGACACATTCTTTACCTGTCATTTCTGTGATTGGCTCCATAATCGGAAATTTGTCGTCACTGAACACCATATTAAAATATCTGGGAGGGAAAGAAATCGATATAATTTCGATTAATTATTCTTAAAGTAAATTCTTCTTTTTTAAATGTTTTTTTATTTTTTTAGCGTGGCGTGACGATTACCTTATGGTCTTCGTCGTCACTAATATGAGCGTTAAATGATTGTAAATTTGCCCTGAGTCGTGCTTTAAAGCATGCTGCGATATGACAGAGATGCCAGGCCTAAACATTAATGGAAAGATAATCAATAACCTAAGATATGCTGATGATACTGTAATCTATCTATCTATCTATTGTCCTTTCGAGCCGAAGACGGCACATAGGGCAGAACCAAAATCTCAAAAACAGAAACCTTGTGTGCCAAAATGGCACATATTGCAGAGATCACTGCTCTAAAATCTATGGCGCTGTTTCCATAGCAATACTTTTTACAATGACAGCTTGTCAAGCCATCGATCAAGCTCCTTAGTCGCCTCTTACGACATGCCTGGAAGGTCACAGTATCACTATTCTTTACTTCCCGCATAATGAAGCCCGGGTAACACACGGAATGATACTGTACTACTAGCAGAAAATCCTAAAGATCTACAACAATTACTTAATGAAATAAACATGCAAAAAAAAAATAATAAAGATTAGATATGAATATCAAAAAGACTAAAACTATGATAATAAAAAAAGAAAATACTCAAAACACACAAGTGGATATCAAATTGCAAAGAATAGACCTGGAGACAGTTCAAAGCACAACTATTTTGGACATACTATAACCAGTGTTGGAAAATGTAAAACAGAATTAATCAAAGGAATAGGAATGGTAAAAAGTAAATTTAATGTCATGGAAAATATATTAACATCCAAACAAATAACACCAGGGCTAAAACTAAGAATAGCAAAATGTTACATCTTCTCAATATGTCTATATGGTGCAGAAACATGGGCATTAGACATGAAAACAGAACAGAGAATTGAAGCCTTTGAAATGTGGATACATAGAAGAATAGGTAGAATTGGATGGAAAGAAAATAAAACAAACGATGAAGTCGTAAAACAACTGAACATGAAAAGAGAACTACTAAACACAATTCAAACAAGACAGATGTGATTTTTGAGGCATGTTATAAGACACAACAGTCTACTAAAAGTAATATTGTAAGGGAAAATACAAGGTAAAAGAGGCAGATGCAGACCAAGACTAACTTGGACGCATAATATCAAAAGACGGACAAGTCAACCTATGACAAGATAGTCAACCTATGACAGTCCATATGTTGAGCATGATTGTAGCCACAAGAACCTTCTCTGTCCATATGTTGGGCATGATTGTAGCCGCAAAAACCTTCTCTGTCCATATGTTGGGCATGATTGTAGCCGCAAAAACCTTCTCTGTCCATATGTTGGGCATGATTGTAGCCGCAAAAACCTTCTCTGTCCATATGTTGGGCATGATTGTAGCCGCAAGAACCTTCTCTGTCCATATGTTGGGCATGATTGTAGCCGCAAGAACCTTCTCTGTCCATATGTTGGGCATGATTGTAGCCGCAAGAACCTTCTCTGTCCATATGTTGAGCATGATTGTAGTCGCAAGAACCTTCTCTGTCCATATGTTGAGCATGATTGTAGCCGCAAAAACCTTCTCTGTCCATATGTTGGGCATGATTGTAGCCGCAAAAACCTTCTCTGTCCATATGTTGGGCATGATTGTAGCCGCAAGAACCTTCTCTGTCCATATGTTGGGCATGATTGTAGCCGCAAGAACCTTCTCTGTCCATATGTTGGGCATGATTGTAGCCGCAAGAACCTTCTCTGTCCATATGTTGAGCATGATTGTAGCCGCAAGAACATTCTCTGTCCATATGTTGAGCATGATTGTAGCCACAAGAACCTTCTCTGTCCATATGTTGAGCATGATTGTAGCCGCAAGAACCTTCTCTGTCCATATGTTGAGCATGATTGTAGCCGCAAGAACATTCTCTGTCCATATGTTGAGCATGATTGTAGCCACAAGAACCTTCTCTGTCCATATGTTGGGCATGATTGTAGTCACATGAACCTTCTCTGTCCATTATATGTTGGGCATGATTGTAGCCGCAAGAACCTTCTCTCTCCATTATATGTTGGGCATGATTGTAGTCACATGAACCTTCTCTGTCCATATGTTGGGCATGATTGTAGTCACATGAACCTTCTCTGTCCATATGTTGGGCATGATTGTAGTCACATGAACCTTCTCTGTCCATATGTTGGGCATGATTGTAGTCACATGAACCTTCTCTGTCCATTATATGTTGGGCATGATTGTAGCCGCAAGAACCTTCTCTCTCCATTATATGTTGGGCATGATTGTAGCCGCAAGAACCTTCTCTGTCCATATGTTGAGCATGATTGTAGCCGCAAGAACCTTCTCTGTCCATATGTTGAGCATGATTGTAGCCGCAAGAACATTCTCTGTCCATATGTTGGGGATGATTGTAGCCGCAAGAACCTTCTCTGTCCATATGTTGAGCATGATTGTAGCCGCAAGAACCTTCTCTGTCCATATGTTGGGCATGATTGTAGCCGCAAGAACCTTCTCTGTCCATATGTTGGGCATGATTGTAGCAGATGTTCAGCAGTCACTTTGCCTGTGTCACGTTAACATTCATCAGAGATGGCTATCCTTCATCATCATCATCAACATCATCATCAAGCACCGGGCCTGTTGGCGTAGGTGATCATGTCTCTCCACAACTTTCGATCTCGACAGTTATTTATCATTTCTGTTGTTGACCTTCTGCCAAGCCATTCTCTTAAGCTGTCTGGTTTATTTTCTTTTTGCTTCCCTCTGATTCTTCGTCCCTCATTTTTTCCACTTGTTACAATATATTCCAGCTGTTTCCTTCTCATTACATGGCCAACAAATTATGATTGTTTCTTCCTAATAAGAAATTAGCTCTCTTTTTGCTTTGGCCTCTCTCATAACGTTTTCATTACTCTTCTTAGCTGTCAATGGTACTCTAAACATTCTTCTGTAAAACTACATTTCTACAGCCTCCAGTGATTTTCTTGTCTGTTGTCCTATTGTCCATGATTACATGATTAATTATTATTATTACTAGGAACTGAGTTTTGAGTGTTAATCCGTTTTTCCCTGGCAGCCGCGTACACAGGAGTCCCTCGCAGGCACAGAGAGATAACTCCGACTTCGGAGGTACTCATATTATTTTCCTTCGATGAATAATTGATGTTTAAAACCCGGGTATTGCTGCTGAGACCAGGGGTGGTTGCCGCAGAGAGAAATCATAAATAAAAATCCCAACTGGTGCTGCCGGGATTTGAACCCACAACCTCTCTGTCTGGAGGCCGGCGTCTTACATCGAAACCAACCAGTTCCCCATAAATAAAACTGTGGTTTCTTTCTGATGTCACCGTCACCTGATCTCTGGGCAGTGAAGTTCACTCGGCCTGGCCCTCTCGGGTAACGTCAATAGACAGGAGGTCCCGCGTGCATTCGCGCACGTTAAATAACCCTTGGCAGTTACAAAAAGAGTAAGCAATAAATTTGAACGCTGCCCGGGCAACATTATCAGCACACACCAACGCACAACCAGTGGATCCCAGCTCGTGTTACGGAGTTCGTGCACATGGACAAGGATTCATATCGGATTTTCTCGAGATTCCAGAGGAAGATAACTCTTTCCACACGGAATCTTTTTATCGACGCAACGGAAGAGATTCCAGACACAAAATTGTTCATGGTTTTGGTGGTTGGTTGGTTGGTTGGTTGGTTGGTTGGTTGGCTGGCTGGCTGGCTGGCTGGCTGGCTGGCTGGCTGGCTGGTTGGCTGGTTGACTGGTTGGTTGGTTGGTTGGTTGGTTGGTTGGTTGGTTGGTTGGTTGGTTGGTTGCGTTCGCCCGATGACTTAAGTATTCTAGAGTATCGTGGTAGTCTAGAATATTCCTCTTCATCATCCGCCCTTACAAGGACGTAGTGGACGTGTCTGCGTTGTGTTGTGGTTTGCAGTATAACTGTTATATTTTGCGCCTTTCCGCCCAACACATCCGACTTCAGCACGACAGTTTTGAGTACCGGGTTGTCTTCCCTCTTCAATCCCTGTACGCTTGGCCAGACTAGACAGGTTAGTCTGTTACTGGAGGCACCACGGAGAGGCGGAGCAGGGTCTGGATGGTTTTGCTTCACCGATCCTTGCGCAAGCCATCAGCTATGGCTCTCTGACAACATGGTTTTAAGAATCAATCTACATATTTATATTTATCTAACATATAACATATTACGATCAGGCACTAATACATGAAACAATAGAAGACCTACAAGAACACTTAAACAAACTCAACATCTCAGGCACAAAATACAACATGAAAATCAACATCAACAAAACAGAAGTCGTAAATGTCGCCAAAAATAAACAGAACATCAACATAACTATAGAGGGCAGGCAACTGAGGCAGGTGGAGGAATTCAAATACCTAGGAATTCTAATGACAAACAATAATTCCCAAACAGCAGAGATAGAATCAAGATGCAACAAATCTTGTCAAATCATCGGAAAGTGATCACCACTATTGTCCAACAAGTAAATAACTCTGGAGGCAAAACGAGCACGCTACATTACAGTCTTCATCCCAACGTTGTGCTACCAATGCCAGACCTGGACCCTAGATGCAAGAACAATAAGAAAAAATAACCTCTACAGAGATGAAATGTGTTAGACGAATGACAGGAAACAGTCTGAGAGATAAGATCAGAAATGAAGAACTGAGAAAAAAGCTAGGAATAGCCCCCGCCATAGAATATATAAGGAAACAACCTATAAAATGGTTTGGCCACGTGACAAGGCAGAAAGAACAAAACACAACACAACGAGCTTCAACAAACGTTGTGAGAACACTGGACCCAAGGGTCGACCACGTAAAAGATGGGTCGATGGAATAATAGAAGCACTAGGAAACATAACAGCAGCAGAGGCGAACAGAAGAGCAAAAAAACGCAAATTAATCTCCCTTCGACGCTGAAAGGCAGATGAGAAAGGAAAGAAGAAGAAGATATAACATATTATATATACATTTTTAGATAATTGAACAAGGTATTAGATTTTACCAATATCAAGATGATACAAGACATGTAAAAAGAATATGGTTTGATGGCGTTCACAGTAATCAAAATTAGCGTGGCGTACTAGGCGCCATCAAGGCCAGCTCCTTGTCGTGAGATGTGGCTTAACAGTCACCAGGGACTGAAAACCAAGACCGGCCAGGCCTTCCTACACTCAAGCAAGACCACAGTCTGCTCTAGTAAGTTTAAGTGCTGAAGTCGGAGGCAACCAGCTATAAGGCGCACAACAACACAATCAGGATGACACGCACTCACGCCAATGGGAAGTATGTCTATAACTATGCGACGAAACGTACGTTGCCGAAATCGGCATGACGCACAGTGCGGCGAAACGTATATCGGAGCAAATATCGGATGCATCGGGTGTACAGACATGACGATCCTAACAACAATAACAACTTACATTTTGCGACCAGAAGAATTTTGTTGAAGCTTATTCTTACAGGATGCGGATGTAAGAAATACGGGCTTAGTGGTACCGTTGTCTGTGGCCATTGTGTAGACAGCGTTGCATTTTGACTCATTTGTACCCATGATGACCACGTGAGCCATGCCAGGGAATGGGCAGTCATCCGTCACTTGCTCACCGTTGAGAACGCGCACCGTTGGCTTCTTACAGACTGGGTAGAGTAAAGGTGTTTTGTTAATAATTGTTATTGTTGTAGTAGTATTTGTAGTAGTAGCATTTGTAGTAGTAGCATTTGTAGTAGTAGCATTTGTAGTAGTAGCATTTGTAGTAGTAGCATTTGTAGTAGTAGCAATTGTAGTAGTAGTATTTGTAGTAGTAGCATTTGTAGTAGTAGCATTTGTAGTAGTAGCAATTGTAGTAGTAGTATTTGTAGTAGTAGCATTTGTAGTAGTAGCAATTGTAGTAGTAGCAATTGTAGTAGTAGTATTTGTAGTAGTAGCATTTGTAGTAGTAGCAATTGTAGTAGTAGCATTTGTAGTAGTAGCATTTGTAGTAGTAGTATTTGTAGTAGTAGCATTTGTAGTAGTAGCAATTGTAGTAGTAGTATTTGTAGTAGTAGCATTTGTAGTAGTAGCATTTGTAGTAGTAGCAATTGTAGTAGTAGTATTTGTAGTAGTAGTATTTGTAGTAGTAGCATTTGTAGTAGTAGCATTTGTAGTAGTAGCAATTGTAGTAGTAGTATTTGTAGTAGTAGCATTTGTAGTAGTAGCAATTGTAGTAGTAGCATTTGTAGTAGTAGTATTTGTAGTAGTAGCATTTGTAGTAGTAGCATTTGTAGTAGTAGCAATTGTAGTAGTATCTTTTGTAGTAGTAGCATTTGTAGTAGTAGCAATTGTAGTAGTAGCATTTGTAGTAGTAGCATTTGTAGTAGTAGCATTTGTAGTAGTAGCATTTGTAGTAGTAGCAATTGTAGTAGTATCTTTTGTAGTAGTAACAATATTTTTTGCAGTAGAAGAAGTATCTTTTGTAGTAGTAGCAACATTTGTAGTAGTAGTAGTAGAAGTAGTAGCATTTGTAGTAGTAGCATTAGTAGTAGTAACAGCATTTGTAGTAGTAGTAGTAGTATTAGTAATATCATGTGTAGTCATAGTAGGTGTAGCATTTGTTGTAGTAGTAGTAGCAATTGTAGCAGTAATATTAGCATTTTATAGTAGTAACAGAATTTGTAGTAGTAGTAGTAGTATCTTTTGTAGTAGTAACAGCATTTGCAGTAGTAGTAGTGGTATTTGTAGTAGTAGTAGTAGTAGCATTTGTTGTAGTAGCAGCAGCATTTGTAGTTGTAGTATCATTATTAGTAGGTGTAATAGTCGTTGATGTAGATATATTAGTAGTAGTAGAAGTATCAGCACTTAAAGTAAGAGTAATAGTTGTTATTGTTGCAACATTTGTAGTTAGTGCAATATTTGTTGCTTATCAATAGTTGAAGTAGCACCAGCTTTGGTAGAAGGAGTAATCATTGTTTGTATTATTACAACAGTGTTAGCATTTATAATAGCTGTTTGTATTATTACAACAGTGTTAGCATTTATAATAATTGTTTGTATTATTACAACAGTGTTAGCCTTTGTAATAGTTGTTTGTATTATAACAACGGTGTTAGCATTTGTAATAGTTGTTTGTATTATTACAACAGTGTTAGCATTTGTAATAGTTGTTTGTATTATTACAACAGTGTTAGCATTTGTAATAGTTGTTTGTATTATTACAACAGTGTTAGCATTTATAATAATTGTTTGTAATATTACGACAGTGTTAGCATTTATGATAGTTGTTTGTATTATTACAACTTTATAATAGTTGTTTGTATTATTACAACAGTGTTAGCATTTATAAAAGTTGTTTGTATTATAACAACAGTGTTAGCATTTATAATAGTTGTTTGTATTATTACAACAGTGTTAGCATTTATAATAGTTGTTTGTATTATAACAACAGTGTTAGCATTTATAAAAGTTGTTTGTATTATAACAACAGTGTTAGCATTTATAATAGTTGTTTGTATTATTACAACAGTGTTAGCATTTATAATAAAGGTAAAACCTTCTGTAGCTGTAGTATTAGCAGCCACAGCATTAGAAGTATGAGTAATTGTTATTGTAATATCAGTAGTAGCAGCAGCAGAAGTAGCCAGAAAACAATGACTTTC
The DNA here is from genome assembly GCA_032433765.1 of Megaustenia siamemsis. Lineage (NCBI taxonomy): Eukaryota > Metazoa > Mollusca > Gastropoda > Stylommatophora > Ariophantidae > Megaustenia > Megaustenia siamemsis. The sequence continues at coordinate 44,141,934 of JAVIAB010000145.1, read as the reverse complement.
CTGAAGAAGGCCGCATGTAGACCGAAACGTCAGTATTTTGTTGTGTTACTTTCTTGTAAAAAAGACGTTACACCCCTCAACTGGCTCCTTGCTACCAGCTTTACCGCAGCACTGTATATACTTCCCCGTTTCCCATGTGAATAGGAAATGGACGAGCTGACAATCTAGTTAGAAGGGCCGCCGTGGTTGGCGGAGGAGCAATGGACCGTGATGACACTCTGAATACCCTTAAGGAGGTAGGGTGAGCTCTATAAATAATAATGAATTTACAACCTTGTCTAGACTGCATAAAAGTCAGTTCAAAACTGAAAATGGCAGAAAGGTGCGCTACGCGGAGAAACACAGAATACAAAATCAACACAGAACTGGAGTCGTCAGTCTCCACACACTGAGGGACATATTGGGGGAAGGGAGGGGGGGATCTAATCTTTTATGGACGTGTCCCTCGTGCAATTAGAATGATTATCGACTAAATTAAACTAAACTAAACCAAATTGAACTGAATTAAAATAAACTATATTTTACTAAACTAAACTGTACTAAACTAAACTAAATTAATTATACTAAATTAAAACCAAAAACAAAATTAAATTAAGTTAAACTAAACTAAACTAAACTCTGAACTAAAATAAAATATATTGCACCAGATGAAACTAAACTAAACTAAATTAAAATCCGAACTAAATTAAAATACACAGTACTAATCTAATCTAACTAAACTAAACTAAATTAAACGCCGAATTAAACTAAAATATACTGTACTAATCTGATCTAAACTAAACGGTACTAAACTAAACTAAACTCTGAACTAAACTAAAATATACTGTACTAAAACAAAATAAATTACACTTTGCTGTGCTAAACTAAATTAAATTAAATTAACTAAACTAAACTTTACTAAACAAAACTATACTATATTAAACTATACTAAATTAAACTAAACTGAACAAAATAAAACTAAACGAGACTTATTAAAACAACACAAAAATAAAATATACTAAGTTAAACAAAACTTTAAGAAAACTAAACTAAACTAAATTAAAATAAACTAAACTATGCGAAACTAAATTGAACATAACTAAACAAAACAAAGCAATACAGAACGAAAAAAGTAAACTAAACTAAACTAAACAAGGCAAAACTAAATAAAACAAAACGTAACTAAGCTAAACTTAAGTAAACTAAACTAAACTAAACAAGCCTGAACTAAAATAAACAAAAAACTATAGTTAACTCAACTAACCTAAACTTAACAAAACTAAACAAAACTAAACAAAGTAAACTAAACTAACCTAATCGAAATTAAGTAAACTTAACTAAACAGGACTAAACCTGTGATCATGTAGGTGATCATGTCTCTCCACAACTTTCAATCTCGACAGTTATTTATCATTTCTGTTGTTGACCGACTGCCAAGCCATTCCCTTAAGCTGTCTGTTATTTTTTCTCTTTGCTTCCCTCTATCTCTTCGTCCCTCAATTTTCCCAGTTGTTACAATATATTCCAGCTGTTCTCTTCTCATTACATGGCCAAAAAATGATGATTGTTTCTTCCTGATATTGGAAATTAGCTCTCTTTTTGCTTAGGCCTCTTTCAGAACATTTACATTACTCTTCTTAGCTGTAAATGGTATTCTTATCATTCTTCTGTAAAACCACATTTCTAGAAGACTCCAGTAATTTATAATATATTATATATATATATATATATATATATATATATAATATAATTATATAATTTATATTAGGTAGTTAAATGTAGTGATTTATAATATATTATATATATAATATAATTATATAATTTATATTAGGTAGTTAAATGTAATTTTAATTCACATGGTCTGTTTACATACAGTTAATGACTACAAAGTTATTAACGCTACTTTATTGATGCCTTAAGGCAATTTTTATGATGATATTCTTTATAATGTTGATGGTAATATTATTTACATATTATAATGTTGATGATGATGTCAGCTATAATAATGAGTTTGATGGTTGCGTGGTGAAATGATTATATCAACATTGTATTTAAAATTAAACTTGATGGTAAAAGGTAACATTACGTGATGTAAAGGGGGTTGTAGTTGGTGCCGCTGTTGAGGTTGTCGTCAATGTAGATGTTGTAGAGGCAATGGTGGCTGATGTTGCTGTTGGTGAAGATGTAGAGTCTGTGGTGGTTGGTGTTGTGGTTGGTGAAGATGTTGTAGAGTCTGTGGTGGTTGGGTTTGTGGTTGTTGTTGGTGGAGATGTTGTAGAGTCAGTGGTGGTTGGTGTTGTTGTTGTTGGTGGAGATGTTGTAGAGACAGTGGTGGTTGGTGTTGTTGTTGGTGGAGATGTTGTAGAGTCAGTGGTGGTTGGTGTTGTTATTGTTGGTGGAGATGTTGTAGAGTCAGTGGTGGTTGGTGTTGTTGTTGTTGGTGGAGATGTTGTAGAGTCAGTGGTGGTTGGTGTTGTTGTTGTTGGTGGAGATGTTGTAGAGTCTGTGGTGGTTGGGTTTGTGGTTGTTGTTGGTGGAGATGTTGTAGAGTCAGTGGTGGTTGGTGTTGTTGTTGTTGGTGGAGATGTTGTAGAGTCAGTTGTGGTTGGTGTTGTTGTTGGTGGTGGAGATGTTGTTGAGTCAGTGGTGGTTGGTGTTGTTGTTGGTGGTGGAGATGTTATAGAGACAGTGGTGGTTGGTGTTATGGTTGTTGTTGGTGAAGATGTTGTAGAGTCAGTGGTGGGTGGGTTTGTGGTTGTTGTTGGTGGAGATGTTGTAGAGACAGTGGTGGTTGGTGTTGTGGTTGTTGTTGGTGGAGATGTTGTAGAGTCAGTGGTGGGTGGGTTTCTGGTTGTTGTTGTTGGAGATGTAGAGACAGTGGTGGTTGGTGTTGTGCTTGTTGTTGATGGAGATGTTGTAGAGACAGTGGTGGTTGGTGTTGTGGTTGTTGTTGGTGGAGATGTTGTAGAGTCAGTGGTGTTTGGTGTTGTTGTAGGGGGAGATGTTGTATAGTCAATGGTGTTTGGTGGTGATGTTGTAGAGCCAGTGGTGGTTGGTGTTGTGGTTGATGGAGGTGTTGTAGAGTCAGTGGTGGTTGGTGTTGTGGTTGTTGTTGGTGGAGATGTTGTAGAGTCAGTGGTGGTTGGTGTTGTTGTTGGTGGAGGTGTTGTAGAGTCAGTGGTGGTTGGTGTTATAGTTGTTGTAGGTGGAGATGTTGTAGAGTCAGTGGTGGTTGGTGTTGTAGTTTTTGTAAGTGGAGATGTTGTAGAGTCAGTGGTGGTTGGTGTTGTGGTTGTTGTTGGTGGAGATGTTGTAGAGTCAGTGGTGGTTGGTGTTGTGGTTGTTGTTGGTGGAGATGTTGTAGAATCAGTGGTGGTTGGTGTTGTAGTTGTTGTAGGTGGAGATGTTGTAGAGTCAGTGGTTGTTGGTGTTGTAGTTGTTGTAGGTGGAGATGTTGTAGAGTCAGTGGTGGTTGGTGTTGTGGTTGTTGTTGGTGGAGATGTTTTAGAGTCAGTGGTGGTTGGTGTTGTAGTTGTTGTAGGTGGAGATGTTGTAGAGTCAGTGGTGGTTGGTGTTGTAGTTGTTGTAGGTGGAGATGTTGTAGAGTCAGTGGTGGTTGGTGTTGTAGTTGTTGTAGGTGGAGATGTTGTAGAGTCAGTGGTGGTTGGTGTTGTGGTTGTTGTTGGTGGAGATGTTGTAGAGTCAGTGGTGGTTGGTGTTGTGGTTGTTGTTGGTGGAGATGTTGTAGAGTCAGTGGTGGTTGGTGTTGTAGTTGTTGTAGGTGGAGATGTTGTAGAGTCAGTGGTGGTTGGTGTTGTGATTGTTGTTGGTGGAGTTGTTGTAGAGTCAGTGGTGGTTGGTGTTGTGCTTGTTGTTGGTGGAAATGTTTTAGAGTCAGTGGTGGTGGTTGTTGTTGTTGTTGGTGGTGGTGGTGGAGATGTTGTAGAGACAGTGGTGGTTGGTGTTGTTGTTGTTGTTGGTGGAGATGTTGTAGAGTCAGTGGTGGTTGGTGTTGTGATTGTTGTTGATGGAGATGTTGTAGAGACAGAGGCGGTTGGTGTTGTGGTTGTTGTTGGTGGAAATGTTTTAGAGACAGTGATGGTTGGTGTTGTGGTTGTTGTTGATGGAGATGTTGTAGAGACAGAGGCGGTTGGTGTTGTGGTTGTTGTTGGTGATGGAGATGTTGTAGAGTCAGTAGTGGTTGGTGTTGTGGTTGTTGTTGGTGGAAATGTTGTAGAGACAGTGGTGGTTGGTGTTATGGTTGTTGTTGGTGCAGATGTTGTAGAGACAGTGGTGGTTGGTGTTGTTGTTGTTGTTGGTGGAAATGTTGTAGAGACAGTGGTGGTTGGTGTTGTTGTTGTTGTTGGTGGAGATGTTGTAGAGTCAGTGGTGGTTGGTGTTATGGTTGTTGTTGGTGGAGATGTTGTAGAGTCAGTGGTGGTTGGTGTTATGGTTGTTGTTGGTGGAGATGTTGTAGAGTCAGTGGTGGTTGTTGTTGTGGTTGTTGTTGGTGGAGATTTTGTAGAGACAGAGATGGTTGGTGTTGTAGTTGTTGTTGTTGTTGGTGATGTTGTAGAGTCAGTGGTGGTTTGTGTTATTGTAGTTGTAGGTGTTGCTGTAGTAGTTGGTGTTGTTGTAGTTGTTGGTGTTGTTGTTGTTGGTGCTGCTGTCGTTGTTGGAAGACCACAATCAGTTTTTGTGTCACACTTGCACTCATTGCTGGACGCTAACGGGAGAGAAACAACATTAGAATGTCAAGGTCCTAACATAGACACAAGATTAAACAACGATTCTCACATTTCGGCACAGATGTACCCACTAATGCTCATCAAGGAAGTAACAATAGAAGAGAAACGTATAGCACTCTTAATATCATCATTACAACGTTGTGTTGCCAATACCAGACCTAGATGTTAGATTCCAGAAAAATGGATATCGTCTTTCTTTCTTCTTTGCTTTATTTTTTCTTCCTTTCTTTCTTCCTTCCTTTCTTTCTTTCTTTCTTTCTTTCTTTCTTTCTTTCTTTCTTTCTTTCTTTCTTTCTTTCTTTTTTCTTTCTTTTCTTTCTTTCTTTCTCTCTCTCTCTTTATTACTTTCTTTCATTTCTTTCTTTCTTTCTTTTATTTCTTTCTTTATATTATCCTATTGCTTGTGCCAAGCCAAAGCAGAAAAAAGAGCTAACTTTCAATATTAGGAAGATGCAATCATCTTCTTACGTTCATGTAATGAGAAGAGAACAGCTGGAATATATTGTAACAACTGGGAAAATTGAGGTGACGAAGAGATAGAGGGAAGCAACAAGAAAAGATAACAGACAGCTTAAGAGAATGGCTTGGCAGAAGGTCAACAACAGAAATGATAAATAACTGTCGACGAGATCGAAAGTTGTGGAGAGACATGATCGCCTACGCCAGCAGGCATGGTACTTGATGATGGAGAAGTATATAACATTCGGATCGTGGTGAAGCGGCTCCATGTTACGTGGCTAATATAGACAGGTGTTGCAGGCTAAATGTCTATTATAGAATTGGGTCACAGGCTAAATGTCTATTATAGAATTGGGTCACAGGCTACATGACTATTATAGATTGGGTCACAGGCTACACGTCTATTATAGAATTGGGTCTCAAGCTAAATGTCTGTTATAGAATTGGGTCACAGGCTACATGACTATTATAGATTGGGTCACAGGCTACACGTCTATTATAGAATTGGGTCACAGGCTACATGGCTATTATAGAATTGGGTCACAGACTACATTGCTGTTATAGAAATGAGTCAGAGGCTACATGAATTCGTCACATGCTATATGGATAATATAGAAAGGGTTGGCATGCTAACTGTCTATTATATAAATGGGGTCACAGACTGCATGGCTGTCAAAGAACTCACTGTCCATTCAAACATATTGATTAAATACATAATTACTTACTGTCCATACAAACATATTGATTAAATACATAGATGATTACTTACTGTCCATACAAACATATTGATTAAATACATCAATGATTACTTACTGTCCATACAAACATATTGATTAAATACATAGATGATTACTTACTGTCCATACAAACATATTGATTAAATACATCAATGATTACTTACTGTCCATACAAACATATTGGTTAAATGCATAGATGATTACTTACTGTCCATAAAAACATATTGATTAAATACATAAATGATTACTTACTGTCCATACAAACATATTGATTAAATACATAATTACTTACTGTCCATACAAACATATTTATTAAATACATAAATGATTACTTACTGTCCATACAAACATATTGATTAAATACATCAATGATTACTTACTGTCCATACAAACATATTGATTAAATACATAGATGATTACTTACTGTCTATACAAACATATTGAGTATATGCATAAATAATTACTTACTGCCCATACAAAGATAGTGATTAAATACATAGATGATTACTTACTGTCCATACAAACATATTGATTAAATACATAGATGTTTACTTATTGTCCATACACACATATTGATTAAATACATAAATAATTACTTACTGCCCATACAAACATATTGATTAAATACATAGAGGATTACTTACTGTCCATACAAACATATTGATTAAATACATAGAGGATTACTTACTACCCATACAAACATATTGATTAAATACATAGATGATTACTTACTGCCCATACTAACATATTGATTAAATACATAGATGATTGCTTACTGTCCATTAAAACATATTGATTAAATACATAGATGATTACTTGCTGTCCATACAAACATATTGATTAAATACATAGATGATTGCTTACTACCCATACAAACATATTGATTAAATACATAGATGATTGCTTACTGTCCATACAAACATATTTATTAAATACATAAATGATTACTTGCTGTCCATACAAACATATTGATTAAATACATAGATGATTGCTTACTGTGCATACAAACATATTTATTAAATACATACATGATTACTTACTGTCATTACAAATGTTAAATGACATGAAGAACATGTGGCACAACACCAGGAAGACAGCAACATTAAAATTATTAAAGGTGCGTATTTTCCTGGTAGCATTATATGGTCGTGAATCATGGACAAGATAGCAAAAAGCAAGGAAGAAAAATCTATTCATTCGAGACAAAATGCTGCAAACAAATTCATTAGAATACCTTGGATAATGAAAAAAAGCAATGAAGACATATAAAAGGATTTAAACATTTAAAAGAAGTGGCTTATAAACATCATTCTACTGAGGAAATTAAAATAATATTGCCACAACAAGAGACACAGTGGGCTGGAAAGAACAATAATGGAGGGCATGGTTCCAGGGTGACGAGACAGTGTAGACCAAGAAGAAGGTGGTTTCAAGATGTGCATCAAGTAGACGTTGAACATGAAAACAGAAGAAGTGGGAGATCTGGCTAGAGACAGAGATTCTTTCAGACGGGTTGTGATGAGTGCAATGTTCTGTGGCACATCTGGCTAGAGACAGAGATTCTTTCAGACGGGTTGTGATGAGTGCAATGTTCTGTGGCACATCAGGCTAGAGAAAGAGATTATTTCAGACGGGTTGTGATGAGTGCAATGTTCTGTGGCACATCTGGCTAGAGACAGAGATTCTTTCAGACGGGTTGTGATGAGTGCAATGTTCTGTGGGAGATCTAGACAGAGATTCTTTCAGACGGGACGTGATGAGTGCAATGTTCTGTGGCACATCAGGCTAGAGAAAGAGATTATTTTAGACGGGTTGTGATGAGTGCAATGTTCTGTGGCACATCAGGCTAGAGAAAGAGATTATTTCAGACGGGTTGTGATGAGTGCAATGTTCTGTGGCACATCAGGCTAGAGAAAGAGATTATTTCAGACGGGCTGTGAGGAGTGCAATGTTCTGTGGGAGATCTAGACAGAGATTCTTTCAGACGGGATGTGATGAGTGCAATGTTCTGTTGGAGATCTGGCTAGAGAAAGAGATTATTTCAGACGGGCTGTGAGGAGTGCAATGTTCTGTGGGAGATCTAGACAGAGATTCTTTCAGACGGGTTGTGATGAGTGCAATGTTCTGTTGGAGATCAGGCTAGAGAAAGAGATTATTTCAGACGGGCTGTGAGGAGTGCAATGTTCTGTGGGAGATCTGGCTAGATAGATTCTTTCAGACGGGCTGTGGTGATCTGGCTATATACAGAGATTCATTTAGACGGGTTGTGGCAAATGCAACGTTCTGTGGGAGATCAGCCTAGAGACAGAGATTCTTTCACACGGACTGTAACGAATGCAACGTTCTGTTGTAGATCTGCCTAGAGACAGAGATTTTTTCACACGGACTGTAACGAATGCAACGTTCTGTGGGAGATCTGCCTAGAGACAGAGATTTTTTCACACGGACTGTAACGAATGCAACGTTCTGTGGGAGATCTGCCTAGAGACAGAGATTCTTTCACACGGACTGTAACGAATGCAACGTTCTGCAAAGACATACAACTTCATGATGACTGTCCACACAGACTTATACATTAAATACATATATAGTTACACTCAGACTGCCCATATGTGATTACGTACATAGATAACAGCAGAGACCCCTGGTGTCCACATGTGAACAACATCTCTCGTCGTTTCTTTTGGTGTAAGCTTCAGTTTGTAAGTTGTACTTGCGTCCTTCTTCAAACTTTGATCTAGAATATACAATTTGACTGTTTTGGTTAAATATAAAGAGGTATATTTTCACAGACGCTATATATATATATATATCATCATCATCATCACCATCATCAAGTACCGGGCTTGCTGGCGTAGGTGTCATGTCTCTCCACAACTATCGATCTCGACAGTTATTTATCATTTCTGTTGGTGACCTTCTGCCAAGCCATTAATTTTCTTGTTTCTATTGTCAAAAATTGATTGCACAGTATCTTTATCACTTTTTTGGAACACTGCTTTTGCCTGAGCCATTCTGCATCTCACCTCTTTTGTACATCTTCCGTCTGAGGTTAGCAAAGTTCCCAAATATTTAAATTCATTTACCTGTTTTAATATTGTTCCACTTGTCTTTAATTCTTTCCGTACGGAAGCTTTTTATCAATATAACGGAAGAGATTTCAGAGGTATGATGTTTCATGGTTTTAAGAATAAATTTACATATTTATCTAACATACAACATATTGTATATGAGTTTTCAGATAATTGAACAAGGCATTAGATTTCACCAATACCAAGATGATACAAGACATGTAAACAGAAAACGAGTTGAGGACACTAATCAAATTGAGAGTGACGCACGATGCGCCGAAACGTACAGAAAGAGTTTATATATAGATAGTGTTGTCCTTAATTTTTTCCGACTCTTTGTAAATATCCTTTATTTGTAATCTTAGCTATACACGGAATTCGTAGCATTCTTCTGATAAACCACGATTACAAGATTGTAACTGTAAAACTATATAGACTAGGATATTTTAGACCACATAATGGGATATAGAGTTATAGCATGGGTCGGATAACTTAGTTGTTGCCCATAAATTAAGTAGAGATAATAGCAGTAACATAATTATAACAAAGACATAGTAGAACAGTAACAAGTTTTGGGGAATGAAAAATTGTAGCTGTTGTTGGAAAGATGGAGGAATAGATGTCAACTTGACTTGACTTTACATGTCCAGAAATGAGGTTGACAAACAAACTTGGGGGTAGGGTAAGTTCGTGAGAGAGGTGTCACTCTTAAAATTCACATTAGCATTATTATGAAAACTCAGAGGTTAGCTAAATGTCAACATGGAGTTTTGTTTTGCCAAATTTGGTATAAAAGTCATCTAGAGTTTAATTTTACATTCAGCTATTGGTTAAGAAACAACAGGACAGCGAATAAGCCAATAAATTATGCAAATGAGACAGAAGTATTTCACCTCATGCATTATCAGAATTAGACAGTTGAGTTTTAGAATGATTTGAGAAACAAGGAACATCCAGAAACAAAAGAAACCTCCGGAATAACAGAGGAGGAGAAACACCTAGAGTTAGAAACATGGAGATTGAGAACAGGATCAATAAATATACAAGTTAGAGAGAGAGATAGAGAATCACCAAGTGGACATCAAGTCAGGAAGGCATAGTTTAGTTGAGAAGTGTTTCAAGTTAGATTCAGGGCGTTTGGGCTCCAAAGAACAATAGTAAGTAGATTAAGTGTAACATTGAATAAGTCAAGACATAGATATAGATAAGCAAGTGTCAAGCAAGACGAGTTGTAATATTTGATAGAATTAGAAATGCCACAAAACAATATGTATTTAGAGATGCGTCAATATCCGCCGGTGATAACCTCATGAGCGCATCCAGATAAAGAACATTAATTTTAGAATTGCACTTGTATAATTTAGATGTACTCCATTATACATCACATGTACAACCGATGATCAAATAAACTTGTATTAGGAAAATTGATAGTCTGTGATTATTGACTACATGAATCCATGTCAAGACATTGTTAGTACGTAGTGTAATAATTATGTGTAATAATTATGGAAACATCTAAACTCTGCATCATGAAATAGTTACTATCAGTTCCCAGTCTAAATATATGACTCAGGTGAAAGCTGAGTCGATACTATCCCAGTAACAAACACAATGTACAGCTTTACAAACACAAACTTAGACTTACAAACACGTAAATAAAAAACACAATTTGAAAATATTACGTAAAGCTTCAACGATAAGGAAGTGGTAATAGCCTCAGTCAGTCAAAGTTGACTGGATTTTTCAGCGCCCCTAGGAAATGTTACTTTTTCTTTTCTTTCGCCGTGCATTCTCTTTTTCTATGATTCTGTCTGTTTCTTGTTTGAGTTGGAGCTTTAGCCTCGTTTCCAAAGATTGCGGTCTAAAGTTATTTCAGCATAGGCTTCAAGGTTTAGATCCCTCTTCATGTGACGTTTACACACGTCTACAGTTTGGACTTTTGGGCATCCCGTTGTTCTAAATAAAGCAGTTATTAGAGCTATGATTTTATGACCTAAAAATGTCAAATATGACCTTAAAATGTCAAATATGACCTAAAAATGTCAAATATGACGTAAAAATTATCAAAATATCATCATCATCATAAATGAGTGCGGTCCCGGCATCGAAGGTTGGCTACCATAGGGAGCTCTTACACGCTGTCTCTTGCTTTGATAGTGCAGTTTTGTAATAGGCTGACTTGTCCATCTTTTGACGTTACTCGTCCATGTTAGTCTTGGTCTTAACATATGGATGTGAAACATGGACAATAGGACAACAGACAAGAAAAAAACATGTAAGCTATAGAAATGTGGTTTTACAGAAGAATGTTCAGAATACCATGGACAGCTAAGAAAATTAATTACAACGTTCTAAAAGAGGCCAAAGCAAAAAGAGAGCTAATTTCCAATATTAGGAATAAACAAACATCATTTGTGTGGTCATGTAATGAGAAGAGAAAAGCTGTAATATATTGTAACAACTGAAAAAAATTGAAGGACGAAGAGATAGAGGGAAGCAAAGTGAAAATAAACCAGACAGCTTGAGAGAATGGCTTGGCAGAAGGTCAACAACAGAAATGATAAATAACTTTCAAGATCAAGAGTTGTGGAGAGACATGATCACCTCTGCCAGCAGGCACGGTACTTGATGATGATTACAGAAACAGGAACTCTAATTCAAATAAGTAATTTGAATGTATAAATTATTTTTAAAAAGTCGAACATGTTTTTGGATACAAATAGAGATCTAATTCAACAGGAATAGTCTAAGCAAAAACTTACGATTTATAGCAGCTGTTGGTGAGATTATAGTACATTCTTCCATCTTCACCTTTGTACTGGTCATTGACACTTGGCATGGCAATGACTTTAGTCGCAGTTGTAGTCGTTGTGGAGTTGGTGATAGTTGATGCTGATGTTGTTTTCAGTGTAGTTGTTGTAGATTCGGTGGTCGTTGGTGTTGTTGTTGTTGTAGATGGTGTTGTTGTAGATGTTGTTGTTGTAGTTGGTGTTGTTGCAGTTGTTGGCGTTGTTGTAGTTGTAGGTGTTGTTGCTGTAGTTGGTGTTGTTGTAGTTGTTGGTGTTGTTGTAGTTGTTGGTGTTGTTGTAGTTGTCGGTGTTGTTGTAGTTGTTGGTGCTGTTGTAGTTGTTGGAGTTGTTTGTGTCGTTGTAGTTGTTGGTGTTGTTGTAGTTGTTGGTGTTGTTGTAGTTGTAGGTGTTGCTGTAGTTGTAGTTGTTGGTGTAGTTGTTGTTGTTGGTACTGCTGTCGTTGTTGGAAGACCACAATCAGTTTTCGTGTCACACTTGCACTCATTGCTGGACGCTAACGGGAGAGAAACAACATTAGAATGTCAAGGTCCTAACATAGACACAAGATTAAACGACGATTCTCACATTTCGGCACAGATGTCCCCACTAATGCTCAACAAGGAAGTAACAATAGAAGAGAAACTCTCAATCACTGTCTAATTCACAACGTTGTGTTGTTGCCAGTGCCAGACTTAGATTGGAGACTCAAGAAAAATAGATACTGTCTTCCTTTCTTTCTTTCTTTCTTTCCTTCTTTCTTTCTTTCTTTCTTACCTTCTTGCTTTCTTTCCAACTTTCTTTCTTTATTTCTTTCTTTCTTTCTTTCTTACTTTCTTCTATGTTGTAACCAAGTATTCCAAATTTCCTCTTCTCATGATGTGCTCGATAAATGTTGATTGCTTCTTTCTGGTGTTTTTTAGGAGCTCCCTTTTTGTGTTGGCCTTTTTGAGAACTTCCTCATTGGTCGTTTTAGCTGCCCAGGGAACTTTCAACATTCTTCTGAGAAATCCCATCTGTGTGGCCTCTAATCGTCTTTTCATTTGTTTTTCTACTGTCCATGATTCGCTTCCATATGTCAGAATTGGTTCTATGTTGCACCGATGAACTCTCGATCTCACTTCTATTGACATAGATTTGTTGCATAAGATATTTTTCATTTTCTGAAATGCTATTTTGGCCTGAGCTATTCTACTCTTTATGTCTGTGGTGCATCTCCCATCTGATGTTATTATTGTGCTCAAGTATTTGAAACGTTGCACTTGTTTCAGATCTGTCTCGTTTATTTTTATGTTGCATGATGGTGATGATTGTTTCTTTGATATGACCAACGAATGGCAAACTACCTTCTTACATTGCCTAGTATATTTATTCCAAAACACAACTTAAATCTACAGCTAACGACGTTATAGGGGACTCCATATGTGATTACGTACATAGAAAACAGCAGAGGTTCCTGGTGTCCACATGTGAACAACATCTCTCGTCGTTTCTTTTGGTGTAAGCTTCTGTTTGTAAGTTGTACTTGCGTCCTTCTTCAAACTTTGATCTAGAATATACAATTTGTCTGTTTTGGTTAAATATAAAGAGGTATATTTTCACAGACATTATAATATATATAATGAGGGTGTTAGGCAAGGTTGTGTGCTGTCACCAGATCTGTTTAATATCTATAGTGACATTATTTTAAGATCCATAAAGGGCATTCATTTTCCATTAGACTTTGCGGAAGACATAGCTCTCTATCACATAGCCATCAACAGATGCAGGATAAAATGAGCATACTTAATGAAAGATCACAACAGCTAGGACGGAAAATTAATAGAGATAAGACTAACATTATGAGAATTAATGCAGTTGGCAATAAGCAAATGAAATTAAGAGAAATACCTCTACTAGACGTACAATCTTACATGCATCTGAGAAGTAATATAGATAATGAGGGAGGAACAGAAAATGATACCAAAATAAGGATATTAAAAGCAAGAGTAGATTTTGTTGCACTGGGAAACATATGGAAGTCCAAAGAAATTTGGTTAAATACAAATATAAAAATTTCAAATCCAATATTAAGTCAGTCCTATTATATGGCGGTGAAACATGGAGAACAACAAAATTGACAATCATGAAGATACAGACTTTCATTAATGGATGCTTACGCAGAATAAAAGGATGGAAATAGCAGGACAAAATCACTAACATAGAATTATGGAAATGTACCAGTCAAATACCAGTGGATAAAGAGATACAGTGAAGACGATGGCGCTGGATATAACACACACTACAGAAGCCAACTGAGAGTATTACGCAACAGGCCTTTTTTGGAATCCCCAGGGGAAATGACAAAGAGGAAGACCAAAGAATTATTGGAGAAGACGGACAGAAACAGAGATGAAGTTGATGGTGAAGAAATGGAATGATCTTAAAAGAATGGCAAGAAACAGAACGACTTGGAAAGTGTTTGTTGAAGACCTATGCTCCACAGGGAGCTGAAAGGTCGACGAAGAAGGGGTATTCCTGGAATAACAATCGTAGGCCATAATATAAATAATCTAAGGTATGCTGCTGATAGAATCTTAGTCGCTAAGAGTGAAAATGATTTACAAGTAATGTTAGACATTATGATGAAGGAAAGCAAAAACAAAGGACTCAGCCTTAATAACAAAAAGACAGAAGTAATTGTATAAACAAAGAAAAGTCATCACCGCAGTGCACAATAAAGACAGTGGAACAATATTACAACAGGTAAATGAATTTAAATATCTGGGAACAATGTTAACCTCAGATAGTAGATGTACAACAGAAGTGAGATGCAGAATGGCTCAGGCAAAAGCAGCTTCCCGAAAAAATGAGGAAGATACTGCTCAATTCATTTTTAAGAATAGGAACAAGAAAAATAGTTCTTAAATGTTACGTAGAGCCAGTCTTAATATATGGATGTGAATCATGGACAATATGACAATAGACAAGAAAATAACTGGAGGCTGTAGAAATGTGGTTTTACAGATGAATGTTGAGAATACCATGGACATCTAAGAAGAGTAATGAAAACATTCTGGAAGAGGTCAAAAGAAAAAAATAAAGCAAATATCCAATATTAGGAAGAAACAATCATCATTTTTGTAGCCATGTAATGAGAAGGGAACAACTGGAAAAATCGAGGGACGAAGAGATAGAGGGAAGCAAAGAGAAAATATACTAGACAGCTTAAGCGAATGGCTAAGCAGAAAGTCAACAACAGAAATTCTAAATAAGTGTTGAGATCAAAACTTGTGGAGAGACATGATCACCTACGCCAGAAGACATGGTACTTGAGGATCTATCTATCTATTTTTCGTTCGCCTGAAGTATTGTCTATTTCACAAATGTCGTTTCCTGTATAAATTTTACAGTCTTTTGTAATTCTTGCAGTGCCCATATATTTTTGTCTGTGGTGGTGTATCTATGGGTCAATGGATTTTCCTCAGTCTACTATATTACTTGGGAAGCCGCGATAGCTCAGTGGTTAGTGAACTGGACTACAAAGGACAAGAGGTAGAATTAGATCCCAACCGACGGCTTCTGGTTCACCCAGCCTTTAATGGCTACCGGATTTTTTTCTGGGAAAGTAAAACGGCACGGGCGTAATACCGACCACATTACCCCAAAAACCATGTGCAGAATGTTTGTAATTTATGGTCTCTAACACCATATTCCCTATACGTCACTTGGCGTGACGGGGGTACTTTAATTTTTTTTTTTTTTACTATATTCTTCTTCTGCTTCTACCTTTTTAGCTCCCTGTGGAGCATAGGTCTTCAACAAACACTTTCCAAATCGTTCTGTTTCTTGCCATTCTTTTAAGATCATTACATGTCTTCCCCATCATCTTCATCTCTGCTTCTATATGTCTTCTCCAAGAATTCCTTGGTCTTCCTCTTTGTCTTTTCCCCTAGGGATTCCAAAAAAGGGCCTGTTGTGTAATACTCTCAGTTGGCTTCTGTAGTGTGTGTCCTATCCAGCGCCATCGTCTTCGCTGTATCTCTTTATCCACTGGTATGTGCGTTTATATATAGTTTTTTTAACTACATTACTTAAGAATAATTACAGAAAGAAGAACACAAATTCAAATAAGTAATTTGAACGTATAAATTTAATAAAAGCCGAACATGATCTGTGATACAAATAGAGATCTAATTCAACAGAAAGATTCAAGGCAAAAACTTACGATCTATAGCAGCTGTAGGTGAGATTATAGTACATTCTTCCATCTTCGCCTTCGTACTGGTCATTGACACTTGGCATGGCAACGACTTTAGTCGCAGTTGTAGTCGTTGTGGAGTCGGTGATAGTTGATGCTGATGTTGTTTTCAGTGTAGTTGTTGTAGATTCGGTGGTCGTTGGTGTTGTTGTTGTTGTTGTAGACGGTGGTGTTGTAGTTGTAGGTGTTGTAGTTGTAGGTGTTGTTGTAGTTGTAGGTGTTGTTGTAGTTGTAGTTGGTGTTGTTGTAGTTGTTGGTGTTGTTGTAGTTGTAGTTGTTGTTGTAGTTGTAGTTGTTGGTGTTGTTGTAGTTGTTGTTGGTGATGCTGTCGTTGTTGGAAGACCACAATCAGTTTTCGTGTCACACTTGCACTCCTTGCTGGACGCTAACGGGAAAGAAACAAACTTTAAATGTCAAGATCCTAACATAGACACACGATTAAACAACGATTCTCACACTTCGGCACAGATGTACCCACTAATGCTCAACAAGGAAACAGCCTGAGAAGCGAAACTTAAGGCACTCATAATTACTGCCTAATTCAGAACGGTGTGTTCTTGTCAGTGCCAGACTTAGATATGGGACTCAAGAAAAGTAGTTAGTCTTTCTTTCTGGTTTCATTTGTTTTCTTTCTTTCTTTCTTTCTTTCTTTCTTTCTTTCTTTCTGTCTTTCTGTCTTTCTTTCTTTCTTTCTTCATTGTTTTCTTTTTTCTTTCTTTCTCTCTTACATACTTTCTTTCTTTCTTACTTTAATTTTTTTCTCCCTTTCTCTTACTTTCTATCTTTCTTTTCTTTCTTTTTTTCATATTCTCTTTCTTTCTGCCGTTCTTTCATCCTTTCTTTCTTTCCTTCCATTCTTTCTTTCTTTCTTTGGTAATTACTTTCTTTCTTTCTTACTTTCTTTCTTTTTTTAATCTTTCTTACTTTCTTTCATTTCTTTCTTACTTTCTTTCTTTCCCTCTTTCTGTCTTTCTTTCTTTATTTCTTTCTTTCATTAATTCTCTCTTTCTTTCTATTTTAATTACTTTCT
This sequence comes from Megaustenia siamemsis, assembly GCA_032433765.1. Lineage (NCBI taxonomy): Eukaryota > Metazoa > Mollusca > Gastropoda > Stylommatophora > Ariophantidae > Megaustenia > Megaustenia siamemsis. The sequence continues at coordinate 44,124,884 of JAVIAB010000145.1, read as the reverse complement.
TTCTTTCTTACTTTCTTTCCATCTTTCTTACTTTCTTTCTTACTTACTTTCTTACTTACTTTCTTTCTTCCTTAATTTATTTCATTCTTTCTTACACTCTTTCCATCTTTCTATCTTTCTTTCACTCTTTCTTCCTTTCTTTTTTTTTTCTTTCTTACTTTAGTTCTGTTTTCTTTCTTAATTACCTTCTTCCTTTCTTACTATCGTTTTTCCTTTCTTATTTTCTTTCTTTTTTACTTTTTTTCTTTCTTCATACTGCTTGTGCCCTGAAGCGTCGCAGGGAGAAGAAATGTGTCACTTTCTCGCCTTCGTTATTTATGTTGTTTTAATTGTCATGTTGAATTCACTTAAAGTTTCTTTAATTCCATCTATCTATCTCTTTCTAGGTTTCCCCATTTTCTCTGTCGCTGGATGTTTTTATGTAATACGCTCAAGCTGCAGGTTGGCTGTATTTCATTCTGGTCAGATGTACAAAACATTCTATTCCATGTTGTTTAATATAGTCAGTAGCTGGTGTTACACTCATCGCTTGTTTCAATGTTGTTTAATATAGTCAGTAGCTGGTGCTACACTCACCGCTTGTTTCAATGTTGTTTAATATAGTCAGTAGCTGATGCTACACTCATCGCTTGTTTCAATGTTGTTTAATATAGTCTGTAGCTGATTGCTACACCCACCGTTTGTTTCAATGTTGTTTAATATAGTCAGTAGCTGGTGCTACACTCACCGCTTGTTTCAATGTTGTTTAATATAGTCAGTAGCTGGTGCTACACTCACCGCTTGTTTCAATGTTGTTTAATATAGTCAGTAGCTGGTGCCACACCCACCATTTGTTTCAATGTTGTTTAATATAGTCAGTAGCTGATGCTACACTCATCGCTTGTTTCAATGTTGTTTAATATAGTCTGTAGCTGACTGCTACACCCACCGTTTGTTTCAATGTTGTTTAATATAGTCAGTAGCTGGTGCCACACCCATCATTTGTTTCAATGTTGTTTAATATAGTCAGTAGCTGATGCTACACTCATCGCTTGTTTCAATGTTGTTTAATATAGTCTGTAGCTGACTGCTACACCCACCGTTTGTTTCAATGTTGTTTAATATAGTCAGTAGCTGGTGCCACACCCATCATTTGTTTCAATGTTGTTTAATATAGTCAGTAGCTGGTGCCACACCCACCATTTGTTTCAATGTTGTTTAATATAGTCAGTAGCTGATGCTACACCCACCGTTTGTTTCAATGTTGTTTAATATAGTCAGTAGCTGGTGCTACACTCATCGCTGGTTTCAATGTTGTTTAATATAGTCAGTGGCTGGTGCTACACTCACCGCTTGTTTCAATGTTGTTTAATATAGTCAGTAGCTGGTGCTACACTCACCGCTTGTTTCAATGTTGTTTAATATAGTCAGTAGCTGGTGCTACACTCATCGCTGGTTTCAATGTTGTTTAATATAGTCTGTAGCTGATTGCTACACCCACCGTTTGTTTCTATGTTGTTTAATATAGTCAGTAGCTGGTGCTACACTCATCGCTTGTTTCAATGTTGTTTAATATAGTCAGTAGCTGGTACTACTCTCACCGCTTGTTTCAATGTTGTTTAATATAGTCAGTAGCTGGTACTACACCCACCAATTGTTTAAATGTTGTTTAATATAGTCAGTAGCTGGTACTACACTCACCGCTTGTTTCAATGTTGTTTAATATAGTCAGTAGCTGGTGCTACACTCATCGCTTGTTTCAATGTTGTTTAATATAGTCAGTAGCTGGTACTACACTCACTGCTTGTTTCAATGTTGTTTAATATAGTCAGTAGCTGGTGCTACACTCATCTCTTGTTTCAATGTTGTTTAATATAGTCAGTAGCTGGTGCCACACCCACCATTTGTTTCAATGTTTGTTAATATAGTCAGTAGCTGGTGCTACACTCACCAATTGTTTCAATGTTGTTTAATTTAGGCAGTAGCTGGTGCCACACCCACCATTTGTTTCAATGTTGTTTAATATAGTCAGTAGCTGGTGCTACACTCACCAATTGTTTCAATGTTGTTTAATTTAGTCAGTAGCTGGTGCCACACCCACCATTTGTTTCAATGTTGTTTAATATAGTCAGTAGCTGGTGCCACACCCACCATTTGTTTCAATGTTGTTTAATATAGTCAGTAGCTGGTGCCACACCCACCATTTGTTTCAATGTTGTTTAATATAGTCAGTAGCTGGTGCCACACCCACCGTTTGTTTCAATGTTGTTTAATATAGTCAGTAGCTGGTGCTACACTCACCATTTGTTTCAATGTTGTTTAATATAGTCAGTAGCTGGTACTACACCCAACATTTCTCTCAAGACTTCATTTCTAATCTTATCTATCTATCTTTGTTAACAACTTCGTTTATATATGTCATTTCGTATGTTGTTCTTGTACGCTTTTGTCTTTCAAGAATTGTCCATGCTTGGCACTGGTAAGCACAATGTGAGGATAGACGTTTACATTATTTTTTTCTGTTTAATAGTCGCACTCAAATGATTGCGCGTGGCCGTGCGGCTAAAACCACAGTCCCGCTGGCTGAAAGGCCGGCGCACGGTGTTCGAAACCCGCGGTAGACAGAAAGGATTTTTTCTATCGGGGGTGAAATAAAAATCCCTAGTCTCACACGTCGTGGCGACTGCTTGACCAAGCGGCCTTTATCCCTCTCGTTCTATCGTTGTCCCCCGACATACACCAGCAATGGTACTATGTGTCGTAAAGATAGTTTTTTTTTTTTTTTAGTTTTACTCAAATGATTACAAAAAATAGAAATCTAATTTCTAAAATTAGGAAGAAACAGTCATGATTTTTTTTGGGTCATATAATGAGAAGATAACAGCTAGAATATATTGTGACAACTGGCAAAATTGAGGGACGAAGAGATAGAGGGAAGCAAAGAGAAAAGATACCAGACAGCTTAAGAGAATGGCTTGGCAGAAGGTCAACAACAGAAATGATAAATAACTGTCGAGTTCGAAAGTTGTGGAGAGACATGATCACCTACGCCAGCAGGCATGGTACTTGATGATGATGATGATGATGATGATGATGATGATGAGGTTACATACAGACTCATGAAGCAATATGTAATTACTTACTTTCGTAACAACAGAGGTCCCTGGTATCCGTAAGTGAGCAACATTTCACATCGTATCTGAGGGTGTATTTTTGTGTCTTCAAGTTGTAGATGCGTCCCTGCTCGAACTTGTCACTAGGAGATACATTTGTTATATTTTGTTCACGTTTGGGAGAATCATTGTTATTTATTTGAGGTTGTTTTGTTTGTTAGAGGGATTTGCTAGGGATAGAGAGAGAGAGATAGAGAAAGAGAAAGAATGAGAGTGTGAGAAAGAAAGCGAGAGAGAGAGAGAGAGCGTGGAAGAGAAAGAGAAAGAAAGAGAGAGGGGAAGACAGAGAAAGAGAGAAAAGAAAGAAAAGAGGAAGACAGAGATAAAACGAGAGAGAAAGAGAGAGATAAAGAGAGAGGGGGAGAAATGATACAGAGCGAGAAAGATAGATAAATAGCGAGAGTGAGAGAGATACAGAAAGAGGGAGAGGGATAAAGAGAGAGGATGAGAGAGAAAGAGAGAGGAGATAAATAAGAAAGAGAGAGGGAGATAGATAAAGAGACTGAGAGAAAGAGAAAGACAGAGAGTTAATGAGAGCGAGATAGAGGGAGAGAGAAGGAGAGAGAGAGTGGGAGAGAGAGAATGAGAGAGAGAGAAAGAGAGAGAGAAAGACAAAATGAAACAGAAAAAACAAAGTTAGACTGAGAAAATAGGAATATAGTCAGAATGATAGAGACAGAAAATAAGATTGAAAAAAGAGAGAATGAGAGAGGTACAAAGAGAAAGAAAGAGGGACAAGGACACCGAGAAAAGAAAGATTCTGAGTAAGAGATAACGTAACAGTAAGAGAAAGCGAGACAAAGTATTTTTTTTTCAACTTCATATCTTTGTTGTCCTGATTCTTTGTTTTTCTTTCTCGTCTTTTTCTTCTTTCTTTCCTTCTCCTTCTCCCCAAATGGAAGTACATGTATAACCACTTAACAGTAAACAGAAATAATTCCAAATAAGAGAAATTTTGGATGTGTTTTCTTCTTCTTATTAATCTTCCTCATCTTTTCTACAATCTTCCTTTTCATTACCTTCATATTCTTGTTCTTCACTTTCTTCTTTGTCTTCATCTTCTTCATCAGCATCTTATTCGTTGTCTTATTCTTCTTATTATTCCCCTCTTCCTCTCCCTTTTTTTTCTTCTTCATTTCTTCTCCTTCTCATTCTTATTCTTCTCCTGCTTCTTCTTCATCTTCATCATCTTCTTCTTCATCTTCCTCCTCATCATCATCACCATATTATAAACACAAGGACCGATAGACCACCATTGACAGACTTAGTTTACCTTCTCAACTTCACTACCTTCCGTCAATCTCTGGAAGTGTGTTGAAGACTGTTCATTCTTTATTATCTTCCCCTCTTTTTCTCTACCTATCTATCCTTCTCGTTCCGTCCACAGCTCCTTGCAGAATGGTCTAGGCCCGACGATCTAGAAAGATGGCCAAACCATCTCATCTTCGTTACGTGTGCCATACCAGTTAAGGTAGGCGATCAAGTCCTTCCACAATTCTCTATCCACAGTGAGTAAAAAGGTAAAGAGTCCCGCCCCGCCAAGTGGCGTATAGGGAATATGGTGTTATTGACTATAAATTTTACAGACCCTTGGCATATGATTTTTGGGGTAATGTGTTCGGTATTACGCCCGTGCCGCTTTACTTTCTCAGAAAAAATCCGATACCCATTAAAGGCTGGGTGAACCAGAAGCCGTCGGTTGGGATCGAACCCTACCGCTTGTCCTTTGTAGTCCAGTTCACTAACCACTGAGCTATCGCTGCTACCTCAATCAATAGAGCATCATATCAAATATGTTGTAGACTGTTTTCCTACATTGCATCGTATCAAATCTGTTGTAGACTGTTTTCCTACATTGCATCGTATCAAATATGTTGTAGACTGTTTTCCTACATTGCATCGTATCAAATCTGTTGTAGACTGTTTTCCTACATTGCATCGTATCAAATATGTTGTAGACTGTTTTCCTACATTGCATCGTATCAAATCTGTTGTAGACTGTTTTCCATGGCATGGCACCAAGCTGTCTAGAATCTTCTCTCTTTGTGTTCCGCGATCTGTCTTTCCCTGTAAATTGCCAGTTGTAACCAATAAGGCCTGCTACAGATTTGCCACACTATCTCAGTGTTTATTGTAAATATTATATGGACAGGTTTGAACGCAGAATGAACCAGGTGTATTTCTAGTGCTTGGTCTCGTCTCGGTTCTCCTGCGCCTTTTGTCTTATGAATTTGATATCAACGCTGCCTCGAATTGTGCCATTTTTTAACTGTGCCATTTTTTAATTTATTTTTTGTTCTCCATGTGCTACGATCGGGAGCCGCGATAACTCATTGACTAGTGAACTGGACTACAAAGGACTAGAGGTAGGGTTCGATTCTAACCGACGGCTTCTGGTTCACCCAGCCTTTAATGGGTACCGGATTTTTTTCTGTGAGAGTAAAGCGGTACGGGCGTAATACCGACCACATTACACCAAAAATCATGTGCTGAAGGTCTGTAAAATTTATTATCACTAACACCATATTCCCTATACGTCACTTGGCGTGACCGGGGTACTTTACTTTTTTTTTATGTGCTACGATCTGCAGCCAGACCCTCCCAGTGTCTTTCACTGATAGATAATTCCCTCAAGGAAGCCCTGCAGACATCCTTATATCTCAGCACTTTAGTCTCATCCCGTCCCTAAGTTCGCCATACAATATTCGCTTTGGAATACGATTGTTAGCCATTCTTCTTACACGACCCAGCACCCTAGTCTACGACTTAATCTCAGATATTACGAAAATACGAACACACCTACAAGAAAGTAGTAGTAGAGTAGGTTCCGTCAGTCATAGTTTACTGTGGATTTTTTAGCGCCCCTGTAAATGTTATTTTTGTCATTTCTTTCTCTGTTTTTTTCTCTTTTTCTATGAATCTGTCAGCTTTTTATTTGAGGTGGACATTTAGAGTGTGTTTCCAAAGATTGCAGCTATATCTTCCCAGGCTGCAGGGTTTATGTTCAGAGTCTTCATGTCGATTATACACATGTCTACAAATCGATGTTTTGGGCACCTCCTAGTCCTTTTACCATATGTCAGTTGTCCGTAGAGTATATCTTTTGTTAGAGACAAATAATAATAAATAAATATTATTAAATAAGGAAACTTTCGAGGCCTTCCGATATCTTTTGTTATGCGGCAATCTTGCATACGGTGTACGTGGCCAAGCCAGCGTAACCCACATTGCTGTAACCTCATCATCATCATCATCATCATCGCGTGCCTTCTCTGTAACGAAGGTTGGCTACCATGGATCGCCATTCTACTCTGTTTCTTGCTTTGATGGTGCAAGCTGACATAGATTGACTTGTCCATCTTTTGATGTTACTCGTCCATGTTAGTCTAGGTCTGCCTCTGCCTCTTTTACCTTGTATTTTCCCTTCCAATATTACTTTTAGTAGGCTGTTGTGTCTTTTAACATGCCCCAAAAATTTCATTTGTCTTGTCTTAATTGTATTTAGTAGTTCTCTTTTTATTTTCAGTTGTTTTAAAACTTCATCGTTTGTTATCTTTTGTTTCCATCCAATTCTACGTATTCTTCAATAAATCCACATTTCAAAGGCTTCAATTTTTCCATGTAGCTATTTTTAATTCGTTCTTAATACAGTAGTTAGAAATTCTCTCCATGGCTTTCTTTGCAGTGTTACGTGATGAGGCTCCAATCTCTTTCACAGTGCTCTGCCATATAACCTACATACTAGAAATCAGAAGTAAAATCAACACTCGAACTTTTGTTGACACAAACAGAAATCTAATTCAACCGAAAGATGAAAGACAACAACTTACGATTTGCGGCACGGCTCAGTTAAATTGTAATACATTCTCCCATCTTGACCTACATACTGGTCATTCATACTGCGCTGAGAAGCGACCTTGGGCAAAGTCACGGCCAGTAGCAGAGCAATAACCGTCAGTTTCATGGTTACGATTTCCTGGGGAGAATTAACAATCTAAAGTCAGAAGGGATTGTTAAAACTCATGTTTGACTTTTTTTCCGTTCACCAATTTTTACCTCTGACGAAGTCCCTAAAGACTAAGAACTGAATATTTTGCGTGTTAATCCATTTTTCCCTGGTAGCCGTGTGCACAGGGGTCCCTCGCAACACAGGCAGAGAACTCCGACTTAGGAGGTACTCATATTTTTTTATCATAAATAAAATTCACAACCGGTGTAGCTGGGATTTGAAACCACAACCTCTCTGTCTCGAGGCCGGCGTCTTGCCCCCAGACCAACAGGTCCCCCGTGTTTGATTTGTTAACCATTTTCACGCGTTGTAAATTAACTGTTTTTTTCTTGTAGTTTAATAAATGGACAATTACGGTAAATAGGGTAGATTTGAGCACAGTTGTTTGTTTTCATTTAAAAGTGATACTCTAGTTCACATCTTGGAATCTTTGCAGCGTTGATGGATGAAAAGTTGACGAGTAGCGTAAAAAGATAGACAAGTCAGCCTATGACAACCTACACCATCAAAGCAAGAGGCAGAGCGGAATGGCGCTCCATGGTAGCCAACCTTCGATGTGGAGACGACATTCAGTGATGATGATGGATAAAGAGTCCTGAGTTTAGTACATTCCCCTAATTAATAGATAAAGAGTCCTGAGTTTAGTACATTCCCATCATTAATAGATAAAGAGTCCTGAGTTTAGTACATTACCCACACTAATGGATAATGAGTCCGGAGTTTAGTACATTACCCACATTAATGGATAATGAGTCCTGAGTTTAGTACATTACCCACATTAATGGATAATGAGTCATGAGTTTAGTACATTACCCACATTAATGGATAATGAGTCCTGAGTTTAGTACATTACCCACATTATTGGATAATGAGTCCTGAGTTTAGTACATTACCCACATTAATGGATAATGAGTCCTGAGTTTAGTACATTCCCCACATTAATGGATAATGAGTCCTGAGTTTAGTACATTCCCGTCATTAATAGATAAAGAGTCATGAGTTTAGTACATTCCCCTCATTCTTGAAACTAATGTTTTATGGTAGTGGTTTCAATGTGTGACACTATACACACACACACACACACCCAAATATTAATGTGTAAATGATAATTTAGTTGTTAAAGTTCGTAGCAAAAGGATAAAAATTTTGTAAATCTCGGAGTTTCGGGAGATACAATAATCATCTTTTTATCTTAACATTTTGTAAACAACAGATAAAATTGTTTGGCCACGTGACAAGCAAGGCAGAAAGATTAAATCACCACACAAAGAGTCTTCAATAAGCGTTGCGAGAATGCCAGACCCAAGGGTCGACCACGAAAAAGATGGATGGTTGGATTATTAGAAACACTAGGAAACATAACAGCAGCAGGGGCGAACAGAAGAGCGATAGACCGCAAATTACATCTCCCCTCGACGCTGAAAGGCAAATGAGGAAAGAAGAGGAAGTAGAAGTCTTTAAACTCTACGGTAGAGCTCCACCTTTGGAGAGGAGAAATGAGAAAATAGAAAAAGAAACAGAATGGTTAAAGGTTCGTGTAACAACAATGGACAACACAAATCATAATGACGTTTTGGTGCAAAAGCCTCCAACAGTAACAAACATACAACACACGTAGAAATATGATTTCAAAATAAAACATAATAATTAAAAAATCGAAACAAATTGAGAAGTGAAAGGAAAATAAGAATCAAATCTTCACTGTAAAATATGATGTGGAAATAATTGAAACGCGCACCGGGTGCGTGCGTGTATGCACACATACCTGTTTATGGAAACTTCTATTCCATGGGGGTCCACAAACGCCTGCGACCTGCGGTCGCAATAGCAGGGTCGGCGCACCATTAGACGACCAAGACCTAGCATATCTATCTCCTCGTGGTCACCCCTGGTAACAGTCTCCGTCAAAACAGACTGGCTAACAGAAGCTAGGATCGCCGTATTCCCTGTAGTGGTGGCTGTTACTGATATAGAAGACCCAGTATTGAAGTACCTCTGGGCTGGACTAGTAGTTTCCCAGCATAGCCTGGGACAGACGAACTCCAACCTCTCCAGTAAGAGCCGGGAATGTCAAGAAAGCCATTACGACCCGCCACATCTAATCGAGTCAAAGAGCAGCAGCTCGTATCAACTCGTGGCAATCAGATAATAATAATAATGATAATTCCTGCGTGCTGTGTGCGCGTATTTTAACTTTTGTGCAATCACCACGTGCACATTTCTTTTCTTTCCACATCAGATCTTACAGGGAAGATTGTATTCTTATTTTCCCTCCATTTCTCCTTCCAGTTCGATTTTTTTATGATTTATTTTTTTAATTTTAAATACATGTTTGTCCGTGTGTTGTATGTTTGTTCCTGTTAAAGATCTTTGGGCCGAAACATCGTTATGATTTTTGTTGTCCACTTGCTACTTGAAGCTTTAACCATACCGTTTTTTTTTTCCTATTTTTGTTTCTTTATTATTTTTTTTTTCCATTTTTCCTCATTATTAGCTTCGCTAGGGAGCTTCGATAGTTCAATGACTAATGAATGAACTGGACTTTTCCCTCTTCTTTCCTTCCTCATCTGCCGTTCAGCGTTGAGGGGAGATAAAATTTGAGGTCTTTTGCTCTTCTGTTCGCCTCTGCTGCTGTTATGTTTCCTAGTGTTTCTAATATTCCATCGATCCATCTTTTTCGTGGTCGACCCTTGGGTCTGGTGTTCTCACAACGTGTGCTGAAAATCTGGTGTTCTCACAACGTGTGCTGAAGGCTTGTTGTGTTGTGTTTTGAACTTTCTGCCTTGTCACGTGGCCAAACCATTTTATCTGTTGTTTCCTTATATATTCTATAGCGGGGGCTATACCTAGCTTTTTTCTCAGTTCTTCATTTCTGATCTTATCTCTCAGGCTGTTTCCTGTTATTCGTCTAACACATTTCATCTCAGTAGAGGTTATTTTTCTTATTGTTCTTGCATCTAGGGTCCAGGTCTGGCATTGGTAGCACAACGTTGGGATGAAGATTATGAACTGGACTACTAAGGACAAAAGGTCGGGTCCTGATCGACGGCTTCCAGGTTCACCCAGCCTTTGATGGGTACCGGTTTTTTTTTTTTTTTCTGGGAAAGTAAAGCGGCACGGGCGTAATACCGACCACATTACCCGAAAAATCGTGTTCCAAAGGTCTGTAAAATTTATGGTCACTAACACCATATTCCCTATACGTCACTTGGCGTGACGGGTGTACTTTATTTTACTTAGTTAATTACTTTCACTGCCGCTTCGTATGTTGATGCATTTTTGTGCATTTCTTTGCATTGACTCAGCTTATTCTTTGGATGCACAATCATCACCATCGTCATCAAGTACCGGGCCTGCTGGCGTAAGTGATCATGTCTCTCCACAACTTTAGATCTCGACAGTTATTTATTATTTCTGTTGTTGACCTTCTGCCAAGCCATTCTCTTAAGTTGTCTGGTATTTTTTCTCTTTGCTTCCCTTTATCTCTTCGTCCCTCAATTTTTCCAGTTGTTACAATATATCCCAGTTGTTCTATTCTCATACTTCTTCTTCTTCTTTTCTCTTTTCACTGATACCTAAAAGGTATTGTGGTTTATATTATTTGTCGTTCTTGAGCTGCTCGAATTGTCTGAATTAGTGATTTTCCTTTGTTGTTACATGTCTCTGTCACTGCATCAATCCATCTTCTTCTGGGTATTCCTCTTGGTATTTTTCCATGCATTCTCGAGAAGAACGCCATTGATGGTGATTGGTGAGGATTCATTCTGATCAGGTGGCCAAACAACTGTAAGTTGTTGTTCTATATATTCTTTGCAGGGTTTTGTTCCTACCATTTTTCTTATGGTTTCATTTGGTGTCCTATCTCTTCTTGTGTTGTTTGTTACTTTTCTCAAGCATCGCATCTCACATTGTATTGATCTTTCTTAATTGTGATATAGAAAGGGTCCACGTTTGACTTTCATAGCACAAAGTTGGTATGAAAATGCTATTCATCATTTGTTGTTTAGCTGCCATAGAAATGTTTGGATGTCTTAGCAATGGTGAAAGCTGGTATGTGACAGCATTTGCTTTTTGTATTCTCATGTCAATTTCTCTGTCTAGTTTTCCATCTTCTGTGAACATTGTGCCCAAATACTTGAATTCCTCTACTTGTTTTATTTATTTATCTTTGATCTTAATGTTTAATGGGTGTCTTAATTTGCATATTCTTATAGCCTCTGTTTTTGCTGTGTTAATTTTCATACTGTAGTTTGTGCAGCTTTTATCTAGAGATGTTATATGCTGTTGTAGCAGGTTTTCATCATCATATAAAAAGCATTGGTCATCTGCGAATAGTAGCTCGTTGATGTTGGAATTTTCTACCTCTATATTATTATTTGATTTGTCCTTATTGTTGGTTGTTTCCTGATTTATTTTGTCCATATATATGATGAAGAGGAGTGGTGAGAGGGCACATCCTTGTCTTACACCTGTTGTAATCTGAAACCATTCTGACAGACCTTCCGATGTTCTAACGGCACTTTGACTGTTTTTACATTACATGGCCAAAAAATGATGATTGTTTCTTCCTAATATTGGAAATTAGCTCTCTTTTTGCTTTGGCCTCTTTCAGAACATTTTCATTACTCTTCTTAACTGTCCATGTTATTCTCAACATTCTTCTGTAAAACCACATGTCTACAGCCTCCAGTGATTTTCTTGTCTTTTGTCCTATTGTCCATGATTGACGAATGCATAATAAGAGAAGTGTATATGTTTTATCTTCACGGAAAGACAGACATTCGAAATGAGCTAACGTATTATTAGTTGGAAACAAATGTGTAACAGGTAACTGAATACAAATACCTGGAGACGGTTTCAACTGAAATGTACAATGTCTCCGATCACAACCGAACGCGGGATTTTAAAATGTGTTTAAACAGTAAAGACTTGCTCCTCCAGAGTTTACCAACAAATACGCAGCTATTTGGTGTGAACTCAAACTTACAGTACACCGCCAGTCACAAACAACAACTGTATTGTGCAGACACCCCCAGGCTAATGATAGAGATCAAAAGGTAGGCGCGTCAGGCAGGCATTTCCCGAACGATTGCACAAACACAAAAAATAACACACAGCAGACACATTCCTTCTCATTTCTCACGCAATGAACCTACTCCTGTTCAAATTTAGTTACAATATGGTCAATAGAAGTTAGGATTGTTGAGAGTATTCCAGGTTCAGTACCAAGGGGGTAATTATATATATATATATATATATATATGTATATATATGTATATATATGTACAACATATATGAGATGTTGAAAAACTCAGGAAGGACTTAGCCCATTGAAATCTGACCTTAGCTCAAGCTGATAGTTATTGTGGTGTTCGTGGCAAGGGTTATTTTCTGCTTGCTTTCGAGATGTTTCCATGTCATTGTGCAGTTGCTCTAGTTCACTACTCCAGTATGGTTTGTAGTGTTTCCGTGCCCATCTAGGTATTGTTTCACTGGCAGCTTTTATTATTAGTCTACTGAATTCATCAACTATTTTGTTGATTTCTCTGTCGGTATTTATATCTTTAGTCAGTACACTGGTGTAATGTTGATACATTTTCCTGTCTGCCTTTTTGTAATTCCATCTGGAGAGAGTGCTGCTCTCCCTGATGGCCTCATTTTGCACCACTAAAAAGACTGGTCGGTGGTCGCTGCCTCCAAGTTGTTTCCCAACAATTCGTATGATATTCCAATCCAGGTCTGGTGAATGGAAAGCAAGGTCTGGTGTAGATGTGGTATGCCATGATCTGGAGTAGAATGTTGGTGGATCTGTTGCCTGGTTTAATAGTATAAGCCCATTGTCATCCTGCCAGTTTTCAAGTTCTTCACCTCTCTTGACCATATGTCCATAGCCCCTGCTCTGTTGATGACTGTTAAAGTCTCCACATACAGTCATTCTGTCTTTTAATGAAATCTATTGAGTCTATTTAATTGTTCTTGTTAGTCTTTTATTTGTCTATGTGTTAGTGCCTGCTAGTCTGCTATATAAGCTCTTTAATCTCATGTCCATTCATATATAATGTTTACTTTAATTAAACTATTTCAAGCATTGTATGTGATGTCCCATACTAAAACCACTCCCATTAAATATCAGCTTCGTATAAAGAGTAATGTATAAGACTCAGGGCTTCTGGTTATGGTTATGGTTATGGTTATGGTTAGTCGAAGGCCCGGTATCACTGCAAACGAAGTAAAATCCATAACTGCTTAACCACCCGTGCCAGTGGAATCATCTGAATTAAAACTCATCTCATAGAAGGATCTAAACAAAGAAAGGCAGCTGCAGTCCCATCATAGCAGCTACAGCACACGCTAAAAGACAGAAGGTCAAGCGGCACCGAAAGTGAACACAGCTGAACTGTCCTTCGTCATACGATAACATCATTCATCGTAAGCAATCGGAATACCGAAACACGATCCGGATGAAAAACACAGCTCACGGTGTTCACAGAGCACTAAACTCAGTAGCTCCGGCAGCAAGTCGGACTTGGAATATGAGGAAACTGTAACAAGAAACACTTTTCAGACTGAGCCTCAATGGTTTTTGCCGCCTATCCACCATATTGACCGGAAGTCATGAAGTCCTCAGCACTTCTTAATCCATAAATGCTGCAAAATGTCCAAGGTTAGAACTAAAATATCACTTTGAGATTCATACAAACAGCCATGCACTGCAAATCACAACACAACGTAGCTTCTCCCACTTAACTTTCTTTTAAGGGCGGACGACGATGAGGGCTATTCATTCCATTAGCAGTCATTGAGTAAGCGCCATAGAGAAACGAATAATTATTCTTCTTCTACCTTTCAGCTCCCTGTGAAGCATAGGTCTTCAACAAACACTTTCAGCTCCCTGTGGAGCATAGGTCTTCAACAAACACTTTCAGCTCCCTGTGGAGCATAGGTCTTCAACAAACATTTTCAGCTCCCTGTGGAGCATAGGTCTTCAAAAAAACACTTTCCAAGTTGTTCTGTTTCTTGCCATTATTTTAAGATCATTCCATGTCTTCCCCATCATCTTCATCTCTGCTTCTATCTGTCTTCTCTAAGAATTCCTTGGTCTTCCTCTTTGTCTTTTCCCCTGGGGATTCCAAAAAAGTCCTGTTGTGTAATACTCTCAGTTGGTTTCCGTAGTGTGTGTCCTATCCAACGCCATCGTCTTCGCTGTATCTCTTTATCTACTGGCATTTTACTGTTTGGCTAGCTGCGCTGTCGTTAAGGACGGGCAACCAATGGATCGGGCGGACATCATCAATGCCCTCCGAGATGTGGGAAGAGCACAGGACTTCGACAAACACAGATCCACGTCACTTCTTCGGATGATGGAAATGGGAGTTAAGTTGGGCACAGCCAGAAATGAGAAACTTGGTGGCCGTGTAAGAAGACTTATCAACCAACACAGAACTGGAGTCGTCAGTCGCTGGACACTGCGGGAATTGCTGAGGAGGGGATCTGAGCACCTATGGACATGTTCGGAGTGCAATGATGATGACCCGCAAATAACTCAATAACTCAATAACTCAATAACTCAATAACTCAATAACTCAATAACTCAATTTGACTGGTACATTTCCATAATTCTATGTTAGTGATTGTGCCCGCCCGTGCTCCGCCGGGGCCCGAAAGGGGAGTAACGAAAAGTGGCACTGTTTCCGACCTGGCATGTACTTAAGAGGCGACTAAGGAGGGTTGGACATGGGACTGGCTATTCTGTTCTGTAAAAAAAAAATAAGCCGAAAAAACTTCTCAAACAGACAAATAATTGAGATAACTGAAAATTATACATGAAATTCTAGTAAAACTTCTCTACTTTTTTTTCCTTCCTCATTTGCCTTTCAGCGTCGAGGGGACATTTTTCTTTTCTTTGTCTCATTTTTTTTTTTTTGCGTTCGCCATTCACCTTTGGCGAAGTCTCTGGAGAATAGGAACTGAATTTTGCGTGTTAATCCATTTTTCCCTGGTAGATGAGTGCACATGGGTTCCCCGCCGCATACGCAGATAACTCCGACTTCTCAGATGCTCAATTTTTGTTTCCGTCGATGAGTAAGTGACGTTTCAAGCCGGGCCTCACGGCTGAGACCAGAGGTGGTTGTTGCAGAGAGAAATAACAAATAACAATCCCAATTGATGCAGCCGGGATTTGAACTCACCACATCTCTGTCTTGAGACCGGCGTCTTGCCTATAGACCCAGCCTCCGAGGGGAGATCTAGTTTGCAGTCGTTTGCTCTTCTGTTGGCCTCTGCTGCTGTTATGTTATATAGTATTTCTAATATTCCATCAATCCATTTTTTTCGTGGTCGGATCTTTGAGTCTGGTATTCTCGCAACGCTTATTAAACGTAATCTTTCTCCTACATCACATGGTTAACCTATTTTATCTGTTGTTTCTTTATGTATTCTATAGCGGGAACTATTCCTAGCATTTTTATATTACTCATTTCTGAAAAAAAAACAAGATCATTTTTCAAAACATTGGGTAGGAAATCATCGTACGACTAGTCCGGAATTAAAGGGTTAAAAGAATTGCTCATTTACAGTAAACAACTCATTATTTTTTGTAATAAACGTTCGCATTTAATTATCTGTTACAAAATGAGATTCGCAAGTTAATTTGATTATTATAAAGTGGATCAAGTGCATATCTACATACCTACCCACCTACCTACCTACCTACCTATCTACCTACTACCTACCTACCCACCCAATATCTATCTATCTATCTATCTATCTATCTATCTATCTATCTATCTATCTATCTATCTATCTATCTATCTATCTATCTATCTATCTATCTATCTATCTATCTATCTATCTATCTATCTATCTATCTATCTATCTATCTATCTATCTATCTATCTATCTATCTATCTATCTATCTATCTATCTATCTATCTATCTATCTATCTATCTATCTATCTATCTATCTATCTATCTATCTATCTATCTATCTATCTATCTATCTATCTATCTATCTATCTATCTATCTTTATTTATCTGTCAGTCTGTCTGTCCATATAATATCCGTCCAGGCCGACACACATAACAGACATTCTAGACTTTATCCATATTTGACGATATCTGTGTTATCAACTGTCAAACCATGCACCGGACCCACATTGTTCTTCCCCACAAGTTATAAGCAAAGCGTTCAAACTCTTAAGATGAGTTGATGCCTGTTGTTGGTGCTTCTAGCTTTATTGTTCTATTTGGTGTTTCTCTAGGTCTGTCCCTTTTGTCATGTTCCCCTCTAGTTCCCATTTGAGGGCTTGCTTTGAGATGTTTTCCTAGTCATCATCAATAGGTGGCATGTATTTTCAGAACGTTGCATTCACCATAGCCTGCATGAAAGAATCTCTGTCTCTAACCAGATCTCCCACAGAACGTTGCATTCACGACAGCCCGTCTGAAAGAATCTCTGTCTCTAGTCAGATCTCCCACAGAACGTTGCATTTACCACAGCCCGCCTGAAAGAATCTCTGTCTCTAGC
The DNA here is from genome assembly GCA_032433765.1 of Megaustenia siamemsis. NCBI lineage: Eukaryota > Metazoa > Mollusca > Gastropoda > Stylommatophora > Ariophantidae > Megaustenia > Megaustenia siamemsis. The sequence goes on along the minus strand of JAVIAB010000145.1, from coordinate 44,108,197 downwards.
CAGATCTCCCACAAAACGTTGTATTCATCACAGCTCGTCTGAAAGAATCTCTGTCTCTAACCAAATCTCCCACAGAACGTTGCATTCACCACAGCCCGTCTGAAAGAATCTCTGTCTCTAGCCAGATCTCCCACATAATGCTTCATTCACCACAGTCTGTCTGAAAGAAGCTCTGTCTCTGGTCAGATCTCCCACAGAACGCTACATTCATTACAGTTTGTCTGAAAGAATCTCTTTCTCTAATCAGATCTCCCACAGAACGTTACATTCACCACAGTCTATCTGAAAGAATCTCTATCTCTAATTAGATCTCCGACAGAACGTTACATTCACCACAGTCTATCTGAAAGAATCTCTGTCTCTAATCAGATCTCTCACAGAACGTTACATTCACCACAGTCTATCTGAAAGAATCTCTGTCTCTAATCAGATCTCCCACAGAACGTTACATTCACCACAGTCTATCTGAGAGAATCTCTGTCTCTAATTAGATCTCCGACAGAACGTTACATTCACCACAGTCTATCTGAAAGAATCTCTGTCTCTAATCAGATCTCCCACAGAACGTTACATTCACCACAGTCTATCTGAAAGAATCTCTGTCTCTAATTAGATCTCCGACAGAACGTTACATTCACCACAGTCTATCTGAAAGAATCTCTGTCTCTAATCAGATCTCCCACAGAACGTTACATTCACCACAGTATCTGAAAGAATCTCTGTCTCTAATCAGATCTCCCACAGAACGTTACATTCACCACAGTCTATCTGAAAGAATCTCTGTCTTTAGCCAGATCTCCAACAGCAAGGTCCGGCTTGAAACATCAATTACTCATAGACGGGAAAAAATATGAGTACCTCTGAAGTCGGAGTTATCTGCATGTGCGCGAGGGAACCCTATGCACAAGACTGCCAGAGAAAAAAGAATTAACACGCAAAATGCAGTTCCTAGTCTCTAGCGACGTCGCCAGATGTGAAAGCTGGCGAACGCAAAAAAAAAACAAAACAAAAAAGAAGAACAACAAAAAACAAAACAAAAAAAGACTCACACCACGGAAAAAGATGGACTAATGGAATATTGGAAATAGAAGCAAACATAACAGCAGCAGAGGCCAACAGAAGATAAAAAGACAGCAAATTATATCTCTCCTCGACACTGAAATGAGAAAGGAAAGAAGAAGTGGAAGTGGAGGATGAGGATGAGGAGGATGAGGAGGAGGAGGAAGTGGAAGAAGAAGAAGAAGGTTTGACTAATTTTACATTTTAAAAATCTAACAACAATTACCAAGAAATGATACCGTGTGTTAATATCCATCCATAGAATCTATGTCTCTCTCTCACTGGTGTTAGTTACCATTTATATCACCCCCTGTGGCCGTATTCATTGACATATTTGTGGATAAATCAAACACAGAACGCAATGAATACCTTCACAAATTGTTAATTATATTTTTGAAATTTTTTTCTGAGTCACCTTTTTCACATTTCCACTCATCCACAAAATTTCCAGACAGTTCTATGGGTTTATATTTGTTGACTTTGTAGACGCTGCAAAGTGTTTGATCAAATAAATATGAAGTTAAATTGGTTCAGTGTCTTTTATATTCTCAGAGTTTGGTCAGGAATATTTGCTTACTAAAATGAAGGAAATATGAAAATATGACTGAAAGATTAGGGGTCCTGTAGAGCAGGTCATAGATATATAGATCAGCGATTCCCAAACCTGTATGATTTACAACCCTCTTTCAAAAATAGTCGAAATAATCGTCTACCCACTTTTATAATCAGCATCATGTGCCATAACGTTGACATAGGCGATCATGTCCTTCCACAATCTTCTATCTACAGTGCATCGTATCAGTTCTGTTGTTGACTGTTTTCCGTGCCATGACATCAAGCTATCCAGTATCTTCTCTCTTTGTCATCTGCGATCTTTCTTTCTTTGTATTTTTCCAGCTGTAACCAAGTATTCCAACTTTTCTCTTCTCATGATGTGTCAGAAAAATGCTGATTGTTTGTTTCTGATGTTTTTTAGGAGTTCCCTTTTTGTGTTGGCCACTGAGAATTTCTTCATGGGTCTTTTTAGTTGTCCATAGAACTTTCAACATTCTTCTGAGAAATCCCATCTCTGTTTCCTCTAATGGTCTTTTCATTTATTTGTTTGCTGTCCACGATTCGCTTCCATAAGTCTGAATTGGCCCTATATAGCACCGATGAACTCTCTTTCTGACTTCTATTGACATAGATTTGTTCTATTATATGTTTTTCATGTTCTGAAATTCTATTTTGGCCTGAGCTATTCTCATAACGGGAGTCGCGATAACTCAGTGGTTAGTGAACTGGACTACAAAGGACAAGAGGTAGGATTCGATCCCAACCGACGGCTTCCGGTTCACCCAGCCTTTAATGGGTACCGGATTTTTTTTCTGGGAAAGTAAAGCGGCACGGGCGTAATACCGACCACATTACCCCAAAAATCATGTGCCGAAGGTCTGTAGAATTTATGGCCACTAACGCCATATTCCCTATACGCCACTTGGCGTGACGGGGGTACTTTACTTTTTTTTTATTATTCTTATAAAAGGACCAAAAAAAGATGATTATTTCCTTTTTTAATTGAAATAATAACACAACATATTACAACCACAACTCATCCCCTTAACCAATTTGTATCGATGCCAAAATCTCCAGTTTGAGAACCCCGACCATAAATAATGTGGAAATTATCTCTAGTTTAGCTACTTGTTGAGGAGCCGGTTTGTTATTAACGAGTTTGTTTGAAGTTTATGTATCCGGGTTTGTTCAGGCATGGAATAGATGAGAAGACATAATCACGCCCATATTTAGTCAGGATATCTACGTATTTTGTAGAAACTAAATATAATATTTGAACATTTGTCCACAGACATGATTTTTAAGTGTGTTTTGGGAAAATTATATATTTGTTGTTCTTGATATTAACAATGAAAAACAAATAGCTTTTAATTTCTTTTTAAACGTCTAGTGATGTCATCGTGGGAATTATAATTATCTTGATAATAGATGTAGAGGTGTGGCAGAGATAACACTCCGGCCTCTGGTCAGGAAAGGATCGGCCGGTTCAATCTATGCTATGAGTGGTGGCTTTTTTTTTTATCAAATCGGTGGTTTAATCTTTTGCTGCTTGCGTTCGCCCGATGACTCAAGTAGTGTACCTCTACATCATCCGCCCTTAAAAGAACGTTAAGTGGGCGTGTCGGCGTTGTGTTGTGGTTTGCAGTATAACTGTGATATTTGCGCCTTTCGGCCCAACACATCCGACTTCAGCACTGCATTTTTGAGTACCGGGTTGTCTTCCCTCTTCGATCCCTGCACGCTTGGCCAGACTAGATAGGTTAGTCTGTTACTAGAGGCACCACGGAGAGGTGGAGCAGGGTCTGGATGATTCTGGATCACCGATCCTGACGCAAGCCATCAGCTGTTTAATCTTTTCATCATCATCAAGTACAGGGCCTGCTGGTGTAGGTGATCATGTCTCTCCACAACTTTCGATCACGACAGTTATTTATCATTTCTGTTGTTGACCTTCTGCCAAGCCATTCTCTTAAACTGTCTGTTATTTTTTATCTTTGCTTCCCTCTATCTTTTCGTCCCTCAATTTTTCCAGTTGTTACAATATATTCCAGCTGTTCTCTTTTCATTACATGGCCAATTATGATTGTTTCTTCCTAACATTGGAAATTAGCTCTCTTTTTGCCTTAACCTCTTTCAGAACATTCTCATTACTCTTCTTAGCTGTCCATGGTATTCTCAACATTCTTCTGTAAAACCACATTTTTACAGACTCCAGTGATTTTCTTGTCTGTTGTCCTATTGTCCATAATTCACATCCATATGTTAAGAATGGCTCTACGTAACATTTAAGAACTCTTTTTCTTGTTTCTATTGTCAAAAATGTTTTGCATAGTATCTTTCTCGTTTTTTTTGGAAAGCTGCTTTTGCCTGAGCCATTCTGCAACTCATCTCTTTTGTACATCTTCTGTCTGAGGTTAACAAAGTTCCCAAATATTTAAATTCATTTACCTGTTTTAATATTGTTCCACTTGCCTTTATTTTGCAGTGAGGTGATGTCTTTTTCTTTGTCGTTACCATTACCTCTGTCTTTTTGCTATTAAGGCTGAGTTCTTTACTTTTTGCTTTATTTCATTATAATGTCCAACATTTCTTGTAGCAGTGGTTTCATCTTTTAACACTGGCAAAAAGCAAAAAGTTCGTGTGAACTCGCGCACGTTAAAGAACATCTCGCAATTTAAATTCGAAACGAGTGGATCAAAACGGTCCACTGTCTGGACAACAAATGTTATTGCAATTTCCCCTACGTCGAAGTCGGAAATATCGGGCCGAAAGGCAGATATCGCAACTTTGTCGTAAGCTAGCGAGACATCGCATCCATGCCGACTTAACGTGTGCTAAGAAGTTAATCGTTTTCTCAACGTCCACTCACAGCTCAGCAGTTGCGGTAGCTCACTGATTGCACACATAAAAATAGATCTAACTTCACGGCATTTTCACATTTCTGGTGACTGCCGGGAGGGGTGTGGGCGGGGCGTTTTAGTACCGGAGAATAAAGGCCGCTTGTATAGTGCAGTCGCCACGAGGTGTTCAGCTCTGAGATTTTATTTCACCCCCAAACAGAGAAAAACCGCTTGACTATACAGGGATTCGAACCCGCGTTCTTTTGTTTTGGAGCCCTACGAGTTATCGATTCGGAAAGGAAAAAAAGAAAGAAAGAAAGAAAGAAAGGAAGAAAGAAAGAACGGAAGGAAAGAAACAAACAAAGAAAGAATGAAAGAATGAAGGAAAGAAAGAAAGAAAGAAAGAATGAAAGAAAGAAAGAAAGAAAAGCAGAAAGAAAGAATGAAAGAAAGAAAGAAAAAAGAAAGAAACAATGAAAGAAAGAAAAGTAGAAAGAAAGAATGAAAGAAAGAAAGAAAGAATGAAAGAAAGAAAGAAAGAAAAGTAGAAAGAAAGAAAGAAACAAACAAAATAAGAAAGAAAGAAAGAAAGAAAGAAATAAAAAAAGAAAGAAAGAAAGAAAAGTTGAAAGAACGAACGGAAGGAAAGAAACAAACAAACAAACAAACAAAGGAAGAAAGAAAAAAGAAAGAAAGAAAGAACGGAAGGAAAGAAACAAACAAACAAAGGAAGAAAGAAAAAAAGAAAGAAAGAACGGAAGGGAAGGGAAGAAAGAAGCAAACAAACTTTGAAAAAAAAAAGAAAGAAAGAAAGAACGAATGGACGAAAGAAAGAAAGAAAGAAAAACCCTACAAGGATTCGAACCAGCGTTCTTTTGATTTGGAGCCCTACGAGTTATGGATTCGGTCACCCGCTCTCCCACTCAGTTACTATCGACCTGAGTTACTAAGGATAAGGACCTGGTTCAATCCTCTTAAACGGCTTCCGCGTTGCCTTGAATGGGCGCAGTAATTTTCTTGGCAAGAATGACATGTTGATGGTGGACATGTGATGAGGAGAGATAATAACCGAATAACAAAGCAAGCCCTCATGTGGGAAACAACCGGCAAGAGAAAAAGAGGCCGACTTGGAAAGACACTGAGTAGAACATTGATCAGAGAGGCAAGAGCAGCAGGAATCAACTGCCTCAATGAGATAGAGTTGCTTGAACAGAACAGAGACAAATGGTGAGATTTGATAAAATATCTTTAGAAGGATTGAAAACTGTTAGAATACAAATTTAGATAAGAGAGGGAGTATCTTAATCTGTGGCCTATGGGCCGGTTACGGCTCGAAAGTCAACAGATCCATAGATTGACTTTAATGCAACAATTATTTTTTGCTCAAAATTTCCTTATATTATTTCAGTCTGGGGTCTAATCACCGTTTCTTCCTTTCCCGCATCATTATCATCATCATCATCTTTTTCTTCTTCCTTTTTTCTTCTACCTCTGCTACATTCCATCTATTTCGACTTCTTCACCCCTCTTCATGTACGTATATAATAAGATGACCTAACATAACCCCAGCTATTTCTGAGGGCACTCCTAAAGGTGTTAAACAATTTCATTAAAAAAAACACACTCCTCAAATACAACCAGTCATTTCTAAAGTCTGTTGATATAGGACACAATATACAATACAACCACCCTACGAAATATTAAAGACCATTTAGATATACCTGCAGGGATGGAGACCTACTGTGGTATACGTCTGTAATTCAATGACGCATATGCGATATTTTAGCGACGTCTTTTACCATATAAAGCTGTAGCCTCGCAATTAAAAGGATTTCTTTCACTCATTAAAAAAGAAATCAAATTTGCAACAGTCACGCGGACTAACGTGTGTTTATGTATCATCGATACAACTAAAATATGTGTTCATGGTAATTTCTGATTTGTTGATCCCATCTTAAATGGTTCTTAGTTCCAATTAGCTTGAATGTATTCTAAGCTGTAATGTCGTCTCTGTTTCCTATTTTGGACTAATTTTGTCTCTGTGATGCTGAAGATGATCAATCATATTTTGGACTGTTATATAGTCTCTCTGAAGATGATCATATTTTGGACTGTTATATTGTCTCTCTGAAGATGATCATATTTTGGACTATTATATTGTCTCTCTGAAGATGATCATATTTTGGACTATTATATTGTCTCTCTGAAGATGATCATATTTTGGACTATTATATTGTCTCTCTGAAGATGATCATATTTTGGACTATTATATTGTCTCTCTGAAGATGATCATATTTGGACTGTTATATTGTCTCTCTGAAGATGATCATATTTTGGACTATTATATTGTCTCTCTGAAGATGATCATATTTTGGACTATTATATTGTCTCTCTGAAGATGATCATATTTTGGACTGTTATATTGTCTCTCTGAAGATTATCATATTTTGGACTGTTATATTGTCTCTCTGTAGATGATCATATTTTGAACTATTATATTGTCTCTCTGAAGATGATCATATTTTGGACTAATTTCGTCTCTGTGATGCTGAAGATGATCAATCATATTTTGGACTGTTATGTTGTCTCTGCGAAGATGTTCATATTTTGAACTATTATGTTGTCTCTGCGAAGATGTTCATATTCTGGACTATTATATTGTCTCTCTGAAGATGATCATATTTTGGACTGATATGTTGTGTCTGTGAAGATGATCATATTTTGGACTTATATGTTGTGTCTGTGAAGATGATCATATTTTGGACTGATATGTTGTGTCTGTGAAGATGATCATATTTTGGACTGATATGTTGTGTCTGTGAAGATGATCATATTTTGGACTTATATGTTGTGTCTGTGAAGATGATCATATTTTGGACTGATATGTTGTGTCTGTGAAGATGATCATATTTTGGACTGATATGTTGTGTCTGTGAAGATGATCATATTTTGGACTGTTGATCTTTGTTGACAATCTGCGGTAGTTCTGACTAGAGACAGACATTTTTAAGACGATCGTGGTAGGTGCAACCATCTATCCATCTGTCTGTCTGTCTGCCCGTCTGTCTGTCTGTCTGTCTGTCTGTCTGTCTATCTATCTATAGACCTTTCGAGCCGTAGCCGGCCCATAAGGCACAGACCCAGATACCCTTTCTCTTATCTAAATTTTTATACTAGCAGTTTTCAATCCTTGTAAAGATATTTATCAAATCTTGCTATTTGTTTCTCTTGTGAGCAAGCAACTCTATCTCATTGAGGGAGCCGATTCCTGCTGCTCTTGCCACTCCGATCAATGTTTTTCTCAGTGCTTCTGGGTCATCCAGAGCCTTTCAGCATCATCATCATCATCATCATCATGTGCCATACCGGTTGGCGTATGCGATTATGGCCTTCCACAATCTTCTATCTAGTTTGCATCGTATATCAATGCTGTTGTTGACTGCTTTCCATGCCATGACACCAAGCTATTCAGTATTTCCTCTCTTTGTCGTCCGTGATCTCTCTTTCTTTTTACTTTGCCAGTTGTAACCAATTATTCCAACTTTTCTCTTCTCATGATGTGCCCAAAAAATGTTGATTGTTTCTTTCTCGTGTTTTTTTTAGGAGTTCCCTTTTTGTGTTGGCCTCTTTGAGAATTTCAAACCTATGCCTCTTTCAGCATAGATGATATTTATTCTAATCTGAACTACAAACAGTGAAAACAGATGAAATGGTTTGCTCATGAAGAAAGAATGCCTAGAGATTCTATATCATACACAACATGTTAAAATAGGAGATGGAAGAAAAGCGCATGGTAGACTCAGAGCAAGATGGACTGAGAACATCCGAGAAAGGCTGCAACACATCAGTTGACAATGACTGAGGCTGCCAGATGGGAAATAGAACTCGAACTTTGTATTTGCCTCGACACTGAGTGGGATATAAGAGAAAGAAAGGAAGAAAGAAAAGAAAGAAAGAAAGAAAGAAAGAAAGAAAGAAAAAAAGAAAGAAAGGAAGGAATGAAGGAAGGAAGGAAAGAAAAAAGAAAGAAAGGAAGGAAGAAAGAAAGAAAGAAAGAATGTGGGAAAGAAAAGAAAGAAAAAAAAGAAAGAAAAAGAAAGAAAGAAAGAAAGGAAGGAAGAAAGAAAGAAAGAAAGAAAGCAAGCAAGACAAGAAAGAAAGAAAGAATGTGGAAAAGAAAAGAAAGAAAGAAAGAAAAAAAAAAGAAAGAAAGAAAGGAAGGAAGGAAGGAAGAAAGAAAGAAAGAAAGAAAGAAAGAAAGCAAGAAAAGAAAGAAAAAGAAAGAATGTGGGAAAGAAAAAAAGAAAGAAAGAAAGAAAGAAAGAAAAAGAAAGGAAGAAATAAAAATCCTAGTTTTGCATTAACATAAGACAATTCTGAGATTTCTTTTATTCGCGACATGGACGACTATAACACAAGATTGTAAGCGGGCGACAATTATACCTGCCCGCCCCTTAGAAAATATGTTTATCAGGACCGTTAGAGTCCTTACAGGACACATACACACGCACGCGCGCGCGCACGCACACACACCTATGTGCCTGTATATATGTGTATGTGTGTGCTTCTGACGCAAAATGTCGCAAACTGTCGCAAATTGCTATTGTCGCTTCCAACAAATGTTACCTGAGCAGGTGCACGCTTCCTATTTACCTGGTATCGATGTGAATAATTATTTAGTTCATCCGCCGATCTGCAGTTGTGCCTCAAACACAACAAGATAGAGGGACGTTTGTGTATATAAATGTTTCGGCCCGAAAGATGTCCTCAGGGTCTCTCCTAATTACCATTAACATCAATGACTTCCATAAAGTTATAAGCAAATTCCCTAGGCCATATTCTAAAAAGATTTCTATTTTCAAAATAATCAAATCTAATTCCTAAATATTGAACTCAACAATTTCTAAATATTGAACTCAACACTTAACCCTCCCTCTTTATTCAAAAAATTTTAACTTTTCGGCAAAATTAAGATGGTCTCAGAAATGGATAAGAAAAGCAGACCCTTGATTAAGTCCGTAAAAAATGCAATTCAAATCATTTATGTTTGTTCATTAATCTAAATGATTAGCTTTGCATAAAATTTATTGCGTTATAAAATCACGTGACATATTATTGGGTAACAATTTATAACTGTCAGTAGAACTCTGAGTCCAGGTACTTGTAGAAACGAAGGAAGGAGCGTTTAGGACTCAGGTATTGTTGGTAATTAAGTTATGTGTAATAATTAAATAAATCAATTAATCGGTAAATCATATCGATTATGGATAATGATGGAAGCAGGGGTAGCATGTACAATTATTTATTTATTTATTTTAAAAAAATGTGAATTAAAAAATTATTTTAAAAAAAAAAGATTAGTGATGGGAGAAGCAGAAAATGTAAATGTGGTGAAGAAATTCTGGCACAAACAAATACAAGAGAAATTAATTACACCAGATGATCGTATATTATCCTGACAGTAGCATATGGTTGTGAATCATGGACAAACTCGGAAAAAAACGATGAAACATTGGTTCATTCGGAATTGATTCTGAAGAAGATTCCTTAAGATACCTTGGATGATGCAGAAAAGAGTAATGAGGACAGATTAAAAGATTTTAAGATTAAAAAGAACTGGCTTGAAAAAACTATTCTACACAGGAAATTAAAGTACTAAGGCTACGTCTAAAGATACAGCGGGAAGGAAAGGACTATAATTGAAGGTACGACTCCTGTGCGACGAATCCGGTGTAGACCAAGAAGGTGGTTTCAAGACATTGAAGACTTGAACATAGCAACAAGACGTGGGAGATCTGGCTAGAGACAGAGATTCTTTCATATGAGCTGTGGTGAATGTAACGTTCTGTGGGAGATCTGGCTAGAGACAGAGATTCTTTCATATGAGCTGTGGTGAATGTAACGTTCTGGGGAGATCTGGCTAGAGACAGAGATTCTTTCAGACGGGCTGTGGTGAAGGCAACGTTCTGTGGGAGATCTGGCTAGAGACAGAGATTCTTTCATATGAGCTGTGGTGAATGTAACGTTCTGGGGAGATCAGGCTAGAGACAGAGATTCTTTCATATGAGCTGTGGTGAATGTAACGTTCTGGGAAGATCAGGCTAGAGACAGAGATTCTTTCATATGAGCTGTGGTGAATGTAACGTTCTGGGGAGATCAGGCTAGAGACAGAGATTCTTTCAGACGGGCTGTGGTGAATGTAACGTTCTGGGGAGATCTGGCTAGAGACAGAGATTCTTTCAGACGGGCTGTGGTGAATGTAACGTTCTGTGGGAGATCTGGCTAGAGACAGAGATTCTTTCAGACGGGCTGTGGTGAATGTAACGTTCTGGGGAGATCAGGCTAGAGACAGAGATTCTTTCATATGAGCTGTGGTGAATGTAACGTTCTGGGGAGATCAGGCTAGAGACAGAGATTCTTTCATATGAGCTGTGGTGAATGTAACGTTCTGGGGAGATCAGGCTAGAGACAGAGATTCTTTCATATGAGCTGTTGTTACTGCAACGTTCTGGGGGAGATCTGGCTAGAGACAGAGATTCTTTCATATGAGCTGTGGTGAATGTAACGTTCTGGGGAGATCTGGCTAGAGACAGAGATTCTTTCATATGAGCTGTGGTGAATGTAACGTTCTGGGGAGATCTGGCTAGAGACAGAGATTCTTTCATATGAGCTGTGGTGAATGTAACGTTCTGGGGAGATCAGGCTAGAGACAGAGATTCTTTCATATGAGCTGTGGTGAATGTAACGTTCTGGGGAGATCTGGCTAGAGACAGAGATTCTTTCATATGAGCTGTGGTGAATGTAACGTTCTGGGGAGATCAGGCTAGAGACAGAGATTCTTTCATATGAGCTGTTGTTACTGCAACGTTCTGGGGAGATCTGGCTAGAGACAGAGATTCTTTCATATGAGCTGTTGTTACTGCAACGTTCTGGGGAGATCAGGCTAGAGACAGAGATTCTTTCATATGAGCTGTGGTGAATGTAACGTTCTGGGGAGATCTGGCTAGAGACAGAGATTCTTTCATATGAGCTGTGGTGAATGTAACGTTCTGGGGAGATCAGGCTAGAGACAGAGATTCTTTCATATGAGCTGTTGTTACTGCAACGTTCTGTGGGAGATCAGGCTAGAGACAGAGATTCTTTCAGACGAGCTGTGGTGAATGTAACGTTCTGGGGAGATCAGGCTAGAGACAGAGATTCTTTCATATGAGCTGTGGTGAATGTAACGTTCTGGGGAGATCAGGCTAGAGACAGAGATTCTTTCATATGAGCTGTGGTGAATGTAACGTTCTGGGGAGATCAGGCTAGAGACAGAGATTCTTTCATATGAGCTGTTGTTACTGCAACGTTCTGGGGAGATCAGGCTAGAGACAGAGATTCTTTCATATGAGCTGTTGTTACTGCAACGTTCTGGGGAGATCAGGCTAGAGACAGAGATTCTTTCATATGAGCTGTGGTGAATGTAACGTTCTGTGGGAGATCAGGCTAGAGACAGAGATTCTTTCATATGAGCTGTTGTTACTGCAACGTTCTGGGGAGATCAGGCTAGAGACAGAGATTCTTTCAGACGAGCTGTTGTTACTGCAACGTTCTGGGGAGATCTGGCTAGAGACAGAGATTCTTTCATATGAGCTGTGGTGAATGTAACGTTCTGGGGAGATCTGGCTAGAGACAGAGATTCTTTCATATGAGCTGTGGTGAATGTAACGTTCTGTGGGAGATCTGGCTAGAGACAGAGATTCTTTCAGACGAGCTGTTGTTACTGCAACGTTCTGGGGAGATCAGGCTAGAGACAGAGATTCTTTCATATGAGCTGTGGTGAATGTAACGTTCTGGGGAGATCAGGCTAGAGACAGAGATTCTTTCATATGAGCTGTGGTGAATGTAACGTTCTGGGGAGATCTGGCTAGAGACAGAGATTCTTTCATATGAGCTGTGGTGAATGTAACGTTCGGTGTGAGATCTGGCTAGAGACAGAGATTCTTTCATAAGAGCTGTGGTGAATGTAACGTTCTGTGGGAGATCTGGCTAGAGACAGAGATTCTTTCATATGAGCTGTGGTGAATGTAACGTTCTGTGGGAGATCTGGCTAGAGACAGAGATTCTTTCATATGAGCTGTGGTGAATGTAACGTTCTGTGGGAGATCTGGCTAGAGACAGAGATTCTTTCATATGAGCTGTGGTGAATGTAACGTTCTGTGGGAGATCTGGCTAGAGACAGAGATTCTTTCATATGAGCTGTGGTGAATGTAACGTTCTGGGGAGATCTGGCTAGAGACAGAGATTCTTTCATATGAGCTGTGGTGAATGTAACCTTCTGTGGGAGATCAGGCTAGAGACAGAGATTCTTTCATATGAGCTGTGGTGAATGTAACGTTCTGTGGGAGATCTGGCTAGAGACAGAGATTCTTTCATATGAGCTGTGGTGAATGTAACGTTCTGGGGAGATCAGGCTAGAGACAGAGATTCTTTCATATGAGCTGTGGTGAATGTAACGTTCTGGGGAGATCAGGCTAGAGACAGAGATTCTTTCATATGAGCTGTGGTGAATGTAACGTTCTGTGGGAGATCTGGCTAGAGACAGAGATTCTTTCATATGAGCTGTGGTGAATGTAACGTTCTGGGGAGATCAGGCTAGAGACAGAGATTCTTTCATATGAGCTGTTGTTACTGCAACGTTCTGGGGAGATCAGGCTAGAGACAGAGATTCTTTCATATGAGCTGTTGTTACTGCAACGTTCTGTGGGAGATCAGGCTAGAGACAGAGATTCTTTCATATGAGCTGTTGTTACTGCAACGTTCTGTGGGAGATCAGGCTAGAGACAGAGATTCTTTCATATGAGCTGTTGTTACTGCAACGTTCTGGGGAGATCTGGCTAGAGACAGAGATTCTTTCATATGAGCTGTTGTTACTGCAACGTTCTGTGGGAGATCAGGCTAGAGACAGAGATTCTTTCATATGAGCTGTTGTTACTGCAACGTTCTGGGGAGATCAGGCTAGAGACAGAGATTCTTTCAGACGAGCTGTTGTTACTGCAACGTTCTGGGGAGATCAGGCTAGAGACAGAGATTCTTTCATATGAGCTGTTGTTACTGCAACGTTCTGGGGAGATCAGGCTAGAGACAGAGATTCTTTCATATGAGCTGTTGTGAATGTAACGTTCTGGGGAGATCTGGCTAGAGACAGAGATTCTTTCATATGAGCTGTGGTGAATGTAACGTTCTGGGGAGATCTGGCTAGAGACAGAGATTCTTTCATATGAGCTGTTGTTACTGCAACGTTCTGTGGGAGATCTGGCTAGAGACAGAGATTCTTTCATATGAGCTGTTGTTACTGCAACGTTCTGTGGGAGATCAGGCTAGAGACAGAGATTCTTTCATATGAGCTGTGGTGAATGTAACGTTCTGGGGAGATCAGGCTAGAGACAGAGATTCTTTCAGACGAGCTGTGGTGAATGTAACGTTCTGGGGAGATCAGGCTAGAGACAGAGATTCTTTCAGACGAGCTGTGGTGAATGTAACGTTCTGGGGAGATCAGGCTAGAGACAGAGATTCTTTCAGACGAGCTGTTGTTACTGCAACGTTCTGGGGAGATAAGGCTATAGACAGAGATTCTTTCAGACGAGCTGTTGTTACTGCAACGTTCTGGGGAGATCAGGCTAGAGACAGAGATTCTTTCATATGAGCTGTTGCTACTGCAACGTTCTGTGGAGATCAGGCTAGAGACAGAGATTCTTTCATATGAGCTGTTGTGAATGTAACGTTCTGGGGAGATCTGGCTAGAGACAGAGATTCTTTCATATGAGCTGTGGTGAATGTAACGTTCTGGGGAGATCTGGCTAGAGACAGAGATTCTTTCATATGAGCTGTTGTTACTGCAACGTTCTGTGGGAGATCTGGCTAGAGACAGAGATTCTTTCATATGAGCTGTTGTTACTGCAACGTTCTGTGGGAGATCAGGCTAGAGACAGAGATTCTTTCATATGAGCTGTGGTGAATGTAACGTTCTGGGGAGATCAGGCTAGAGACAGAGATTCTTTCAGACGAGCTGTGGTGAATGTAACGTTCTGGGGAGATCAGGCTAGAGACAGAGATTCTTTCATATGAGCTGTTGTTACTGCAACGTTCTGGGGAGATCAGGCTAGAGACAGAGATTCTTTCAGACGGGCTGTGTTGAAGGCAACGTTCTGTGGGAGATCTGGCTAGAGACAGAGATTCTTTCATATGAGCTGTTGTTACTGCAACGTTCTGGGGAGATCAGGCTAGAGACAGAGATTCTTTCATATGAGCTGTGGTGAATGTAACGTTCTGGGGAGATCAGGCTAGAGACAGAGATTCTTTCATATGAGCTGTGGTGAATGTAACGTTCTGGGGAGATCAGGCTAGAGACAGAGATTCTTTCAGACGAGCTGTTGTTACTGCAACGTTCTGGGGAGATCAGGCTAGAGACAGAGATTCTTTCAGACGAGCTGTTGTTACTGCAACGTTCTGGGGAGATCAGGCTAGAGACAGAGATTCTTTCAGACGAGCTGTTGTTACTGCAACGTTCTGGGGAGATCAGGCTAGAGACAGAGATTCTTTCATATGAGCTGTTGTGAATGTAACGTTCTGGGGAGATCAGGCTAGAGACAGAGATTCTTTCAGACGAGCTGTGGTGAATGTACCGTTCTGGGGAGATCAGGCTAGAGACAGAGATTCTTTCATATGAGCTGTTGTTACTGCAACGTTCTGTGGGAGATCAGGCTAGAGACAGAGATTCTTTCATATGAGCTGTTGTTACTGCAACGTTCTGTGGGAGATCAGGCTAGAGACAGAGATTCTTTCAGACGAGCTGTGGTGAATGTACCGTTCTGTGGGAGATCTGTCTAGAGACAGAGATTCTTTCAGACGAGCTGTGGTGAATGCAACGTTCTGTAGATCTGGCTAGAGACAGAGATTCTTTCAGACGGGTTGTGTTGAAGGCAACGTTCTGTGGGAGATCTAGTTAGAGACAGATATTCTTTCAGACGAGCTGTGTTGAATGCAACGTTCTGTGGGAGATCTAGCTAGAGACAGATATTCTTTCAGACGAGCTGTGGTGAATGCAACGTTCTGTGGGAGATCTGACCAAAGACAGAGATTCTTTCAGACGGGCTGTGTTGAAGGCAACGTTCTGTGGGAGATCTGGCTAGAGAGAGAGATTCTTTCAGACGAGCTGTGGTGAATGCAACGTTCTGTGGGAGATCTGGCTAGAGACAGAGATTCTTTCAGACGGGCTGTGTTGAAGGCAACGTTCTGTGGGAGATCTGGCTAGAGACAGAGATTCTTTCAGACGAGCTGTGGTGAATGCAACGTTCTGTGTGAGATCTGGCTAGAGACAGAGATTCTTTCAGACGAGCTGTGGTGAATGCAACGTTTTGTGGGAGATCTGGCTAGAGATAAGATATTCTTTCATATGAGCTGTGTTTAATGCAACGTTCTGTGTGAGATCTGGTTAGAGACAGAGATTCTTTCAGACGAGCTATGGTGAATGCAACGTTTTGTGGGAGATCTGGCTAGAGATTCTTTCATATGAGCTGTTGTTACTGCAACGTTCTGTGGGAGATCTGGCTAGTGATCAGAGATTCTTTCTGACGGGCTGTTGTGAATGTAACGTTTTGTGGGAGATCTGGCTAGAGATCAGAGATTCTTTCTGACGGGCTGTTGTGAATGTAACGTTTTGTGGGAGATCTGGCTAGAGATCAGAGATTCTTTCTGACGGGCTGTTGTGAATGTAACGTTTTGTGGGAGATCTGGCTAGAGATCAGAGATTCTTTCTGACGGGCTGTTGTAAATGCAACGTTTTGTGGGAGATCTGGCTAGAGATCAGAGATTCTTTCTGACGGGAAGTTGTGAATGCATAGTTTTTTAGGGAGATCTGGCTAGAGACAGAGATTCCTACAAACGGGCTATGGTGAATGCAACGTTCTGTGGGAGATCTGGCTAGAGACAGAGATTCTTTCTGACGGGCCGCTGTGTCTGTAACTTTCTATGGAAGGTCTGACTATCTATCTATCTATCTATCTATCTATCTATCTATCTATCTATCTATCTATCTATCTATCTATCTATCTATCTATCTATCTATCTATCTATCTATCTATCTATCTATCTATCTATCTATCTATCTATCTATCTATCTATCTATCTATCTATCTATCTATCTATCTATCTATCTATCTATCTATCTATCTATCTATCTATCTATCTATCTATCTATCTATCTATCTATCTATCTATCTATCTGTCTGTCTGTCTGTCTGTCTGTCTGTCTGTCTGTCTGTCTGTCTGTCTGTTTGTCTGTCTGTCTGTCTAATGTCCTTTCGAGCATGAAACGGCACATAGGGCAGAACCACAATCTCAAAAACAGAAACCTTGCGTGCCAAAAGGGCACATGTTGCAGAGGTCGCTGCTTCTAAAATCTATGGCTCTGTTTCCATAACAATTCTTTTTTACAATAACAGCTTGTCAAGACATCAATCAACCTACTTAGTCGCCTTTTACGACATGCCTTGAAGGTCACAGTGTCACTATTACATTATTTGGAAGATCTGAATAGAGATAGATATTCTTTCCGACGGTTCATAGTGACTGTAACGTTCCACAAAGAACACTCAACCAGAAGATGACAAGCATAAGATTCCTCAAGTGGGCTAACAAAGAAGAAACGCACACAAGGATAATAGACACTAGCTCTGGTATGAACAGATCATGCGCACATCAAAGAACCACTAAGAATGACACAAATTGTCTTGATATAAGTCCCGAACCGAAGATGAAGAAGCATCAAAGCAGGGAGAATCTGGTGAAGCTCAAAATAGTGGAGGCAAGACTGTGGGAAAGTGCTGAGTTTATCGTTAAGGAATAGTGACAAATTAATAAATTAATATAATAATAAATAACATATGGACTAGATATGAATATAAAAAAGACTAAAACTATGATCATAAACAAAGAAAATACTCAAAACCCACAAGTGGATATCAAAATTGAAGGAATAGACCTTGAGACAGTTCAGAACTACAACTACCTTGGACATACTATAACCAGTGATGGAAAATGTACAACTGAAATAAACAAAAGAATAGGAATGGCAAAAAGTAATTTTAATGCCATGAAGAACATACTAACATCCAAACAAATAACACCAGGGCTAAAACTAAGAATAGCAAAATGTTATATTTTCTGAACATTCCTATATGGTGCAGAAATATGACCATTAGACAAGAAAACAGAACAGAGAATTAAAGCCTTGAAATTTGGATAAATAGAAGAATAGGTAGAATTGGATGGAAAGAAAAGAAAACAAACGATGAAGTCTTAAAACAACTAAAAATGAAAAGAGAACTATTAAACACAATTCAAACAAGACACATGCAATTTTTGGGCCATGTTAAAAGACACAACAGCCTACTAAAAGTAATCCTGGAGGGGAAAATACAAGGAACAAGAGGCAGAGGCAGACCAAGACTAACATGGACGAGTAACATCAAAAGATGGACAAACCAACCTATGACAACCTGCACCATCAAAACAAGAGACAGTGCAGAATGGCGCTCCATGGTAGCCAACCTTCGATGCGGAGATGGCACAAGATGTTGAAGCATCACCGTCATGGATGCAATAAATTAATAAACTTTGTTTTACGTCGTTCAAGACGCCATTACAGTTCTTTAACATCTGAATGGACATTTCCGGTCAATTTTACGGATAGGCGGCAGGAACCGTTGAGGTTCAGTCTGAAAAGTGTTCATTGTTGCAGTTTCCTAGTATTCCAAGTCAAGCTTGCTGCCGGAGCTACTGAGTTTAGCGCAGCTATTTTTCATCCGGATCGTGTTTCGACATTCCGATTGCTTACGATGAATGATGGTATCGTATGGCGAACGACAGTTCGGCTGCGTTCACTTTCGGTGCGGTTACGCCTTCTGTCTTTTGGCGTGTGCTGTGGCTGCTATGATGGGGACTGCATCTGCCTTGTTTCGTTTGGACCTTTTAATGAAATATATTGCATAGTATCTTCCCAAATTTTTTTGGAAAGCTGCTTTTGCCTGAGCCATTCTGCATTTCACCTCTGTTGTACATCTAACATCTGAGGTTAACATTGTTCCCATATATTTAAATTCCTTTACCTGTTTTCTTCCGTCTACAAGGACGTGTCATATTGTCCATGATTCACATCCATAAGTTCACATACAAATAAATTGTAGACTTACACGATTGTAAGTAAAAAAATGTAAAAAGCCTTGTCACGCCAAAAGGGATATATGGAATATGGTGTTAGTGATCATAATTTTTATAGACTTCCACATCATTTTAGGGTAATATGGTCAGTACTACGCCAGTATCGCTTTACTTTTTTTTCCAGAAAAAAAATCTGCTATATGATTGTACGGAAATATTAAAGATATTACACGTTACATAACATTTAAGAACTTTATTTCCTGCTTCTATTGTCAAAATAGAATCAAGAAAAAGAGTTCTTCAATGTTATGTAGAGCCAGTCTTAACACATGGATGTGAATCATGGACAATAGGACAACAGATAAGAAAATCACTGGAGTCTGTAGAAATGTGGTTTTAAAGAAGTATGTTAAGAATACCATGGACAGCTAAGAAGAGTGGTGAAAACGTTATGAAAGAGGCCAAAGCAAAAAGAAAGCTAATTTCCAATTTTAGGAAGATACAACCATCATTTTTTGGCCATGAAATGAGAAGGAAACAGCTGGAATATATTGTAACAACTGGGAAAATTGAGGGACGAAGAGATTGAGGGAAGCAAAGAGAAAAGATACCAGACAACTTAAGAGAATGGCTTGGCAGAAGGTTAACAACAGAAATGAAAAATAATTGTCGTTATCGAAAGTTGTGGAGAGACATGATCACCTACGCCAGCAGGCACGGTACTTGGTGATGATGACACGTTAGTTTCTACCAATCGTTTCTATATAAAGATTTAAACTTTTCCTTTCAGAAAGTTGTGATGATGAATCTGATCGTCCTTGTAATTACGTTCACCTTGACCTTGAATCAAGTTATCGCCCAGGCTAGTGACAATGACCAGTACACAGACCCAGATGGAAATGTCTACTTCAACAACTCATATCCTTGCATAGTGTCGTAAGATTTCTGATATTTTTGTGTGCGTTTGTGATTTTTATTACACGTAGGCAAAGCCACTGCCGACAACAGAGCTGGAAGCTGTCAGCGACTCATAGCTGGTGGTTTATGTCAGGATAGGTTATTACTGTTGTCTAGTGGGTATTAGAGGCCACAGAGATGGGATTTCTCAGAAGAATGTTGAAAGTTCCCTGGACAGCTAAAAGGACCAATGAGAAAGTTCTCAAAGAGGTCAACACAAAAAGGGAGCTCTTAAAAAACATCAGAAAGAAGCAATCAACATTTTTTGGACACATCGTGAGAAGAGGAAAGTTAGAATACTTGGTTGCAACTGGCAAAATAAAAGGAAAGAGAGATCGCGGGCGACAAAGAGAGAAAATACTGGATAGCTTGGTGTCATGGCATGGAAAACAGTCAACAACAGAACTCATACGATGCACTGTAGATAGAAGATTGTGGAAGGACATGATCGCCAACGCTAACCGGTACGGCACATGATGATGATGATGTTGATGAGTGGGTTGTGCCTTCGTCCTGACGAGGCCCCGTTCAACTACAGACCAAATCTTTCCGGTTATATTAGACCGCATTTGCATCCAAAAACTTTTCTTCTTCTCCTTCTTTCCTTCCTCATCTGCCTTTCAGCGTCGAGGGGAGATACAATTGGCGGTCTTTTGCTCTTCTGTTCGCCTCTGATGCTGTTGTGTTTCTTAGTGCTTCTAATATTCCATCGATCCATCTTTTGCTCTTCTGTTCGCCTCTGCTGCTGCTATGTTTCCTCGTGCTTCTAATATTCCATCGATCCATCTTTTTCGTGGTCAACCCTTGGTGTTCTGACGTCTATTGAAGGCTTGTTGTGTTATGTCTTGATCCCTCTGCCTTGTCACATGGCCAAACCATTTTATCTGTTGTTTCTTTATATATTCAATGTTGGCGGCTATTCCTAGCTTTTTTCTCAGTTCTTTATTTTTGATCTTATCTCTCAGACTGTTTCCTGTCATTCGTCTAACACATTTCATCTCAGTAGAGGTTATTTTTCTTATTGTTCTTGCATCTAGGGTCCAGGTCTGGCATTGGTAGCAAAACGTTGGGATGAAGATTGTATTGTACAATACCCGTTTTGTCTCTAGTGTTATTTCCCTGTTGTACAATAGATGATATTTGTCCAATGACTTAACAAGCTTTGATGCATCTTGAGTATATCTCTCATGTTTGAGAATTGTCGAATTTCCATTGAAAAATGAAAGTTAAAATCACTTTCTGATATTAATTGAGTTATTGAGTTATTTGTGGGTTATCATCAATGCACTCCGAACATGTCCATAGGTTCTCAGATCCCCTCCTCAGCAATTCCCTCAGTGTCCAGCGACTGACGACTCCAGTTCTATGTTGGTTGATAAGTCTTCTTACACGGCCACTAAGTTTCTCATTTCTGGCCGTGCCCATCTTAACTCCCATTTCCATCATCCGAAGAAGTGACGTGGATCTGTGTTTGTCGAAGTCCTGTGCTCTTCCCATATCTCGGAGGGCATTGATGATGTCCGCCCGATCCATTGGTTGCCCGTCCTCAACGACAGCACAGCTAGCCAACCTGTCCGCCCTTTCATTTCCACGTACTCCCGCATGACCAGGGACATAGACAAAGGTGACCTTACGTATTTTGGACTTTGGAAAAGCAAACCGGTACTCAAAATGCTTTGTTGGAAGTCGGATGCGCTTGGATGCAAAGGCCCAATAACACAAAGCATTTAAACCCAATTAATGTTCCTTCAAGACGTGATGACAACCAGAGGATACATTATACATAGTATTAGTTATCATCATTAATTAGTTATAATGTATCCTCAAGTTATCATCAGTAATTAGTTATAATGTATCCTCAAGTTATCATCACTAATTAGCTATAATGTATCCTCAAGTTATCATCATTAATCAGTTATAATGTATCCTCAAGTTATCATCTTTAACTAGTTCTAATGTATCCTCAAGTTATCATCTTTAACTAGTTCTAATGTATTCTCAAGTTATCATCTTTAACTAGTTCTAATGTATCCTCAAGTTATCATCTTTAACTAGTTCTAATGTATGCACAAGTTATCATCTTTAACTAATGATAATGTATGCACAAGTTATCATCTTTAACTAATTCTAATGTATCCACAAGTTATCATCTTTAACTAGTTCTAATGTATCCACAAGTTATCATCTTTAACTAATTCTAATATATCCACAAGTTATCATCTTTAACTAGTTCTAATGTATCCACAAGTTATCATCTTTAACTAGTTCTAATGTATGCACTAGTTATCATCTTTAACGAATTCTAATGTATCCTCAAGTTATCATCTTTAACTAGTTCTAATGTATCCTCAAGTTATTATCTTTAACTAGTTCTAATGTATCCTCAAGTTATCATCATTAATCAGTTATAATGTATCCTCAAGTTATCATCATTAATCAGTTATAATGTATCCTCAAGTTATCATCTTTAACTAGTTCTTATGTATCCTCAAGTTATTATCTTTAACTAGTTCTAATGTATCCTCTAGTTATTATCTATAACTAGTTCTAATGTATCCTCAAGTTATCATCATTAATCAGTTATAATGTACCTCAAATAACCATCTTTAACTAGTTCTAATGTATCCTCTAGTTATTATCTTTAACTAGTTCTAATGTATCCTCTAGTTATCATCATTAATCAGTTATAATGTATCTTCAAGTAATCATCTTTAACTAGTTCTAATGTATCCTCTAGTTATCATCATTAATCAGTTATAATGTATCTTCAAGTAATCATCTTTAACTAGTTCTAATGTATCCTCCAGTTATCATCATTAATCAGTTATAATGTACCTCAAGTAATCATCTTTAACTAGTTCTAATGTATCCTCTAGTAATCACGTATAACTAGTTTTATGTATCTTCTAGTTATAAAGTAATTTGTTGTAACGAAACTTCTAGTAATGTAGTTGACAACAACAATTCGGTGTGATGAATCTTGTAGGTATCAACAATAATGGCCTACAATGAATGTCTGTGTCTACTCCCCTAGATCGGTAATTCCAGGTGGGAAAAAGACCAACACAGAAAGGGGAAAATTCACTTTCAGAGAGGATTCACGCTGCTGCTATCGTCGTGACACGAGGGATTTCTGTTGCATGAACTGTAAGTATATAGACGTTTTGTGATGTATACGCTGTAAGTATATAGACGTTTTGTGATGTATCAACTGTAAGTATATAGACGTTTTGTGATGTATAAGCTGTAAGTATATAGACGTTTTGTGATGTATCAGCTGTAAGTATATAGACGTTTTGTGATGTATCAACTGTAAGTATATAGACGTTTTGTGATGTATTAGCTGTAAGTATATAGACGTTTTGTGATGTATCAACTGTATGTATATAGACGTTTTGTGATGTATCAACTGTAAGTATATAGACGTTTTGTGATGTATCAACTGAAAGTATATAGACGTTTTGTGATGTATCAGCTGTAAGTATATAGACGTTGTGTGATGTATCAGCTGTAAGTATATAGACGTTTTGTGGTGTATCAACTGTAAGTATATAGACGTTTTGTGATGTATCAAACAGTAAGTATATAGACGTTTTGTTATGTATTAGCTGTAAGTATATAGACGTTTTGTGATGTATCAACTGTATGTATATAGACGTTTTGTGATGTATCAACTGTAAGTATATAGACGTTTTGTGATGTATCAGCTGTAAGTATATAGACGTTTTGTGATGTATCAGCTGTAAGTATATAGACGTTTTGTGATGTAATAAACATTGGTAGCAAACAATCATGAGTCAGTAGTTTAGTAACAACTTTAGTGTCTTATATTTTATGTCTGATTTACTGAACAGCTTCTCTCGTGGCTGAATCTGCTAATATTGGACAGACACATCCGACCGCAGAATGACCAAGATGTATTTGTTTTTCCTTACCTCGTCTGCTTTCTCCTCCGCCATTTTTGCTCTGAATTTGATATTAGTAAATAATTCCAGAGATACATCGAAGACGATGGCGCTGGATAGGACACACACAACAGAAGCCAACTGAGAGTATTACACAACATGCCCTTTTTTGGAATCCCCAGGGAAAAAGGCAAAGAGGAAGACCAAGGAATTCTTGGAGAAGACAGATAGAAGCAGAGATGAAGATGATGGGGAAGACATGGAATGATCTTAAAAGAATGGCAAAAAACAGAACGACTTGGAAAGTGTTTGTTGAAGACCTATGCTCCACTGGGAGCTAAAAAGGTAGAAGAAGAAGAAATAATTCCAGTTAATTAGTACTTAATTATAAATTACTATTAATTACACATTACTATTTGATATATTTATATGTTGCATCCAAGATGGAGAAATTGTTTTTCTCCGGCTTGGTATAGAACCGTTGATCAGAGGTTTAACAAGCCACTATCGTAAAAACGATTTTTGTTAATGAAACGTAGTATCTTTAAAAGAATTGAAAACTGCTAGAACGGAAATTCAGATAAGAGGAGTATCTTGGTCTACGCCCTATGGGCCGGCTACGGCTCGAAAGGTCAATAGATAGATTTGATATATTGAGCTTATACAAAGCAAAAAACAGACACCCAATACTTATATTGAACAGTAGAGTCAGTACCTATTTTTTTTTAAAAGCTAATCATCATCATCGAGTGCCATCTCCGCATCGAAGGTTGGCTACCATGGGGCGCCATTCTGCTCTGTTTCTTGCTTTGATGGTACAGATTGTCATAGGCCGGTTTGCCCATCTTTTGATGTTAATCGTCCATGTTAGTCTTGGTCTGCCTCTTTTACCTTGTATTTTCCCCTACAGGCCGTTGTGTCTTTTAACATGGCCCCAAAATCGCATTTGTCTGGTTTAAATTGTGTTTAGTAGTTCCCTTTCCATTTTTAGTTGTTTTAAGACTTCATCATTTATTTTCTTTTCCTTCCATCCAACTCTACCTATTCTTCTATATATCCACATTTCAAAGGCTTCAATTCTCTGTTCTGTTTTCTTGTCTAATGTCCATGTTTCTGCTCAATATATGAATGTTGAGAAGATATAACATTTTGCTATTCTTAGTTTTAGCCCTGGTGTTATTTGTTTTGATGTTAGTATATTCTTCATGACATTTAAATTACTTTTTGCCATTCCTGTTCTTTTTGTTTATTTCAATTGTACATTTTCCATCACAAAAATGTCATTACCTGTATCAAAAGAAGAGCCAAATGTCTAGTTTGTTGTAATAGAATTCATGTCTAGATTACAGTTGAGCCATGTATTTGAAAAAAAAAGCCAAAATTAAACCAAAATAAAAATAAAATCGCAATACTCTAAGTATCTCTCATGTTTTCTTTCCAGCTGCCAAAAAATGCCACTGTAATGCAACAATCACGTGTGGCAGTGCAAATACAGCCGATGTTCCTAAGACTGGTGCTCCAAAAGCCGAACCTACAACTACAAAAGCTGCACCAACTACAACTACAAAAGCTGCACCAACTACAACTACAAAAGCTGCACCAACTACAACTACAAAAGCTGCACAAACTACAACCAAAGCAGCTGCACCAACTACAACTACAAAAGCTGCACAAACTACAACTACAAAAGCTGCACCAACTACAACCAAAGCAGCTGCACAAACTACAACTACAAAAGCTGCACAAACTACAACCAAAACAGCTGCACCAACTACAACTACAAAAGCTGCACAAACTACAACCAAAACAGCTGCACCAACTACAACTACAAAAGCTGCACAACCTACAACCAAAACAGCTGCACCAACTACAACTACAAAAGCTGCACCAACTACAACCAAAACAGCTGCACCAACTACAACTACAAAAGCTGCAGCAACTACAACCAAAACAGCTGCACCAACTACAACTACAAAAGCTGCAGCAACTACAACCAAAACAGCTGCACCAACTACAACTACAAAAGCTGCAGCAACTACAACCAAAGCAGCTGCACCAAATAATAATGACGCTGCAACAAGTAAAACTGTGATCCAACCAAGTTTCAACGACCAGTATGAAGGTTCAGACGGCCAAATGTACTACAATGCTAGTTATGTCTGCACTATTTCGTACGTCCTTTATTTTCCATTATTCTGGTCTTATCTGCATTTTCTATTTTTTATGTTATTTTTTAATATTTGTCGACAACCTTCACTTTTTGTATTGTTATTTCTCATCTCTGGTAAAGTCCTAGTTTATGTACATAAATGATTTCAGTTCCGAAGAGTTACGTCCTCTTGTGCAACATTGCACTTTATTCGACCATTCTCTAATCTGTCATTACAAGACCCCTAATTCAATTGTAATGTGGATTTACAGAAGAATAGGTAGAATTGGATGGAAAGAAAAGAAAACAAACGAGGAAGTTTTAGGACGACTAAGGGTGAAAAAAGAACTACTAAACACAATTAGAGCAAGACAAATGAAATTTTTTGGTCGTGTTAAAAAACACAACAGTCTAATAAAAGTAATATTAGAGGGGAAAATACAAGATAAAAGAGGCAGAGGCAGATCAAGACTAACATGGACGAGTAACATCAAAAGATGGACAAGTCAGCCTATGACAATCTGCACCATCAAAGCAAGAGACAGAGTGGAATGGCGCTCCATGGTAGCCAACCTTCGTTGCGGAGAAGGCACCCAATGATGATGATGATGATGATGAATTCAATTGTAGAGAAAAGAGAAACAACACGGTGGTAAAGCCATAACTCTAACCTTAAATCCAAACTCTAAACCCTGACCCGAAGAACCTAAACTCTAAACTCTAACTTAATGTTTAGAATATGATTTGTTTTGTTGTAGTTTTGTTGTAGTTTTGTTGTAGTTTTGTTGTAGTTTTGTTGTGACGCTAACTAAGGGGAGATCGGACTTCCGGTCAATATGACGGATAGGCGGCAGGAAACATTGAGGCTCAGTCTGAAAAGTGTTCCTTGTTGCAATTTCCTCATATTCTAAGTCCGACTTGCTGCTGGAGCAACTGAATTTAGTCATTTGTGCACACCGTGGGCTGTGTTTTTCGTCCGGGTCGTGTTTCGAAATTTCGATTGCTTTACGATGAATGATGATATCGTATGAAGAAAGGCTGTTAGCTGCGTGCTGCTTCGCCTTATGTCTTTTGGCGTGTGCTGTAGCTGCTATGATGGGGACTGCAGCTGTGTTTCTATGTTTGGATACTTCAATGAGATGAGTTTTAATTCAGGTGATTCCATTGGCGGTTGAGCAATTATGGATTTTCATTCCTCTGGAATGATACTGGTGCATTCGACTAACCATAACCATGGGGAGATCACTCATTTCCCTGAAATAATTTATGTGTTTAATCAAAAACTTTATCTTCATTTCCTCTTCTTCTTCTTCTTCTTCTTCTTCTACCTTTCAGCTCTCTGTGGATATGTTTCAACAAATACTTTCCAAGCCGTTATGTTTCTTGACATTCTTTTAAGATCTTTCCATATTGTCCCCATTATCTTCATCTCTGCTTCCATGTCTTCTCCAAAAATATTTTGGTTTTCCTCTTTGTCTTTTTCCCTGGGGATTCAAAAAAAGGGCCTGTTGTGTAATACTCTCAGTTGGCTTCCGCAGTGTGTGTCCTATCCAGCGCCATCATCTTCGCTGTATCTCTTTATCAATTGGTATTTGACTGGTAAATGAAAAGACGATTGGAGGCCACAGAGATGGGATTTCTCAGAAGAATTTTGAAAGTTCCCTGGACAGATAAAAAGACCAATGAGGAAGTTCTCAAGGAGGCCAACACAAAAAGGGAACTGTTAAAAAACATCAGAAAGAAGCAATCAACATTTTTCGGGCACATCATGAGAAGAGGAAAGTTGGAATACTTGGTTACAACTGGCAAAATAAAAGGAAAAAGAGATCGCGGACGACAAAGAGAGAAAATACTGGATAGCTTGGTGTCATGGCATGGAAAACAGTCAACAACAGAACTGATACTATGCACTGTGGATAGAAGATTGTGGAGGGACATGATCACCTGCGCCAACCGGTAATGCACATGATGATGATGATTTGACTGGTACATTTCCATAATTCTATGTAGGGAACAGAATCCGGTCGTGGTTAATGCTGAGGTCAAAGGTCTCATCTGCGATAATACCGATGAGAAAGCTGCAGTCATCTATACAGACGGATCTGTAAGACGACACGAAAGAAGTGCATGGGCATTTACAGCACGCTCGGCAGGCAGAATAGCCAAGGAAGACAGTGATGCATACGTCATGACCACGAGTAGCATGACAATGGAGGCTATGGCAGTGACCAAGGCATTCAAATGGTTAGAGTCACAAGACTACACCCACGCATGTATACTGAGTGATTCGATGAGCATGATAAAAAAAGTGGACACGGGCTTTGTACGCATGCAATGGGTAGAGTCGTTGCAGAAATCCAAAATACGTAAGTTCACCTTTGTCTATGTCCCTGGACATGTGGGAGTACGGGGAAATGAGAGGGCGGACAGGTTGGCTAGCTGCGCTGTCGTTGAGGACGGGCAACCGATGGATCGGGCGGACGTCATCAATGCACTCCGAGATGTGGGAAGAGCACAGGACTTCCACAAACACAGATCAACGTCGCTTCTTCGGATGATGGAAATGGGAGTTAAGATGGGCACAGCCAGAAATGAGAAACTTGGTGGCTGTGTAAGAAGACTTATCAACCAACATAGAACTGGAGTCGTCAGTCGCTGGACACTGAGGGAATTGCTGAGGAGGGGATCTGAGCACCTATGGACATGTTCGGAGTGCAATGATGATGACCCACAAATAACACAATAACAATAACAATAATTCTATGTTAGTGATTTTGTCCTACCATTTCCATCCTTTTATTCTGCGTAAGCATAGGTAAACAATATGAGCATTTGACTTCCATATGTTTCCCAGAGCAACAAATGCTTCTCTTGCTTTTAATATCCTTATTTTGGTATCATTTTCTGTTCCTCCTTCTGTGTCTATATTACAACCCAGATATATGTAAGACTGTACATCAAGTAGACGCTGCTATCTGTCTATTTATTATTCTTTCGAGCCTTAGCCGGCCAAAAGGGAATAGAAACAGATACTCTTTCTCTTATCTAAATTTTTATTCTAGCAGTTTTCAATCCTTGTAAAGATCTTTTACCAAATCTCGCCATTTATCTCTGTTGTGTGCAAGCAGCTCTATCTCATAGAGGGAGCCGTTTCCTGCTGCTCTTGCCTCTCTGATCAATGTTCTTCTCAGTGTCTCTTTGGGTCGGCCTCTGTTCCTCTTACCTGTTGTTTCCCACATGAGGGCTTGCTTTGTTATTCGGTTATTATCTCTCCACATCATATATATGTCCAACATCTCTCTCTCTCTCTCTCTCTCTCTCTCTCTCTCTGCGATCAGGACTCAGTCAGAGTAGGATTCCAGACTCTCACATGAAGTCAGCGGTCAGGTTAAGTGTGTTGATCGCCTCCACAGACAGAATGTCATATTTAGAGGTCGCCAGATCCACTCTGACAGAACACCCGTTAATACGTTGCACTGTGTTCTGCGCCAGTGGCCCAGTGCATCCAATTTCTGCCAGCATTTTTTCAAGTTTGCTTTCCTTAGCCTTTGATTGTCCCCAATCTTTCTGCAAGGCAGCAGATTGTCTTTTCTGTAGGGGGATTCTGCCCTTAGATGGTCTGCCCTCCCAAGTTTACGAGCACCATCTGCCCGAGGTCCAACATATGACCATCGTCTTTTCTTAATTACTGAAGATATTAGTGGTTGATTGACGATTTCTCTAATTTCCTCGTTTATTTTGAATTCGTTCCAGACGCTGCTTTGCCTGTATATATTATTCAACGGTTTGCAGTTGTATTGTTTCATTTATTTGTGTTTTGGTTTCACAACGTTACGGCGTGGCTGTAAATTATATCCACTAGATTGGTATGACGAACCACAGGTACGTTTGTTTATTGCTTAATATTGTTAGAATCATCATCAATACACACCGGACGATTCCATAGGTGCTTCAATATCCCTCCCTCCAGAAAATCCTAGATCTGGGTGCACGAACTCTGTAGTACGGTCTATGATCCACTGTGTGGGTAGGTTTCTTCTGTCAATTTCACCTTGGCAGCGACCATATTTATAGCTTACTCTTTTCGATTCAATTATCAAGATTTATTAAACGTGCGTGAGTGGACGTCCTCTTTATTACCGTTGCCTGAGAGGGCTGTGATAATGTCATTGTAGAGCAATGTGGTCCACGCCCACCTCCCTGGAGGAGAAGCTATATGGGGCAATCGATTCGCTTAAACAGACAGCTGCCTTCATGAGAGAGTCTGGAATCCTACTCTGATTGAGTCTTGATCGCAGAGAGAGACATATCATCTGTAATTTACTACGACTGTCCTACATATCAACTGTAATTTTTCAAAACAATTGTACTACATATCATCTGTAATTTGTTACGACTATCCTACATATCAACTTTAATTTGTTACGACTGTCCTACATATCAACTGTAATTTGTTACAACGACTATCCTACATATCAACTGTAATTTGTTACAACAACTATCCTACATATCAACTGCAATTTGTTACAACGACTGTCCTACATATCAACTGTAATTTGTTACGACTGTCCTACATATCAACTGTAATTTGTTACAACGACTGCCCTACATATCAACTGTAATTTGTTACGACTGTCCTACATATCAACTGTAATTTGTTACATCGACTGTCCTACATATCAACTGTAATTTGTTACATCGACTGTCCTACATATCAACTGTAATTTGTTACAACGACTGCCCTACATATCAACTGTAATTTGTTACGACTGTCCTACATATCAACTGTAATTTGTTACGACTGTCCTACATATCAACTGTAATTTGTTACATCGACTGTCCTACATATCAACTGTAATTGTTGTCAATGACCGTCTCTATCCTTCTCCTGTAGGCGTGTCTATAAGAATGGGAAAGAATACAACGGAGACAAGGAAACATTCACTATGAGGGAGGATAAGATGTGCTGTTACCGCTCTACGACAAGGGATTCCTGTTGCATGAACTGTAAGTATGTAGACATTTTGTGGTGTATGAACTATAAGTATGTAGACATTTTGTGCTGTATGAACTGTAAGTATGTAGACATTTTGTGGTGTATGAACTGTAAGTATGTAGACATTTTGTGGTGTATGAACTGTAAGTATGTAGACATTTTGTGGTGTATGAACTGTAAGTATATAGACATTTTGTGGTGTATGAACTATAAGTATGTAGACATTTTGTGCTGTATGAAATGTAAGTATGTAGACATTTTGTGTTGTATGAACTGTAAGTATGTAGACATTTTGTGGTGTATGAACTATAAGTATGTAGACATTTTGTGCTGTATGAAATGTAAGTATGTAGACATTTTGTGTTGTATGAACTGTATGTATGTAGACATTTTGTGGTATATGAACTGTAATTATGTAGACATTTTGTGGTATATGAACTGTAAGTATGTAGACATTTTGTGCTGTATGAACTGTAAGTATGTAGACATATTGTGGTGTATGAACTGTAAGTATGTAGACATTTTGTGCTGTATGAACTGTAAGTATATAGACATTTTGTTGTGTATGAACTGTAAGTATGTAGACATTTTGTGGTGTATGAACTTTAAGTATGTAGACATTTTGTGGTGTATGAACTGTAAGTATGTAGACATTTTGTGGTGTATAAACTGTAAGTATATAGACATTTTGTGGTGTATAAACTGTAAGTATATAGACATTTTGTGGTGTATGAACTGTGAGTATATAGACATTTTGTGGTGTATAAACTGTAAGTATATAGACATTTTGTGGTATATGAACTGTGAGTATATAGACATCTTGTGGTGTATGAAATGTGAGTATATAGACATTTTGTGGTATATGAACTGTCAGTAGATAGACATTTTGTGGTGTATAAACTGTAAGTATATAGACATTTTGTGGTGTATAAACTGTAAGTATATAGACATTTTGTGGTGTATGAACTATAAGTATGTAGACATTTTGTGCTGTATGAAATGTAAGTATGTAGACATTTTGTGTTGTATGAACTGTAAGTATGTAGACATTTTGTGGTGTATGAACTATAAGTATGTAGACATTTTGTGCTGTATGAAATGTAAGTATGTAGACATTTTGTGTTGTATGAACTGTATGTATGTAGACATTTTGTGGTATATGAACTGTAATTATGTAGACATTTTGTGGTATATGAACTGTAAGTATATAGACATCTTGTGGTATATGAACTGTAAGTATATAGACATCTTGTGGTATATGAAATGTAAGTATACAGACATCTTGTGGTGTATGAACTGTAAGTATATAGACATCTTGTTTTATATGAACTGTAAGTATATAGACATCTTGTGGTGTATGAACTGTAAGTATATAGACATCTTGTGGTATATGAACTGTAAGTATATAGACATCTTGTGGTATATGAACTGTAAGTATATAGACATCTTGTGGTGTATGAACTGTAAGTATATAGACATCTTGTGGTATATGAACTGTAAGTATATAGACATCTTGTGGTATATGAACTGTAAGTATATAGACATCTTGTGGTATATGAACTGTAAGTATATAGACATCTTGTGGTATATGAACTGTAAGTATATAGACATCTTGTGGTATATGAACTGTAAGTATATAGACATCTTGTGGTGTATGAACTGTAAGTATATAGACATCGTGTGGTATATAATTTGTTAGTATATAGATTACCATATGCTACAATGGAGCGCCATTAATTCATTGGGTGTCGTCTCCACATCGAAGGTTAGCTACCATGGAGCGTCATTAATTCATTGGGTGTCGTCTCCACATCGAAGGTTAGCTACCATGGAGCGTCATTAATTCATTGGGTGTCGTCTCCACATCGAAGGTTAGCTACCATGGAGCGTCATTAATTCATTGGATGTCGTCTCCACATCGAAGGTTAGCTACCATGGAGCGTCATTAATTCATTGGGTGTCGTCTCCACATCGAAGGTTAGCTACCATGGAGCGTCATTAATTCATTGGGTGTCGTCTCCACATCGAAGGTTAGCTACCATGGAGCGTCATTAATTCATTAGGTTTCGTCTCTACATCGAAGGTTAGCTACCATGGAGCACCATTAATTCATTGGGTGTCGTCTCTACATCGAAGGTTAGCTACCATGGAGCACCATTAATTCATTAGGTTTCGTCTCTACATCGAAGGTTAGCTACCATGGAGCACCATTAATTCATTGGGTGTCGTCTCTACATCGAAGGTTAGCTACCATGGAGCACCATTAATTCATTAGGTTTCGTCTCTACATCGAAGGTTAGCTACCATGGAGCACCATTAATTCATTAGGTTTCGTCTCTACATCGAAGGTTAGCTACCATGGAGCACCATTAATTCATTAGGTTTCGTCTCTACATCGAAGGTTAGCTACCATGGAGCACCATTAATTCATTGGGTGTCGTCTCTACATCGAAGGTTAGCTACCATGGAGCGCCATTAATTCATTGGGTGTCGTCTCTACATCGAAGGTTAGCTACCATGGAGCGCCATTAATTCATTGGGTTTCGTCTCCACATTGAAGGTTAGCTACTATGGAGCGTCATTAATTCATTGGGTTTCGTCTCTACATCGAAGGTTAGCATCATGGAGCGTCATTTTACTCTGTCTCTGGTCTTGATGGTGCACGGTGTCATATTTTTTTCTTGTCTACCTTTTGATGCTACCTGTCCACTTTATTTTTGGTCTGCCTCTGCCTCGTCTACCTTGTACCTAACCATCCCAGATGACTTCATATAAGGTATTTATGTCTCTTCACGCGTACTAAGAATATCAGTTCTCCTGTTTTAATTATTGTATTTCTTTGTTTTTTTGTGTGTGTTCATTTTCAGCTTATTTAGAGCTTCCCTTCTTTGTCTTCTTTTCCTTTCACCCAATTCTCCCTATTTTCCTGTAGATCCACATTTCAAAGACTTCAATTGTCTGTTCTATTTTTTTATTTAATGTCCATGTTTCTGCACCATACAGGAATACTGATCAGATGTAACATTGTATGATTCCAAGTTTTAGTTATGGTATTATCTGTTTTGTGATTTGTGATCTGTCTTGATTATTCCAGGCAATATAAGAAGGTTGTTTGTCGTTCCTTTCCTTCTTGGCAGTGACTGTACTAGTCGGAGATCGCAGCCATTGTCTCTATACATGAGATCCTCTGCCTGCCATCGCTGTGTGGGGACCATAACCGGCACTACATGTCGGCTGCTCCCACAACACCATCCACCACCTGCTCCAATGGCTTCACATAACCCTGATATGGGGGCTATACGGAAGCTCCACCTTGCCCAGGGGTGTCCCGAAGACTAGCGGAGGAAAGGAGACGTCTTACTCCTCCTTTGGTAGGGCAGAACTCTACCCCGCTAAAGTTGATACGCCACAATTCTGACCTATGGAAGCATGGACAGTAGACAAACAAATGAAAAGACGATTAGAGGCCACAGATATGGGATTTTTCAGAAGAATGTTGAAAGTTCCATGGTCAGCTAAAAAGACCAATGAGAAAGTTCTCAAAGAGCCCAACACAAAAATGCAGCTCCTAAAAAACATCAGAAAGAAACAATTAACATTTTTCGGGCACATCATGAGAAGAGAAAAATTGGAATACTTGGTTACAACTGGTAAAATAAAAGGAAAGAGAGATCACGGACGACAAAGAGAGAAAATACTAGATGGCTTGGTGTCATGGCATGGAAAGCAGTCAACAACAGAACTGATACGATGCACTGTAGATAGAAGATTGTGGAAGGACATGATCGCCTACTCCAACCGGAGTCTTTCCTTGCATCTAGGGTCCAGGACTGGCATTGATAGCACAACGTTATTCTTTGCATGACTTGCCAATTCAATAATAGAGAAAAGACGATATTATACTTTAGAACCAATAACTAAATCACGACAGAAGGAACTATTCCTGTATTGATTCGTCAAGGAATAGGCTTCTCAATCTGATGAATAAATGTCTCATTTCCGATCATTGTAATTAATGTTTCTTTTACAGTCGCCACAAAAAAGTGTCATTGCAATGTAACGACCTCATGTAGCATTTCAACTACAGCCGGTGCTCCAACAACGACAGCAGCTGCACCAACAACGACAACAGCTGCACCAACAACGACAACAGCTGCACCAACAACGACAACAGCTGCACCAACAACGACAACAGCTGCTCCAACAACTACAACAACTACAACAGCTGCTCCAACAATTATAACAGCTGCACCAACAACGACAACAGCTGCTCCAACAACTACAACAACTACAACAGCTGCTCCAACAATTATAACAGCTGCACCAACAACGACAACAGTTGCTCCAACAACTACAACAGCTGCACCAACAACGACAACAGCTGCACCAACAACGACAACAGCTGCTCCAACTACAACTACAACAACGACAACAGTTGCTCCAACAACTACAACCGCTACACCAACAACTACAACCGCTACACCAACAACTACAACCGCTGCACCAACAACTACAACCGCTACACCAACAACTGCAACAGCTGCACAAACAACAACTACAACATCTGCACCAATTACAACTACAACAGCTGTACCAACAACTACAACATCTGCACCAACTACAACCACAACAGCTGCACCAACTACAACTACAACAGTTACACCAGTTATAACCACAACCTCTGCACCAAATACAACACCTGAACCAACTACTGCCACAACGATTGCACCAACTACAACTACAACACCTGCACCAACTACAACCACTACACCTCCACAAACTATAACTACAATAGCTGCACCAACTACAACTACAACAGCTGCACCAACTACAACAACAACAGCTGCACCACCACTAATTCCGATACCCGGAATAACAATTAACATTGACATTCCAGGTGCACCAACTACAACCCCAACACACGCACCAACTACACCTACAACTGCTGTCCCAGCTACAACCACAACACCATCACCAACTACAACCACTACACCTCCACAAACTACAACAAAAACAGCTGCACCACCACTAATTCAGATACCCGGAATAACAATTAAAATTGACCTTCCAGGTGCACCAACTACAGCTCCAACACACGCACCAACTACACCTACAACAGCTGTCCCAGCTACAACCACAACACCATCACCAACTACAACCACTACACCTCCACAAACTACAACAAAAACAGCTGCACCACCACTAATTCCGATACCCGGAATAACAATTAACATTGACCTTCCAGGTGCACCAACTACAACCCCAACGCACGCACCAACTATACCTACAACTGCTGTCCCAGCTACAACCACAACACCATCACCAACTACAACTACAACAGCTGCACCAACTACAACAAAAACAGCTGCACCACCACTAATTCAGATACCCGGAATAACAATTAACATTGACCTTCCAGGTGCACCAACTACAACCCCAACGCACGCACCAACTACACCTACAACAGCTGTCCCAGCTACAACCACAACACTATCACCAACTACAACCACAGCACACGCACCAACTACACCTACAACAGCTACAACCACAACACCATCACCAATTACAACCACAACACACGCACCAAGTACAACCACAACAGCTGCACCAACTACAACCACAAAAGCTGCACCGACTACCACTGTCTCCCGACCACGTAAGTTTCTTGAACACTGCAACTTTTCTTCAGTAGCAACACATTATCGTTAAACGAACATCATCATCAACATCATCATCATCAACATCATCATCATCATCATCATCAACATCATCATCATCATCAACATCATCATCATCAAGCACCGGGCCTGCTGCCGTAGGTGATCATGTCTCTCCACAACCTTCGATCTCGACAGTTATTTATCATTTCTGTTGTTGACCTTCTGCCAAGCCATTCTCTTAAGCTGCCTGGTATCTTTTCTTTTTGCTTTCCTCTATCTCTTCGTCCGTCAATTTTCCCATATTTACAATATTTTCCAGCTGTTCTCCTCTCATTACATGACCAAAAAATGATGATTGTTTCTTCCTAATATTGGAAATTAACTCTCTTTTCACTTTGGCCTCTTTCAGAACGTTTCCATTTCTCTTCTTAGCTGTCCATGGTATTCTCAACATTCTTCTGTGAAACCACATTTCTACAGACTCTTGTGATTTAAAAACGGATTAACACACAAAATTCAGTTCCTAGTCTCTAGGGACTTCGTCAGAGGTCAAAGCTAGAGAACGAAAACAAAAAAATATTTAATTCGTAGAAAATTGAATTTGTGACCGCACTCTATCTAGCTCATGGTTCGCAGTGATAGATTCATTAATAATCAATTCGAGGTCATAATATAAATAACCTAAGGTATGCTGATGATACAGTCTTAATCGCTAAGAGTGAAAATGAGTTACAAGAAATGTTGGACATTCATCATCATCATCATCATGTACCCTGCCGGTTGGCGTAGGCGATCATGTCCCTCCACAATCTTCTATCTACAGTGCATCGTATCAGTTCTGTTGTTGACTGTTTTCCATGCCATGACACCAAGCTATCCAGTATTTTCTCTCTTTGTCGTCCGCGATCTCTCTTTCCTTTTATTTTGCCAGTTGTAACCAAGTATTCCAACTTTCCTCTTCTCATGATGTGCCCAAAAAATGTTGATTGCTTCTTTCTGATGTTTTTTAAGAGCTCCCTTTTTGTTTTGGCCTCTTTGAGAACTTCCTCATTGGTCTTTTTATCTGTCCAGGGAACTTTCAATATTCTTCTGAGAAATCCCATCTCTGTGGCCTCTAACCGTCTTTTCATTTGTTTGTCTACTGTCCATGATTCGCTTCCATAGGTCAGAATTGGTTCTATATAGCACTGATGAACTCTCTTTCTCATTTTTATTGGCATAGATTTGTTGCATAAGATATTTTTCATTTTCTTAAATGCTATTTTGGTCTGAGCTATTCTGCTTTTTATTTCTGTGGTGCATCTCCCATCTGATGTAATTATTGTGCCCAAGTATTTGAAACGTTGCACTTGTTTTAGATTTGTCTCGTTTATTTGTATGCTGCATGATGGTGGTGATTGTTTCTTCGATATAACCATTACTTCTGTTTTCTTACTATTCAGACTGAGACCTTTCTTGTTGCTTTCTTCTACTATTATGTCTATCATTTCTTGTAGTTCGTTCTCTGTCTCTGCTATTAAGACTGTGTCATCCGCATATCGCAAATTAATTATGTTGTGAACGTTGACTTCAATTCCTTTTTTGTCTACTATTGATCTCATAATATATTCGCTGTAAAGTGAAAACAAGTCCGGTGACAGAACACAGCCTTGTCTGACTCCTTGTTTTATATATTGGAATTGTCCTGTTTGGTTGTTAATTCGTATAGCTGCTGTTTGTTGCCAGTACATATTTTTTTATGATTCGCAGATCCTTGCCATCAATGTTTAATTTCTCCAGCATATTGATTATTTCCACATGCTTTACTTTGTCAAATGCTTTCGTGTAGTCTATAAAGCACATATATAGATCTTTCTTTACCTCTATAGATCTTTCTATCAATGTCCTTAAGATGTACATTGTGTTATTGGTGTACTTTCTTTCCACAAACCCACATGTTGGACATTATAGTGAAAGAAAGCAAAAAAAAAAGGACTCAGCCTTAATAGCAAAAAGACAGAGGTAATGGTAACAACAAAGAAAAAGACATCACCTCAATGCAAAATAAAGACAAGTGGAACAATATTAAAGCAGGTAAATGAATTTAAATATTTGGGAACTTTGTTAACCTCAGACGGAAGATGTACAAAAGAGGTGAGATGCATAATGGCTCAGGCAAAAGCAGCTTTCCAAAAAAAATGAGGAAGATACTATGCAATCCATTTTTGACAATAGAAACAAGAAAAAGAGTTCTTAAATGTTATGTAGAGCCAGTTTTAACATATGGATGTGAATCATGGACAATAGAACAATAGACAAGAAAATCACTGGAGGCTGTAGAAATGTGGTTTTACAGAAGAATGTTGAGAATACCATGGACAGCTAAGAAGAGTAATGAAGATGTTCTGAAAAAGATCAAAGTAAATGAGAGCTAATTTCCAATATTAGGAAGAAACAATCATCATTTTTTGGCCATGTAATGAGAAGAGAACAGCTGGAATATATTGAAACAAATGGAAAAATTGAGAGACGAAGAGATAGAGGGAATCAAAGAGAACAGATACCAGACAGCTTAAGAGAATGGCTTGGCAGAAGGTCAACAACAGAAATGATAAATAACTGTCGAGTTCGAAGGTGGTGGAGAGACATGATCACCTACGCCAGCAGGCACGGTATTTTATGATGATGATTAAAACTACAACAAATACCAGTAATATCACTACTACTGCTACTACAACTACTACTATTGCAACAACTCTACTACTACATCATCCCTTACTACTAAAAACTGCTAGTGCTACAACATCTACTGCAACAACTACTTCTACTATTACCACTATTACAACAACTACTAATTCTACAACTACTATTACAACAACTACTGATTCTACAACTACTATTACAACAACTACTGATTCTACAACCACTATTACAACAACTACTACTTCTACAACTACTATTACAACAACTACTGATTCTACAACTACTATTACAACAACTACTGATTCTACAACTACTATTACAATTACTACTGCTGCAACTACTGCAACTATAACTACCACAACAACTACTACTACCTTTTACTACAACAACAACAACTACTACTACTACCTTTACTACAACAACAACAACAACTACTACTACAATAATAATCACTTCTATTACTAGAACTTCACAACTGCTGCTACTAAAGTAATTACTACTACAAAAACTACTACTACGATTACTACCACAACTACTTCTACTATGACAACTACTGCTACAATCAGTTCTACTTCTTCTACTATAAATACTAACTACAACAACTACAACTACAGGAAACAACTACAATTACAACAACAACTACTACTACAATTATTACAACTACAATTACTGTTAATACTACTACTATTACTACCACAACTACTAATACTACTATAACAACAACTTCTGAAACTACTACAACCACTACTACTATAACTAATACAACTACTACTACAACCAGTACTACTATAACTACACCAACTACTACTACAACCAGTACTACTATAACTACTACTAGTACTATTACTACAACAACCACTATTACTATAACTACTACATCAACAACAACTACTACTACTACTACTATTACTACTACAATTACTACTACTATAACTACTACAAATACTACTACAACCACTACTACTATAACTACTACTACTACTATTACTACCATATCTACTACAACCACTTCTACTATAACTACTGCAA
This sequence comes from Megaustenia siamemsis, assembly GCA_032433765.1. Lineage (NCBI taxonomy): Eukaryota > Metazoa > Mollusca > Gastropoda > Stylommatophora > Ariophantidae > Megaustenia > Megaustenia siamemsis. The sequence continues at coordinate 44,068,166 of JAVIAB010000145.1, read as the reverse complement.
CTACTACTACAACCAGTACTATTATAACAATTACTACTACTATTACTACTACAACCACTACTGCTATAGCTAGTACAACTACTACTACAACTACTACTACTATAACTACAACAACTACTACTACTATAACTACTACAACTACTACTACAACCACTACTACTACACCTACTACAACCACTACTACTATAACTACTACAACTATAACTACTTCTACTACTACCACAACTGCTACAACTATTGCTACAACCACTACTACTATAACTACTACAACTACTACAACAACTACTACTACTATAACTACTACAACCACTACTACTATAACTACTACAACTACTACTATAACTACTACAACTACTACTACAACCACTACTACTACCACTACTACAACAGCTACAACAACTACTACTATAACTACTACAACTACTACTACAACCACTACTACTACAACTACTACAACCACTGCAACTATAAGACCACTATAACTACTGCTATAACTACTACAACTATAACTACTACTATAACTACTACAACTATAACTACCACTATAACTACTACAACTATAACTACTACTATAACTACTACAACTATAACTACTACTATAACTACTACAACTATAACTACTACTATAACTACTACAACTATAACTACTACTATAACTACTACAACTATAACTACTACTATAACTACTACAACTATAACTACTACTATAACTACTACAACTATAACTACTATAACTACAACTATAACTACTACTATAACTACTACAACTATAACTACTACTACTACTACCACAACTGCTACAACTATTGGTACAACCGCTGCTACTATAAATACTACAACTACTTCTACAGAACACAGCTACAATTACTACTACTCCTACTACTACTACTACAATTATTACTACTACTCATACTACAATTATTACTACTACTCCTACTACAATTATTACTACTACTCCTACTACAATTATTACTACTACTCCTACTACAATTACTGCTAATACTTCTACTACTACTACCACTACTGCTACTACCATTACTTCTACAACTACAACCACTACTACTATAATTACTTCAACTACTACTTATATTTTTCTATTATCTAGTCTGCAACAGGCCAAAGGCCAGAATCCTTAACGGTGAGCCACTGACAGATACGTGTCCCTATCCTGGAGTCTGCACAATTGTCCAAGAAGGAAGCAGCGCCCCAACGTGTGGTTGTACCCACACAATGATCACAGACAAAGGTGTATGGAAGGAAGTATTCCTCACAACAGCAACATGTAAATCCAACGTTGAAAACAGCTACACAAAATCGGGCCCTACGTAAGCACTCGATAATCCTTTCACCCCTCGTTTTGTTCTCGGTTAACTTCTATCTATCTATTGTCTTTTCAAACCGTAGACGGCACATATTCACAATTTCTTGGCTCATTTTGATCGATGAATCTTTGTTATCAATCATTAGGACTTGCACAGTTCCCGCAGTGTATCGTGCCATATGACTCTGGGCGAGTTGCTCAAATTCGCGAGGAAGCTGATGCCTGCTGTTGTTGCTCCTAGCCTTGGCGTTATTACTGTTTTAGACTCGGGCAGATGGTGCTCGTAAACCTGGGAGGGCCGACCATCTAAGGGCAGAATCCCCCTACAGAAAAGACAATCTGCTGCCTTGCAGGAAGATTGGGGACAATCAAAGGCTAAGGAAAGCAAACCTGAATAAAATGCTGGCTGCAATCGGATGCACTGGGCCACTGGCGCAGAACACAGTGCAACGTTTTTAACGGGTGTTCAATCAGAGTGGATCTGGCAGACTCTAATTGTGATGTTCCGTCTGTGGGGGCGATCAACACACTTAACCTGACAGCTGACTTCATGTGAGTGTCTGGAATCCTACTCTGATTGAGTCCTGATCGCAGAGAGAGAGAGAGAGAGATTCCATATTTCTGTTTTCAATAACAACAGACAGATGTTTGGTTAAGATACCGATCAACCGATTAGAGCTGGAAGAATAAAAACAAATCCTTCATCTTTTTCTTCTTTCCTTCTTCATTTACCTTCATCGTCGAGGGAAGATATAATTTGCGGTCTTTTAGTTTTCTCTTCGCCACTGCTGCTGTTATGTTTCCTAGTGTTTCTAATATTCCATCAACCCATCTTTTTTCGTAGTCGATCATTGGGTCTGGTATTCTCGCAACGTTTATTGAATGCTTGTTGTGTGGTGTTTTGATCGCTCTCCCTTGTCACGTGGTCAAACCATTTTATCTGTTGTTTCTTTATATATTCTACATCGGGGGCTAGTCCTAGCTTTTTTCTCAGTTCTTCATTTCTGATCTTGTCTCTCAGACTGTTTCCTGTCATTCGTCTAACACATTTCATCTCTGTAGAGGTTATTTTTCTTATTGTTCTTGCATCTAGGGTCCAGGTCTGGCATTGGTAGCACAACGTTGGAATGAAGATTGTATTGTAGCGTGCTCGTTTTGCCTCCAGAGTTATTTCCTTGTTGGACAATAGTGCTGATAGCTGTGCGATGATTTGACAAGCTGTGGTGCATTTCTCCTGCTTATGAATTGTTGTTTGTCACTAGACTTCTTCTACATTCTTCATCTTCAATTCTTTATATCGATGCGAATGTCTGAGTACAGAAATGTACACTTCGAGATTATTTTGACCAACGAGACAGCAGCCTAAGCTGCATAAATTGGATAAATAAATAAATATATATGACCCTTTTTGTCTTGTCAGACGGTCTAGTGGAAGCTCTTGTGTATTTTTTTGAGGTTTTGTTTTTGTTGAACAGCTTCTCTCGTGGCTAATTCTACCAATGTTTGACAAACACACACGACCAGAGAATGAACAAGTCAGGCCCACTGATCCACAGGGTTTTCCGTCCTTTTTCATGAGTCTTTTCTGTTCTAGGTTTTGCCTTAGCACAGTCTCAAATGATGTTATACCATTCCTTATACATGCTCTACATGATGTGCGATCACTTGCCAGATGTTCCCAGTCATTTTCACAGATGGAGAGGTCATTCAGAGATAATTTACAGTTATCTCTATATTGTAGTTTAGATCTGCCGATTTGTCTTTTTCCGTGTGTTAGTTCACCATATAGTATTTGCTTGGGATGCGCTTTTCTTCCATTCGCTGGACGTGCCCCAGCCATCTTAGTCTTCGACATCTGATTTGATGTGCATTATTCTCATTGCATGTGGAAGACATTTAGTCTTTTTTCGTTATTTGAGTATGTTGTCCAGGTATATATATATATATACATTTTTACATACAAAATATACATTTCAATTTATTCTTTTTTTCCGTGTTCATTCTTCATCTCTCTCTCTCTCTCTCTCTCTCTCTCTATATATATATATATATATATATATATATATATATATATATATATATATAACTAGGACAAAGTAACTAACACTAATGTTTTACAACGAGCCAAACTTCCATCGATCATGGCAAAATTTAGGATTCGTAGACAAGATGGCTGGGTCATGTAAGAAGAATGGCAAATAATCGTATTCCCAAACAAATATTGTATGGCGAACTGAAGGACGGAAAGAGACCAAAGGGCAGACCAGTGTTGAGATATAAGGATGTTTGCAGGGCTTCCTTGAGGGAATTCTCTATCAGTGAAAGAAACTGGGAAAATGTAGCCGCGGATCGTAGCACATGGAGAGCAAACATAAAAATTGGCACAGCAACTTTCGAAACAGTGCTGATGTCAAATTCAGAAAACAAAAGGCGCAAGAGAAATTGGACAAGGCCGGGTACCGCGGGTACACCTTCCTCGTTCTGTGGGTGGATCTGGCTGTCCAGGATTGGCAAATTCAGTCACAAGAGAAGATGTTCAGTAAAGCAGCACCCAGTACGAGACACTAATGCTTTACCAAACTACTGACTTATCATGATTGCTTGCTACCAACCGTCTGTCAAGTTTAAGTTTGGCTATCAGAAGATGTGAAACATGAAGAACAACAAAATTGACAATCATGAAGATACAGACTTTCATTAATGGATGCTTACGTAGAATAAAAGGATGGAAATGGCAGGACAAAATCACTAACATAGAATTATGGAAATGTACCAGTCAAATAAGTGGATAAAGAGATACAATGAAGACGATGGCGCTGGATAGTACACACACTGCGGGAGCCAACTAAAAGTATTACAAAACAGGCCCTTTTTTTGAATCCCCAGGGGAAAAGACAAAGAAGAAGACCAAAGAATTCGTAGAGAAGACAGACAGAAACAGAGATGAAGATGATGGGGAAGACATGAAATGATCTTAAAAGAATGGCAAAAAACAGAACGACTTGGAAAGTTTTTGTTGAAGACCTATGCTCCACAGGGAGCTAAAAAAAGTAGAAGAGAAAGAAGAACCGTCTGTCCAGACGCCAAAGGCCATATAGCTAGAGATGGAGAGTGAACACGAACAAGAATAATGTGAAATATTCATTTTTTATATAACAAATAATATGAAATATGTGAGATAATTAATACATTAAGAATAAAGTGATCCTATGCTGGTTATTTGATAGTTTAGTTTTAAAAACAAGAAATAAACTTGTACATTTTAACCACTTTAAACAAATAAGCATTTTATAGTTAAAAAAATATGGAACATGTGAGAGATGTTAATACCGCGTGGATAAAGTGATCACATACTGGATATTTGATAGATTTTAGAATAAGAAATAAACTTTAAACAGAAAAAATGTGTGAGCTGTACAGATATAGTTCTATTTGTTTTCAGGTTTAACATTCAATACTATGACAAGAAAATTCCGATTATTGATGGGACAGTCAAATTATTTAATGGTAAGAAGTAACACCCAAAGGTATGGCTTTCACTCTGATAGATGTACTTATAACCATCAATAGTGTACTCTGAGGAATAAATATAATTGTATATAGTGGCTGTCATCATCATCATCAACGTGTGCCCTCTCCGCAACGAAGGTTTGCTACCATGGATCGCTATTCTACTCTGTTTCTTGCTTTGATGGTGCAGGCTGACATAGATTGACTTGTCCATCTTTTGATGTTACTCGTCCATGTTAGTTTTGGTCTGCCTCTGCCTCTTTTACCTTGTATTTTTCCTTCCAATATTACTTTTAGTAGGCTGTTGTGTCTTTTAACATGCCCCACAAATGTCATTTGTCTTGTCTTAATTGTATTTAGTAGTTCTCTTTTTATTTTCAGTTGTTTTAAAACTTCATCGTTTGTTATCTTTTGTTTCCATCCAATTCTACCTATTCTTCTATAAATCCACATTTCAAAGGCTTCAATTTTCTGTTCTGTTTTCTTGTCTAATGCCCATGTTTCTGCACCATACAGGAATATTGAGAAGACGTAACATTTTGCCATTCTTAGTTTCAGCCCTGCTGATATTTGTTTTGTTGTTAGTATATTTTTCATGGCATTAAAATTACTTTTTGCCATACCTATTCTTTTGTTTATTTCAGTTTTGCAGTGGCTGTACCAAAAAGTAAAAAGAGAAAGGAAATAGCTACAGCAGGCCATTTGGCGTATAGGGAATACGGTGTTAGTGACCATAATTTGTATAGACCTTCAGCGCATGATTTTTGAGGTAATGTGATCGGTATTACGCCCGTGCCGCTTTACTTTCCCAGAAAAAAATCTGGTACCCATTTAAGGCTGAGCAGTCGATCAGGATCGAACCCAACCTCTTGTCCTTTGTAGTCTAGTTCACTAACTACTGAGCCATAGCGGCTCTGTACTAAAGAGTGGAGACAAATAATAATAAATGAATATTCTAGAGGGAAACTTCCGAGGCGATAATCAGCGAATCAATTCAGAGGAAGAGGTATGTTTACAGCACTCGGAAAAAATGACAAATAATCAACAACATAAAAAATATGGACCAAAGCAGGATCGAACCCGTACTCAGTGGCACAGCGCCTTGCCACGAAAAGCCAAACGCTAGCGAACACTGCCACTCAGCTAACTAAAAAATTAGCTATCGTGGACAATGTCTTTTCAGGCAGGTGTTCTCATGACTATAGCATAAGGCTGCGATCATAGCTCGGAAATACACAGTGTATAAAAGTCGACAGTACTAAAGTTTTAAACCAATGGTGGCCAAATGACGGCCCACGGGCCAGATCTGGCCGTCTAATCTATTTTTCTCGGCCATCGAAGCGTCCACTGAAATTACTATATTAAGTATATATAAATAAAAACTAAACTTTCAATCTGTTTTAAAAACAACAACTCATGATCTCAATAATAATTAAAGGTTTTGTAGTTGGCACTCCAAAGTTGCTTTTCTGTCAGTGTCACGTGACAGCGTGCAAGTATTATTATTTAGGACTCAATCACATCCTAAAAACAAGAAAAAGAGTTCTTAAATGTTATGTAGAGCCAGTCTTAACATATGGATGTGAATCATGGACAATAGGACAACAGACAAGAAAATCATAGGAGTCTGTAGAAATGTGGTTTTACAGAAGAATGTTGAGAATACCAGTGACAGCTAAGAAGAGTAATGAAAACGTTCTGAAAGAGGCCAAAACAAAAAAGAGAGCTAATTTCCAATATTAGGAAGAAACAATCATCATTTTTTGGCCATGTAATGAGAAGGGAACATCTGGAATATATTGTAACAACTGGGAAAATTGAGGGACGAAGAGATAGAGGGAAGCAAAGACACACAAAAAATACCAGACAGCTTAAGAGTTTTTTTTTGGCAGAAGGTCAACAACAGAAATGATAAATAACTGTCGAGATCGAAAGTTGTGGAGAGACATGATCACCTACGCCAGCAGGCCAGGTACTTGATGATGAAATCACATCATGTCATTTTTAACGACCCTCTTAAGTCTGGCCCTCTAGTCCTGGTCTTGGCTATAATCCGGCTCTCTATCAACCTTAAGTTGACCATCACTGTTTTAAACGTTTCGGTCGAAGACCTTCGTCAGAATCACAAGACAACACACACGACGTGTAAGACGGTTACAGTTACAGATTTTAAAGATTATATTAGGTTCAATCAGAGATTTGTTAAGATATCGATCCGAGCTCCATTTAGGGACAGCGATCCATGGCTGCCAAGTAGTCAGATATTTATTTATTTTTGTTGTTGCTGTTTCCATTTTAGTAAAGCTGCTATTTACAATTATATGTTTATTTTTACACATGTTATGTAGATTTACAGTAACCACGCACGATATGTATGTACCTGTTAATGTCTTTATTAATGTGTCAGGACAACGTGCATTAGAGCTCCGATCTCTGGAATGATTATCTTTTTCTCTCTATATAAATCTTTTTTTATCTCTCTTTAGCTTTCTTTCTCTCTATATATATCTTTCTTTACATCTCTTTACCTCTCTTTTTTTCTCTCTCTCTATATATATATATATCTTTATCTCTCTTTAGCTCTCTTTCTCTCTATATATCTTATTCTATATATCACATTCTTAATCTCTCTTTAGCTCTCTTGCTCTCTACATATCTTATTCTATATATCACATTCTGTATCTCTCTTTAGCTCTCTTTCTCTCTATATATCTTATTCTATATAGCACATTCTTTATCTCTCTTTAGCTCTCTTTCTCTCTATATATCTTATTCTATATATCACATTCTTTATCTCTCTTTAGCTCTTTTTCTCTATATATCTCTTAAGCTCTCTTTCTCTATATCTCTCACTCTTCACGTTCGCTTTACCTCTTCGGGTGTCAGAGGGAGATACAAAGCTCTATCTCTTGCCCTTCCAACAGCATCAGAAACATCATATAGAAAGAAGAGAGCTAAAGAAAGAAATGTGTAAAGAAAAAGAGAGTTAAAGAGAGATAAAACAAGATATATATATATATATATAGAAACTTCTTTGTATAACCCTCAACATTCAAAGTGATATAAGCGGAAATTTTTGGATGACTGTTTTTTTCGCGATTTTCTTGGAGCGCTAGAGAACGAACCTTACTACCCAGAGAGAGCTAGACAACGAACCTCACTACCCAGAGAGGGCTAGACAACAAACCCCACTACCCAGAGAAGGCTAGACATCGAACCTCACTACCCAGAGACGGCTAGACAACAAACCCCACTACCCAGAGAAGGCTAGACATCGAACCTCACTACCCAGAGAGGGCTTGACAACGAACTTCAATACCCAGAGAGGGCTAGACATCAAACCTCACTATCCAGAGAGGGCTAGACAACGAACCTCACTACCCAGAGAGGGCTAGACATCGAACCTCACTATCTAGAGAGGGCTAGACAACTAACCTCACTACCTAGAGAGGGTTTGACATCGAACCTCACTACACAGAGAGGTCTAGACAACGAACCTCACTACCCAGAGAAACCTAGACAACGAACCTCACTACCCAGAGAGGGCTAGACATCGAACCTCGCTATCCAGAGAGGGCTAGACAACGAACCTCACTACCCAGAGAGTACTAGACATCGAACTTCACTATCCAGAGAAGGCTGGACAACGAACCTCACTACCCAGAGAGGGCTAGATATCGAACCTCACTACCTAGAGACTAGGGAAGGGTAAAGCCAGGACAAAAGCACGAGTTAGATCTATATCAAAGAAGCAGAGCATGAAGTAGAATTAGGCGAAAAGAAAATAGAAAAAGTATAAAAAGAAGAATGGATTGAAGAAGAAGTAGTAGTAGTAGTAGTAGTAGTAGTAGTAGTAGTAGTAGTAGTAGTAGTAGTAGTAGTAGCAGCAGTAATAGTTGTTTTTTTTTTGCTGTAGAAGATGAAGAAGAAGAAAAGAACGGTATAGAAAAAGAGGAAGAAGATGACGGAGGAGAAGAAAATGATGATGATGATGATGCTGATGATGATGATGCTGATGATGATGATAGTGATGATGATGATGATGATGATGATGATGATGAAAACGGAGAAGATGATGGAGGAGAAGAGGAAGATGATGGTGATGACGGAGGAGGTGGGGGAGGAGGAGGAGAAGAAGAAAAAAAAGACGGTGGAGAAGAAGAAGATGATGACGGTGGAGAAGAAGAAGATGATGACGGTGGAGATGAAGAAGATGATGACGGTGGAGATGAAGAAGATGATGACGGTGGAGAAGAAGAAGATGTATAATTTGTTAACTATCACTTTGCTCTTGTATGTCTTCAATATTTATGCCAGAACTTAAATGTACATAAATTTTGCCAGGACCATCCAACGGACTGGGCTATATCGAGCCTATCAATCCAGCCGTTCTTTATGACAAGCCCACATCAGACTGTCAGAGACCAGCATGCCCTTACGAAGGAAAACACAAGATAAACTATAAGAAGTGTAAGGCTGTCAGCTATGGTATAACAGACGGTTAGTATTTGCTGGCTACTCTTTGTCTTAACGATTCTTTGTATTCAGCTGTACAGATAAGGGTCTAGTTCATTCATCGAGTGCCGTCTCCGCATCGAAGGTTGGCTACCATCGAGCGTCATTCCACTCTGTCTCTTGCTTTGATGGTGCAGGTTGTCATAGGTTGACTTGTCCATCTCCGCATCGAAGGTTGGCTACCATCGAGCGTCATTCCACTCCGTCTCTTGCTTTGATGGTGCAGGTTGTCATAGGTTGACTTGTCCATCTCCGCATCGAAGGTTGGCTACCATCGAGCGTCATTCCACTCCGTCTCTTGCTTTGATGGTGCGGATTGTCATAGGCTGGTTTGTCCATCTTTTGATGTTACTCCTCCATGTTAGTCTTAGTCTGCCTCTGCCTCTTTTACCTTGTATTTTCCCCTCCAAGATTACTTTTAGTAGGCTGTTGTGTCTTTTAACATGCCCCAAAATATCATTTGTCTTGTTCTAATTGTATTTAGTAGTTCTCTCTTCATTTTTAGTTGTTTTAAAACTTCATTGTTTGTTTTCTTTTCTTTCCATCCAATTCTACCTATTCTTCTATAAATCCACATTTCAAAGACTTAAATTTTCTGTTCTCTTTTCGTGTCTAATGTCCATGTTTCTGCACCATACAGGAATATTGAGATGTAGTAACATTTTGCTATTCTTAGTTTTAGCACTGGTGCTATTTGTTTTGATGTTAGTATATTTTTCATGACATTAAAATTACTTTTTGCCGAGCCTATTGTTTTGTTTATTTCAGTTGTACATTTTCCAACATTGGTTATAGTATGTCCCGGGTAGTTGTAGCTCTGGACTGTCTCCAGATGTATTCCTTCAACTTTGATATTTAATTGTAGGTCTTGAGAATTTTCTTAATGATCTAGTACAGTCCGTTAAATTGTTTTAGTGAAAGGGTGATCTCCTCTTAGATGACGTCACAGCAAAATTAAAGTGGTTCTCAAAAAACTGTTGAAAGTCACAAATTAGATCGCTTCTACCTCCGAAGATGGAGTTATCTGCCTGTGCGGCGAGGAACCTCTGCGCACACGGCTGTCAGGGAAAAACTGATTTACACGCAAAATTCAGTTCCTAGTCTCTGGAACTTCGACAGAGGTAAAAGATGGTGAACGCAAAAAAAATAAAATAAAAATAGCTTCTCCATGTGCTCAATGTTTGTTTTTTTTAAAAAATTAATTACGCGTGGGGGTTTTGTTGATTTAAATTTATATGTTGCAGTGTGTTTCCCTTAAGAAAAATGCTTCTAACTTTAGATGAGTGTTAATTAATCTGTGAATCATTATGACATTTATTGAGTTATTTGCGAGTCATCATCATTGTACTCCGAACATGTCCATAGGTGCTTAGATCCCCTCCTCAGGTAGTCCCGCAGTGTCCAGCGACTGACAGTTCTGTGTTGGCTGATAAGTCTTCTTACACGGCCACTAAGTTTCTCATTTCTGTTTGTGCCCATCTTAACTCCCATCTCTTTCATCCGATGAAGTGAAGTGGACTCAGGGTTGTCGAAGTCATGTGCCCTTCCCACATCTCGGAGGGCATTGTTGATGTCCGCCCGATTCAGCAGCTGACCGTCTTCAACGACAGCGCAGCTAGCCAACCTGTCCGCTCTTTCATTTCCCCGTACTCCAGCATGTTCAGTGACGTAGACAAAGGTGACTCTACGTATCTTTGACGTCAGCAATGACTCTACCCATTGCATGTGTACAGAGCTCGCCTCCAGGCTTTCATGTCGAAACTACCTAATAAAAGAAAACTAGGCAGACCTAGAGAATCGCTACTCAGAAAATTAATATGGAAGCCTCAACCACGGAACAACCAAGAACTACAAGAACAAGCAGCAAATCGTCAATCGTGGGAATCTATGACTTCCGCCCTATGTGTCACCTTCGTTGCGAGCTATTTATGTCAATAAATTTTATTTGCTTGCTATTATGAAGTTAGTTTTAAGTAAATTTCTTTTCTTTCAAACAAACAAACGATGAAGTTTTAAAATAACTAAAAATGAAAAGAGAACTACTAAACACAATTAGAACAAGACAAATGACAGTTTTGAGTCATGTTTAAAGATAAACAGCCTAATGAAAGTAATATTGGAAGGGAAAATACAAGGTAAAAGAGGCAGAGGCAGACCAAGACTAACATGGACGAGTAACAGCAAAAGATGGACAAGTCGACCTATGACAACCTGCACCATCAAAGTAAGAGACAGAGTGGAATGGCGCTCCATGGTAGCCAACCTTTGATGCGGAGACGACACTCAATGATGATGATGATGATGATGATGATGATGATTCTTATACTCGATTCCCTTCTTCTTGCTGTATGTTTCCTGCGAAAGGTCAACAGAAGCATGCTAGTTTCTTTGATTGTTTTGCTCTTTCATTCCAAGCTGTTGTAATTACCAAAAAAAGAAAAACAAAATAAATTTAAAAAAAACTTCTTTTTTAAAGCTTCGCGTAATATGTGGACAAACACAAATCAGAACGACGTTTCGGCACAAAGGCCTTCAACAGGAAAAAAAATATATAACACATCTCGTCGGTCTTGTTTGTGTTGTGCAATTATTCTATCTATCTATTGACCTTTCGAGCCGTAACCGGCCCATAGGGCGTAGACCAAGATACACCTTCTCCTATATGAATTTTTGTTCTAGCAGTTTTCTTTTAAAGATATTTTATCAAATCTCGCCATCTGTCTCTGTTCTGTGCAAGCAGTTCTATCTCATTGAGGGAGCCGATTCCTGCTGCTCTTGCCTCTCTCATCAATGTTCTTCTCAGTGTCTCCCTGGGTCTTCCTCTTTTTCTTTTACCTGTTGTTTCCCATATGAGGGCAATTATTACGTAAAGTTTTAACCATATAGTTTTTTTCTCTCTATTTTTGTCTATGTATATTATTTATGTGTTGTGTGTTTGTTCCTGTTGAATTCCTTTGCGCCAAAACGTCGTTCTGATTTGTGTTGTCCACTAATTACGTGAATCTTTAACCCTACCGTTATGTTATTAAATTTTTTTTTTTTAAATACATATTTTTTTCATTACTCCTCTATTAGTTTCACTGCATATTCTCTTCTTGATGCATGTATGTACATTTGTTTGCCTTGACACTACTGTTATAATGAACTTTTCTCATCTCGCGTTTTTTTCTGACCTTTTTTTTTAGCAACCACTAAAGCACAAAACAGCTTCCATGAAGTTGATGTCGTCGAGGACAACCTTCAATGCGCAAGTCTTTTGGATCTTGTATTTCCTCCCAGTCATGAGTGCTTTTCTACAAAGAAAGGACAGGGCACGATTTGTGAAGTGAGTAATAGGTGTGGTTGATGTGGGATTCTAATGTGTGTGTGCGTGTGGGGGGGGCATGATCGTGGTATTTTAGTGTGTACTGTCTGGGGTGGGTGTAGCAATTTTATTGAGGACATGGGGGGGGGGGGTGTTGGCATTGTAGCACATTGTGTTGCGTGTGGGCGAGTGTAGCACATTGTTGTGTGGGTGAGTGTAATTGTGCTGTATGTGGATGAGTGTAGGATATAGCTTTGTTTGTGTGGGGGTGAATGTAGCACATTGTTGTGTGTGTGTGGGTGAGTGAGTGTAGCATGTTGTGGTGTGTGTGTGGGGGGGGGGGTGAGTGTAGCATATTGTGTTGTGTGTTGGTCAGCGTAGCATATTGTGTTGTGCCGGTGAGTGTATCACATTGTGTTGTGCGAGTGAGTGTAGCGCATTGTGCTGCGTGGGTGAGTGTAGGGCATTGTGTGTGAATAGGTTTAGCATATTGTGTTTGGATGAGTGTAGCATATTGTGTTGTGTTTGGGTGAGTGTAGCATATTGTGTTGTGTTTGGATGAGTGTAGCATATTGTGTTGTGTTTGGATGAGTGTAGCATATTGTGTTGTGTTTGGGTGAGTGTAGCATATTGTGTTGTGTTTGGGTGAGTGTAGCATATTGTGTTGTGTTTGGATGAGTGTAGCATATTGTGTTGTGTTTGGATGAGTGTAGCATATTGTGTTGTGTTTGGGTGAGTGTAGCATATTGTGTTGTGTTTGGGTGAGTGTAGCATATTGTGTTGTGTTTGGGTGAGTGTAGCATATTGTGTTGTGTTTGGATGAGTTTAGCATATTGTGTTGTGTTTGGGTAGTGTAGGATATTGTGTTGTGTTTGGATGAGTGTAGCATATTGTGTTGTGTTTGGGTGAGTGTAGCATATTGTGTTGTGTTTGGGTGAGTGTAACATATTGTGTTGTGTGGGTGAGTGTAGCATATTGTTGTGTGGTTGAGTGTAGGATATTGTGTTGTGTTTGGGTGAGTGTAGCATATTGTGTTGTGTGGGTGAGTGTAGCATACTGTTGTGTGGTTGAGTGTAGGATATTGTGTTGTGTTTGGGTGAGTGTAGCATATTGTGTTGTGTTTGGGTGAGTGTAGCATATTGTGTTGTGTTTGGGTGAGTGTAACATATTGTGTTGTGTGGGTGAGTGTAGCATATTGTTGTGTGGTTGAGTGTAGGATATTGTGTTGTGTTTGGGTGAGTGTAGCATATTGTGTTGTGTGGGTGAGTGTAGCATATTGTTGTGTGGTTGAGTGTAGGATATTGTGTTGTGTTTGGGTGAGTGTAGCATATTGTGTTGTGTGGGTGAGTGTAGCATATTGTTGTGTGGTTGAGTGTAGGATATTGTGTTGTGTTTGGATGAGTGTAGCATATTGCTGTGTGGGTGAGTGTAGCATAATGTGTTGTGCAGGTGAGTGTAGCATATTTTGTTGTGTGAGTGAGTGTAGCGCATTGTGTGTGTATGAGTTTAGCAAATTGTGTTTTGTGTGTGTGAGTGTTGCATATTGTGTTGTGTTGGTGAGCGTAGCACATTGTTGTTTGGGTGAGTGTATCATATTGTGTTGTGTGTGGGTGAATGTAACACATTGTTTTGTGTGTGTGGATGATTGCAGCACATTGCCTTGTCTGTGTGGATGACTGTAGAACGTTGTTGTGTGGGTGAATGTACCATACTGTGTGTGTGTGGGTGAATGTAACACATTGTTTTGTGTGTGTGGATGATTGCAGCACATTGCCTTGTCTGTGTGGATGACTGTAGAACGTTGTTGTGTGGGTGAATGTACCATACTGTGTGTGTGTGGGTGAGTGTAGCACACTGTAATGTGGGTTCGTGTAGCATATATGTTGTGTGTGGATGAGTGTAGCATATTTGTTTGTGTTAGTGTAGCACATTGCTTTGTGTGTGGGGGTGAGTGTAACACATTATGCTGTGTCTGAGTAACTGTAGGACATTGTGTTGTGTGTATGTGGATGACTGTACCAGATTGTGTTGTGTGTGTATGTGGATGACTGTACCAGATTGTGTTGTGTGTGTATGTGGGTGACTGTAGCAGATTGTGTTGTGTGTGTATGTGGGTGACTGTACCAGATTGTGTTGTGTGTGTATGTGGATGACTGTACCAGATTGTGTTGTGTGTGTATGTGGGTGACTTTAGCAGATTGTGTAGTGTGTGTATGTGGGTGACTGTTGCAGAATGTATTGTGTGTATGTGGATGACTGTAGCAGATTGTGTTGTGTGTATGTGGGTGACTGTACCAGATTGTGTTGTGTGTATGTGGATGACTGTAGCAGATTGTGTTGTGTGTATGTGGGTGACTGTAGCAGATTGTGTTGTGTGTATGTGGGTGACTGTAGCAGATTGTGTTGTGTGTATGTGGATGACTTTAGCAGATTGTGTTGTGTGTATGTGGGTGACTGTACCAGATTGTGTTGTGTGTATGTGGGTGACTGTAGCAGATTGTGTTGTGTGTATGTGGGTGACTGTAGCAGATTGTGTTGTGTGTGTATGTGGGTGACTGTAGCTGATTGTGTTGTGTGTGGGTGAATGTAGCACATTGATTTCTCTGTGGGTGACTGTAGCATATTGTTGAGTGTGTGGGTGACTGTGGCACATTGTGTGTTGTCTGGGGAGGACGGGCTGTTGCAATCTGTTGAGTAGTACGATTGTAGCACATTGTGCTGTGTGTGAGTGACTGTAGCATATTGTGTTTTGCATGTGTGTAGCACATTGTTCTATGTGTGAGTGATTGTAGCACATTGTTCTATGTGTGAGTGATTGTAGCACATTATTCTGTATGTGAATGATTGTAGCGCATTATTCTGTATGTTGGTGATTGTCGCACATTGTTCTATGCGTGGGTGATTGTAGCCTCATTGTTCTATGTGTTGGTGATTGTAGCCTCAATGTTCTATGCGTGGGTGATTGTAGCACATTGTTCTATGCGCGGGTGATTGTAGCCTCATTGTTCTATGTGTTGGTGATTGTAGCAGATGGTAGCACATTGTTCTATGCGTGGGTGATTGTAGCACATTGTTCTATGTGTGGGTGATTGTAGAACATTGTTCTGTGTGTGGGTGATTGTAGAACATTGTTCTGTGTGTGGGAGAGTGTAGCACATTGTTCTGTGTGTGGGTGATTGTAGCACATTATTATGTATGTGGGTGATTGTAGCACATTGTTCTGTATGTGGATGATTGTAGAACATTGTTCTGTATGTGGATGATTGTAGCACATTGTTCTGTATGTGGGTGATTGTAGCACATTATTCTGTATGTGGGTGATTGTAGCACATTGTTCTGTGTGTGGGTGATTGTAGCACATTGTTCTGTATGTGGGTGATTGTAGCACATTGTTCTGTATGTGGGTGATTGCAGCACATTGTTATGTATGTGGGTGATTGTAGCACATTATTCTGTATGTGGGTGATTGTAGCACATTGTTCTGTGTGTGGGTGATTGTAGCACATTGTTCTGTGTGTGGGTGATTGTAGCACATTGTTCTGTATGTGGGTGATTGTAACACATTATTCTGTGTGTGGGTGATTGTAACACATTGTTCTGTGTGTGGGTGATTGTAGCACACTGTTCTGTATGTGGGTGATTGTAGCACATTGTTCTGTATGTGGGTGATTGTAGCACATTATTCTGTGTGTGTGGGTGATTGTAGCACATTGTTATGTATGTGGGTGATTGTAGCACATTGTTCTGTGTGTGGGTGATTGTAGCACATTGTTCTGTATGTGGGTGATTGTAGAACATTATTCTGTATGTGGGTGATTGTAGAACATTGTTGTGTATGTGGGTGATTTTAGCACATTATTCTGTATGTGGGTGATTGTCGCTCATTGTTCTGTATGTGGGTGATTGTCGCACATTGTTCTGTATGTGGGTGATTGTAGCACATCGTTCTGTATGTGGGTGATTGTAGCACATTGTTCTGTATGTGGTGATTGTAGAACATTGTTCTATATGTGGGTGATTGTAGCACATTGGTTTGTATGTGGGTGATTGTAGCACATTATTCTGTATGTGAATGATTGTAGCACATTGTTCTGTATGTGGGTGATTGTAGCACATTATTCTGTATGTGGGTGATTGTAGAACATTATTATGTATGTGGATGATTGTAGCACATTATTCTGTTTGTGGGTGATTGTAGCACATTGTTCTGTATGTGGGTGATTGTAGCACATTATTCTGTATGTGGGTGATTGTAGAACATTATTCTGTATGTGGATGATTGTAGCACATTATTCTGTATGTGGGTGATTGTAGCACATTGTTCTGTATGTGGGTGATTGTAACACATTATTCTGTTTGTGTGGGTGATTGTAGCACATTGTTCTGTATGTGGGTGATTGTAGCACATTATTCTGTATGTGGGTGATTGTAGCACATTATTCTGTATGTGGGTGATTGTAGCACATTGTTCTGTATGTGGGTGATTATAGCACATTGTTCTGTGTGTGGGTGATTGTAACACATTATTCTGTATGTGGGTGATTGTAGCACATTATTCTGTATGTGTGGGTGATTGTAGCACATTGTTCTGTGTGTGGGTGATTGTAACACATTATTCTGTGTGTGTGGGTGATTGTAGCACATTGTTCTGTGTGTGGGTGATTGTAACACATTGTTCTGTGTGTGGGTGATTGTAGCACATTATTCTGTATGTGGGTGATTGTAGCACATTGTTCTGTATGTGGGTGATTGTAGCACATTGTTCTGTGTGTGGGTGATTGTAGCACATTATTCTGTATGTTGGTGATTGTCGCACATTGTTCTGTGTGTGGGTGATTGTAGCACATTATTCTGTATGTGGGTGATTGTAGCACATTATTCTGTATGTGGGTGATTGTAGCACATTGTTCTGTATGAGAGTGACTACCACATTAAATTTATTTCGTCTGGTTGAAAAAACAGTCACAATAACTCACACCATAAATACATCACCCTTTCATTCATTCTTTGAAACAGCTACTCATTCACTCACCTACTCCTTTACCCGCACAAGAAATCACATAAACAACCACAGCCCATTATGTTATCCACATATCACCATTAATTCCCATCATTCCATTTAATTCCTCAGAGCGATGACGCCGCCTCGGTGTTCTGCCAAGTATCCTCAAGTAAAGAATACATCTTTATAGGACACATTGCCAAGCCGAGACATAGCACATGCTACAAAGGCAGTTTATTTCCTGTAATACTATACCCTGACTAAGTTTCCCACAGCAACACGATGATGACGAAAGATAATTTGTTTTTTTCCTAAATGAATATATTTACTTACGTCTTTCTTCTTGTTTCGTTTTCTTCGTCTTTTTCTCGTTTCGTTAACCTCGTCTTTTTCTTGTTTTGTTGTTTTCGATTTTTTCATGTTTTGTTGTTTTCGTCTTTTTCTTGTTTCGTTTTCTTCGTCATTCTTTTAATGCCATTCTACTTCTTCTACTACTACTTTTACTACTTCTACTACTATTACTCCTACTACTACTTTTACTACTTTTACTACTTCTACTACTATTACTCCTACTATTACTTTTACTACTTTTACTACTTTTACTACTTCTACTACTATTACTCCTACTACTACTTTTACTACTTCTACTACTATTACTCCTACAACTACTTTTACTACTTCTACTACTATTACTCCTACTACTACTTTTACTACTTCTACTACTATTACTCCTACTACTACTTTTACTACTTTTACTCCTACTACTACTTTTACTACTTTTACTACTATTACTCCTACTACTACTTTTACTACTTTTACTACTTCTACTACTATTACTCCTACTATTACTCCTACTACTACTTTTACTACTTCTAATACTATTACTCCTACTACTACTTTTACTACTTTTACTACTTCTACTACTATTACTCCTACTACTACTTTTACTACTTTTACTACTTCTACTACTATTACTCCTACTACTACTTTTACTACTTCTACTACTATTACTCCTACTACTACTTTTACTACTTTTACTACTTCTACTACTATTACTCCTACTACTACTTTTACTACTTCTACTACTATTACTCCTACTACTACTTTTACTACTTTTACTACTTTTACTACTTCTACTACTATTACTCCTACTACTACTTTTACTACTCTACTACTACTACTACTACTACTACTACTACTACTGCTACTTTTACTACTTCTGCTACTACTACCTCTGCTACTTCTACTACTTCTACTACTACTACTTCTACTACTACTACTACTATTAATTTTACTACTTCTACTACTTCTTCTAATACTACTTTTACTACTTCTACTACTACTACCTCTGCTACTTCTACTACTTCTACTACTACTACTTCTACTACTACTATTAATTTTACTACTTCTACTACTTCTACTACTTCTACTACTACTATTAATTTTACTACTTCTACTACTTCTACTACTACTATTAATTTTACTACTTCTACTACTTCTACTAATACTACTTTTGCTACTTCTACTACTTCTACTACTTCTACTACTACTGTTACTTCTATTACTACTACTACAACTACTACTACTTCTGTTACTACTATTATTTCTACTACTACTTCTGCTACTACTATTTCTCTCCTACTACTACTACTATCGCTTCTACTACTACTACTTCTACTACGACTGCTACTACTACTACTTCTACTGCTACTTCTACTACTACTACTACTACTATTTCTACTACTATTACTACTACTACTACTATTATTACTATTGCTACTACTACTTCTACTACTATTACTAAGACTTGTGATGTGACAAATTGAAACCACTTCTATAAAATATCAATTTAACCAATGACTGGAAGGTACCAGTCTTAGAACATCTTCATCCATAAATGCTGTAACATTTCTAAGACTAGAACTAAAATGCCACTTTTACATGAAAACAAACAACTGTGAGATATTCAACAAACACTTTCTACGCGTGTGCTTGCTTTTTTTCTTAATATATCTCCATGTCTTCCCGTCTTTCCATATTTCTTATCTTTGGTTGCGCCTATCGTTTTCAACTGCTTTTTTAACCTTCCTCTCTTTCTTCTTCCCTGAGGATTCCAAAACGAAGTCTATCTTATTATACTCTAATTTAGCTTCTGTAGTTTTTGTCCTATACAGAGCCATCATCTTCGTTAGAACTCTTTCTTATATGGTAGTAAAGTAAAGAGCCCCCGTCACGCCAAGTGGTGTATAGGAAATATGATGTTAGTGACCATACATTTTACAGACCTTCGGCACATGCTTTTTGGGGTAATGTGGTCGGTATTATGCCCGTGCCGCTTTACTTTCCCAGAAAAAAAATCCCGTACCCATTAAAGGCTGGGTGAACCGGAAGCCGTCGGTCGGGATCGAACCCGGCCCTTGTCCTTTGTAGTCCAGTTCAATAACCACTGAGCTATCGCGGCTCCTTTTTCTTATCTGGTGTTTATCTGGTATTCTCTAACATTTCCTTTGTCAGTTTGTCATGATATTTCTAGACGTATATTCTTTTTAAAACATCTATTAACGAAAATCTACGTCATCACAGGCATCAAGTTATTGTTCTCCATGTTCCACATGCATATAACAGGACTGATTTAATATTGCGCTTGATGATTTTTAATTTCGTGTTTAACCTAATTTCTTTTTTGTTTCCGTATGTTTAATGTAATTAAATTTTCATTTAACTATAGTAGCAAATGCAGTCGGTGGATGTAGAATGGCACGTATCTTAAACTGATTCTTCTTCTACTTCTTTCCTTTCTCATCTGCCTTTCAGCGTCGAGGGGATATTACATTTGTTGTCTTTTGCGCTTATGTTCGTCTCTGCTGCTGTTATGTTTCCTAGTGCGTTTTAATATTCCGTTGATCCATCTTTTTCGAGGTCAATACCTTGGGTCTGGTATTCTCGCACTGTTTGTTGAGGGCTCGTTGTGTTGTGTTTTGATCTTTCTGCCTTGTCACATGGCCAAACCATTTCATCTGTTGTTTCTTTATATATTCTTTTACGGCGGTTATTCCATGCTTTTCCCTCAACTCTTCATTTCTGATCTTATCTTTCCTGTTTTTCGCCTAACACATTTCATCTCAGTCGAGGATATTTTTCTTATTGTTCTTGCATCTAGGATCCAGGTCTGGCATTGGTAGCACAAGCTGGGATGAAGATTGTATTATAGAGTGTCCGTTTTGCCTCTAGAGTTATTTCCTTGTTGGACAATAGTGGTGATAACTGTCCAATGATTTGACAAGCTTTGATGCATCTTGAGTCTATCTCTGCTGTTTGTGAATTATTGTTTGTCATCAAATTTATAAATTTAACTGATTGGAAATACAAAAGTAGAGTAAATATTTAAATTAATTTAATTTTAATTGTTCCTGCGTTTTAAATTTTGATTTTTAAAAAACTTTGCCACCTTTATTGAATGCCTGCCCGATGATGGGGGAACACCCAAAGGTTGTGACGTTTTCAGCATTGCGAGCAGGGGTGATTGTGGGTAAAAATGAGGTCAGCTGTCTGTAGCTAACAGAGGTGAAGACGTCACAAGGTTGGGGTGCTTTCGGGGAAATACTCTCAGCCCGTAGGCTTTAAATAAACATGGGAGTGAGAAAAATTATGCCTTAATAGGTTATAGTAGTTGTAGTAGTAGTAGTAGTAGTAGTAGTAGGTGTAGTAGTAGCAGCAGAAGCAGCAGTAGTAGTAGTGTAGTAGTAGTAGGTGTAGTAGTAGTAGTAATAGTAGTAGTAGTAGTAATAGTAGGTGTAGTAGTAGTAGGTGTAGTAGTAGTAGTAGTAGCAGCAGCAGTAGTAGTAGTAGTAGTAGTAGTAGTAGTAGCAGCAGCAGTAGTAGTAGTAGTAGTAGGTGTAGAAGTAGTAGGTGTAGTAGTAGGTGTAGTAGTAGTAGATGTAGTAGTATGTGTAGTAGTAGTAGGTGTAGTAGTAGGTGTAGTAGTAGTAGATGTAGTAGTAGTAGTAGTAGTAGTAGTAGTAGTAGTAGGTACACCTACCACCTAGTAGTACACTACTCTTTCGACCTCGACAGTTATTTATCATTTCTGTTGTTGACCTTCTGCCAAATCATTCTTTTAAACTGTCTGGTATCTTTTCTTTTTGCTTCCCTCTATCTCTTCGTCCCTCAATTTTCCCGGTTGTTACAATATATTCCAATTCTTCTCTTCTCATTACATGGCCACAAAATGCTGATTGTTTCTTCCTAATATTGGAAATTAGCTCTCTTTTTGCTTTGGCCTCTTTCAGAATGTTTTCATTACTCTTCTTAACTGTCCTTGATATTCTCAACATTCTTCTGTAAAACCACTTTTCTACAGCCTCCAGTGATTTTCTTGTCTGTTTTTCAATTGTCCATGATTCACACCCATATTTTTAAAAGTTTAAGAACTTTTTTTTCTTTGTTTCTATTGTCAAAAACGGATTGCACAGTATCTTCCTTATTTTTTAATTCTTATTATTATATTCTTATAGTGAGATGATAATAATTACAGATCGTTGTTAAAAATACATTATTGTTTCTACAGTAGATAAGGAATCTGATAACATATCACATAAATTACGGATATAATGTAAGGGAGATAATAAATATTTTCGCAGAATCACATTGTTTACAATGTTTATATTTTCCTATCTACTTCTTTGTCTCTTTATATTTCTGTTTTTGTGCATTTCTGTCTTCTTTTATAATTATTTTGTTATTGGTTATTGGTTATTGGCTATTGGTTATGGAAGGCCTCGGTATCACTGCAAACGAATTAAAATCCACAATTGCTCAACCGCCCGTGCCAGCGGAATCATCCGAATTACTAAATCATGTCCCAAACAAAGAAAGGTAACTGTAGTCCCCATCATAGCAGTCTCAGCACACACCAAAAGGCATAAGGCGAAACCGCGCAGAAAGTGAACACAGCCAACTGTTCCCTGTCATACGATATCATCCTTCGTCGTAAACAATTGGGACATCGAAACATGATCAAAACGGGTGAAGCACACAGCTCACAGTGTGCACAGAGCACTTAACTCAGTAGCTCCTGCAACAAGCCGGACTTGGAATATGAGGAATATTTATTTTGTCTTTTTGTGCATGATTTTATGTTTATTTACTTATTAAATTTTTCCCCTGTTATTTCTATCTCTTCGAGTGTTCTTGATTGTATGTATGTCCATTTCTTAAAGCTTGGCATGCCTGTCTTCTTTTCATCATCATCATCATCATCATCATCATCATCGAGTGCTATCTCCGCATTGAAGGTTCCATTCTGCTCTGTCTCTTGCTTTGATGGTGCAGGTTGTCATAGGCTGGTTTGTCCATCTTTTGATGTTACTCGTCCATGTTAGTCTTGGTCTTCCTCTTTTACTTGTATTTTCCCCTCGGGGATTACTTTTAGTATGCTGTTATGTCTTTTAGAATGGCCAAACATCGCATCTGTCTTGTTCGAATTGTATTTAGTAATTCTCTTTTCATTTTAGTTGTTTTAAGACTTCATCGTTTGTTTTCTTTTCCTTCCATCCAATTCTACCTATTCTTCTATATACCCACATTTCAAAGGCTTTAATTCTCTGTTCTGTTTTCTAGTCTAATGTCCATGTTTCTCTGCCATATAGGAATGTTGAGAAGACATAACATTTTGCTATTCCTAGTTTTAGCCCTGGTATTATTTGTTTTGATGTTAGTCTTCTGTTAGTATGTCTCAATGTGTTCACTTATCAATGTGTGCATGCTTCTCTGTCTGCTTATCTATTTGTGTATATATCTCTCTTTGTCTGTTTATCTATATAAGTGTGCCATTTTGTCTGTTTTTTTTTTATATCTCTGTGAGTATGCTTCTCTGTCTGTCTGTTTATCTCTGTTAGTTTTACTCTGTCTGTGTCTTTTTGTCTCTACCTCATTGCTTGTCCATCTCTTTGAGGTGTAGCAATCCGAAGTGAAGTTAAATGATCTGAGATTAGGTGAGATAGATGGTAGAGATGGAGTGAGATGAGTTGATTCGTTGAGATGTAGGGTGAAGTGATAATATCTTTTGTGGGATGAGTTGAAATGTTGCAGTGAAGTGAAGTATTTTAAATTTTGGAGTGAAGTGAAGTATGTTAAATGCTGGAGTGAAGTGAAGTATTTAAATGTTTTAGTGAGGTGAAGTGAAGTATGTTAAATGATGGAGGGAAGTGAAGTATGTTAAATGTTGGAGTGAATTGAAGTATTTAAATGGTGGAGTGAAGTGAAATATTTAAATGTTGGAGTGAAGTGAAGTATTTAAATGTTCGAGTGAGGTGAAGTGATGTATTTAAATGTTTGTGTGAAGTGAAGTATTTAAATGTTTTAGTGAGGTGAAGTGAAGTATGTTAAATGATAGAGTGAAGTGGAGTATGTTAAATGTTGGAGTGAAGTGAAGTATTTAAATGTTCGAGTGAAGTGAAGTATTTAAATGTTTTAGTGAGGTGAAGTGAAGTATGTTAAATGAGGGAGTGAAGTGAAGTATTTAAATGGTGGAGTGAAGTGAAATATTTAAATGTTGGAGTGAAGTGAAGTATTTAAATGTTCGAGTGAGGTGAAGTGAAGTTTGTTAAATGTTGGAGTGAAGTGAAGTATTTAAATGTTCGAGTGAAGTGATGTATTTAAATGTTTGAGTGAAGTGAAGTATTTAAATGTTTTAGTGAGGTGAAGTGAAGTATGTTAAATGATAGAGTGAAGTGGAGTATGTTAAATGTTGGAGTGAAGTGAAGTATTTAAATGTTCGAGTGAAGTGAAGTATTTAAATGTTTTAGTGAGGTGAAGTGAAGTATGTTAAATGAGGGAGTGAAGTGAAGTATTTAAATGGTGGAGTGAAGTGAAATATTTAAATGTTGGAGTGAAGTGAAGTATTTAAATGTTCGAGTGAGGTGAAGTGAAGTTTGTTAAATGTTGGAGTGAAGTGAAGTATTTAAATGTTCGAGTGAAGTGATGTATTTAAATGTTTGAGTGAAGTGAAGTATTTAAATGTTTTAGTGAGGTGAAGTGAAGTATGTTAAATGATAGAGTGAAGTGGAGTATGTTAAATGTTGGAGTGAAGTGAAGTATTTAAATGTTCGAGTGAAGTGAAGTATTTAAATGTTTTAGTGAGGTGAAGTGAAGTATGTTAAATGAGGGAGTGAAGTGAAGTATTTAAATGGTGGAGTGAAGTGAAATATTTAAATGTTGGAGTGAAGTGAAGTATTTAAATGTTCGAGTGAGGTGAAGTGAAGTTTGTTAAATGTTGGAGTGAAGTGAAGTATTTAAATGTTTTAGTGAGGTGAAGTGAAGTATGTTAAATGATAGAGTGAAGTGGAGTATGTTAAATGTTGGAGTGAAGTGAAGTATTTAAATGTTCGAGTGAAGTGAAGTATTTAAATGTTTTAGTGAGGTGAAGTGAAGTATGTTAAATGATAGAGTGAAGTGAAGTATGTTAAATGTTGGAGTGAAGTGAAGTACTTAAATTTTATAGTGAAGTGAAGTTTTAAACTTCTCTGTCTTAGGCTACATCATTTGGAGTTGAGAAGGCCAGTGATTTTGTCGTTGTTATTTATCTTTCACAACGCAATGAGTCAGGTGTCAATTTATTCAAATGAGTTCAATAAAGAGCGTCACACTGTTATATAATCACTGTTCACTTTAGCTCCAAGCCAATGCCTAACCACTGCGCTACAGATGCCCCTTTTCCCGTCTGTAATTTTAAATTGGATGGTTATAGTTACCCCAAGGCCCTGGTATCACCGTAAACGAATTAAAATCCATAATTGTTCAACCGCCTGTGCCAGTGGAATCATCCCGAATTAACATCTCTTCTCGTTGAAATATCCAAACAAAGAAAGGCAGTTGCAGTCTCCATCACAGCAGCTACAGCACACGTCGAAAGGCATAAGCAGCACCGGAAGTGAACGCAGCTGAACTGGCCTTCACCGTACAATATCATCATTCATCGTAAGCTATCGGAACATCGAAACACAATACGGATTAAATGCACAGCTCACGGTGTGCACAGAGCGCTAAACTCAGTAGCTCCGGCATCAGGCGGGACTTGGAATATCAGGAAACTACAAAAAGGAACACTTTTCAGACCGCGCCTGAATGGTCTTTGCCGCCTATCCACCATATTGACTGGAAGTCCCATTTTCAAATGGAATTTTATTTGAGCAATTTCAAGACAAGATGATCATCGTCCAGTTTGTTCCTGTTGGAACTTGCCTCCATGACTGCTTCTCTGAAGTTATCTCTATCCTAAGTTGATCTCCAGTAAAAAAAAAAAAATATCTTTACTACACATAGTACCATTGCTGGTGTATGTCGGGGGGCAACGATAGAACCAGAGGATAAAGGCCGCTTAGTCAAGCAGTCGCCACGAAGGTTTTAGCCGCACGGCCACGCGCACCTCGATCTCTAGTGTTTATATCAAACCATCCTATTTGAACGTGCACTGAATGGTCTAGAGGTAAACGGTCGGCTCTGGACAGGAAGGTTTCAGGTTCGATTCCCATCAAAGGCGGTGGAAAATGTTTATAAAAATGGAAT
Organism: Megaustenia siamemsis; assembly: GCA_032433765.1. Lineage (NCBI taxonomy): Eukaryota > Metazoa > Mollusca > Gastropoda > Stylommatophora > Ariophantidae > Megaustenia > Megaustenia siamemsis. The sequence goes on along the minus strand of JAVIAB010000145.1, from coordinate 44,041,949 downwards.
ATATCGTCTCTTCGTTGCTTTGATCTGCGACGATCATTGGGTGTTCATACCAACGTTGTGCTACCAATACTAGACCGGGACCCTAGATGCAAGAACAATAAGTGAACTAACCTCTACAGAGATTAAATGGGTTAGACGAATGACATGAAACAGTCTGAGAGATAAGATCAGAAATGAAGAACTGAGAAAAAAGCTAGGAATAGCCCCCGCCATAGAATATATGAAGAAACAACAGATAAAATAGTTTGGTCACGTGACAAGGCAGAGAAATCAAAACACAACACAGGGAGCCTTCAATAAACGTTGTGAGAACACCAGACCCAAGGGTCGACTACGAAAAGATGGATTGACGGATTATTAGAAACACTAGGAAACATAAAAACAGCAGAGGCAAACAGAAAAGCAAAAGACCGCAAATTATGTTTCCCCTCGACTTTGAAAGGCAAATGAGGAAGGAAAGAAGAAGAAGAAGAAGAAGAAGATCACTGGGTAGTGAGATCAAATATCCCGCTTTCTCGGCTTACGAAAAAAAAAACAGGAGATCCCCTGTACATTCTGCGCACGTTAAAGAACCTTTGACAGTTTGAGACCGAATTGAGACCGAAAATAGCAGACCAAAAATGGCCGCTGTCCTGTCATAATTGAAGACCGGGAAAAACTACAAAAAAAAAACAGATAAAAAGACATCAAGGCTTTCAGCGATACAATACGAGATGACTTTGGAGAATATTTACTTGTACGGTGAGGGACACCTGAAGTTTGTGATAACATGTTGTTTGTTCTGTTACTTGAGTAATTTGAGGAGAAGATGTTTGTGATATCACCTGTGTTATCGTGTTTCTTAAGTAATTTGAGGAGAAGATGTTTGTGATATCACCTGTGTTATCGTGTTTCTTAAGTAATTTGAGGAGAAGATGTTTGTGATATCACCTGTGTTATCGTGTTTCTTAAGTAATTTGAGGAGAAGATGTTTGTGATATCACCTATGTTATCGTGTTTCTTAAGTAATTTGAGGAGAAGATGTTTGTGATATCACCAGTGTTATCGTGTTTCTTAAGTAATTTGAGGAGAAGATGTTTGTGATATCACCTGTGTTATCTTGTTACTCGAGTAATTTGAGGAGAAGATGTTTGTGATATCACCTGTGTTATCGTGTTTCTTAAGTAATTTGAGGAGAAGATGTTTGTGATATCACCTGTGTTATCTTGTTTCTTAAGTAATTTGAGGAGAAGATGTTTGTGATATCACCTGTGTTATCGTGTTTCTTAAGTAATTTGAGGAGACGATGTTTGTGATATCACCTGTGTTATCTTGTTACTTGAGTAATTTGAGGAGAAGATGTTTGTGATAACAACTGTGTTATCTTGTTACTTGGGTCACTGGGAGAATTAGAAAAGAAGTCACCGCAGAAAGAGAACATAAAAACCAAATGTGATGTCACTATGTAACAGAGTCACCAGGCAAGTAACGGCTGTTTGACACTGATATTTTAGTTAATTTACTTATGTGTGTTTTTCCACAAAGGTGAAATCTACATACGTCTTCCAATACACGTCCAAAGTGATTAGTAGAAGCCGTATCTCAAATTATTGAAACTTTTGTGGTTAAAAACTGAATATTGCATCCCCTGAAACTCTAAAACCCTGAGTTTTGCCAATATGATTACCATTTTGTTGCGAGCAATCTTCTTCTTCTTCTTCTCCTTCTTCTTGTTCTTCTTGTTCTTCTTCTACTTCTTGCTCTTCTTCCTCTTCTTGCTCTTCTTTTTTACTTCTTCTAGTTCTTCTTCTTCTTCTAGTTCTTCTTCTTCTTCTAGTCCTTCTTCTTCTTCTAGTTCTTCTTCTTCTTCTAGTTCTTCTTCTTCTTCTTGTTCTTCTTCTTCTTCTTCCTCTTCTTGTTCTTCTTCTTCTTCTAGTTCTTCTTCCTCTTCTTGTTCTTCTTGTTCTTGTTCTTCTTCTTCTTCTTCTTCTTCTTCTTCTTCTTCTTCTTCTTCTAGTTCTTCTTCCTCTTCTTGTTCTTCTAGTTCTTCTTCTTCTTCTAGTTCTTCTTCTTCTTCTTGTTCTTCTTCTTCTTCTTCCTCTTCTTGTTCTTCTTCTTCTTCTTGTTCTTCTTCTTCTTCTTGTTCTTCTTCTTCTTCTTGTTCTTCTTCTTCTTCTTGTTCTTCTTCTTCTTCTTGTTCTTCTTCTTCTTCTTGTTCTTCTTC